>JBBDGP010000500.1:1135000-1735000 GCA_037952835.1 Lithobates septentrionalis | reverse complement strand
GCACCAGTTCCTGGCGGGGTCGACCCTGCGATTCCAGGTCCTTCTCGACGAAGTCCCTTCTTAAGTGGTTCCTCGGACAGCGAGCCAGAGGTGGAAGAATCCAGTACAGGATTTGATTTTTCCCTGGTTCCACAGTTGGTTAAAGCGGTTAAAGACGCATTGAGATGGGAAGAGCCAGTAGAAGCACCCTCTAAACAGAGGAAGTACTTCAAGCAGCTCAAGAAAGAACGCCCAAATTTCCCCTTCCTGGGTGAACTTGGGGAAATTATTTCAGATGAATGGAGTAAAATTGAGAGGAAAAACTCGCTAATTTCCAAAATAGCAAAAATGTATCCATTCAAAGGTGAGGAGGTAAAGCATCTGGAATCGGCTCCCCTCATTGATACGGCTTTAATGAGGTTGGTGAAACATGTCACACTTCCTCTGGAGGACACCGTTTCTTTCAAAGATGGTTTAGAGAGGAAAATGACACTGACCTCAAGCGCATTTATATTACGGCAGGCATGGCTTGTAAACCAGCCCTGGCTCTTGCAGCTTTGTCTAAAGCTATGAAAGCATGGACAGATGATATGGATGCAGTGTTAGGAAAGATCACTGAGGAGTTGGTCAAGAACTCACCAGTACACGAGCTGAAGCTGGCGTCAGTCTTTCTGTTTGAAGCATCCCTTGATATTATTCGCCTTGTCTCACGTGTCATGCTTTCTTCAGTCACAGCGAAGCGCGTCTTGTGGTTGCGCCCGTGGGTTGCGGATCCTGCCTCTAAACAGGCATGGTGTAAAATTCCCTTTGAGAGATCCTCCCTCTGGGAATAAACTTGACTCTGCCATTACCCGTGCTACAGGGGGTAAATCAGGGTTCTTACCCCAGGACCGCCATCTTTTGGGTCAGAGAAGAACTCAACCCAGACAAGATCAGGAGCATGCTAGGGATGCACGTCGCTACAGGCCTGGCCACGATTTCAGAAAGAACTGGAAGAAAAATCAACCTTCGGGACAAAAATCCTCAAAGTAAGCCTCTTCTGGGGGACAAAAAGCTTCAAAGTCCTTTTGATATAGAGCCTGTCCAGACGGAGCGAGTCGGGGCTCGTTTACTCCGTTTCCAGCGCGTCTGGGCAGCCTCGGTTCGAGATTTCTGGACCGTCAAAACGGTCACCTCAGGTCATACTTGGGTGTTCAGCAGTCCACCCACACACCGGTTTGTTCCCACAGTCCTACCACACTTGGAAGAGAAGAAACAAGTTCTTCTGTCATATACAGATTCACTGATAGCCCAGGGGGCCGCCATTCAGGTACCAACAGAAGACAGATTTCTATGGGGTTTATTCCCCCCTTTTCATGGTCCTTGAAAAGAATGGCTCCTGGAGGCAAGTCATCGACTTGACACACCTGAACTCCTTCATCAAGAAGGAAAAATTCAAGATGGAAACTCTGCTAACAATACGTCAGAAAATACAACTAGGAGATTGGCTTGTCTCCATAGACCTGAAAGACGCCTACTTTCATGTGCCGATTGCAAAGGAATTCCAGAAGTATCTCCGATTTGCAGTAGACCAGAGGCATCTCCAATTTACATGTCTCCCATTCGGGCTTACAACATCGCCTCAAGTGTTTTCAAAGCTCTTATTGGCTGTGGTGGCATTAATCAGGGTCAGAGGTATTCGGTTACACCATTATTTGGACGACCTACTCCTGCTGTCACAAGACAGGGAACAGCTGTTGTCACATCGAGATCAAGTCATGTCTACCCTGACAGAGTTCGGTTGGCTGTTTGAACAGGGAGAAAAGTCATCTAGACCTGACACAGTCTCTAATATTTCTCGGAACCCAATTCAACACGGTGAAGAGCACCATCTCCCTGCCTCTGGAGAAAATTCCGGTGATACGGGAAAGAATTTATCTCGCAATGTCATCATCTCTTCTCAGAGCCTCACAATGTCTCAAGATAATCGGCACCATGGGAGCCACAGTTCCCATGGTGAAGTGGGTGCAATGGAAGATGCGGCCCCTTCAGAAGGGTTTTCTGGAACAGTGGGATCCAGGGTCTCGAGACCATCTTGTACGGATAACCCCTTCCATGCGGGAGAGCCTCCCCTGGTGGCTGCAATGGAAAAATCTCCTCAATTGCCATTCCATAGCACCTGTCTCCTGGATCACGGTGACAACGGATGCCAGCAACAGAGGTTGGGGCGCTCTCTGTCTGACGAAGGTAGCCCAAGGCAAATGGGATTTCCCATCCCAAGGGGTAGTCTCAAATGTTCTGGAGCTTCGAGCTGCCTTCCGTGCTCTTCAAGCTTTTCTCCACCTGACATCAGGGGCCTCAGTCCTCCTGAGGCTAGACAATATGACCGCAGTGTCATATATCAAGAGGCAGGGGGGCACCCGCAGTCTCTCCTTACTGAAGGAAGTAAGTCCGATCATGTCCTGGGCCCAGGCGAACTTGACAAATCTAACGGCTGTTTATCTCCCAGACTTCCTTTTAAGGGTCAACATCACCCGGTGACCACGCCCCCTAAAACGTCACAGTCCCAGCATGCCCAGGGACTGTGACATCATAAGGGGGCGGGGTCTCCGCCTATATAAGTCACAACAGAGCCCTCAGAGAGCAGTTCAGCCGGAGAGAGCGTCGTGTCAACATCTGGAGAAGAGAAGAGGGAAGAAGACAAGAAGCCCAGAAGTCCGGACCTCCGCTGGCAAGAGAGCGGCCTGAAGACAGCGGAGGAGCCGGCCGAAGAACTGGAACACCGGGAGAAGAGAGCGGAGAAGAGCCAACCGGACGCCGGGAGAAGAGGAACCGGAGGGACCCCCGAAGCCGGAAGAAGACCCCCGAAGCTGTTTAATAAATTATTTTAAAAACCTGTGTAGTGTGTTTTATTATTGACACTTTTTCCCTAGGTGAATGGGTAGGGGTACCATGTACCCCATACTCATTCACATAGGGTGGGGGGCCGGGATCTGGGGGCCCTCTTATTATAGGGGGCTCCCGGATTCCGATAAGCCCCCCGCCTGCAGACCCCGACAACCAACGGCCAGGGTTGTCGGGAAGAGGCCCTTGTCCTCATCAACATGGCCCCCCTCCCCCAAAGCACCCACCCCCCATGTTGAGGGCATGAGGCCTGGTACGGTTCAGGAGGGGGGGGCGCTCGCTCGTCCCCACCCCCTTTCCTGACCGTCCGGGCTGCGTGTTCGGATCGGGGTCTGGTATGGATTTCAGGGGGGACCCCACACCATTTTTTCGGCATAGGGGCTTCCCTTTATATTCCATACTAGACCTAAGGGCCTGGTATGATCTGCGACGGGGCTCGCAAGGTGTCAATCTCGCCGTTAAAAGCGGCAAGATTGACTTTCTTTTCTAGTCCCGTCGCACCTGAGTCACGTTCAAAATGAACGGACTTGTCCATGTGTGGGCAAGTCCGTTCATTCTGAAAGTCCGCCGTAACTCCGGCTAAAGTCCGTCGGAAAGACGGGCGGACTTAGCCCGCTGGAAAGTCCGGTCGTGTGTGGGCAAGTCCGTCCGTTTTAAAGTCCGGCGCACCTGGCGGACAAAGTCCGTCGGAAAGTGTGCCGGACCAAGTATGCCAGAAAGTCCGATCGTGTGTACGCGGCATTAGTTCCTTACGAGTTCAGGTTTCTGCAATCTCTGCCTTCACAGGCGTATCATGGGCCAGACACCCTCTTAGGTTCGTCAGGGGAGCAATAAGACTCAAAGTGGTCTTTCTAGTAGCCATAACATCGGCTAAGAGGGTTTCCGAAATTGGTTCCTTAGGATTCAAAGAACCATTCTTTACTTTCTTCCCAAATCGAGTAGTCTTGATTCCTATGTTAGGTTCAAATCCCAAAGTAACAACTGTCTTCAATGAAAATCAGGAGATTGTTCTTCCTACGTTCAGGTCTACTGAGGACTCTAATATTCATCCTCTAGATGTTGGAGAGGTTCTAAAACAATACTTAGAAGCCACAGCTTCTTTTTGCCAGTCTGATCACCTGTTTGTTCTCTTCCATGGTAAAAACAAGGGATTGCGTGCTTCCTCTAGAACCATCGCAGCATGGATTATTCAGGCCATTCAGTGGGCTTATAAGTCTAATGCCCCGTACACACGGTCGGACTTTGTTCGGACATTCCGACAACAAAATCCTAGGATTTTTTCCGACGGATGGCTCAAACTTGTCTTGCATACACACGGTCACACAAAGTTGTCGGAAAATCCGATCGTTCTAAACGCGGTGACGTAAAACACGTACGTCGGGACTGTAAACGGGGGAGTGGCCAATAGCTTTCATCTCTTTATTTATTCTGAGCATGCGTGGCACTTTGTCCGTCACATTTGTGTACACACGATCGGAATTTCCGACAACGGATTTTGTTGTCGGAAAATTTTATAGCCTGCTCTCAAACTTTGTGTGTCGGAAAATCCGATGGAAAATGTGTGATGGAGCCTACACACGGTCGGAATTTCCAACAACAAGGTCCTATCACACATTTTCCGTTGGAAAATCCGATCGTGTGTACGGGGCATAAGGGTTTGGCTCCTCCGGAGGCAGTGACCGCTCATTCTACCACAAGTGATTCTACATCGTGGGCAGCATCCCGTCATGTATCTCCGGAAGTAATCTGTAAAGCGGCCTCATGGTCATCGATTAACACTTTTATGACGCACTATTGCGTAGAACCGGCTTCTTTGTCTTCGGTTAATTTTGGTTTACACGTATTATCTGTTGATGGTGCCAATTGAACCTGTTTTTCTTTAACCAGCAATTGCCCACCCGGGTTTGTATGGCTAGTCATTTCCCATACGTAGGCTGCCATGGAGTCTGTCAGGAAAATGGAAAATTTATGTCAAATACTTACCGTAATTTTCCTTTCCTGATGGACTCCATGGCAGCAGGAGTTCCCTCCCATTTGCTGGAGTAGGCGAAGTTACGGAACATGGTCTCTGTCTGCATGCAAAGATTTATGGGAGAGGGGTCCTATGAGGTATGAGAGGCGGGATTAACCCATACGTAGGCTGCCATGGAGTCCATCAGGAAAGGAAAATTACGGTAAGTATTTGATATAAATTTTCCATTATTGCTCAAACATGCCATGGGAACATGTGAAATTACACCCCAAAATACATTCTGTTGCTTCTCCTGAGTACAGGGATACCACATGAGACTTTTTGGGAGCCTAGCCGCATATGGGACCCCAAAAACCAAGCACCGCCTTCATTGTTTCTAAGGGTGTAAATTTTTGATTTCACTCCTCACTGCCTAGCACAGTTTCGGAGGCCATGGAATGCCCAGATGGCACAACCCCCCCCCCCCTCCAAATGACCCCATTTTGGAAAGTAGACACCCCAAGCTATTTGCTGAGAGGTATGGTGAGTATTTTGCAGACCTCGCTTTTTGTCACAAAATTCTGAAAATTGAAAAAAGAAAAAAAAATACATTTTTCTTTTCTTTCTTAATTTTCAAAAACAAATGAGAGCTGCAAAATACTCACCATGCCTCTCAGCAAATAGCTTGGGGTGTCTACTTTCCAAAATGGGGTCATTTGGGGGGGTTTGTGCCATTTTATGGCCTTGGAAACTGTGATAACCTGTTTCCCCGAAAATAAGACCTAGCGTGATTGTCGGTGATGGCTGCAATATAAGCCCTACCCCCAAATAAGCCCTACCCTGTTTCCCTGAAAATAAGCCCTACCCTGAAAATAAAGCTAGAAGGACTTTAACTAGGGCTTATTTGGGGGGTAGGGCTTATATTGCAGCCATCACGCTAGGTCTTATTTTCAGGGAAACAGGGTAGGTAGTGAGGAGTGATATCAAAAATGTATGCCCTTAGAAATCCTGAAGGCGGTGCTTAGTTTTCGGGGCCCCGTACACAGCTAGGCTCCCAAAAAGTCCCACACATGTGGTATCCCCATACTCAGGAGAAGCAGGAGTATGTATTTTGGGGTGTAATTCCACATATGCCCATGGCATGTTTGAGCAATATATCATTTAGTGACAACTTTGTGCAAAAAAAAAAAAAAGTTTGTCATTTTCCCGCAACTTGTGGCAAAATATAAAATATTCCATGGACTCAACATGCCTCTCAGCAAATAGCTTGGTGGGTCTACTTTTCAAAATGGGGTAATTTAGGGGGGGGGGGTTGAACTGTCCTGGCATTTTATGGCCTTCAAAACTGTGATAGGTAGTGAGGAGTGAAATCAAAAATTTCCGCCCTTAGAAATCCTGAGGGCGGTGCTTGGTTTTCGGGGCCCCGTACGCGTCTAGGCTCCCAAAAAGTCCCACACATGTGGTATCCCTATATTCAGGAGAAGCAGCTAAATGTATTTTGGGGTGCAATTCCACATATGCCCATGGCCTGTGTGAGCAATATATCATTTAGTGACAACTTTTTGTAATTTTTTTTTTTTGTCATTATTCAATCACTTGGGACAAAAAAAATGAATATTCAATGGGCTCAACATGCCTCTCAGCAATTTCCTTGGGGTGTCTACTTTACAAAATGGGGTCATTTGGGGAGGTTTGTACTGCCCTGCCATTTTAGCACCTCAAGAAATGAGATAGGCAGTCATAAACTAAAAGCTGTGTAAATTCCAGAAAATGTACCCTAGTTTGTAGACGCTATAACTTTTGCGCAAACCAATAAATATACGCTTATTGACATTTTTTTTACCAAAGACATGTGGCTGAATACATTTTGGACTAAATGTATGACTAAAATTGAGTTTATTGTATTTTTTTATAACAAAAAGTAGAAAATATTGTGTTTTTTTCAAAATTTTCGGTCTTTTTCCGTTTATAGCGCAAAAAATAAAAACCGCAGAGGTGATCAAATACCATCAAAAGAAAGCTCTATTTGTGGGAAAGGACGCAAATTTTGTTTGGGTACAGCATTGTATGACCGCGCAATTAGCAGTTAAAGCGACGCGGTGCCAAATTGTAAAAAGTGCTCTGGTCAGGAAGGGGGTAAAGCCTTCCGGGGCTGAAGTGGTTAAGCTTTTTGGGGCACTAGCTCCTCTCAAAAACGCGAGTTTGGTGGGGGTTTCTGCTTGTAGAAGCATATGTCTGAAAACGCCTGAAAAGCCATAGTGTGCATGGACACATTGGCTAACATGGAGGGGACTTTCCAAGCAGAAAAAAAAAGAGCTCAAAAGCCTGTGGGAGCCACTTCTTTGAGCTGCAGGGTGCATGAGCCCATAAGGTTTAAAGCATCAGCTGTTATAAGTGATCTGGTTTGCACAACACTTTATCTATGTTAGAAATGTGATAGATTTGTGTAAGCTATTTATTTATGTTTTGCCACACTATTTATATTTACAATAGTTTCACACACATATTTGATTGATTTTTTATGCTCAGGCGCTAATTTGTTTTCTGATAACAATAGAATTGTTCACAGCACTGTCACATACTTGAGTAGATGTGAGCTGTGCTTTCCCCTCCTGTCAGAACAGTGCTCCTCTGTGCAGCAGATCGCGCTTTCATCGGGCTGTACACACAGTTTGATTACCCGCCCCCTACCCCCATGTCCTGCTGTTGGGAGATGAGCAGTCCTAGGAGGACATAGGGGTCAGGTAATCAAACTGCGTGTACAGCTTGATGTAAGCATGATCTGCTGCACAGAGGAGCGCTGTTCTGACAGGAAGGGAGAGCAGCCCTGAGTGCAGGAATTGGGGGAAAAGGAGCTCGGCGGCCAGACAAAACATCCATGAGAGGGCCGGCCTGGGGGGTACAACTGAGATCTGGGCAGGTGTAGCCCAGCACCCCCCCCCCCTAGATCCGGCCATATCAGGAAGGAAGGAAAAGGCAAAAATGTCATTAGATACATTTGTATCTCTCGCTCAAGAATAAAGGAGAATGAACTCTGCTTCTTGGTCTTCAGTGAGCAGAGAGCAGTGACCGTCAGTCAACAAATCTCTGCTCTGGCCCTCCATCGCTCACTGGAGTGCCAGGATGTGGAGGGGGGCGGGAGCGACTGGCTAAAGATGTCAGCGGCACACTGAGAGGCTGAGCCAGCTGCTAGTCAGGCATCTGGGCAGATCCTGACATTAATGTCAGGATCCCTGCAGAGCCTGGACCGGCTCTGTGAGGTCAGCTGACAGAAAGCTGTCGGCTGAATCTGGGTCACAGGAGTTCAGAAACAAGCACACACCTGGTACCCACAGGAGAAGTATGGTCAAAAGAGCTTTGGCCATACTTCTCCTTTAACCCCTGAAAATGGGGGGACTGCAAGGGTAGATTTCCTTTCATTCCTGGAGTTGGGGTTTACATTCAGAAAGTACAGTAGATAGTAACTGCACTTTAAAATATGCAGAAGCCAGTCATATATATTTTTCCAGAAAGGTTTTGTGTTGATATATCTTTACATAGAAAGTCATCAAAATGACAATTTTAACAGGCAGTAATCAAACTTTGATTCTCAGATGCATGTAGAACATTGGAACAGTGAAGAATAGCGTTAAAGCAAAACTAAGTTCTGTACTTCCAGGATGCCTTCCAGCGCTCATCTGATGGGCTTACATGTGACTGAAGTCTCACACAGAGTGGGTTGGTGTTTCTTGGAACTTGCAGTAGGGCTTTATTAAGAAGTAAACAACACTTCTCTGAGTTTTCCTTTAAATCAGTTATAAAGGTTGCTTTTTTTTTTCCTGAAAATGACAAACAAGTTATCCTTATCCTTCAGCAGCCCTGAACCTCCTCTTCTAGGGTCCCCCACCGACGCTCTCGGCTCCTCCTCTTCTGTGTCTGCCACCATAGCAAGCCACTTGCTATACAGGGCAGATTTGCAGGCTCGCTCTTGAGCCAGGCTGTGTGCATCCATAAACACACACAGCCCCCCCTCTGCTCACAGAATTTGATTGACAGCATCAGGAGCCAATGGCTCCTGCTGCTTCCTCTCTGTCCTGTGAATGCAGGTGAGAGGAGAGAGCTGCAGTAGACAGGCACAGTGATAGAGGGGACGATACTATTATTGGGACATTTTTAGGGAATGCCTGGTAAATATTGTCTTGGCTCAAGAACCAATGTAATGCTGGTTAGGATGTGGGATGCTGAGACAATTCACACAATACTATCAAAATCAACTTTTCTGAAAATTGATTTTGTAGATATTGCCAGCTAATCTCCTAGATTAGTGTTTCTCAACCTTTTTCCAGTCGGGGCACCCTTGAAAAGTCAATCTAAAGTATTTTATTCCCATGCTACCATGTAAGAAATATACTGACACAGGAGAAGCCACTTGCACCGGATAGGGTCCTAACTGGCCCCTATTGATACAGTCAACTAAAGAGTGGGGATGGTGCTGCGCTAATCCAAAAAATAAATAAATAAATAAAAAACGTGCTATAAAACTCCTAGTATACGTGTATATTAAACTACCCCAAAAAGGGTGTGGGGTGTGCTAACAGTGAATGCAATAATATAAAGAAACGTGAGGTCCAAACTACAATGAGGTATATCTAATCTCCAAAAATGGTAAATGAATATACCTGAACTGGTGCATATACATAAAATGCAATATCATCATCATAAACAATGTAACACATGCAGTGTCAACCAAAACAAATCATGCATATATAAGTGTGTGGGTTTCAAAAGATTAGTAAACCCAATACGTAGCAAATAAAAAGTCCGTATGTAGTTTGGACCTCACGTTTCTTTACATTATTGCATTCACTGTTAGCACACCCCACGCCCTTTTTGGGGTGGTTTTATATACACTTATACTAGGAGTGTTATAGCACGTTTTTTATTTATTTATTTATTTATTTTTTGGATTAGCGCAGCACCATCCCCACTCTTTAGTTCACCCTTGAAAAGTTTTCAGTCTTGAGGCACCTCTGTCCAAGGCTTGGTTCGCGTTACTGTGTGTCGCGGAATGCACGCAAAATCGTGCTTGTTCCTGACACACAGACAAATGCTCTGCTGTTTAGGGGTGCCTAAATTATTCTTAATGGTATCCCACAGTGGCAAACATGGGATGCTTTTGGTGCGGCGCAATTTTTTAAAAAAAGGTCAGGGACTTCTTTTACTGCATTTCCGCGTGTAGGGAAGCCCATTGAAATAAATGGGCTGCCCTACACGCAGCATGCAGCCAAACAGATGTGAACCAAGGGCTTGTTTACATGTCAGGTTGGAGGGGCGGTAAAACCACATGATTGAGCTATTTTTACAACCCCCAACTTCTCCCCCTTTAGCTGCAGAGACAGCAGCTGGGGATGTACACATGCTGTGGCTGCAGCTGGAGGTATACCCAGGGTAAATGGGGCTGCCCTGCAACTACCCGCAAATGTGTGCATTGCAACATATTGCCTCTTTACTGCCTGTCAAATGCCTCCGAAAAGCGATCTGAGCATGCATTGCTTTTCAAAGGAGCAGCAGTCCTTGCTGATATCACAAACCCTACAAAAGCAGTTCTGATGGTACAGGAATAGGGGGGCGGGGTCAGGATTAAAACTAACATACACACACACATACAGACACATGCACACAAACACACAATGTACAAACACACACATACACACATGTGTCAGGGCTGGGCTCAGCCCTTCCTTCTCTGAGCTGGCCGCTCAGTTGTCGGCTAATTGCCAGCTCCTTTCTCTCCACAGTGACTCAGCTGTTGATGATCTGCTCGTCAGTCCTGGCTTCTTAAAGCCATCCAGCTCATTTCATCTCTGCCTTCTCCTTTGGTCACATTACAGAGACTTTCTCCTGCGTTCCTGTTGAAGACTTGCTTGGCTGACATCCCTTCTGGCTCCTGATCCTGCTTGCTGCTTGCTGTGACATTGGCATTGGCTGACTACCCGATCTGCTTACTGAACTCTGGCTATGTATTGACTACGCTTACTCTGTTTACCTTTTTATTATTATTATTAAACAAGTGTGATTAACTGTACTTCTGGTTAGACCTGATTCATGGTTTCTGACAGTAGGCGAAGGCCAAGAATTCAGAAGATGCAGTCAATCCACTTGTTGGTAATATTTTTTCCAGATTGGATGACCAGGATTGCTGCATGGATCAGTTTGCCTTGGCGTTAAAAAAGGCTCCTGAGTCGCACGGCTCACCTGGAATCTTCCACTATGGCTGCTCTGGTACAACCTGTGTTGCAGACCGTCCCTACTGCTGCTCCAGTCTCTGTGCAGGCACCCGCCTCGAGTATTACCTCTATAAGAGGCATGTCTGGTTCCGCTCCGCTTCCCCTGCGATTTGGGGGCGATCCAGTTCGATGCAAAGGGTTTCTCAACTAGGTTGAGATATACTTTGAGATGCTGCCCCAGGCATTTCCCACGGGCAGAAGCAAAGTAGGTTTCGTGATATCTTTGCTTTCTGAGAGAACCTTGGCCTGGGCAAACCCTCTATGGGAGACACAAAAACCCGTGGTCCTGAGTTACCCAGAATTTGTGGCTTCTTTCAAAAGGTTATTTGACGTTCCCGCACGCTCCGCTTCTGCTGCCAAGAGCCTCATGTCCATCAGAGTACGAGAACTGTTGCTGATTACGCCATTGAATTCCGTACTCTGGCAGCAGAGGTTGCTTGGAACAATGAGGCCCTCGTGGCTGCCTTCTCTCATGGTCTCTCGGATAACATCAAGGATGAGATAGCAGCCCGAGATATACCCACTGAGCTAGAGAGGTTGATCACATTTGCCACCCTCATTGACTCCAGACTCAGAGAAAGACTCTCTTTCAAGGAGCGCTGGCGCAAGCCTCCTGTACATTTGTCTCCGAGCTTTGCAGTGCCACCCTTGCCTTCCTCACCTCCCATGCCTCCTGGTACCGAGTTGGTCTGTGAAGGTGAACCCATGCATTTGGGCTTCACGCATCTCTCTGTGGGTAAGAGAGCCCTTAGGAGGAGGGAGAGATTGTGCCTTTATTGTGGCCAGGCCGGTCACTTTTTGAAGTCTTGTCCTACCCATTCAGGGAACTCCCGAACCTTGAGGTCCTGTCACGGACAGACCTTAGGTGGCGTTGTTTCATCTCCAGTTTCCCAGAAAGATAAGCCCCTGGTTTCGGTTACCCTGTCTTGGGCTGAGTCATCCATCGAGATACAGGCTCTAATGGACTCTGGGGCTGCAGGCCTGTTCATTGATGTTGCCTTTGTATCGAAGAACTCGATTCCGCTGCAGCTGCGTGACACTCCACTTGCCATTGAGGCTCTTGACGGGAGACCTCTACAGCCTGCCCATGTGACTCATGAGACTGTTCCGTTGTCCATGGCCGTAGGGGTCCTTCACCATGAGATAATCCAATTCCAAGTTATTTCCTCGCCTAAGTTTCCGCTGGTTATTGGTTATCCTTGGTTACAGAGGTACAACCCTTCTTTTGATTGGCTCAGTGCTGAGGTTCTGTCCTGGTCGCCACAGTGCAGTGAGGGATGCTTACAGAAGGTAGCCAAGGTCCTGTGCACCTCTTCACTCTCCTCCCTGCCGGAGGAGTATCGCGATTTTAGTGATGTCTTTAACAAAGGTCAAGCCGGTACTTTGCCTTCACACCGGTCGTATGATTGCGTAATTAACCTTTAACCTGGTGCCATACCCCCTCGTGGCCGGGTTTACCCTTTGTCAGTCTTGGAGGATAAGGCCATGGAGGAATATGTTGCAGACGCACATTCTCGAGGTTTCATCCACAAATCCTCGTCTCCTGCTGGTGCCAGTTTCTTTTTTCTGAAGAAGAGTAGTGAACTGAGACCTTGTATCGATTATAGGGGTCTCAATCGTTTCACGATTAAGAATGCCTATCCCATTCCGTTGATTACGGAGTTATTTGACCGACTCAAGGGAGCAACGGTTTTCACGAAGCTTGATTTGAGAGGGGCATACAATCTCGTAGGGATTAAGGAGGGCGACGAGTGGAAAACTGCATTTAATACCAGATCAGGTCATTATGAGTATCTCGTAATGCCTTTTGGCCTTTGTAACGCTCCGGCAGTTTTCCAGGAGTTCATTAACGATGTCCTCCGAGATTTGTTGCAGGTATGTGTGGTGGTTTATCTCGACGATATCCTCATATTTTCCAAGTCCCTGGAGAGCCACCACACAGATGTCTGTCGTGTGCTTCAGAGACTAAGAGAGAACAATCTCTATTGTAAATTGGAAAAGTGCGAATTCCATTGTGAACAGATTAAATTCCTGGGCTATGTCATTTCCACTGCTGGTTTTTTGATGGACTCAGAGAAACTTTCAGTGGTCCTACAGTGGCCTCGACCCGTGGGTTTACGTCCTCTGCAGCGTTTTCTTGGCTTTGACAACTATTATCTGTAGTTTATTCGTAACTTCTCGTCTCTGGTCAAGCCCCTGACTGATATGACCAGGAAAGATGGCAACCCACAGAGTTGGTCTCCGAAGTCCATTAAGGCCTTTGAGAGTCTCAAGGCTGCCTTTGTTTCTTCTCCTGTGTTGGCACACCCTGATCCTACGTTGCCTTTTTATCCTAGAAGTTGATGCTTCTGAGACTGGAGTTGGCGCCCTTCTGTCTCAACATCCTAACTCTGAGTGCGCTATGCATCCATGTGGCTACTTTTCCAAGAAATTGTCACCGGCAGAGTGCAATTACGAGATTGTTGACAAAGAGCTGTTGGCAATCATTTTAGCCCTGAAAGAATTGAGACATCTCCTTGAAGGTACCACTGTTCCGGTTCTCATTCTTACTGACCATAAGAATCTCACTGTCAGGAGACTAGTAGACCAGACTGTGTGGACTGCACAGAGATAACCCAAAACACATGTAAGTGAATAGTGATATTTATTAAAATAGGTGATAATTAGAAAATACATACAGTGAACAACCAACCCAACAAACCCGCCAACAACAACAATATATACAGCAAGGGGCAGTACCGGAATCACAGATGTACGCCAGACCAGGGTCATACACGGCAGGTCAGCAGGACAAGGGATATACCAGAAGCATAAACGTAGCCAAGCCAAGGTCATACACAGGAAGATCAGTAAATGAGGGACAGGGAACCAACAGGACAGAGAGGGGATGGATCGGGCTGAAGGGTACAGGAACACAGAAGGGATCGGGTCAGGATAAGCTCAGGCACAAGGTCAGATGCAGGCTCAGGATCGGGTAACAGGCGAACAAGGTCAGGGCTCAAGGAGAGAGATACCAAGGCAAGCATATGAGGGCTTGCCGGGTATTTATAGGACTGACTGTGATTGACTTCAAGTCACACCTGAGCGCAGGGAGTGTTGTCTGCTCCATACTGCCAGGATCCATCCGCTGGTGGACGTCAGTACTGCGGCCAAAAGATGAAATGACACCAGCAGGGAAATATTCTCCTGACAGTTCAACACTGCCAGGAGACACCTGCTGGTGGACCCCAGTACTGCATGCCAAACGATATATCTTACCAGCGGATGAATCCTTTCCTGACAGTACCCCCCCTAAAGGAGCGGCCTCCGGACGCTCCAACTAGTCTTAATTGTCCGTAGTCTATGGCATCAGGCAGAATGGTGGAAGAAGGCTGGTCATCAGGCCCATCTAGGCAGACAGCTGGCACATCAGAGTCATTGAGCTGGGCAGCGGACAGGAACAAACCAAGCTGGGCAGCAGACAGGAACAAACCAAGCTGGGCAGCAGACAGGAACAAACCGAGCTGGGCAGCAGACAGGAACAAACCGAGCTGGGCAGCAGGCTCCGGGTCATCGAGCTGGGCAGCCGGCTCCGGGTCATCGAGCTGGGCAGCAGGCTCCGGGTCATCGAGCTGGGCAGCAGGCTCCGGGTCATCGAGCTGGGCAGCAGGCTCCGGGTCATCGAGCTGGGCAGCAGGCTCCGGGTCATCGAGCTGGGCAGCAGGCTCCGGGTCATCGAGCTGGGCAGCAGGTTCCGGGTCATCAAGCTGGGCAGCAGGCTCTGGGTCATCGAGCTGGGCAGCAGGCTCCGGGTCATCGAGCTGGGGAGCAGGCTCTGGGTCATCGAGCTGGACAGCAGGCTCCGGGTCATCGAGATGGACAGCAGGCTCTGGAACATTAGGCCGAACAGCGAGCACCGTAAGGGCAGGCCGGATTACAGGCACCGGCTCAGCAAGCTGGGCAACAGACCCCGGCCCAGTGGGCTGGGTAACAGGCCCCGACTCAGCGAGCTGGACACCGGGCACTGGTTCGGCAAGCCGGATAACGGATACTGGCTTGACAGGCAAAGTGACGGACTTCGGTTTAGCAGACTGGGTAACGGGCACCAGTTCAGCAGACCGGGTAAGGGGCACCGATTCAACAGACTGGGTAACAGGCACCGATTCAGCAGGCTGAGACACGGGCACCGAAACTCCAGGCTGAAACACGGGCACCGAAACTTCAGGCTGAGACACGGGCACCGAAACCTCAGGCTGAGATACCAACATCACGACATCAGGCTGGAAGACAGGTACCAGGATATCAGGCTTTAGGATGGGCACATCAGACCGGAAAGCAGGCTCATCAGGCTGAACAGTGGGCACATCAGGCTGGAAAGTGGGTACCGAGACATCAGACCGGGCAGCAGGTGCTGGAACTTCAGGCTGGACAGCAAAGACAGGCGCTGGCACATCAGGCAGAACAGCAGGTACTGGCACAACAGGCTGAACAGGTACATCGGACTGGTCAGTAGTCGCTGGAGCGTCAGACTGGAACATGGACACTGGGATTTCGGGCTGAGCAGCAGGCACTGGGACCTCAAACTGGGCAGCGGACACAGGCATTGGCACAACTGGCTGAGTAGCAGACACTGGCACATCAGGCTGGAAAGCGGACTGGAAAGCCGGCACCGAGACATCAGACCAGGCAGCGGGTACTGGAACTTTAGACTGGGCAGCAGACACAGGCGCTGGCACATCGGGCAGAACAGCAGGTGCTGGCATACCAGGCTGAACAATAGGTACATCGGACTGGACAGTAGTCACTGAAGCGTCAGACTGGAACATGGGCACTGAGATGTCAGGCTGAGCAGCAGGCACTGGGACCTCAAACTGGACAGCGGGCACAGCCATTGGCACAACTGGCTGAGTAGCAGACACTGGCACATCAGGCTGGAAAGCGGACTGGAAAGCCGGCACCGAGACATCAGACCAGGCAGCGGGTACTGGAACTTTAGACTGGGCAGCAGACACAGACGCTGGCACATCGGGCAGAACAGCAGGTGCTGGCATACCAGGCTGAACAATAGGTACATCGGACTGGACAGTAGTCACTGAAGCGTCAGACTGGAACACTGGTAGCAAAACTTTAGGCTGGAACATGGACACAAGGTCATCAGACCGGTCAGCAGGCACTGGACCGTCAGGCTGGGTAGCAGGCACTGGACCGTCAGGCTGGGTAGCAGGCACTGGACCGTCAGGCTGGGTAGCAGGCACTGGACCGTCAGGCTGGGTAGCAGGCACTGGACCGTCAGGCTGGGTAGCAGGCACTGGACCGTCAGGCTGGGTAGCAGGCACTGGAACGTCAGGCTGGGTAGCAGGCACTGGAACGTCAGGCTGGGTAGCAGGCACTGGAACGTCAGGCTGGGTAGCAGGCACTGGAACGTCAGACTGGGTAGCAGGCACTGGAACGTCAGTCTGGGTAGCAGGCACTGGAACGTCAGACTGGGTAGCAGGCACTGGAACGTCAGACTGGGTAGCAGGCAGAGGTTTGGCAGAATCAGGTGGGTTAGTTGGTGTGGAAGCAAGTTGGGTTACTGGCAGGATCGTGTGGGTAGGAAAGAATTTTTGTTTCTTTTTTGGTTTAGCCCGTGCAGTTTTGTATGTAGGTGCAGGGCTGTAAGAAAAGAAAGTAGCTGAATCGAAGGAAGACCAAGGAACTGTAGCTAGAGAGGGGTTTTGTGGGACTGTTACAGGTGGAGGAGAAGAGACAGGTGGATTGAAGGCGGGATAGGTGCTACACTTGGAGACTGGGTAGTAGTATTTGGTAGGGGGTTGAGTAAACTGGGCTGTAGCTGAGGTTACCATAGGCGACGGGGAGATAGATTTTTGGGAAGGCAGGTGATTAATGGTAGGGCTGGAATATTGTGGCTTAGCTAAAGACAGGAGATCTGACCATGCCTGCAGCACAGGTTGAACAAATGCTGATTCACACACAGCCTGACTAATCAAGGATTGCACCGACTGGATGCAACTAGACAACACCTGCTGTGAACAGGAGGAATAGTGTTCCATGAAATAGGCTGGATCATTCTCTAACAACCAAACCAGGGATTCAACTTGGCCATAATTGAAGGGGGGAGAAAAATCATTGCTTCCTTCGGGAATGCATGAAAGGGCTAGTTTAGCACATAACTGGATCAGGGGCTGAGCATCTTCAAATGACATACACCCCTGATCCACTAGGGAATGAGCTAATCGGATAGTTTCCATCAGCTGGTCACTAGTCCACCCTTTTAAAATCTGGCCACAATATTCACCATCCTCTTCTGCTAGCAGAGAATAATAAATTATTTCATTGCAATCCATATTATCAGACCTAACAAACCAGGATGGTTTCTCAATGCAGCCATGTCTGGTCAGGGATGGCCTTGGTATACTGTCAGGAGACTAGTAGACCAGACTGTGTGGACTGCACAGAGATAACCCAAAACACATGTAAGTGAATAGTGATATTTATTAAAATAGGTGATAATTAGAAAATACAAACAGTGAACAACCAACCCAACAAACACACCAACAACAACAATATATACAGCAAGGGGCAGTACCGGAATCACAGATGTACGCCAGGCCAGGGTCATACACGGCAGGTCAGCAGGACAAGGGATATACCAGAAGCATAAACGTAGCCAAGCCAAGGTCATACACAGGAAGATCAGTAAATGAGGGACAGGGAACCAACAGGACAGAGAGGGGATGGATCGGGCTGAAGGGTACAGGAACACAGAAGGGATCGGGTCAGGATAAGCTCAGGCACAAGGTCAGATGCAGGCTCAGGATCGGGTAACAGGCGAACAAGGTCAGGGCTCAAGGAGACAGATACCAAGGCAAGCATATGAGGGCTTGCCGGATATTTATAGGACTGACTGTGATTGACTTCAAGTCACACCTGAGCGCAGGGAGTGTTGTCTGCTCCATACTGCCAGGATCCATCCGCTAGGTGGACGTCAGTACTGCGGCCAAAAGATGAAATGACACCAGCAGGGAAATATTCTCCTGACAGTTCAACACTGCCAGGAGACACCTGCTGGTGGACCCCAGTACTGCATGCCAAACGATATATCTTACCAGCGGATGAATCCTTTCCTGACACCCACATTCTTGTCTGAGGCTAAGCACCTCTCTCCCAGAAGGGCGCGATGGGCTCTTTTCTTGTCGAGTTTTAATTACATTGGGGGTTATTTACGAAAGGAAAATCCACTTTGCACTGCAAGTGCACTTGGGAGTAAAGTCGCTGTAGATCCGAGGGGGACATGCAAGGAGAATAAAAAACAGCATTTTAGCTTGCACATGATTGGATGATAAAATCAGCAGAGCTTCCACTCATTTCAGATCTACCCCTCAGATTTAGAGCGACTGCACTTCCAAGTGCACTTTTAAGTGCACTTGCAGTGCAAAGTGGATTTGCCGTTTGTAAATAACCCCCATTGTCTCATTCTTACCCGGTACTAAGAGTGTAAGGGCTGACGCTTTGTCACGACAATTTTCCTCACCTTCCTAGATGGAGTCGGTTCCTGTGATTCCTCCTGATCGTATTCTGGCTACGGTTCGCACCAGTCTTACTTCTCCTTTGGGTGACAAAATTTTTGCTGCTCAGGTCGATGCTCATCCTGAGAAACCTTGTGACCGCTGCTTTGTTCCCGAGAGTCTCCGTGCTGCTGTGCTCCAGACTTACCATTCTCCCAAGGATGCTGGCCACCCTGGGAAGAATCAAATCTTTTGGACCATTTGCCAACAATTCTGGTGGCCTAGTCTACGTGCTGTTGTAAACGCCTTCATAGCTGCCTGTTCCGTGTGTGCTCAGAGTAAGACTCCACGACACCTTCCAGTGGGTCTCCTACAACCCATACCCAATGGAGAGAGGCCCTGGACCCACCTGTCTATGGATTTCATTGTGGAGTTACTCCCAAGGCAACACTATTATGGTGATTGACCGGTTATCGGAAATGTTGCATTGTATTCCACTCAAGAAGTTGCCTACTTCTAAGGAACTGGCTTCTATTTTTGCTCCGGAAATCTTCCGCTTACATGGGCTACCCAAGGTGATTGTCTCAGACAGGGGTAGTCAGTTTGTGTCCCGGTTCTGGCAAGCCTTTTGTGCACAGTTGGGTATTCAGCTTGCTTTCTCCTCTGCGTATCACGCGCAGTCTAATGGGGCTGCAGAACAAGCCAGTCAGTCCTTGGAGCACGTTGCTATATTTCTGACAATCATAACAACTGGTCAGACCTCTTACTGTGGGCGGAGTTTGCTCACAATAGTGCCTTGTAGGGATGAGCCGAACACCCCCCTGTTCGGTTCGCACCAGAACTTGCGAACAGGCAAAAAATTTGTTCGAACACACGAACACCGTTAAAGTCTATGGGACACGAACATGAATAATCAAAAGTTCTAATTTTAAAGGCTTATATGCAAGTTATTGTCATAAAAAGTGTTTGGGGACCTGGGTCCTGCCCCAGGGGACATGGATCAATGCAAAAAAAGTTTCAAAAACGGCAGTTTTTTCGGGAGCAGTGATTTTAATAATGCTTAAAGTGAAACAATAAAAGTGTAATATTCCTTTGAATTTTGTACCTGGGGGTGTCTATAGTATGCCTGTAAAGGGGCGCATGTTTCCCGTGTTTAGAACAGTCTGACAGCAAAATGACATTTCAAAGGAAAAAAGTAATTTAAAACTACTTGCGGCTATTAATGAATTGCCGGTCCGACAATACACATAAAAGTTCATTGATAAAAACGGCATGGGAATTCCACGCAGGGGAACCCTGAACCAAAATTTTTTAAAAAATTGACGTGGAGGTCCCCTTAAATTCCATACCAGGCCCTTCAGGTCTGGTATGGATATTAAGGGGAACCCTGGTCAAATTTTTTTTCTTTTAAATGGCGTGGGGTCCCCCTCAAAATTTATACCAGACCCTTCAGGTCTGGTATGGATTTTAAGGGGAACCCCGTGCCAAAATGTTTTAAAAAAATGGCGTGGTGTCCCCCCAAAAATCCATACCAGACCCTTATCCGAGCATGCAACCTGGCAGGCCGTAGGAAAAGAGGGGGGACGAGAGAGCGCCCCCCTCCTGAACCGTACCAGGCCACATGCCCTCAACATTGGGAGGGTGCTTTGGGGTAGCCCCCAAAACACCTTGTCCCCATGTTGATGGGGACAAGGGCCTCATCCCCACAACCCTTGCCCGGTGGTTGTGGGGGTCTGCGGACAGGGGGGCTTATCAGAATCTGGAAGCCCCCTTTAACAAGTGGACCCCCAGATCCCGGCCCTCCCCCCTGTGTGAAATGGTAAGGGGGTACAAAAGTACCCCTACCATTTCCCAAAAAACTGTCAAAAATGTTAAAAATGACAAAAGACAGTTTTTGACAATTCCTTTATTTACATAGTTACATAGTAGGTGAGGTTGAAAAAAGACACACGTCCATCAAGTCCAACCTATGTGTGTGATTATGTGTCAGTATTACCTTACATATCCCTGTATGTTGCGGTCATTCAGGTGATTATCTAATAGTTTCTTGAAGCTATCAATGCTCCCCGCTGAGACCACCGCCTGTGGAAGGGAATTCCACATCCTTACCGCTCTTACAGTAAAGAACCCTCTACGTAGTTTAAGGTTAAACCTCTTTTCTTCTAATTGTAATGAGTGGCCCCGAGTCTTATTAAACTCTCTTCTGCGAAAAAGTTTTATCCCTATTGTGGGGTCACCAGTACAGTATTTGTAAATTGAAATCATATCCCCTCTCAAGCGTCTCTTCTCCAGAGAGAATAAGTTCAACGCTCGCAACCTTTCCTCATAACTAAGATCCTCCAGACCCTTTATTAGCTTTGTTGCCCTTCTTTGTACTCGCTCCATTTCCAGTACATCCTTCCTGAGGACTGGTGCCCAGAACTGGACAGCATACTCCAGGTGCGGCCGGACCAGAGTCTTGTAGAGCGGGAGAATTATCGTTTTATCTCTGGAGTTGATCCCCCTTTTAATACATGCCAATATTCTGTTTGCCTTATTAGCAGCAGCTTGGCATTGCATGCCATTGCTAAGCCTATCATCTACTAGGACCCCCAGGTCCTTTTCCATCCTAGATTCCCCCAGAGGTTCTCCCCCCAGTGTATAGATTGCATTCATATTTTTGCCACCCAAATGCATTATTTTACATTTTTCTACATTGAACCTCATTTGCCATGTAGTCGCCCACCCCATTAATTTGTTCAGGTCTTTTTGCAAGGTTTCCACATCCTGCGGAGAAGTTATTGCCCTGCTTAGCTTAGTATCGTCTGCAAATGCAGAGATTGAACTGTTTATCCCATCCTCCAGATCGTTTATAAACAAATTAAATAGGATTGGTCCCAGCACAGAACCCTGGGGAACCCCACTACCCACCCCTGACCATTCTGAGTATTCCCCATTTATCACCACCCTCTGAACACGCCCTTGTAGCCAGTTTTCAATCCATGTACTCACCCTATGGTCCATGCCAACGGACCTTATTTTGTACAGTAAACGTTTATGGGGAACTGTGTCAAATGCTTTTGCAAAATCCAGATACACCACGTCTACGGGCCTTCCTTTATCTAGATGGCAACTCACCTCCTCATAGAAGGTTAATAGATTGGTTTGGCAAGAACGATTCTTCATGAATCCATGCTGATTACTGCTAATGATATCGTTCTTATTACTAAAATCTTGTATATAGTCCCTTATCATCCCCTCCAAGATTTTACATACTATTGATGTTAGGCTAACTGGTCTGTAATTCCCAGGGATGTTTTTTGGGCCCTTTTTAAATATTGGTGCTACATTGGCTTTTCTCCAATCAGCTGGTACCATTCCAGTCAATAGACTGTCTGTAAAAATTAGGAACAACGGTCTGGCAATCACCTGACTGAGTTCCCCAAGTACCCTCGGATGCAAGCCATCTGGTCCCGGTGATTTATTAATGTTAAGTTTCTCAAGTCTAATTTTAATTCCGTCCTCTGTTAACCATGGAGGTGCTTCCTGTGTTGTGTCATGAGGATAAACACTGCAGTTTTGGTTACTGAAGCCCCCCGATTCACTCGTGAAGACTGAGGAGAAGAATAAACTCAATACATTTGCCATCTCCCCATCCTTTGTAACCAGATGTCCTTCCTCATTCTTTATGGGGCCAATATGGTCTGTCCTCCCTTTTTACTGTTTACATACTTAAAGAATTTCTTGGGATTTTTTTTGCTCTCCTCTGCTATGTGTCTTTCATGTTCTATCTTAGCCATCCTAATTGCACCCTTACATTTCTTATTGCATTCTTTATAAAGTCTGAATGCTGAGGATGATCCCTCAACCTAGTATTTTTTGAAGGCCTTCTCCTTTGCTTTTATATGCATTTTTACATTGGAGTTAAGCCATCCAGGATTTTTGTTCGCTCTTTTAAATTTATTACCCAATGGGATACATTGGCTAATGCCCTTATTTAATATGCTCTTAAAGCAAACCCATCTCTCCTCCGTATTCTTTGTTCCTAATATTTTATCCCAATTTATGCCTTTTAGCAAGGTTTGTAGTTTAGGGAAGTTGGCTCTTTTGAAATTCAGTGTCTTTGTATTCCCTTTATGTTTCCTATTTGTGTGATTTATACTGAAACTAATTGACCTGTGATCGCTGTTACCTAAATTGCCCCGTATTTCCACATCTGTGATCAGGTCTGTATTGTTGGTAATCAGTAGATCCAGTAATGTTTTATTTCTAGTTGGTGCGTCTACCATCTGACCCATAAAATTGTCCTGCAAGACATTAAGGAACTGGCGAGCCTTAAATGAATGCGCGGTTCCCTCCGCCCAGTCTATGTCTGGATAATTATAATCCCCCATTATGATAACACTTCCCATCCTTGCTGCTAATCCAATTTGTGATAGGAGATCCGTCTCCACTTCCTCCTTCAGGTTAGGGGGCCTATAGCATACTCCCAGTATTATTTTCCCCTTAGCTTCATCCCTTTGGAGCTCTACCCATAAGGATTCCACCTCCTCTCTAGCTCCCTCAGTGACGTCATCTCTCACATTTGCTTGTACATTATTCTTGATATATAGGCATACCCCTCCCCCTTTTTTACCCTCTCTATCCTTGCGGTATAGGGTATACCCTTGAATATTTGCCAGCCAATCATGAGAGCTGTTGAACCAGGTCTCTGAAATTCCCACAAAATCCAAATCCTCCTTGTACAACAGTATCTCTAGTTCACCCATCTTGTCTGCCATGCTCCTGGCATTGGTGAACATGCCACATAGTTTAGACCGGTCGCATATTGTCCTCGTATTGGGTGTTTCAAAATTGCAACTAGGACTTGCTACTATACTCACCTTATGTTTTTGTGCTTTGGTTAACCTACCACTAACGCCCCCAACACTACCCTCTGGAATATCATCCGCGCTGGCTATAACTGTCTCTGGACCCTTTAAATGCTTCTTCTTTCTTCTATCTTCTTTCTTCTATCTTCTATCTTCCTTTGGTTTCTTCCTCCATCTTCTTCTTCTTCTGGTTCTTCCTCCAGTGTTCTCGTCCGGCATCTTCCTCCGCGGCGTCTCCTTCCCTTCTTCTCCTCGGGCCGCTCCGCATACATGATGGCATGATGGGAGGCTCCCGCTGTGTGATGCTTCTCGTCTTCTGACGGTTCTTAAATAATGACCCCGCCCCCTCTGACGCACAGGGACTTCCCTGTGGCATTCCCCATGACGTCAGAGGGGGGCGGGGTCACCGGTTATGTAATCCCGCCCCTTCTGACGTCACGGGGAATGCCACAGGGAAGTCCCTGTCAAGTCCCCATGCGTCAGAGGGGGGGGCGGGGTCACCAGGTGGCCCACCCCCCGTTATTTAAGAACCGTCAGAAGAGGAGAAGCGTCACACAGCGGGAGCCTCCCATAATGCCATCATGTATGCGGATCGGCCCAAGGAGAAGAAGGGAAGGAGTTGCTGCGGAGGAAGATGCCGGACGAGAACACCGGAGGAAGAACCAGAAGAACCAGAGGAACCAGAAGAAGATGGAGGAAGGAACCAATGAAAGATAGAAGAAAGAAGAAGCATTTAAATAAAGGAATTGTCAAAAACTGTCTTTTGTCATTTTTAACATTTTTGACAGTTTTTTGTGAAATGGTAGGGGTACATTTGTACCCCCTTACCATTTCACACAGGGGGGGAGGGCCGGGATCTGGGGGTCCTCTTGTTAAAGGGGGCTTCCAGATTCCGATAAGCCCCCCCGCCAGCAGACCCCCACAACCACCAGGCAAGGGTTGTGGGGATGAGGCCCTTGTCCCCATCAACATGGGAACAAGGTGTTTTGGGGGGCTACCCCAAAGCACCCTCCCAATGTTGAAGGCATGTGGCCTGGTACGGTTCAGGAGGGGGGGCTGCTCTCTCGTCCCTCCCTCTTTTCCTGCGGCCTGCCAGGTTGCGTGCTTGGATAAGGGTCTGGTATGGATTTTTGGGGGGACCCCACGCCATTTTTCTTTTAATTTTGGCATGGGGTTCCCCTTAAAATCCATACCAGACCTGAAGGGTCTGGTATAGATTTTGAGGGGGACCCCACGTCATTTAAAAAAAAAAAATTTGGTCGGGGTTCCCCTTAATATCCATACCAGACCTGAAGGGCCTTGTATGGAATTTAGGGAGACCCCCCACGTCATTTTTTTTTTGTATTTTGGTTCGGGGTTCCCCTGTGGGGAATTCCCATGCCATTTTTATCAATGAACTTTTATGTGTATTGTCGGACCAGCAAGTAGTTTTAAACAACTTTTTTTCCTTTGAAATGTCATTTTGCTGTCAGACTGTTCTAAACATGGGAAACATGCGCCCCTTTACAGGCATACTATAGACACCCCTCAGGTACGAAATTTAAAGAAATATTACACTTTTATTGTTTCACTTTAAGCATTATTAAAATCACTGCTCCCGAAAAAACTGCAGTTTTTAAAACTTTTTTTGCATTGATCCATGTCCCCTGGGGCAGGACCCAGGTCCCCAAACACTTTTTAGGACAATACCATGCATATAAGCCTTTAAAATTAGCACTTTTGATTTCTCCCATAGACTTTTAAAGGGTGTTCCGCGGCTTTCGGATTTGCAGCGAACACCCCAAATTGTTCGCTGTTCAGCGAACTGGCGAACAGCCGATGTTCGGGTCAAACATGAGTTTGACTCGAAGCTCATCCCTAGTGCCTTAAATTCAGCTTCCCGTTTGTCCCCGTTGATGGCGAACTGTGGTTTCCAACCTTAAATGTTGCCTGCATCGTTTGTTCCACAGAGTTTTCCTGTGTTAGAGGAGCATCTTCGTGGCCTTCATTCCACTTGGGCACAAGTCCAGGAGGCTTTGCAACATGCTAACGATAGGTACAGACTCCATGCTGACCACAGACGCCTGCGCCTTCCTACCAGATTGGGGACAGAGTCTGGCTGTCGTCTCGCAACCTCCGACTTCGTGTTCCTTCTTTGAAGTTCGCACCTCGGTTTATTGGGCCTTTCTGTATCCTTTGCAGGATTAACCCAGTGGCTTACGTGTTGGACCTTCCTCCTAGTATGCGCATCTCTAATATGTTTCATGTCTCCTTATTGAAACCTTTGGTCTGCAACCGCTGTACCACCTCAGTGCCACGTCCTCACCCTTTACAGGTTGAGAACCATGAGGAGTATGAAGTATAATCCATTGTTGACTGCCGTAGGTTCCGTGGGCGCATATAGTACCTGGTGCATTGAAAGGGGTACGGTCCAGAGGAATGCTCTTGGGTCTCATCCTCGGACGTACATGCCCATGTCCTCCTCCGTAATTTCCATAGATGTTTTCCCCTCAAGCCCGGAGGTCATCAGGGGGGTAGGGGTCTTTGAGGAGGGGGTACTGTCAGGGATGGGCTCAGCCCTTCCTTCTTAGAGCTGGCCGCTCAGCTGTCGGCTAATTGCCAGCTCCTTTCTCTCCACAGTGACTCAGCTGTTGATGATCTTCTCGTCAGTCCTGGCTACTTAAAGCCGTCCAGCTCACTTCATCTCTGCCTTCGCCTTTGGTCACATCAAAGAGACTTTCTCCTGCGTTCCTGTTGAAGACTTATTTGGCTGACGTCCCTTCTGGCTCCTGATCCTGCTTGCTGTACTACTACGTTGATCTCTGGCTCTCTGACATTGGCTGACTACCCAATCTGGTTACTGGCTATGTATTGACTATGCTTACTCTGTTTCCTTTTTATTATTAAACAAGTGTGATTAACTGTACTTCTGTACTTCTGTCTCGGTCTGATTCATGGTTTCTGACAACATGTATATATGCACACATACAAACACATGTGTACACACATACAAACACATGTACACACACACAAACACATCTACAAACACACACATATACAGACACATGTATACATGCACACATACAGACACATGTACACACATATACAAACACATGTACATATACAGACACACATGTACATACACACAGACACTCACATGTATACACATAACACACACACACACATACAAACAGACACATGCACACACACACACAAAGTACACACACACACACACACAAACTCACATGTACACATAAAACACACACGTACACACACATATACAGACACACGTGCACACACACACATACACACAGACAGACACTCACATGTACACGCATAACACACGTACACACATGTACACACATAAGTAAGCACACATGTACACACACATGTACATACAAACAGACACTCACATGTACACACACATAAGTACACACACATACCCAAACACATACAGACACACGTACACACATGTACACACACACACGTACACATAGACAGACACTCACATGCACACACACACACATGTATACACATAAAACACACATGTACGCACACATAAGTACACACACATGTACACACATATACAGACACACATGCACACACAAAGTGCACACATACGTACACAGAGACAGACACATGTACACACATGCACATGTACACACATACACATAACACACGTACACACACATACGTACACACATGTACACACACACATAAGTATGTACACACACGTACATACAAACAGACACTCACATATACACACATCTAGAGTTGCCACCTCATCCCTTTAAACCCGAACACATATGAATTACACAGGTTCTGGGGCTAATTAAATGCAGATAAGGCAACAAGTGAGTTTAATTACCACCTTAATCAGCCACAGAACCTGTGTAATTAATATGTGTTCGGGTTTAAAGGGATGAGGTGGCAACCATACACACACCACACATGTACACACTGTGAGGGTATGCGAGGTGAGGTAATTGATAATCGGTATATTTCACCTTGCATTTGTTCTATTGTCAGAGACTGAACCGGAATCCGGCCCGGATTTTTACAGCCTCTGTGGCAGGCTTGGTTCCGGTCCGGGTCTTGTGGTCCACTTGAGTCCATGCTCAGGTGGACTTTAAATGACCAGGAAGAGAGCACGGCGGTGCTTTGGCCTGAGACTCAAAAGGGAATCTGAGAGAGAGAGAGAGGAGCCCTGTTTGTTTGGAATGAAAACAAAGGTTTGCTTTACCTCATGTTTTGTGGGTGACCGGGACCAGCCCCACACCGTAAAGAGAGCAGTCTACTGTTTAGTTTAGCGCCGGACGGCATAGATTTGTTTTACTGTTTTGTTTATTTTTATGACTTTGCAAACCACCTATAAATAAAGGAAACCCGCCAGACTTTAAAGAAACTGCCTGTACGCTGACCTTCATTTCAAGAAAAGGTGATCCCCACGAGCTAATCTGCCCACAACACACATAAGTACACACACACAGACACGCACATGTACACACATACACATAACACACACGTACACACAGACAGACACGCACATGTACACACATACACATTACACACACACACATAAGTACACACACGTACACACAGACACATGTATAAAGTTCTTTTAAAACGAATCTAGCACAAAAAATGGTTATAAATGTAATAGTGATCAGCGCAACTTCCTATAATTGGATAACATACACTGAAATGATTACTGTGACAAAATCCATCAAATAATGCAAAAAAAAAATTATAATGATAACGATCGGTCAATTGCTGTGAAAGAAAGTCCTTTCTAGCACAGTAAAGTGCCTTGAAAATTTTTCACATTTTGTCATGTCACAACCAAAAACGTAAATGTATTTTATGTTATATACTAACACAAAGTGGCACATAACTATGAAGTGGAAGGAAAATGATAAATGGTTATCAATTTTTTTTTTACAAATAAATATGTGAAAAGTGTGGCGTGCATTTGTATTCAGCCCCCTTTCCTCTGATACCCCTAACTAAAATCTAGTGGAACCAATTGCCTTCAGAAGTCACCTAATTAGTCACCTAATTAGTAAATGGAGTCCCCCTGTGTGTAATGTAATTTCATGCAGATGTTCTTTGAAGCCCTCCGATGTTTGTTAGAGGACCTTGGTGGACAAACAGCATCATGAAGGCCAAGGAACACACCAGACAGGTCAGAGATAAAGTTGTGGAGAATGTTAAATAGAGAGAAAGAGTATGGCACAACTGCAAACCTACCAAGACATGGCTGTCCACTAGGGATGAGCCGAACACCCCCCTGTTCGCTTCGCACCAGAACATGCGAACAGGAAAAAAGTTCGCTCGAACACCCGAACACCGTTAAAGTCTATGGGACACGAACATGAATAATCAAAAGTGCTAATTTTAAAGGCTTATATGCAAGTTATTGTCATAAAAAGTGTTTGGGGACCTGGGTCCTGCCCCAGGGGACATGAATCAATGCAAAAAAAAGTTTTAAAAACGGCCGTTTTTTCAGGAGCAGTGATTTTAATAATGCTTAAAGTCAAACAATAAAAGTGTAATATCCCTTTAAATTTCGTACCTGGGGGGTGTCTATAGTATGCCTGTAAAGGGGCGCATGTTTCCCGTGTTTAGAACAGCCTGACAGCAAAATGACATTTGGAAGGAAAAAACTCATTTAAAACTACCCGCGGCTATTGCATTTCCGTCAATACACATAGAAGTTCATTGATAAAAACGGCATGGGAATTCCCCACAGGGAAACCCCGAACCAAAATTAAAAAAAAAAAAATGAAGTGGGAGTCCCCCTAAATTCCATACCAGGCCCTTCAGGTCTGGTATGGATATTAAGGGGAACCCCGGCCAAAATTTTAAAAAAAAATGACGTGGGGTTCCCCCTAAATTCCATACCAGACCCTTCAGGTCTGGTATGGATTTTAAGGGGAACCCCGCGCCAAAAAAAAAAAAAAACGGCGTGGGGTTTCCCCAAAAATCCATACCAGACCCTTATCCGAGCACGCAACCTGGCAGGCCGCAGGAAAAGAGGGTGGGGGACGAGAGTGCCCCCCCCCCCTCCTGAACCGTACCAGGCCACATGCCCTCAACATTGGGAGGGTGCTTTGGGGTAGCCCCCCAAAACACCTTGTCCCCATGTTGATGAGGACAAGGGCCTCATCCCCACAACCGTGGCCGGTGGTTGTGGGGGTCTGCGGGCGGGGGGCTTATCGGAATCTGGAAGCCCCCTTTAACAAGGGGACCCCCAGATCCCGGCCCCCCCCTGTGTGAAATGGTAAGGGGGTACTTACCCCTACCATTTCACTAAAAAAGTGTCAAAATAGTTAAAAATGACAAGAGACAGTTTTTGACAATTCCTTTATTTAAATGCTTCTTCTTTCTTCCTTCATCTTCTTCTGGTTCTTCTGGCTCTTCTGGTTCTTCCTCCGGCGTTCTCGTCCAGCATCTCCTCCGCGGCGTCTTCTATCTTCTTCTCCTCGGGCCGCTCCGCACCCATGGCATTGGGGGGGAGGCTCCCGCTCTTCTCTTCATCTTCTTCTTCATCCTCTTCTCTTCTTCCTTCTTCTCTTCTTCTCTGTTTCTCTTCTTAATTTTCTTCTCCGGGCCGCTCCGCATCCATGCATGGAGGGAGGCTCCCGCTGTGTGACGGCGTCTCCTCATCTGACGGTTCTTAAATAACGGGGGGCGGGGCCACCCGGTGACCCCGCCCCCTCTGACGCACGGGACATGACGGGACTTCCCTGTGGCATTCCCCGTGACGTCACAGGGAAGTCCCGTCAAGTCACCGTGCGTCAGAGGGGGGCGGGGTCACCGGGTGGCCCCGCCCCCCGTTATTTAAGAACCGTCAGATGAGGAGACGCCGTCACACAGCGGGAGCCTCCCTCCATGCATGGATGCGGAGCGGCCCGGAGAAGAAAATTAAGAAGAGAAACAGAGAAGAAGGAAGAAGAGAAGAGGATGAAGAAGAAGATGAAGAGAAGAGCGGGAGCCTCCCCCCCAATGCCATGGGTGCGGAGCGGCCCGAGGAGAAGAAGATAGAAGACGCCGCGGAGGAGATGCTGGACGAGAACGCCGGAGGAAGAACCAGAAGAGCCAGAAGAACCAGAAGAAGAAGAAGATGACGGAAGAAAGAAGAAGCATTTAAATAAAGGAATTGTCAAAAACTGTCTCTTGTCATTTTTAACTATTTTGACACTTTTTTAGTGAAATGGTAGGGGTAAGTACCCCCTTACCATTTCACACAGGGGGGGGGGCGGGATCTGGGGGTCCCCTTGTTAAAGGGGGCTTCCAGATTCCGATAAGCCCCCCGCCCGCAGACCCCCACAACCACCGGCCACGGTTGTGGGGATGAGGCCCTTGTCCTCATCAACATGGGGACAAGGTGTTTTGGGGGGCTACCCCAAAGCACCCTCCCAATGTTGAGGGCATGTGGCCTGGTACGGTTCAGGAGGGGGGGGGGCACACTCTCGTCCCCCCCTCTTTTCCTGCGGCCTGCCAGGTTGCGTGCTCGGATAAGGGTCTGGTATGGATTTTTGGGGGAACCCCACGCCGTTTTTTTTTTTTTTTTTGGCGCGGGGTTCCCCTTAAAATCCATACCAGACCTGAAGGGTCTGGTATGGAATTTAGGGGGAACCCCACGTCATTTTTTTTTTAAATTTTGGCCGGGGTTCCCCTTAATATCCATACCAGACCTGAAGGGCCTGGTATGGAATTTAGGGGGACTCCCACTTCATTTTTTTTTTTTTTAATTTTGGTTCGGGGTTTCCCTGTGGGGAATTCCCATGCCGTTTTTATCAATGAACTTCTATGTGTATTGACGGCAGTGCAATAGCCGCGGGTAGTTTTAAATGAGTTTTTTCCTTCCAAATGTCATTTTGCTGTCAGGCTGTTCTAAACACGGGAAACATGCGCCCCTTTACAGGCATACTATAGACACCCCCCAGGTACGAAATTTAAAGGGATATTACACTTTTATTGTTTGATTTTAAGCATTATTAAAATCACTGCTCCTGAAAAAACGTCCGTTTTTAAAACTTTTTTTTGCATTGATCCATGTCCCCTGGGGCAGGACCCAGGTCCCCAAACACTTTTTATGACAATAACTTGCATATAAGCCTTTAAAATTAGCACTTTTGATTTCTCCCATAGACTTTTAAAGGGTGTTCCGTGGCATTAGAATTTGCCGCGAACACCCCAAATTGTTCGGTGTTCGGCGAACTTGCGAACAGCCAATGTTCGAGTCGAACATGAGTTCGACTCGAACTCGAAGCTCATCCCTACTGTCCACCTAAACTGACAGGCCGGGCAAGGAGAGCATTAATCAGAGAAGCAGCCAAGAGGCCCATGGTAACTCCGAAGGAGCAGCAGAGATCCACAGCTCAGGTAGGAGAATCTGTTCACAGGACAACTATTAGTCATGCACTCCACAAATCTGAGATAAAAAAGAAGAACTCTGCGCTATGAGTGAAAAGTGCTAATCAATAAACAAATTAAAAATATAAGCTGCTCCCCTCAAAGTGCTTAGTGAGCAGGCTTTGAGCTTGTGGGGGATGTATGATAATAAGGGGGCGCTAATAATAATATGACAATAAAGTGCTGGTGCTCAGTATTTCATAATTAATGTGAACAATACCGTATGTAAATTATAATCATAAGTACATAAAAAAATCTATAATATCAAACAATTGTGAGTATGATATGCATCAGTAAACAGCCAGCGAATATATGACGTTCCCAGCAATCACACACCTGTTTGCCGACATATCAAACCAAGCATCCACAAGTTAAGTGAAGTTTTCTGGACTGCATCATATGAATTTTTAAAAAGTGAACACTGGTATCAAACAATTCAAAAGTGCAACGTGCATCAATAAACAACCAGCAATTGTGCCAGAACAATGTCCATAGATATGTGAGGTAATCTGATTGTTTAAACCATCACCACTGACACTGAACAATTTTTGGATAACGAACGACACCCGGTGAGTATAGGTAAGTATCCTACTTACCAAACCACATGACCTCTTTAATTAAAAAGATAGGTCAGGTGGGACTTTATATGACCGTGGTCTGTGATCTTTACTGGTGCCAGGTAGATATTTCAGGAGAAGCTCCGCCAGATTAGTATTTTTCAGAAAAAAGATGGAAAGGCAATACCATAGTGTGATTCCATTTATTTAAAACATATAAAAACAATGGGCCAAGTGGCCGCTTACATTATAAGTGCCATTCCTCGGCACTGAAGGTGACAGGCTCAGCAAAGTCAGGTGAACTGTGAAGCTGCCTCCTTGCTTGCTTCCGCTTGTAGCGAGTGGCGTGCGTTCCACTCACTGATCAGCCAAAACCGGAAGTGACTAAAAGGAATTGTATTGTAATGTGTTTGATACGTTTGCTGGGAACATCATACAGTCGGGTTCATAAATATTGGGACATCTACACAATTCTAATCTTTTTGGCTCAATACACCACCGCAATGGATTTGAAATGAAACGAACAAGATGTGCTTTAACTGCAGACTTTCAGCTTTAATTTGAGGGTATTTACATCCAAATCAGGTGAACAGTGTAGGAATTACAACAGTTTGTATATGTGCCTCACACTTTTTAAGGGAGCAAAAGTAATGGGACAGATTAACAATCATCCATCAAACTTTCACTTTTTAATACTTGGTTACAAATCCTTTGCAGTCAATTACAGCCTGAAGTCTGGAATGCATAGACATCACCAGACGCTGGGTTTTATCCCTTGTGATGGTCTGCCAGGTCTCTACTGCAACTGTCTTCAGTTCCTGCTTGTTCTTGGGGCATTTTCCCTTCAGTTTTGTCTTCAGCAAGTGAAATGCATGCTCAATTGGATTTAGGTCAGGTGATTGACTTGGCCATTGCATAACATTCCACTTCTTTCCCTTAAAAAACTCTTTGGTTGTTTAGCAGTATGCTTCGGGGTCATTGTCCATCTGCACTGTGAAATGCCGTCCAATGAGGTCAGAAACATTTTGCTGAATATGAGCAGATAATATTGCCCGAAACACTTTAGAATTCATCCTGCTGCTTTTGTCAGCAGTCACATCATCAATAAATGCAAGAGAACCAGTTCCATTGGCAGCCATACATGCCCACGCCATGACACTACCACCACCATGCTTCACTGATGAGGTGGTATGCTTTGGATCATGAGCCGTTCCTTTCCTCCTCCATACTCTTCTCTTCCCATCACTCTGGCACAAGTTGATCTTGGTCTCATCTGTCCATAGGATGTTGTTCCAGAACTGTGAAGGCTTTTTTAGATGTTGTTTGGCAAACTCTAATTTGACCTTCCTGTTTTTTAGGTTCACCAATGGTTTACATCTTGTGGTAAACCCTCTGTATTCACTGTGGTGAAGTCTTCTCTTGATTGTTGACTTTGACACACATACACCCACCTCCTGGAGAGTGTTCTTGATCTGGCCAACTGTTGTGAAGGGTGTTTTCTTCACCAGGGAAAGAATTCTTCGGTCATCCACCACAGTTGTTTTCCGTGGTCTTCTGGGTCTTTTGGTGTTGCTGAGCTCACCGGTGCGTTCTTTCTTTTTAAGGATAAAAAGTTCCAAACAGTTGATTTGGCCACACCTAATGTTTTTGCTATCTCTCTGATGGGTTTGTTTTGTTTTTTCAGCCTAATGATGGCTTGCTTCACTGATAGTGACAGCTCTTTGGATCTCATATTGAGAGTTGACAGCAACAGATTCCAAATGCAAATAGTACACTTGAAATGAACTCTGGACCTTTTATCTGCTCCTTGTAAATGGGATAATGAGGGAATAACACACACCTGGCCATGGAACAGCTGAGCAGCCAATGGTCCCATTACTTTTGGTCCCTTAAAAAGTGGGAGGCACATATACAAACGGTTGTAATTCCTACACCGTTCACCTGATTTGGATGTAAATGCCCTCAAATTAAAGCTGAAAGTCTGCAGTTAAAGCACATCTTGTTCGTTTCATTTCAAATCCATTGTGGTGGTGTATAGAGCCAAAAAGATTAGAATTGTGTTGATGTCCCTATATTTATGGACCTGACTGTATATTTGCTGGCTGTTTACTGATGCATATCATATGCACAATTTTTTTATGTACTTATGATTATAATTTACATTCGGTATTGTTCACATTAATTATGAAATACTGAGCACCAGCACTTTATTGTCATATTATTATTATCACCCCCTTTTTATCATACTTCCCTCACTCTACAAATCTGGCCTTTATGGTAGATTAACCAGAAGAAAGCCATTTTTGAAAGAAAGCCATAAGAAGTCCCATTTGCAGTTTTCAAGAAGCCATGTAGGGGACACAGCAAACATCTGGAAGAAGGTGCTCTGGTCAGATGAGACCAAAATTTAACGTTTTGATGTAAAAGCAAAACACTATGTGTGGCGGAAAACTAACACTGCAGATCACCCTGAACACACCATCCCCACTGTGAAACATGGTGGTGGCAGCATATTGTGGGGATGCTTTTCTTCAGCAGGGACAGGGAAGCTAGTCATAGCTAATGGGAAGATGGATGGAGCCAAATACAGGGCAATCTTAGAGGAAAACCTGTTAGAGTCTGCAGAAGACTTGCGACTGGGGCATAGGTTCACCTTCCAGCAGGACGACAATAAACATACAGCCAGCGCTATAATGGAATGGTTTGGATCAAAGCATATTCATATGTTAGAATGGCCCAGTCAAAGTCTAGACCTAATGTCAGGAACCATGTCATTGCTTGGTTCACCTGCTGGTGGCACTGTTGCATTTAGCATCAAGGGGTGTAGTTCTGATGGCCACCAGCGGTGATTTCCCAGCCGAGATGTTAACTGACAATCAAGCCACACCTGATGTGGGACTGCTGAACTATATAAGCCTGCCCTTCACCAAGGCTCAGGGATTCAGAATTCCCCCTGCAAGCCTTATCCCTGACTGAGCCTGATCCGTTCCTTGATTTGTTCCTGTCTTTTGTCTTGGACTCTATATCCTGACCCTGAGACCTGTTCCCAGATACCTGCTCCCTGCTCTCATTATGGTCTGTTTCCCTGTACCTGGCTTCTGTTCCCCCTTTTCGCTTATCCCTGTTGTTTGCCTATGAGTTTTTTCTTCATTTGTATAAAGTGTTTAGCTAGTTAGGTGTTATTTGGGGTTTGCTGTGTTCTTTGTATTCATCACTTGTTTATGGTTTCCTGCTGTTTGGTTTGCAGGTGTGTGTCTTTATCTTAATAAATATACCTTTTTCACTTACTATTTTGTTCCTGATTCCTTAAGTGCAGCCCAATGATCACCCTGTGCTGGATGCCTGTATATGGCATCCCTGACAGAATTATGAAGCCATATAATCAGATCAGCTGCACCTGGGAATTAGGTCTGAGCACTTGCTCAATTACTGGAAGATGCATCTGGAAAATATTTTGTATTTCTCACTCTTGGCAACAGATGACAGAGATTTTTTTGCTATCAGACGTTGAGTGAGCACATTAGAGAGCAGTTGCTAGAATGTATCCGTCTGGCACACATTTTCATTGATCAGGGCAGTTTTTTGTTTAAGGATGTTCAGCCACTCATTCAGATTTATGCAGAGTTGGCCCTGTCTGATGCCCCTAGTGGAGGAGATCAGTATACGCCCCCTTTTCGTGCAGCTCAGGTGAAGTCTTCGGTTTGGCTATTGGAGGATGACTCAGGCCTTTTTTCTTTGAGCAATACTCAGCTTGTCCTCAACAGGTGCTTGTGGAATGTTATTAATCAGTGCAGTCTCTGGTCAGACAAGCGGCGTGAAAATCAGATTTGGTGTAATCATTATTACAGGCCTGGTCAAGTTTGTTGTACTCAGCCTCTGTCACCTCCCAACCACCCATTTCTGTGGCTAGATACCAGCCTGCTGGGATGTCTTCCTCTCCTTCACCCACAGTTGCTGCCCAATATACCCTGCTACTAACTAAGTACAAGTACCCTGTTTCCACCTGCTGCACATACCTTGCCTTTAACCCTTCTATTTCTTCTTTGCCACGTGCAACAGTTCCACTAAATCTCCCCTCAACAACTGTTCCCTCTGTTTTACCACCCTTCCGCTCTTCGCTTCCACCAGCTGCACCCACTACCTACAGCCCTGTATCCACATACAAGTCTTCAGTGGCTAAACCCAAAAGAAAACAGAAGTTTTTCCCAACCCATACAATCCTGCCATTATCCAATCCTGCTCATGCCCGCTGTCCTGGTGCCCCCTGTCCAGCCTGCTGTCCTAGTGCCCGATGTCCAGCCTGATGATCCGATGTCCGGTGATCTGCTTGATGATCCGCTTGATGGTAGCCCCCCAAAGCACCTTGTCCCCATGTTGATGGGGACAAGGTCCTCATCCCCACAACCCTTGCCCGGTGGTTGTGGGGGTCTGCGAGCGGGAGGCTTATCAGAATCTGGAAGCCCCCTTTAACAAGGGGACCCCCAGATCAGGCCCCCCTGTGTGAAATGGTAAGGGAGTACAAAAGTACCCCTACCATTTCACAAAAAAGTGTCAAAAATGACAAGAGACAGTTTTTGACAATTCCTTTATTTAAAGTCTTCTTTTTTCCATCTTCCATCTTCCTTCTTCCTTCTTCCTCCATCTTCTTCTTCTGGTTCTTCCTCCGGTGTTCTTGTCTGGCATCTTCCTCCGTGGCGTCTTCTTCCCTTCTTCTCGGGCCGCTCCGCATCCATGATGGGAGGCTCCCGCTGCGTGATGCTTCTTGTCTTCTGATGGTTCTTAAATAACGCAGGGCAGGGCCACCCGGTGACCCTGCCCCCCTCTGACGCACGGGGACTTGACGGGGACTTCCCTGTGGCATTCCCCGTGACGTAAGAGGGGGGCGGGGTCACCCGTTACTGTCCCGGTTCCCCCCCCCCGCAAGGACTCAACACTTTCATGCGAGCTCCCTCGCATGGTGTTGAGTGCTTGCAGGCACGCTCCCGTGATACAGCCGGCGGCCATAGCCGCTCACTGTATCACTCGACCCCGCCCCCCGGTGCGCCGCATCATTGGATGTGATTGACAGCAGCGCGAGCCAATGGCTGCGCTACTTTCAATCCATCCACTCTAGCCAATCAATGGCCAGGCTGAGCGGCGAAGAGGATGTCGGGAGCGAGTGCGGGACTTTCGAGGGGTCAGGTAAGTAAAATGGGGGGCGGTGTTGTCGGATGTTTTTTCACCTTAATGCATAGAATGCATTAAGGTGAAAAAACTTTTACCTTCACAACCCCTTTAAATCACCACAATTCCTGTGTTTTCACACCTCAGATCACCACAATTGCTTCATCACTGTAGTCCCCTGCACACCTTTTCGTAATTGTACCACCCTGAATGCCTGTTCCCCTCTGCACCCTCCCCCCACACCTCTGCTCCCCACTGTATTACCCCACACACCTCTGTTCCCCACTGTTTCCCGTCCCCCACCTCTATTCCACACTGTAACCCCCGACAACCCCCCCACACACACACACACACTTCAGTTCCTCTCTTTACCCCCACTGCACATCAGTTCCTATCTGCCCCCGCACATCAGTTCCTCTCTGCACCCCCTGCACATCTGTCCCTCTCTGTACCCCCCTGCACATCTGTCCCCCCCCGCATATCAGTTCCTCTCTGTAGCCCCCTGCACATCTGTCCCCCCCACCCTGCCCATCAGTTCCTCTCTGTAACCCCCTGCACATCTGGCCCCCCCGCACATCAGTTCCTCTCTGTACCCCACCTACCCCCTTCCCCCCGCACATCTGTTCCACTGTGTACACAATGCAATACAGACAGCAGATACCAAGTTTTTTTTAATTCAGCTGACTGTGTGCAGCACTGAGCGTACTGCCTGTTTTTCACTACCTGAGCCAGCAGCGGTGGTGGACTCACCTTGAGGAGAGCGGCGCTGCTGCCTCTCCTCCCACAACAGATCTCCGATGATCCAGGAGAAGGAAGGGGAAATCGCGGCAAGCCAAGGCAGGCTTACATGCAGGGATTCCATCTCACCCACCCCAGCAGCACTTCCGGACCGGCCGGCTGCTCCTTGTCCTGGCTCTCTCCCCTCCTCTGATAACTGCCACTGCTAGGACGGCACTGCAGGCTGGGGACAGAGTGGTACCGAAGAAATCAGGCTGATAGAACGGGGGTGGAGAGGGCGAATTGTTTTTGCACAGAGCACGGAGATGTCTTCACAGGCACATTTTATCGCCCCCCTAGCCTGGCACAATAAGACACCTATGCTGCCTTATGGATGGTGATGCTGGTCGGCCCTGCAGGTATTTCAAAAATACGAATCCCCAGTGGCTGGGGATCCGGATTTTGCTGCCCCCTGCCCTAGGCAGCTGCCTGACCCGCCTATTGCTAGCGCCAGCCCTGCTGCTAATGATCAGTAGCCAATGAGACTGGCTCACAATCATAGAAAAACAAAGAAGGTCAGGAAAACTCCTAATAAATATAAGTGTCTGATAGGCTAATGATATATGTGCAACCTACACAATTAGAACAATCATTATATGCCTATGGACAGACACTGAGCCTAGTACCTAAATGCTAAATAATATTATAGCAGAATCAGTAGGTTCCTCAGAATCATGGAAGAGCATATATAGAAAAGGAAAAAAGTTCAGTGCGCTACTCATATAATAATGTGAATATAAAGAAATGAAAAAATTATAGTTCATATGGAAAATGATGGTATCATAAACCGGAGGTGTGATTCCTCTTTAAATCTTCAGTAAATCTTCTATGGATCTTCTAAGACAGTGCAGAAATAGGAAAAGGGGGCTGCTTACCAGATTTGATGGATCCCCACCACAGAGATCAAGCGAGCCTGAACAAACTCCTCTCGGGGTCAGGAATAGCTGGTCTTTGAGTAGAGACAGACTTCCCTCCACGCCTGGTAGTTGAAATTTCAGAGACGGCAATCAGGAACGCTCTCCTCCATTAGCTGCTCCAGCAAGACCACTCGTAGCAGGAAATAGTATATTTTAAAAGAAAAAGAGGCGCTTCATTGTGCAGTAGTTTAAAATGCTTTAATCCATGAATGGACAACTGACATCAAAGCATTGGCAGAGTAAAACACTGTAGCAATTTAAAAACACAGCCGACGCCGAAGCCGATCAACTGAGAGTGTGGTGACGTCAGGTCCTCTGGCTCCACCCAACGTACGTTTCTCCTAAACAGGCATCGACTGGGAGAGGAGGCTATCATTTTCACATTGGGTTATCACAGTTGGGGGTAGCGCGGAATGTTTACCATATATATAAAAAAGGACCCAGAGGGTCTAGGGAAAGGATTCTTCAGAGAGGAACACACAGGCTTTAAAGGATTACAAAAATTTAATGATAAATAAATATAAATTTCCACCCACAATAACAAATAACCACTATATACCTCCACCCGTAGATGAAATAAATAATAAAATGACAGACACACCACATAAACCCTCCTCATTCACTCAAATTCCCCCAAAAAAAAGATGAGTTGTATGAATGACAAACTAGCAGTTGCAGATTCTAATGTTTAGGGCAATGTAAAAATGATGATGAAACACCCAGGTACAAAATGATTAATATGCCCTAAAAGCATTGAATAGGTGCACAACTTGTGTAATAGTCTCTATTTGAATAAATAGATGTCTTAGATCCTGCCAATAACTGCAGATAAAAATGAAAAAAACACTGTAACCGCTGACAGATTATGCAGAGTGGATCTTGGCAGGCGTTTTGAGCATGGTTTTGGTGCGGTTGCGGCGCGTTAACATTTTTTTATTTATGTCAATTTTCATTGTGGAGCAATTTTAACGCTCATCAAACGTTACAAAACCACGCATAGGGTGTTTAGGGAGCTTTTTTAACGCTTCTAAAACGCCCCATTCTAAAGCTCTTTGATGCTTGTCTGATGCCCATACTAACGCCATACAAACGCTATAGGAGTGTTGTTGAGCGTCAGAAATTTAGTCAAGTGTGAACAAGCCGTTAGTGATAAAAATTTCTAAAGCAGATAAAGCTGGAATTCAATGTAAATTTGTTAGTCAAGTCAAGTCTAAAGCCTGGTACACACAAGAAACCAGCCGACATTCACCAGCTTCTGTCAAACTGATATGCTGGAAAACCAGCATCTGATTACCGCTGGCAGCCAATGGCCGGCGTGTTCTGGCTGGGGGGCAGTCTCCCTGTCAGAACACAATAGTTTAGCGGGGAGTTTGCTGTACTAACATCGGATAGTTAGTACAGAAAACTCCTACCTAGCTCCCCAGTTTTTATTTTTTTCGTTCAGCCCACTAGGTTAAAGAAAAAAAACGATAGTGTGTACCAGGCACTAAGAATGGGCTTGGGCGTGTTCGGATCAAACCCACCAGGAAGCTGGCACTGTACACCGCCAATCATAGGCAGTGTGTGAATGTGCAGCTGCCGATCGGGAAATGCCTCGCTGCCTATGATTGGCAGTGTGTAGTGCCAGCTTCCTGGCGGGTTCGACCCAAACACACCCGAGCCCATTACTACCAGGCACTGATCTGTTAACACAACCCTCTCCCCAGACTGACAATGCTGCTGTTGGTGTCTCTGTTGCTGCTCCAGTGGAGTGGAGACAACCTAAGAAAGAAAGTGTGTTACTAGCCAGATCACCAGGTGAAAATAAAGGAAAATCCTAAAAAATAAAATCGAATGCAGCCACCACAATTAGGCTTCATGTACACTGGCAGCTCCTAAACTTGAGTTTAAGAGGTCTCTGGTGTTTAATTATATTCAAAAATGTAATCCTCACCTTTGCATTCTCCAGGAGACCCATCTAATAGGTTCACGTATTTTGTGCCTCAAGAAGGCTTAGGTGGGTGTGCATTATCATGCAACATATTCTAATTATGCTAGGGGGGTGAGAGTCCTTGTGCACAGATCCCTGCAGTTATGCCTCCTGGATGTTAAGACCCCAGGAGGTAGATACTAGGAATGGGCCGAACGGACCTCCTGGTCGGTTCACACCAGAACTTTCGAACACCGTGAAAGTTCAGACCCGAATATCGAACACCATTAAAGTCAATATGACCTAAATGTCAAAAATCAAAAGTGCCCATTTTGAAGGCTTATATGCAAGTAATTGGGCATACAATGGTTATAGGGGTTCGGGTCCTGCCCTGGGGGACATGTATCAATAAAAAAAAGTTTGTGAAAAACATAATTTTTAAATGAGCAGTGATTTTTAGATTTTTAAAGTAAAAGCATAAAAATGAAAAATTCCTTGGTCTACCTGTAAAGTGGCAGATCTGTACTATGTCTAGAATCTACTGCAGCAATAATTGCATTTATAAAGCCAAAGAAAATGACATTTTCCCTGCAAGCTGCCTTTATTTTGCTCAGCGACAGCTGGGGAGCCAGTGTGTATGATGAGGCCACACTGTAGTGCACTGGGAACAAGATTAGAGATTTTTTGGATACATTCTGGTGTCACTTTGACTTTTGATAGAAGTAATGGGTGCGTAGAAATTGGTCTTTGGGTGTCGGTGGCGCCTTTCCACTGTAACCCTGTAGAGGTAATCTTGATGAAAGGAAGAATTGGCCTTGCTGTAAAAAATTTAAATGATATGCACCTGTCAAACGGTGCAGAAAAATTACTCTTTGGGTATCGGGGGAGCATTCCCACAATAACCCTTTAGAGGTGCTCTTGATGAAGGCAAAAAAAATTGCAATGATATTCACCTGTCAAACAGGTGCAGAAAAATTACTCTTTGGGTTTCATGGGCGCCTTCATACCGTAACCCTATAAAGGTGCTCTTGATGAAGGCAAAAAAAATTGCAATGATATGCACCTGTCAAACAGGTGCTGAAAATTTGGTCTTTGTGTATTAATTGTGCGTGCCCATGAAACCTATACCAAAAACATTCTTCTAGATGAAATGATTGAACATCCTCAAAGCTAGGCAGCCTCGAAGTCCTGCACAGATTCCACATCCCAAAAAGACTTAATCAGTGACATCGGCATAAGGGGCTTCATAACTGGTAATCCAGGACTGATTCACTTTTATAAAAGTCAAAGTGGACAGACGCATTCTATGATCAGCAGGGATGGGCGAACGGTTCGGCCCAAGCATAAGTTCGGGCCAAACTTTGGTTGTTCGGATTTTCGGGCGAACACCGAACAATATGCGGTGTTTGGGGCAAATTCGAAAGCTGCCAGAACACCATTAAAGTCTATGGGACAATAACATGAAAAATCAAAAGTGCTCATTTTAAAGGTTTATATGCAAGTTATTGTCATAAAAAGTGTTTGGGGTCCTGGGTCCTGCCCCAGGGGACATGTATCAATGCAAATGCAGTGCAGATTTTTAAAAACGGCCGTTTTTTCGAGAGAAGTGATTTTTTTTAATGCTTAAAGTGAAGCAATAAAAATGAAATATTCCTTTAAATATTGTGCCTGGGGGGTGTCTATAGTATGCCTGTAAAGTGGCTCAGTTTTCCCATGTTTAGAACAGTACCACAGCAAAATTACATTTCTAAAGGAAAAAAGTCATTTAAAACTGATCGCGGCTGTAATGAATTGTCAGGTCTAGGCAATATAGATAAAACTCATTAAAAAAAATGGCATGGGGTCCCCCCCAGTCCATTACCAGGCCCCTTTGGTCTGGTATGAATATAGAGGGGTTTTTAAAAAAAAATTTGCATTGATACATGTCCCCTGGGGCTGGATCCAGGTCCCCAAACACTTTTTATGACAATAACTTGCATATAAGTCTTTAAAATGAGCACTTTTGATTTTCCATGTTCGTGTCCCATAGACTTTAACAGTGTTCGCATCTTCCTCCGCCTCGTGTCTGGCCCGTAGCACGCTGAGTACTTTTTAGTTCTCCGCTAGGGCGTGACTCCGCCCACACACCTGTTGGTTCAGCGTGCAAGGAACTGTAAGCATACATTTTCAGTGTGTGCCAGAGTGACACCTGATGGCAGGCGCTGTTGAATTGCAGGCACTGCCCAAGTTTAGTTTAAAAAAAACTGCATCACAGAGTGGACTGAAAGCAGGCAAACTATACATCAACCACCATTAACAAAGTAAAGTCTCTCTTCCATGATATCCTACTGTGTGGGACTGACCGTGCAACATCCCGTCAAAGACACCCCCAAAATATGCATACCGTTACTAGGGGCAACAGCAGACATCTTCAAATTCCCCTTTACTGTGTTAAGCAGGATTAATAAAGTCACAACATTTTTTTCTTCTCTGCAATGCAGTGAGCAATGCCCGTGCCATGCAGAGCTCTGGAGATATTTGAAATTCGGAGCGTGATCGCTCGACCTGGTTGCCACGGGTGATAGCACAAGGTTACAGTCACTGGTTGCAGGGCTTTTACTTGGTAGTGAGTGTCCATAAAACAACTTTAGTGCAGGGTTGCTATGGACAACAACACTTAGCAACAATTCTGCATTTGGTTGCTATGGGCAATGACATGTGGCAAAAGTCAATTTTAGAGCAAACATAGTCTTTTCCCTAGTTGTACCCCTAAAACTTGGCAAAACGGGCAAAGTTTTCCTTGGCTTTTCCGGTTGCTAAGGGAGACGGTCAGCGGGTTAACCGTGAAGGCAGATATCGGTGGGACCTCCAAAATGTAGCCATGGTGACAGCACTACTGACAAACGATCCGCCTAATCATCCCACTGCCAGACTTCATACATCTTTTCCAGAGACAATGAACAGTCATTTGCGAGCTTTGTTTTTGTTGTTTTATTGCAGGGTACAACTTGGATAGGGATTGGAATATGGGATGACCATAGGATACATCATTGCCATCATATTTACAAGTTTCAATATACTTTGATCCATTTAGAGCCTGAAGATAGAATGTGCACACTTGACTAAGTAGAAATTTTCTCCTGCAGCTCCCTGCAGACTGTTACTCCCTCTGCATCTCCTATGCCGACTATTGCTCTCTGCATCTCCATGCAGACTACTGTTAACTAAGAGTTCTCCATCCATCACCGTGTGTTTGACCGTGTAAAAGTAATGGTCTTAGTTCTCTTCACCACCAGCCCAAACTTGCTTCTCCTTGCACTCTTGGTTTCCTCCAGCACAACTTGTAGTTACATTAGGGTATAACACATCCTCTTAAAATGAGTATGAAGAACTCACTCTGAATAAGCCCCTCTACTGGCTCTGGTGACTCGCTGCTACTAGACCTGAGGCCTGCAGAACCTCTCCTCGGAGGCCTAGTAGGTTAAAGTCTATGTTCTAGGAAATGGACTACTGCTCCCAGACAGTCCAGCTTGCAAATCACGTGTTCCCCAGCCACACTGATTTGACACACACATCCCCACAGTCTCTTTCCTGATCCAGGATTCTCCATCATCCACTGTGTGTATTGATGCAGACTCCATTAGTGACCGTGTACTAACAGAGTTCTCTTCACAGACTCTCTGGCACCTTCAGCCATCCACTGTGGTAACACTCACCGATCTTCCAACCTTCCAGCCCAGAGTCCTTGATGAGGAACTTTCCCGGACGATGCGTTCCAACAGCTTCTCCTGCCCTTTCTGCTCCAGGAGCTCCCTGCCACCGACCGTGTGGTGACAGAGACATTGCCAACGACCGCGTGAAGGCAATGTTCCCTCACAGCTCTCCCCAGGCCTTCTCCTGCGATCCCACACTCCCCCCAGATGGGGGTGTGGTCCTGCGGCTGTCTAGCACTCCATTCCTCACTTCACCCAGTCGACTCTCCTACCCAGCAGCATGTGACCTCAGCATATATAGGAGGCCCGCCCCCTGCCAATGCCAGTTTGGGATTAATCAGAGCTCCCACATGTGCTGCCTGCCACTCCAACTCTAGGCCCAGCCTCCTCTTCCAGAACATTCTGCCTGAAAGCAGGGGAGGCGCCTCAGACTGGAGCACAGGTGGTCACACCCACTGCTACTCTAAACACTCCCAGCCCCAGAATCAAAACAGACAGGCCTAGCGCGCAGAATAAGCCTGCCTAAATTTGTCTGTGCTGAATAAACCTAGTAAAACAACCCTTACTATCACCTACCTTCTGGTAGAGGGTGCTACACATAGGAATGATGGTGTCTGGATAAAGTGGGCCTTGAGAGGAAAGGAAGTCCCCCTCTTCCTCCTGCTGCTCTGCCTCCAGTGCCCTGTCCATAATGGAATGCAGAGTCTGCTCCAGCAGGAACGCAACAGGGATTGTGTCACTGATGCATGCACTGTCACGGCTCACTATCCTTTTGGCCTCCTCAAATGGTGACAATACAGTGCATGCATCCTTAACCACTTCCCTACCCAGCCATAGACATATGACGTCCACAGATGGGATCTCCCATCCTGGGTGGACGTCATATGACGTCCTGGGATTCCCGGCCGTCTAGGGGGTGCGCGCGCGCCGCCGGGGGCTCACGCCCGCCGCGTTGCTCGGGACCCGGTGCGTGTGCCCAACGGCTGCGATGTCCGCCGGGCACCCGCGATTGCCCGTTAGCCGTGCCGGACCGTGGATCTGTGTGTGTAAACACACAGATCCACGTCCTGTCAGTTGTGAGGAGAGCGATCTGTGTTCCCAGAACGGAGGAACACTGATCGGTCTCCTCCCCTTGTGCGTCCCCTCCCCCTACAGTTAGAATCATTCCCTAGGAAACATATTAACCCCTCCCCGCCCCCTAGTGGTTAACCCCTTCACTGCCTGTCACATTTACACAGTAATCGATGCAATTTTATAGCATTGATCGCTGTATAAATGTGAATGGTCCCAAAAATGTGTCAAAAGTGTCCGATGTGTCCTGCATAATGTCGCAGTCACGAAAAAAAATCGCGATCCCCGCTAAAAAAATAAATAAATATATTTTTTTTAAAAATGCCATAAATCTATCCCGTATTTTGTAGACGCTATAACTTTTGCGCAAACCAATCAATATACGCTTATTGCGATTTTTTTTACCAAAAATATGTAGAAGAATACGTATCGGCCGAAACTGAGGAAAAAAATTGTTTTTTTTTTTAAAAATTGGGATATTTATTATAGCAAAAAGTAAAAAATATTGTGTTTTTTTCAAAATTGTCGCTCTTCTTTTGTTTATAGCGCAAAAAATAAAAACCGCAGAGGCGATCAAATACCACCAAAAGAAAGCTCTATTTGTGGGGAAAAAAGGATGTCAATTTTTTTTGGGTACAACATTGCACGACTGCGCAATTGTCGTTTAAAATGCGACAGCGCTGAAATCTAAAAATTGGCCTGGGAAGGAAGGGGTGAAAATGCCCTGTATTGAACCGGTTAATGACCAGCCATTGGCTTGGGGAAAAAAGCAGAGGCAGGCCTGAGCCTGTCGTCGGGCGGTATTCGCACAGGTACTCGTTGACGGCCCTCTGCTGCATGTAAAGCCGCTGCAGCAATGACAAAGTCGAGTTCCACCTGGTGGGCGTGTCACAAATCACGTGGTTTATGGGCAGGTGGATTTCCCTCTTAATTTCAGCCAACCGAGCACTGGCTGTGTATGACCGTCTGAAATGGCTACAGACTCTTCTGGTCAGCTTTAGCACATCTTGCAACCCTGGGTATGTATTTAGGAAACACTGCACCACCAAATTGAGGACATGTGCCAGGCATGGCACATGTGTCAACTTTCCCTGTCTAAGGGTGGACAGGAGGTTTGAGCCATTATCGCACACCACCATTCCTGGCTCCAGCTGGCGTGGTGTGAACTACCTCTGGCCTGTCCCTGCAGAGCTGCAAGGATCTCTGCTCCAGTGTGGTTCCTGTCCCCTAAACACACCAGCTGAAGCACTGCATGGTACCTTTTAGCCTGGCTCATGGAATAGCCCTTTGAACGCTTAGGGGGTACCTGTTGTTCATAGAACAATTCTGCAGAGGAGGGCATGGAGGCCTGTCCTGCATCCTTTCGAGTTGCAAGCAGCGTTACCCAGTGTGCTGTGAACGAAATATATCATCCCTGCCCATGCTTGCTGGACCAGGTGTCAGTAGTAAGGTGGATTTTATGGCTGACTGCCTTGCTGAACGATGCCAGAACATTCCCTTCCACATGATAGTAGAGAGATGGAATGACCTTACACGAAAAGCAGTAGCGACTGGGAACCTGCCATTGTGGTACAGCACATTGTGCAAATTCACAGGAGGGGGCAGAATCCACTAGGCTGAAAGGCAGAAGTTGGAGAGCCAACAGCTTTGACAAGCTTGCATTTAGACGCTGGGCATGTGGGTGGCAGGGAATTTTTTTTTTTTCCGCAGCTGCATATGGGGCAGAGAAATTTGCCGGCTACAGTCTACAGCTGGTGATGTGCTGCTAGCAAATGTGCTGCTAGGACCTGGGATATCCTGTGCTATACCATCATCCCTGTCAGTGGACGCTGCTGAGAGGTAATGACTTGGTATAGCAGGGGAAGACTGAAGAGGGTAAGGAGGAGGAGGGACAGATTTGTTCCCCTTTTGTGTGGCTTTTAGGTGCTCTTGCAAACAGGCTGAGTGGTTAGATGTTAAATGCCTCCTTAAGCATGTGGTACCCAAATAAATGGTTGGTGTTTTTGCCACCTTTGATGGGCCTGAGACACAGTTTGCAGATAGCAACAATGCGATCCGCTGCAGATGTGCTGAAAAAAGCCCAGACAGCTGAGCTTTGGGACGTGGGCCGGGAGATAACAGCTGCAGAATGTGATGGAATAGGGTGGTGCGCCTCACCTTCAGTTTCCTCCTCTATCTGGCACCCAAGTCGCATCAGTGACCTCATCGTCATCATCTCCATCTCCTCCATCTTCATCATTACAACTGGAGACAACTTGGCAATGCACTGCGGCTTGGCGAACATGAATGCCAATTTGTCTACCAGTGTTCCTCCCTCTCTCTAGGCTCATGTTCCTGTCATCCTCAACCTCAGAACCCAAATCTGAATCCAGTAATGGCTGGGCATCATCAAGGCGCAACTGGCTGATGCTGTGGTCAAATAACTCAGCTGACTCCTCAATGGCTGATGTTGGGGCTATGGCAGGAATAGAAGTGGACAAGGAGGCAGGTTTATCCACTCTGGCAACTGCAGGGGACTGCACACTTGTCTCTGCTTGCATGACAGAGGATGAGGAGGATGAGGAAGGTTTAGTAAGCCAGTCCACCACCTCCTCTGCATGCTGTGGCTGGATAGCACGGGCAAACTCACTAAACAGAGGAAATTATGCCCTGCCTGAGGACTGACCACCACGTCCACCTTTGCCTGTGGACACATTTGTTGCTGGCCCCCTTACAGTGCCCAGGGAACATCTGCCTCTCCTTGTTGTCCTCCCAGACAGAATTGGGAGGGAGGGGGCGGTGCTTATAAGAAAATGTAAATAAGTTGAAATCTGTACGTAGATGCACTTTAATCAATGTAAAGAGGTGTTTGGTGTACTTTAATTTGAGTACTCACACTACACAGACACACTCCACAGATACACTATAATATACTGCAATATAATGCGCCAAACATACAGTGACGCACAGAACTATATGGTCTTAAACTGTCAGTAACGCACGTAAAACTATATGACATTAAACTGGCAGTAACACACACAGAACTATATGGCGTTAAACTGGCAGTAACGCACACAAAACTATATGGCGTTAAACTGGCAGTAATGCACAAAACTATATGGCATTAAACTGACAATAATGCACACAGAACTATATGGCGTTAAACTAGAAGTAACGCACACAAAACTATATGGCGTTAACCTGGCAGTAACGCACACAAAAGTTAATGGCGTTGAACTGGCAGTAACGTACCAAACTATATGGCGTTAAACCGGCAGTAACGCACACAGAAGTAAATGGCGTTAAACTGGCAGTTACGCACAAAGAAGTAAATGGTGTTAAACTGGCAGTAATGCAATCAAATAGACGGTGTTCAGCCGTCACTACACTGACACTATCTGAACTGTCCCTACTCTAGCTATACACTAATGTCAAGATTACTGACAGGGTCTCACTACACTACACTGAAACTATCTGAACTGTCCCTATTCTACACTAATGTATGTATGAATCACACAGTCTCATTACACTACAGTGAAACTATCTGGAGTTATCTTCAAAGCACTCCTCCCAAATTTCCCTATCTAGCGTAGGTATGTCTGCACTCCACAGCTATCTAAGGAGGCTCTATACTCAATAATGCTAGGTAAAGTGTCGAAACGGGTTTAGAGAGCTGCTCTTGTGAGAGAAGATCCTCAGTTGGGTCTGTCTCTAGAGTGAGGGAGCCAGCACACTGTGATCAAGCTGCATGATGCAACTGGCAGTATCGGAAGTGCATCCAACGGGGTAGACTGTACCTAAGAGAGAGGTCGTGGAAGGACAAGAGAACACCCCTTGGCATAATATCACGTAGCGTCTTGATTTCATGTTGTGCCCAAACCTGAGGATCAGGTATTCATCTAAAATGTGAAGGGTATTCCCCCATAGAGGGTTATAGGGAGACCACAGGTTGGGGCCTCAAAAACCACTTCCTGGCCACAGACCAGACTTTAAGCGTGGTTCTAGTAGGATGAGGAAGGGTAGCATAAGCTCTAGGGCCGCAATAGATCAAATAAGCCAGTTCAATAAGCCAGGGATCCCAAGATGGCAGGTTCCAAACAGATTGCTGCATTCACCCTAGATCTTGTAAACCACCATCGAACTGTGACTAGCACTGTGGCCCAGTAGTAGACCTGCAGGTTGGGTAGAGCTAAGCCACCACAGCTGATTGGTAATTGAAGGGTGGATTTAGCTAAACGGGGAGCCGCACCATGCCAAAGAAAATTGCACACATAACTATCAGCCTCCTGAAAAAAATTCCGACCTACGCAGATAGAGCAGTTCCTCAAAAAAAAAAAATATATATATATATATATATATATATATATATATATATATATATATATATATATATATATATATATGTATATATATATTTAATTTAGGGAGAAAAATCCCTTTTAGAATATTTATGTGGCCCATAAGATTTCAGGGTAGGGAAGACCATGAATTGCACTTCTCCTTCAACTTCTGAAGCATCGGGGAGAGATTAAGATTAAAGAAGTTACCCAGGTCCCTTCTAATTTTGGTATCTAAGTATTTGAATGATCAGCCCATAATAAAGGGATGGGGACCACAATCTCTCTAGCACCCGGGTAGAGTGAAAACCAAAATCCCAGAGTACTTACCAAACTCATCAAAGATGTCAAGAGCGGCCTGCAAGGAGGAGTGTGCATCATGCAAGTATAACAGGGTGTCGTCTGCATACAACAAAATCTTCTCCTCTAGGAGGCCAACCCTCCATTCCTCAATGAGCTGGGATTCTCTGATCATAATTGCCAGGGGCTCCAGAACCAGGGCAAAGGGGCTCAGGGAGAGCGGGCATCGCTGATGGGTCCCTCTCTCCAAGGGAAAGGAATCTGAGATTCTAGTATTGGTCCAGACCTTAGCCCATGGGGCACAGTATAGCAAACCCACTGTGACATTATGAAAGGCGAGGTGATTGATGGACGTTATGTTTCACCTCACATGCATTCATTTGCAGAGAACTAAGGTGGAATCTAGTCCGGGTTTTACCAGCCACTTTGGGAGGGTTGGTTCCAGACCAGGTTTTGCGGTCCACTTGTGTCCAACAACATGTGGTATAAATTAAGTAGGACTAGAGCAAAGGATGGCTCTTGGCCTGCGACTCAGGTAGCCAAAACCTGAGAGAGCTGCTTATGTGAGGTTTGCTTTGTGAGAGAAAGAAAAAGTTACCATTATCTTTGTTTTGTGGGTGACTGGGAGAAGCCCTTCACCTCTGAGTTAGGAACCTGCAATGTTTAGTTAGTGCCTGGATGGCAGGGATTTCTTTTCTGTTTTGTTTGTTTGATTTTCATTCAATTTTTTTAAATAAAAATAACTACAAGTCAGATTTATAAGAAAACCTACTGTTTGGACTACCTTTTCCCAGGGAAGGTGATTCCCATTGAGCTAACCCCTGACACCACCCATTGGTGAAACCGAGGCCCAAAGCCGAACCTACACAGCACCTCCCAGAGAAAGATCCATTCGACTGAGTGAAAGGCTTTTTCTGCGTCTAAAGAAGCCACAACTCTTGTGCCAGCATTGATTGGCAGCCAGATTATGAAAGAGGCGATGGATATTAATGTCAGTGCCCTTCCCCGGTATGAAACCAGTTTGATCAACATGTATAAGGTCTTCAATTACCATTATAAGATGAAGTGCTACAATTTTGGCCAGTAAGTTGGCATCGGTCGGCATTAAGTAGAGAAATGGGCCTATGGGAGGCACAATACTCAGGATCCTTGCTGGGTTTGAGCACCAACATGATAAGGGCTTCTGAGTCAAGCAGAGAATCTCAGATAGTAAACTGGGCAAGGAGGGCAGTGAGCCTGGGCGCCAACAACTCTTGGTATTAGGAGCAAAATTCAATGGGGATCCCATCAGGACCCAGGGCCTTACCAGATTGCATGCTACTAAGGGCAACCTGTACCTCCTCAAGGGTGATGACCTTATCCAAGCAATCGCGAGTCTCCAGATCAAGAGTAGGTAAACCGATCTGATCCAGATAAGTATAGAGCTCAGAGGCAGAGTAATCAACCCTGGTGGAAAAAAGTGAGGAGTAAAAATGTAATAAGTGACAGTTGATGTCATTCAGTGCTGACAACTAGGCCTCATATCCTCCCAATATGCGTGACAGCAAACTGACCACTAGCTAGCCAGGCTAACAGCCTACCATTCTTGTTTCCAAATTCAAATACCCCATGGGCAGTGGAAAGAAGAGACTTCTGAGTCATCTCTACACTAAGTAAGGATAACTTCTGTAAGACATAATGCCATGCATCATAAGCAGCTCGATTGGGTTGTCAAGCGGCCTCTTTCTGCCGGAGATCACTTTCTAATTGCTCAAGATTATGACTAGAGCCCTTTTTAACAGCTATGATATGGGAAATATATTCTCCTCAAAGCCAGGACTTAAAAGCATCCAAAACTAGTAAGGGGCTGGTGGTATCCTCATTTCAAAACCCACACAATTACTCCGGTATAGACGCTTGTATTTTCTGGTCCGTAAGCCAAAACCTGGACAGTCACCAAATCCCAGGACCCCCAGGATCTGCCAGCTGCATAATATAAAGCCGATTTGAAGGCATAGGCCAGGTCAATGCAGGAGAAGGTGTGGTAGGTTGCAGAGTGACAAGTGAACTCCCTATCAGATGGGTGAAAGTGACGCCACATGTCCATAAGGGTAAAGGTGAATGTCTATTGTAAGAGGCCAGGGGTCCAGGTGGGTGGAGCCTGTCCAGGTTCCTTGATGGTGCCAAATTAAAATCACCCACCACCAACACATTAGGGACCCCGTATTGAGTGATTAGATGCATTATTGAGTAAAGTAACATAGCATCCCCAGAAGGCGGTAAATATAGTACTACTACCACAAAAGCGGGCCAAACTCTCGTTCGGTTGTTTGGTCGTTCGGCGAACATCCAAACAAACGGGTCGTTCGACCGTTTGTTCGGCCCCCCGAACTGACCACAATACATTGCGGCGCTGAATAGTGCATTGCAAGCCCTGATTGGCTGAAGCAAGCAAAGCTTCAGCCAATCAGGGCACAGAGCACTGTCAGAGTCATGATTGGACACTGTCATAATGACTTTATCCAGTCATGGTTCATTCCCGCCCCACAGTATAAAAGTATTCTTTCATTGGCAGCCATTTTCAGTGTGATTTTGGCGTGTAGAGAGATAGAACAGGGCTCTGTTCAGTGCTATTATTGTTCTATACTGTGCTATGTTGCTTCAATTGTCAGTGTAGAATATTAGTTTAGTGTCAGTCTAGGGATAGTGTGAGTGTAGTGAGGAGGACCATCATTCAGCTTTGCATAGTGTGCAGCTAGAGTAGGGACAGCTCAGACTGATTATCTCCTCTGCAGATACTGTAAGCTAATTCAGATGAAATTTCTTCACAGAGTGTATTACACACCTCAAAGACTGCATCAAATTTATCCACGCAGGTCTAAAGATTGTGTTCACTGCCATTCCTCCATTGGTACCTTTTTCCATATGTTCTGGAGCTATCCCAGGGTGGCCCAGTTCTGGCTGGAGGTTATTGACCTTTTCAACACTCGCTTAGAGCTGTCCCTCCCAATGACTCCTGAGCTCGACCTATTAGGCATTCAGGATAATGAACAGAATAATAGGCATACCAAATTATTAATTTCCTTTCTATAATATTATGCTAAGAAAGAAATTCTTTGTAAGTGGGCCTCTCCTTCTTCCCCATCTCTAGCCTCATGGGTGTCTGCAATTGATGTGATGTTACCTATGTATAAGCTGACCTATATCAGCAGGAACTGCCCTAAGAAATATGAAAAGATTTGGCAGCCATGGCTCTCGTTATGAGTGTTACCTGTCTATTTTCCATAGGTGATCCGTACTATTATTACATGTTCGTGATCATCTTATGCTGCTCATGTCTGTCTTAATCTCCGTTTGACATTTCTTTGTATGTGCACCACACCTTCTCTGTACGGTGAAATTTTGTTATTATGCTGATATGTTTTGTAATGTCTTTCCTTTGTACCACATATCTGTTCATTAAAAGCAATTCTGGTTTTAAAAAAAAACAAAAAACTTCAGTTTAGGAGCTTTTGGTGTTTTTTTTCCAAAGCTCCTAAACTCAACTCTTTAAAAGCCTATGTGTCCATGTACACATAGGCTTTTAGCAGAGTTTAAGAGCTGCCTCGTTTAGGTGAGGTTTAACCTCCTTCACCTGAACACGGAAGAATCACATTCAGGATAGGAAAGTTTTGACCGCCGGCCGTGGCAAAATGCGGCAAAAATGCATTTGCATTTTCCCGTGGCTGCGGTCAGGGTAGACTAGTATACATGTAGTCTTAAGGATTGGTAGTCTGCAAAATATTTAATCTTTGTGTAGCCAAGGGTTTGCTACTATAGACATTATCGTTAAACAGTTCGTTGCTGTTTAAAAATGGGTTTGGCTCTCCCTAGTGTTGGCTGGACTCTGTTAGGATTTTTTTCCTTTACACTGAAGGAGGGATGCAGCAAAGTATTGTGGGAGATGTAGTTTGGAGGAGGAAGTGACTCTGTTAACTATATCAGCCTTGAACTACAGGACAGATAATGCTGGGAGGAGTAATAAAAGGACAGGTGCGGCCTGTTTTCAGCCTCCCTGGACGCCATTCAACACCTGCCAGCAGGAGGTCTGTGTGTGACAAGGAGTAAGAAACTGTGGCCCATACAGCGGAGAGCCAGATCTCCTGCCTCTGAGGGATCTTGGAGGACAGTCCTGCTATTCTAGCAAGCGGACCGGCCTGCGATTCCGAGCAACTGGAAGCCACCTGCACTTCAGTCTATTGGGAGTTGCAGCACGGCATGGTGGCGCCATCTTCACCAGACGGACACACCAGGAGGGGATTCTGAATGGAGCCTCACAGCCATTGGGGTCGATTGTGGTGAGAGGGCACCTGCCCATTCCAGTAGAGATTACAGTATTGCTGAGTGAGTTCTTTCTACAGACTGCTGGTGAGACTTGTAGTTCCATGGAGGTGAACCTACTTCTTCACAGGCATCATACAGCTGGACTTTGGGGCCTTGTGTTCTCCCCTGAGCTGTAAATTCAGTACTGTATTGCGCTCACAAGTAAAGAAGAATCTATAAGTGGTGATTTTTATTCAGTTAAGCAATCATCAGCACACATTTTGTTCTACAGTCATTTCTTTCCCTTTGTCTCTGTGGATACAAATTACAACAATATACTGCAGTTTAACCATCCGGCTAGCTGAAGATATCTGGAGTTTAAAGAACTTTCACCATCTTCTTCTTTTACTAAGCATTGCTGCTCTACTCACTAGTAGGGATGAGCTTCGTGTTCGACTCGAACATCGGCTGTTCGACCGTCCGTCGAATTGCGAACGTTATGGGCCGTTCGCGCCAAATTCGTGTGGCGCGTCACGGCCCATAATTCACTGCGGCATCGCAGTGCATTGCTGGCTGATGATTGGCCAAGCATGCACTATGACCCGCATGCTTGGCCAATCACAGCGCCGTCAGTAGAGAGAGCTGTAATTGGCCAAAGCCAGGGTGGCTTTGGCCAATTATGGCTCAGGGGATTTAGTACACGCCCCACACTATATAAGGCCGCCTGCACGGCGGCCCTGTGTAGTGTGTTCCGGTGTGCTGATAGAGAGAGAGACAGACAGTGTCATTTGATTTGAGTTAGATAGATTAGGCTAGATCTGTTCCTGCTATTTACATTTAGTGCAGTGCGTCCTGCTCACAGTGTTCAGCTAGATCCGTTCCTGCTATTTACATTTAGTGCAGTCAGTGCGTCCTGCTCACAGTGTTCAGCTAGATCAGTTCCTGCTATTTACATTTAGTGCAGTGCGTCCTGCTCACAGTGTTCAGCTAGATCTGTTCCTGCTATTTACATTTAGTGCAGTGCGTCCTGCTCACAGTGTTCAGCTAGATCTGTTCCTGCTATTTACATTTAGTGCAGTGCGTCCTGCTCACAGTGTTCAGCTAGATCTGTTCCTGCTATTTACATTTAGTGCAGTGCGTCCTGCTCACAGTGTTCAGCTAGATCTGTTCCTGCTATTTACATTTAGTGCAGTGCGTCCTGCTCACAGTGTTCAGCTAGATCCGTTCCTGCTATTTACATTTAGTGCAGTCAGTGCGTCCTGCTCACAGTGTTCAGCTAGATCCGTTCCTGCTATTTACATTTAGTGCAGTGCGTCCTGCTCACAGTGTTCAGCTAGATCTGTTCCTGCTATTTACATTTAGTGCAGTGCGTCCTGCTCACAGTGTTCAGCTAGATCCGTTCCTGCTATTTACATTTAGTGCAGTGCGTCCTGCTCACAGTGTTCAGCTAGATCTGTTCCTGCTATTTACATTTAGTGCAGTGTGTCCTGCTCACAGTGTTCAGCTAGATCTGTTCCTGCTATTTACATTTAGTGCAGTGCGTCCTGCTCACAGTGTTCAGCTAGATCCGTTCCTGCTATTTACATTTAGTGCAGTCAGTGCGTCCTGCTCACAGTGTTCAGCTAGATCCGTTCCTGCTATTTACATTTAGTGCAGTGCGTCCTGCTCACAGTGTTCAGCTAGATCTGTTCCTGCTATTTACATTTAGTGCAGTGCGTCCTGCTCACAGTGTTCAGCTAGATCTGTTCCTGCTATTTACATTTAGTGCAGTGCGTCCTGCTCACAGTGTTCAGCTAGATCCGTTCCTGCTATTTACATTTAGTGGAGTGCGTCCTGCTCACAGTGTTCAGCTAGATCTGTTCCTGCTATTTACATTTAGTGCAGTGCGTCCTGCTCACAGTGTTCAGCTAGATCCGTTCCTGCTATTTACATTTAGTGCAGTCAGTGCGTCCTGCTCACAGTGTTCAGCTAGATCCGTTCCTGCTATTTACATTTAGTGCAGTGCGTCCTGCTCACAGTGTTCAGCTAGATCTGTTCCTGCTATTTACATTTAGTGCAGTGCGTCCTGCTCACAGTGTTCAGCTAGATCTGTTCCTGCTATTTACATTTAGTGCAGTGCGTCCTGCTCACAGTGTTCAGCTAGATCCGTTCCTGCTATTTACATTTAGTGCAGTGCGTCCTGCTCACAGTGTTCAGCTAGATCTGTTCCTGCTATTTACATTTAGTGCAGTGCGTCCTGCTCACAGTGTTCAGCTAGATCTGTTCCTGCTATTTACATTTAGTGCAGTGCGTCCTGCTCACAGTGTTCAGCTAGATCCGTTCCTGCTATTTACATTTAGTGCAGTGCGTCCTGCTCACAGTGTTCAGCTAGATCTGTTCCTGCTATTTACATTTAGTGCAGTGCGTCCTGCTCACAGTGTTCAGCTAGATCCGTTCCTGCTATTTACATTTAGTGCAGTCAGTGCGTCCTGATCACAGTGTTCAGCTAGATCCGTTCCTGCTATTTACATTTAGTGCAGTCAGTGCGTCCTGCTCACAGTGTTCAGCTAGATCTGTTCCTGCTATTTACATTTAGTGCAGTCAGTGCGTCCTGCTCACAGTGTTCAGCTAGATCCGTTCCTGCTATTTACATTTAGTGCAGTGCGTCCTGCTCACAGTGTTCAGCTAGATCTGTTCCTGCTATTTACATTTAGTGCAGTGCGTCCTGCTCACAGTGTTCAGCTAGATCTGTTCCTGCTATTTACATTTAGTGCAGTGCGTCCTGCTCACAGTGTTCAGCTAGATCCGTTCCTGCTATTTACATTTAGTGCAGTGCGTCCTGCTCACAGTGTTCAGCTAGATCTGTTCCTGCTATTTACATTTAGTGCAGTGCGTCCTGCTCACAGTGTTCAGCTAGATCCGTTCCTGCTATTTACATTTAGTGCAGTCAGTGCGTCCTGCTCACAGTGTTCAGCTAGATCCGTTCCTGCTATTTACATTTAGTGCAGTCAGTGCGTCCTGCTCACAGTGTTCAGCTAGATCTGTTCCTGCTATTTACATTTAGTGCAGTCAGTGCGTCCTGCTCACAGTGTTCAGCTAGATCCGTTCCTGCTATTTACATTTAGTGCAGTCAGTGCGTCCTGCTCACAGTGTTCAGCTAGATCCGTTCCAGCTATTTACATTTAGTGCAGTGCGTCCTGCTCACAGTGTTCAGCTAGATCCGTTCCTGTTATCTTCCTACTGACAGGCAGGCTTGTCTGGTTACAGTATATAAAGCTACCTGAAGAAAATTACAGGTGTTCTATCCCAGCTTAGTGCAGCTACAGGCCATTAGTATGTCTGGAAGGCCAAGAAGGAGAGGCAGACAGTCACAAGCCAATAAGAGAGGGCAAGCAGGCTCTGTGTCTAGTGCTGGTCGTGGAGACGGTGCATCCTCATCAGCACGTGGCCATGGGACACGCTTGGCCTTTTTTTCGGCAGCTGGCCGTGTTGAGCCGCAACATGCGGAAGACTTGGTCGAGTGGATGACCAAGCCGTCCTCATCCTCCTCATCCTCTCTCACCCATGCCCAGGGTGCTTTGTCTGGCAAAGCAGCGGCCTCTTCCCTCAGCTCAATGTCATCAGTGACTCCTTCCCTAGCTCCACCATGTCCTCCTGAGGATTCCCTCGAACTGTTTGACCACAGTGTTGGGTACATGCTCCAGGAGGATGCCCAGCGTTTGGAAGGCTCTGATGATGATACTGAGCTCGATGAAGGCAGTAACATGAGCACGGACAGAGGGGGTGCCCAAGAAGGACAGCAATCTGGCAGTCATGCTCCCCCTGCTGCAGCATACTGCCAGGTTTGCTCCAGTGATGAGGAGGGAGGGGATGATGAGGTCACTGACTCAACGTGGGTGCCTGATAGGAGAGAGGAGGAGGAGGAGGAGGCAGCACATCACCAACGAGGCAGGATGCCCTCCAGGGGCCAGCCTAAGGGCAGCACATTGACTGCATCACACCCCAAAGCTCCACATGTGCAGGGCGCTGCAGTCTCTGCGCGTTATTCAAAAAGTTCTTTGGTGTGGGCCTTTTTTGAGACGAGTGCACCAGATCGCACCGCTGCTATTTGCAACATATGTCTCAAGCGTATCTCGCGTGGCCAAAACATCTCCCGCTTGGGTACCACATGCTTGACCAGACATATGTTGACCTGCCATGCAGTTCGTTGGCAAGCATATCTAAAAGACCCACACCAAAGAACAAAGAGGATCTCTCCTTGCTCCTCATCAGCTGAGATTTCCAACCCCACTAGACCTTCAGTCCTCTCTGAGACCTGCAGTGAGAGGAAAGAAGGTGTAGAATTAGGTGTGTCACAGCCAAGTACTTGTGGGCAATCTGCTTTTGGTACACCGACGTCAGATTGTACCAGGCAAATTTCCCTGCCCCAGCTGCTGCACCGCCGAAAGAAGTTTGCTCCCAGCCATCCACATGCCCAGCGGTTGAATGCTAGCTTGGCAAAATTGCTAGCACTTCAACTGCTGCCTTTTCAGTTGGTAGACTCTGCCCCCTTCCGTGAGTTTGTGGAATGTGCGGTTCCTCAGTGGCAGGTACCCAAACGCCACTTTTTCTCACGGAAGGCGATTCCGGCTCTCTACCGGCATGTGGAAGGCAATGTCCATGCCTCGCTGGACAGGGCGGTCAGCGGTAAGGTGCATATTACCGCTGACTCATGGTCCAGCAGGCATGGACAGGGACGTTACTTAAGTTTCACGGCGCATTGGGTGACTCTGCTGGCAGCTGGGAAGGATACAGGACAAGGTGCAGTAGTGTTGGAGGTTGTTCCGCCACCACGCCTCCAAAATGCTGATTGTGACACACCTCTCTCCTCCACCCCCTCCTCTTCTTCTTCCTCCATGGCCTCTTCCTCGGAACCAGCGGTGCTCCGTAGGCGTTCAAGGGGCTACGCAAGTACGCAGGCCAAAAGATGCCATGCGGTGCTTGAGCTGGTGTGCTTGGGGGACAGGAGCCACACTGGGGCAGAGGTTCTGTCAGCTCTGCAGGGGCAGGTTCAGAGGTGGTTGACGCCACGCCAACTTAAGGCAGGAATGGTGGTTTGCGACAATGGCACCAACCTCCTCTCTGCCCTCCGACAGGGACAACTGACCCATGTGCCCTGTTTGGCTCACGTCCTTAACTTGGTGGTGCAGCGGTTCTTGGGCAGGTACCCGGGCTTACAGGATGTCCTGAGGCAGGCCAGGAAAGTCTGTGTGCATTTCCGCCAGTCATATAATGCCAGTGCTCGGCTGACGGACCTCCAAAAGGAGTTTAACCTGCCCAAGCACCGCCTAATCTGTGACATGCCCACCAGGTGGAACTCAACGTTGGCCATGCTGCAGCGGCTGCACACGCAGCAGAGGGCCATCAATGAGTACCTGTGCGACTATGGCACCAGGACAGGGTCAGGGGACCTTGGTTTTTTTTCCCCACGCCAGTGGGCCATGATCAGGGATGCATGCACTGTCCTGTCACCATTCGAGGAGGCCACGAGGATGGTGAGCACTGACAGTGCATGCATCAGTGACACTGTCCCCCTTGTCCACCTGTTGGAGCACACACTGCGTGGAATAATGGACAGGGCACTTGAGGCAGAACAGAGGCAGGAAGAGGAGGACTTCCTTAGCTCTCAAGGCCCCCTTTATCCAGACAGTGTTCCTGCGTGCCCGCCGATCACACAGGAAGAGGACGAGGAGGAGGAGGAGGAAGATTGTGTCAGTATGGAGGTGGAGCCTGGCACTCAGCATCAGCAGTCTTTAAGGGATCAGTCCCAAGGAACACATGGACTTGTACGTGGCTGGGAGGAGGTGGCTGCGGACGTTGTTGTCCTTAGTGACCCAGAGGACTCCGGACCGAATGCCTCAGCAAACCTACGCTGCATGGCCTCCCTGATCCTGCAAAGCCTGCGTAAGGATCCTCGTATTCGTGGTATCAAGGAGAAGGACCAATACTGGCTGGCAACCCTCCTTGATCCACGTTACAAGGGTAAGGTTGCGGACCTTATCTTGCCATCGCAGAGGAAGCAGAGGATGAAACATCTTCGGGAGGCCTTGCAGAAAGGTCTGTGCAACGCGTTCCCAGAGACTGGGAGGTTACAAACTCCTGTTTCTGGACAACGTGTTGCTGAGGCTTCGGTCAGTCAAAGAAGGAGCGGTGGAGAAGGTGGCCGTCTGACCGATGCGTTCAGACAATTTTTTGGTCCGCAGCCCCAAGGTATGATCGGTTCCAGCAACCATCGACAGCGTCTGTTTTACATGGTGCAGGAATACCTAGGGGCAAGATCAGACTTGGACACCTTTCCCACCGAAAATCCTCTGGGTTACTGGGTCTTGAGGATGGATCACTGGCCAGAGCTTGCACAGTATGCAATTGAGCTACTGGCCTGTCCTGCATCCAGCGTTCTTTCGGAACGCACATTCAGTGCTGCTGGAGGCGTGGTAACCGATCACAGGGTGCGTCTGTCCACTGACTCGGTCGATCGGCTGACCTTCATAAAAATGAATCAGTCTTGGATCACCACCAGCTACCAAGCACCTGATGCTGATGTAACTGAATAATTTTTTTCAGATCCCTTCAAAGACTGCCTATGCTGATGCTGAGTGACTATCCCTGAGTAATTATCCTCTTCCTCCTCAATCATCACGCTGATAGCTTGTAAGAACATTTTTGGTTCTGGGCACCACCACCAGTGCCTAAGGCACAATTTTTCAGCCCCTGTTTAACAGGGGCGTGTAATTACAATTTTTGATGTAATACTTTGCAGCAGGGCTCGTTCCTGCATTCCAACTAGAGTGTCTGTGAGGGGTTGCAGTGTTGTGGCACCAGCACCAGTGCCTAAGGCCCAATTTTTCTGCCCCTGTCTAACAGGGGCGTGTAATTACAATTTTTGATGCAATACTTTGCAGCAGGGCTCGTTCCTGCATTCCAACTAGAGTGTCTGTGAGGGGTTGCAGTGTTGTGGCACCAGCACCAGTGCCTAAGGCCCAATTTTTCTGCCCCTGTCTAACAGGGGCGTGTAATTACAATTTTTGATGCAATACTTTGCAGCAGGGCTCGTTCCTGCGTTCCAACTAGAGTGTCTGTGAGGGGTTGCAGTGTTGTGGCACCAGCACCAGTGCCTAAGGCCTAATTTTTCAGCTCCTGTTCAACAGGGGCATGTAATTACAATTCTTGATCTAATTTTTCACAGCAGGGCCCTGTGAGGGCTTACAGTGTTGTGGCCACAGCAACACCTAAGGCCCAAATTTCTGCTGAGTATATAGGGCAGGACCCTACTTTCAAACATCTAACTTACAAACGACTCCTACTTGCAAACGCAAGGAGACAACAGGAAGTGAGATGAAATCTACCCCTAGGAAGGGAAATTCTCTCCTGTAAGAGTTAATATGGGAAAACAATTTCTCCTTTCCACTGATGCTTTCCAATCCTTGTTCCACAAAAAAACCCAAATTTTCAAAAAACATTTTTCATTGGAACAAAAAAGTGAGGTGAAATCTTCTGAAGAGGAGGAAAGACAGCAAAACAAATGTCACAGGGGTGATAACCCTTCCCTATGTTTTCCAAGAAGCTTAAAAAAGATTTTTTGGCTGGAGCTAAACACGTTAAAAATGTACCCATTCAAAATTACAAAGAGATTCTACTTAACAACAAACCTACAGTCCCTGTCTTGTTTGCACTGCCTGTATACTGCTGTTCAGAGTATATAGGGCCTTTCCTTATTTTAATTTGGGTGTGGGGTTCCCCTTAATATCCATACAGGACCCAAAGGGCCTGGTAATGGACTGGGGGGGTACCCATGCCGTTTGTCTCACTGATTTTCATCCATATTGCCATGACCCGACATGACATTAAACCCGCAAGCAGTTTTAAATGAGATTTTTTCCTTTAAAAATGACATTTGGTGCAGGGACTGTTCTAAACATGGGAAACACGCGTCACTTTACAGGCATACTATAGACACCCCCCAGGTACGATATTTAAAGGAATATTTCACTTTTTTTTTTTTTACTTTAAGCATCATTAAAATCACTGCTCCCGAAAAAACGGCCGTTTTTAAAAGTTTTTTTTGCATTGATACATGTCCCCTGGGGTAGGACCCGGGTCCCCAAACCCTTTTTCGGACAATACCATGCAAATTAGCCTTTAAAATGAGCACTTTTGATTTCGAACGTTCGAGTCCCATAGACGTCAATGGGGTTCTAATGTTCGTGCGAACTTTCGGTCCGTTCGCGGGTTCTGGTGCGAACCGAACCGGGGGGTGTTCGGCTCATCCCTACTCACTAGTTGATCCTCTGAATTATTGCCTAGGGGGAGCCATTTGCGTAGATGCTTAATTTTACACTGTGTTATTGAATGTAAAGTTTATAGGCTGCATTTTGATCTGTGTGTTGAGGCCTTCGTGGGAAGGTATTTAATATATGTTTTGAAGATATTGGGTACCTATCCCTCTGTGCATCTGTTCACATATACCCCTTAAGGTGATTAAAAGGTTATATGCTCTGTATATGTGCATAACGTGTTAACTATTGTCAAGCATAACTGTGTTTATTCATGCTCTTTATTGTGTTCCATTACTTATTTCAGTAAACCTTTCTGAGTGGTTCAGTGATATCGTGTGAGTTTCTTATTGCTAACGCCACATTGCAGGATGGAACCCAAGGTGTCAGAGGTAAGAGAGCATCTGCAGAGTCTGGGTAGCCAGTGGGGTATAGAGTCAATCAGCAGCCCTCACATTTACCGCTACATTCGTTTTTGGGTTTATTAACACTTAAAGGTAGAAATACTGTATGTAGCGGGTGTAGGGCTGCCACCTTTTCTTTAAGTCAAACCCGAACACTTTAGCGGCAAACAGCAAAAAAAATTTATAGTATAAACTATACATATATTTTGATATTAAATAACATTTCTAATTATATGAAGTTAATAACAAGAGTCTCCCTTTACATCAGAGTCCACAGAGTTCCCCTTTTACATCTGAACTTGCAGAGTTCCCTTTTACTGTAAGGGGGGACTCTGCAAACTCTGATGTAAGGGAGAACATTGGGGACTCTAACATAAGGGATGCTCTGGGAACCCTGATTTAAGGGGGAACACTGAGAACTGTGATGTATGGAGAGGATTCTGATCAGTGGCGGAACTACCGCCATAGCGAGCCATGCGGTCGCTATGGGGCCCGCAGCTGAGAGGGGCCCTGGAGAGGATGAGGAATGCATACTGCAGGGGGGCGAGCACCGCCCGCACGGTCCCCCAGCCAGGGAAAGTGAGGAGAGGAAGAGGCGAGCTGTCACTACGAGCACAGAGCTCAGCTGTAGGAGCTTTCAATAGACTTTCCTGTGTTCCCGGGACTCCCCGTCATATAGCCCCGCCTCTTGGCCCGGCATCTTTGATAGACAGGACGCCGGTCCAATGAGGGACATATGACGTCATCAAAAGCGCCGTGCCAAGAGGCGGGGCTATATGACGTGGAGTCCCGGGAACACAGGAAAGTCTATTGAAAGCTCCTACAGCTGAGCTCTGTGCTCGTAGTGACAGCTCGCCTCTTCCTCTCCTCACTTCACCTGGCTGGGGGACCGTGCGGGCGGTGCTCGCCCCCCCACTCTGAGGCAGCCGCGGGGCTTTTTATTAGTGCAATGATGCAGTGGGGCCACAGACAGTGGAGACAAAAAAAGACTCGGACTACGGCCATGGATGTTGATGGGTCTTTGCCCAGTAGGTTCCTGGCTGTGGCATTCTCCAAACTGGACAACTTTGCTGCTGCTGGAGTTCCATCTTTGAAATCTGCGCCTCTTATCGCCCATAAATCAGTTTGAATGGGGGAGGGGTCAGGAAGGCAGATGCTATATATGTTAAAACTGGTGACATCCTGCCTGAGCAACAAAAAAAAGGGAGCGGGGGTCAAAGTTGAACTATAGACGGCATCGCAGGACAGCAGTCTCCACCCCTTTTCCCTCCCCCAAGGAGAGAATAGCGCCCAGATCGTCCACCGCCCGCCGCTTAGGAATGTGCAGCGGCCAGAGGTTAGTGCTGGCTGAGAGGGAGGGCTCATCTCCTACAAAAGAAAAAAAGGGTTAAGGTGTGGGGAGAGGAAATGGGAGAAAGTCCAGAGTTTCAGTGTAAAAGGCAGTTTTTGGACCACGGTACCACCTGTTGACCTCAAGGTGCAGAATATGTCCGGCTTCCCCTTCCCCACTCCCCTGGGATACAGAAGCAGTAAGGCACTTAAGTAAAAGTTGATGCTTTTTCCGGGTCAGGCAGAAAGCAGGTCGCTGTGCTATATTGTCGCAATGCAAACTGTCCGAGCTCCAAGGGGGCTTCCGAGCATTTCTTGCTAAAGTCAGAGTTGCCCCCCCCTTTGTTGCAGAGCCTGAAGGCACAGTACTGAAAGTCCAGGGAATGGGGGGGATGTGAGATTTGGCGCCCGGGGGAGGGAGGTCTAAGGGAACTTCCATGTAAACACAAAGGGTGGGGGGTAAAAAAAATAAAAAGATAAAAACAACGCAGTAGTTCTCCTTCAGTGGACAGGCAACAAAGCTCCTCTTCCTCTCCTCACTTCCCCTGGCTGGGGGACTGTGCGGCCGGTGCTCGCCCCCCCTCTGAGGCAGCCCCACGCTCACCAACAGCCATTTGAGGGCTGCAGTATGCATTCCTCATCCTCCCGGTAGTTCCGCCACTGGCTCGCCTCTTTCTCTGCACAGGTGAGGCTGCATTGTGCACGGGTCATGCTACACTGGGCACGGGTGAGGCTGCATTGGGCACAGGTGAGGCTGCATTGGGCACGGGCAGGCCATGCTGCATTGGGAACAGGCAGGCCACATTGGGCACAGGTGAGGCTGCATTGGCCACAGGTGAGGCTGCATTGGGCACAGCTGAGGCTGCATTGGGAACAGGCAGGCCACATTGGTCACAGGTGAGGCTGCATTGGGCACGGGTCACGCTGCATTGGGCATAGGTGAGGCTGTATTGGGCACGGGCAGGCCACATTGGGCACGGGTGAGGCTGCATTAGGCACAGGCAGGCCACGCTGCATTGGGAACACACAGGCCGCATTGGGCACAGGTGAGGGTGATTGAAGCGACAACACCAGGTGTTTGGAGTATCTTTATCTGTTGACTGTTAAACTTTCTGGAACACATATAGTCTTTCTTTCTTTCTCCTCATTCATCTCAGATTTGAGCCACGGCCACTATTTAATTTAAGTCCCGCCATTTTTTGTGTGTGGGGGGGGCCCATACAACATTTTGCTATGGGGCCCTGTGATTTCTAGTTACGCCCCTGATTCTGATGTAAGGGGGAACACTGGCCTCTGAAGTAAGGGGTGCTCTGAGAACCCCGATTTACCTTAGTGTACTCACTCAGAGGCAGGAGAGAGAAGGGGGGAGACTTCAGTCACAGACAGGGATGGATTGTGAGCTCACTCACCCCTTGGCACCTCTTATCCAGATGTATCTGAGGCTGCTGGACTTCAAATTTCTAGCCCCCACATTCCTTTTCTGAGGCACAGCGCTGGGGATTGGAGTGGGGTAGGAGAAAGAGGTGCAGCTCAAGCCCTCTCTCCTCTCCCGTCTGTGTGTGTTTGGGGAGGGGGGATTGTTAGTGCTGGCTTGGGGCAGTGTGAAATAGTGTGTAACAGACACTCTCAACTTAGACAACTGCAGCCAGAAACCCTGCTGGGAAGCCATAGTCCAGTCTGAATCATGTGTCCGGGTTTCAGGCAGCCTGAAACCCGGACACATGATTCCAAACCTGAACTGTCCGGGTGAATCCCGGACAGGTGGCAACCCTAAGCAGGTGCCCCGTTCTGTCAACCGCGACCTGGCCAAGCTGGCCAAGGTTCTTCGGTGAGGGAGAGAATTCCTGTCAGAGTCTGCGGGGGATTTCTCCTCCCTCCTTTTTTATCCACACAGGCACACAGGGCTTCTCACTCTGCATCCTCCCCTGTGTTTCTATTGGCAGAAGGAAGAGAGCCAATTACAGGAACAATTACAGGGGCCAATGATAAGGACTTTAGTAAGCAGGAGCAGCAGCAGCAGCAAAGGATTCTGGGATATGTAGTCCCCATCTAAAATGGCCCCATAGCTTTCTATGGACACAGAACTACAAGAGCCAGCCTGCTCTGGTGAGAGAGAAACAAAAGACTCCATCTTAAATATCTGAGAAGCTTTTCAGTCACCACGAGGTAGGGGAAAAGACTGGACTTAGGTGAGAGGTGCTGCCTCCCAGGTCAGTCCACCGCATTGATTTAGGCATCCACAGCTGGTCAGGGACATCCAGCCTGTGAGAGAGGGATCCCAAGCGCATATCCAAACGCAACTGCATCGATGGTATGAAGCATTCTGGTGTGAGTTGACCAGTCGGGTCACTAGAAGAGCCTGCCTGTTCCAGGATGTTCATTTGGGCCTTTCACTGCAGGATTGGGTGAGAGGGCATTTGCCCATTTGCAGGAAACAAGGACACTGCACACAGAGACAATGTATATAGCAGTGTTTCTCAACTCCAGTCCTCAAGGTGCCCCAATAGGTCATGTTTTCAGTCTCTCCATTATTTTGCACAGGTGATTGGATCAGTTTCACTGCCTTAGTAATTATCACAGCCGTTTCATCTGGCGGGAATCCTGAAAACATGACCTGTTGGGGCGCCTTGAGCAATGGAGTTGAGAAACACTGGTATACAGACACCAGTGTCGTTTCACCCCGCTGAGGAAGATCTTGCATTCTTTTCTTGATAATCTGGGCCAGTTGTGTTGTTTGGCCCTGCTATTCAGAAATTTAAGTGCACCAACGAAAGTGGTTAGCGGAAGACCCGAAGCCTCATCCTTCTTTAACCACTTTAGCCCTGGAAAATTTTCCCCCTTAATGACCAGGCCATTTTTTGCGAAACGGCACTGCGTTGCTTTAACTGACAATTGCGCGGTTGTGCGACGATGTACCCAAACATATTTGATGTCCTTTTTTTCCCACAAATAGAGCTTTCTTTTGGTAGTATTTGATCACCTCTGCGGTTTTTATTTTTTGTGCTATAAACAAAAAAAGAGCGACAATTTTGCAAAAAAAAACAATATTTTTTACTTTTTGCTATAATAAATATCGAAGAAAAAAAAAAAAGGCCAATATGTATTCTTCTACATATTTTTGGTAAAACAAAATTGCAGTAAGCATATATTGATTGGTTTGCGCAAAAGTTATAGTGTCTACAAAATAGGGGATAGATTTATGGCATTTGTATTATTTTATTTTTTTTACTCGTAATGCTGGTGATCTGTGACATTGCGGCGGACAGATCAGACATTTTTGACACTGTTTTGGGACCATTGACATTTATACAGCGATCAGTGCTATAAAAATTGATTACTGTGTAAATGTCACTGGCAGGGAAGGGGTTAACACTAGGGTTAAATGTGTTCCATCCTGTGTGTGTTTCTAACTGTGGGGGATGGGACTGACTAGAGGAGGAGACAGATCGATGTTCCTGATTAGCAGGAACAGATCTGTCTCTCCTCTCCTGTCAAAATGGGGATTTGTTTTTACACACACAAATCCCCGTTCTGGCTCTCGTGCCCGCGATCGCGTGTGGCCGGCGGACATTGCGCCCGCCTGCCACGTGCATCGGATCACCTGCCGTGCAGCGGGCGCCTGCTATGGCTCTTAAAGGAGCCGACATACAGGTACGTTGATTCGCGAGAATGAGCCGACCTGGTCTATATGTAGTGGGTGTGCGGGATAGTTTATTGAAGACTGATCTATTGAATATTGATTTGAATACAGTGTTTGTTGTTGGGTCTGTGGTGTCAGGAGTCACAAGGGAGAGGTCTGACATAAGAAAGGGTCATTCTTCTGCTCTTCTCCTGTCTGGACTCATAGAGCCAATTTAATATACAGTATTGAGCTAAATTGCTTTGGGTCTAAGACTGCTTTCACACAGAGGCGCTTTACAGGCGCTACAGCGCTAAAAATCGAGCCTGCATAGCGACTGTAAAGAGCCTCTCCTCTCACTCCAGTGTGAAAGCCCGAGGGCTTTCACACTGGAGCGGTGCGCTTGCAGGACGGTAAGAAAAGTCCTGCAAGCAGCATCTTTGCAGCGCTGTAGGAGTGGTGTATACACCGCTCCTAAACTTTACCGCCGGCAAAGCGGCGCTGCAGCGGTGCTTTGCCGGCGGTTTTAACTCTTTTTCGGCCGCTAGCCGTTAACGCCGCTAAAACTATGGTAAAACGCTGCTAAAAATAGCGGCAATTTACCGCCGACACCACGGTGTCAAAGCACCCTTAGTTATTATTGTTCAACTGATTCACTTGACGTGCATTGTTACTGTTCATTACTTTTCCACAGAAACTTCATAGTAAAGACAATTTCTGTGTTTTATCTTAACGTGTGTGTTTCTCATTGGTCCTTGCACTTACACGAGTAGTGGCCGGTGGTCATTTTTTTTTGGGGGGTGGCAAACAGAACCACCCCCCGGTCAGTTGGGTGGGTCTGGTGCACTTACTCCATCTATGGTGGGCAGCGCTTCTCTGGGGCTTAACCAGCAGCTTCCCTTGCTGGGCGGTGCCGGCAATGATGGCTTTCCCTTACCCTGCTCTCCACGGCATTGCGGCGGCTTCCGTTTCCTTCCTCCTTCTTGGCGGCCAATTGGGACTCTTCTCTTTTTGGCAAGTGGAAAACGGGTCTCAAACCTGCTTCTGATTGCCTGGATTGAGGATCAGTGTTTCAATAGCGAATTTTAATTCGCTGTGGTAACATCTTGGTGGGCTCCTGGCGCAAGGCTCTGCGCCACGAGCCCACGCTATTTTGAAGCCTATTAGAGCCTCTGGCTCTAATCAGGTGCTTCAAAAAACACCCCTGCCACTGTAATTCATGTGCCCGGTGTCCTTAACCGCATGAAAACCAACCGCCGCAGTTATACTGCGGCAACATGGCTCGGCTGCGCGAAATGCCGTCATGGTACGTTTGTACCATAGACGGCCACTAGGGGGCGCGTGCGCGCTGCCGGGGGTGCATGTGTGTCCCAATGCTCACCCACGGAGCAGATGCGAGTGCCCGGCGGTCGCAATCACCGCCGGGCTCTCACAATCGCTCGGGGCACACCAAGAATCGGGATCTGTGTGTGTAAACACACAGTTTCCGTTTCTCTGAGGGGAGAACAGACACATAGTCTGTTCATACAGAGTATGAACAGACGATCTGTCATCTCCCCTGCACAGTCCCCTCCCCCCTTCAGTTAGAACATGTACTAGGATACACTTAACCCCTTCACTGCCCCCTAGTGGTTAACCCCTTCACTGCCAGTGACATTTTTACAGTAATCAATGCAATTTTTTTAGCATTGATCGCTGTAAAAATGCCAATGGTCCCAAAAATGTGTCAAAATTGTCAGACGTGTCCGCCATAATGTCGCAGTCCTGATAAAAATCGCAGATCACTGCCATTACTAGTAAAAAAAAAAATAATATTAATAAAGCCATAAAACTATCCCCTATTTTGTAGACGCTATAACATTTGTGCAAACCAATCAATATACGCTTATTGCGATGTTTTTTACTAAAAATATGTAGAAGAATACGTATCGGCCTAAACTGAGGAAAAAAAATGTTTTTTTATATATTTTTTGGGGATATTTATTATAGCTAAAAGTAAAAAATATTGTTGTTTTTTTTTCAAAATTGTCGCTCTTTTTTTGCTTATAGCGCAAAAAAATAAAAACCACAGAGGTGATAAAATACCACCAAAAGAAAGCTCTATTTGTGGGAAAAAAAGGACGCCAATTTTGTTTGGGTGCCACGTCGCACGACCGTGCAATTGTCAGTTAAAGCAACGCAGTGCCGAATCGCAAAAAGTGCTCTGGTCCGGGGCTTAAGTGGTTAAAGGGGCCGGGCGCATGAATAGGTGTCCTGTCAGAATAGCAGCCATGGATAAAGAGGGCGGTGCTCCGGCGCCCCTAATGGATGGTCCGCCACTGACTTACACTATTGCCAAGTGTGCCAGAGGGGGCTGAGACTGTTATTGGGGTTGAGAGGCATAGTAAGCAACCATACTTAAAGTGATTGTAAAGCTTGGTTTATTTAAAAAACAAAAAACAAACATATCATACTTACCTCCACTGTGCAGCTCGTTTTGCACAGAGTGGCCCCGAACACCATCTTTTGGGGTCCCTCGGCGGCTCTCCCCACATTAGATAACCCCCTAGGGCAGTGATGGCGAACCTTGGCACCCTAGATGTTTTGGAACTACATTTCCCATGATACTCAACTACACTGCAGTGTGCATGAGCATCATGGGAAATGTAGTTTCAAAACATCTGGGGTGCCAAGGTTCACCATCACTGTCCTAGGAGAAGTGCTCTCCCAGGGGGGTTACCTTGCGGGCGCGCTCCCGAGTCCATCATTCGGCATCCATAGCCGCCGAATGTATGAATTGACTCCCGCGTCATTTGTTTTAATTGACAGCAGTGGGATCCAATGGCTGCGCAGCTATCCATCTATCCAATCTAGAGCCGAGAACCCCGGACAGAGGAAGAGCACGTCCCCGCCGGATGAAGTTCCAGGGCTCAGGTAAGTAAAACGGGGGGCTGGGTGGCTGGTCACTGCCAGGTGTTTTTCACCTCAATGCATAGGATGCATTGAGGTGAAAAAACACGAGGGTTTACAACCCCTTTAAGTGGCTCCTGCGGGGGTAGGGCTACATGTACATACCCGTTTAAAGGAAAAACAAAATTGCAAGTGCACATGCACACATAAATGATATCACAATACATAAATATTTAAGCATTTGTGACTATATAAATCATAATGTTATATACTTATACAGTCCATCCATCTTTTCACATTCTTTTGGTTCCTGGAAGTTACTTTGTATTGAGGGCCCCTCTTTCCCCCTGCTCCTTACAATAGCCTGAATTCCATGAAGTCCATTTTCCACATTCTTCACCAGCAGCTGATGCATACACAGACCTTTATACAGTGATAGCGCTGTCCAGTGTTTCACAGTAGCTGCTCAGTCAAGCAGTTCATGTCTTGGTAATGTAAAAATTGCAATCATTCAGCATTCATTGTATAAACACTGTTTACTAAGATAAAGTAGATAGGATGTTTACATTTTTCACATTTCTTGTAAAATTATGGATGTGTAGATATTTTACATGGTGGGACAAACTTTTCAAGAGCAGGACTGTGTTTATGTGATCAACCTAGGCAACACTTTCTTATTAGCTTTGATTGGCTTTATGTCAGGAGCAAAAAAAAAAAAATTACAAATTATATACAGTACATACAGTATATCGTATGCATTTTCCTATGTTTTATCTCACCCCACCCCGCTTTCCCCCCCAGAAAAATATATGTTGAATTGTTAGAAATGAACTTACTAATTCCTGCTGTGGGCTGAGTTAAGCCAGGTTCCTGAGTTCAGCAGGAACCGGCCGAGATTCAAACAATGTATGGGCAGACTGGATGTACCCAAGTTGATTGATCAACTTGGGCAAAACCAGCCTGCCAGATTTTACATGTGATTATTGCAAGCGGCTGTTATATGTAAGCCATCCCCGCTAGGAAAACACAATTGTCAGCACTGTCTGTGTTGATGGGAGAATAAATCCGTGGTTGCAGTAAAGAAATTTGCTCCGTCTATGGACGGCTTTACATAAATTAAAAAGCCTATGTGTGAAAAATATCAACCCTCACTGTGGCAGCCCAACATTCAAAAAATAAACGAGGGTACAAACACCCACACACCGAGTAAGCCACAGGGTTAAAACCTAACTTATTAGAGTTAGGCCCCTTCTGTTAGTCTGTTTTCAACAATGCATTTCTATGGAAAAACTGATGTAAACAGATGATCATCCATTTACATCCACTTCCATCATCATCCGTTTTTTGGAATGGATCAAAGTGCTATTTTTCTTTCATTAAAAAAACCCAGATCGGACGAAAAACGGTCCATTTTTGCGTGACAAAATGGCCCCAGGAGATGTGAAAAATGGAGTTAAAAATGGATGAAAAACTGCTGTAAAACAGATAAAGAACTGATGTAAACTTCATCCGTTTTTTCTTTAACTTCTTGCCGACCAGCCGACACAGTTTTACTGCGGCAGAATGGCACAGCTGGGCGAAACGACGTTACCTTACTTCGCTTTGAGTTTTGGCCACTAGGGGCCCACAGTGTGTGTCCGCCGGGCACCCGCGATCACTCGTGACAGAGTGTGTAAACACACAAATCACGGTTCTCTCAGGGGAAAGGATACAGATCGTGTGTTCATACAAAGTATGAACACCGATCTCTCTCTTCCCTTAGTCAGTCCCATCCCCCCGACAGTTAGAACATACCTAGGGAACACATTTAACCCCTTGATCGCCCCCCAGTGTTAACTTCTTCCCTGCCAGAGACATTTATACAGTAATCAGTGCATTTTTATAGCACTGATCGCTGTATAATTGTCAATGGTCCCAAAAATGTGTCTAAAGTGTCCAATTTGTCTGCCGCAATATATCGCAGTCCCGATAAAAAACGCAGATCGCCGCCATTACTAGTAAAAAAATAAAAATAATAAAAATGCCATAAATCTATCCCCTATTTTGTAGATCTATAACTTTTGCACAAACCAATCAATCTACGCTTATTGCGATTTTTTTTTTTACCAAAAATATGTAGAATACATATCAGCCTAAACTGAGGAAAAAATGTGTTTTTGTTTTTTTTTTTAAATGTGGGATATTTATTATAGTAAAAATTAAACGATATTGTGTTTTTTTCAAAATTGCCCCTCTTCTTTTGTTTATAGTGCGAAAAATAAAAACCGCAGAGGTGATCAAATACCACCAAAAGAGCAGCCAAATTTTCCGGTGCTGAAGTGGTTAAAAAATGCGACTGAACGAAATGCCTGTGTGAAAGGACCACCACTTCAATACCGGTCACTTTCGCCTCTTCCTACCCAGGACAATTTTCAACTTTGAGTGCTGTCGCACTTTGATTGACAATTGCGCGGTCATGTAACACTGTACCCAAACTAAATTGTTATCATTTTCTTCCCACAAATTGAGCTTTCTTTTGGTGGTATTTGATTACCTCTGGGGTTTTTATTTTTTCTAAACAAACTAAAAAAGATCGACATTTTTGAAAAAAAAAGTTTTTCTTAGTTTCTGTCATAAAATGTTGTTTTCTCCTTCACTGACGGGTGCTGATGAAGTGGCACTGATGAGTTGGCACTGATAAGGTGGCACTGATGAGGAGGCACTGATATGTAGAACGATGGGCACTGATATGCAGCACTGATGGGCACTGATAGGTGGCACTGATGGGCACTGATAGGTGGCACAGATGGGCACTAATAGGCGGCACTGATGGGCGCTGACCGGCGGCACTGATGGGCACTGACCGGCGGCACTGATGGGCACTGATAGGTGGCACTGATTGGCACTGATAGGCGGCACTGATTGGCACTGACAGATGGCACTGATGGACACTAATAGATAGCACTGATGGGCAGCACTGATGATGAGGTACTGTGGTGGGCACTGAGAGTTTTTTTGAGGGGGCACTGACTGGCAGCTGTTGGGCACTGATTGGCAGGTGATGGGCACATCTGATGGCTGACACGCCGCACTCACGATCGCGTGCGCCGGCACGTTATCCTGCTGGACGTCATATGACGCCCAGTCAGGATAACAGAACCACTTCCCGGCTAAAATCTGCTATAGGCCGGGTGGGAAGTGGTTAAAAAAGGGCATTATCCAACAGAAACTGTGTGTGTTTAATACTTATAAGTGGAGGCAGGGGCTCTGACACACTTTTTAAATTAAGCCCCTCATCACTGTGACTCATTATTCTGATAAGTTTATTGTTTTCTCTTCAAATTAACTTTACATCACTATTACAGAAGCATAAACACTGGGGCTTTAACACACTCTTTAGATCAGTGGTTCTCAACCTTCCTAGTGCCGTGACCCCTTGATAAAATTTCCCAAGTTGTGGGGACCCCTAACAGTAAAATTATTTTTGCTGGTCGCGTTTGCTGGCACAGTGGCGGCGTTTGCTGGCACAGTGGCAACAATTCATGGGCACAATGGCTGCACAGTGGGACGTTTGCTGGCACAGTGGCTGCGTTTGGCACAGTGGTAACAATTAAAGGGCACAGTGGCTGCGTTTGATGGCACAGGTGGCGACGTTTGCTGGCACCATGGCGACAATTTATGGGCACAGTGGCTGCGTTTGGCACAGTGGCAACAATTAAAGGAAACAGTGGCTGCATTTGATGGCACAGTAGCTGCGTTTGATGGCACAGTGGCAACGTTTGCTGGCACAGTGGCGACGTTTGCTGGTACAGTGGCGACAATTGATGGGCACAGTGGCTGCCCTTGGCACAGTGGCAACAATTAAAGGGCACAGTGGCTGCGTTTGATGGCACAGTGGCGGCATTTGCTGGCACAGTGGCGACAATTGTTGGGCACAGTGGCTGTGTTTGATGGCACAGTGGCGACAATTGATGGGCACAGTGGCGACGTTTGCTGGCACAGTGGCGACAATTAATGGGCACAGTGGCTGCGTTTGGCACAGTGGCAACAATTAAAGGGCACAGTTCCTGCGTTTGATGGCACAGTGGAAGCGTTTGCTGGCACAGTGGCGACAATTGATGGGCACAGTGGCTGCATTTGATGGCACAGTGGCGGCGTTTGCTGGCACAGTGGCGACAATTGATGGGCACAATGGCTGCATTTGATGGCACAGTGGCGGCGTTTGCTGGCACAGTGGCGACAATTGATGGGCACAGTGGCTGCATTTGATGGCACAGTGGCGGCATTTGCTGGCACAGTGGCGATAATTGTTGGGCACAGTGGCTGTGTTTGATGGCACAGTGGCGACAATTGATGGGCACAGTGGCGACGTTTGCTGGCACAGTGGCGACAATTAATGGGCACAGTGGCTGCGTTTGGCACAGTGGCAACAATTAAAGGGCACAGTTCCTGCGTTTGATGACACAGTGGAAGCGTTTGCTGGCACAGTGGCGACAATTGATGGGCACAGTGGCTGCATTTGATGGCACAGTGGCGGCGTTTGCTGGCACAGTGGAGACAATTGATGGGCACAATGGCTGCATTTGATGGCACAGTGGCGGCGTTTGCTGGCACAGTGCCGACAATTGATGGCCACAGTGGCTGCATTTGATGGCACAGTGGCGACAATTGATGGGCACAGTGGCTGCACAGTGGCGACGTTTGCTGGCACAATGGCGACAATTGATGGGCACAGTGGCTGCGTTTGGTACAGTGGCAACAATTAAAGGGCACAGTGGCTGCGTCTGATGGCACAGTGGCTGCATCTGATGGCACAGTGGCTGCGTTTGATGGCACAGTGGCGACGTTTGCTGGCACCGTGGTGACAATTGATGGGCACAGTGGCTGCGTTTGGTACAGTGGCAACAATTAAAGGGCACAGTTCCTGCGTTTGATGGTGGCACAGTGGTAGTGTTTGCTGGCACAGTGGCGACAATTGATGGGCACAGTGGCTGCATTTGATGGCACAGTTGCAGCGTTTTAATGGGGGTTTTTTTCTGATTGTTTCAGTTTGTTTGCGCCCCCACCACTGATTTATATATAAACGTTGCGGTTGATTCCTCAAAAGTGGTTATTCCGTGCCAGTGCTAGATACACAAAGTGTATAGCTTCCAAACATGTATCTAGCACTGGCACGGAATAACTACTTTTGAGGAACCAACTGGGACGTTTATATATATATATATATATATATATATATATATATATATATATATATATATATAGGACCATAATAAAAAAAATGTTGTCTTGTCAGCTTTTCCTGTGTGTCTGACTTACCAGAAGTCACAGGTGTTCTTCTTCTTCAGCAAGTCATGTTTCGTTGCCTCCCTCTTGGTACACTCGCCCGCAGCAAGCGGATTTCGGTGGGTGTACAAAGATGTCCGCTTGCCGACTTCTAAGTCTAAGCCTTACTGCGGACGAGAGTACCAAGATGGCGGCGACGGAACGTCACTTCCGTGTAGTCCCTCCTCTCCAGGAAGTGACATCTCGCTGGCCGAGACGGACGGACTCAGGCAGTAACTTCGGGTCCGTCTCGGCCAGCATTCGCGACCCCCTGGAGAATGGGCAATCGACCCCCAGGTTGAGAACCGCTGCTTTAGATAAAGCCTCTCATAATTGACGCGGGTTCATATCTTCCAGTCATTTTATTTGCATTAATGCTTACTTCCTTAAAGTGTTACTAAACTCACAACAATAAAATCAGTTTGTATATGCAGTAACGCATACTTATTATACTCACTGTGGAACATAAGGGGTTAATCCTCTGCATTGTTTAAAAAGGCTGTTTGATCCTGTCTTTCTGATCCCCCTTCGTCCACAGTCACCAATCCATCTGCTGATAGTACAGAGCCTTGGGGGCACTCTGCACATGCTCTGTTTAGTGTGTATTGCTAGATAGTATTTTTTTTCTTGGGAAGTTGCATGTGATTGGCACAGGGCCAATCAGCACTCTCCAGACAGAGGGTCAGGAGTCTTGTAGCCTCATAGAACAGTCAGTAGAATGAAAACTCCTCCTACAAGCTTTAACCAGACACTGATAGAAGTCATAAGACTTCTATATACTACTGATGTGAAACAGTATTTAGCAGTTTATATTTACTAAAATAATTGCATTTTCATGTTTTGTGTACTGTGGGAGACCCGTTATAGTCAGGGCTGTCTTCTGTGGCATTGCGGGCCGCACCTAGGCAACACCCGCCAGAGAGGTGACATCTGTGGGCAGCAGCGGCACCACTAATGCCCCGTACACACGGTCGGATTTTCCGATGGAAAATGTCCGATCGGAGCATGTTGTCAGAAATTCCGACCGTGTGTGGGCTCCATCGGACATTTTCCATCGGATTTTCCGACACACTAAGTTGGAGAGCAGGAGATAAAATTTTCCGACAACAAAATCCGTTGTCGGAAATTCCGATCGTGTGTACACAAATTCGACGGACAAAGTGCCACGCATGCTCAGAATAAATAAAGAGATGAAAGCTATTGGCCACTGCCCTGTCTATAGTCCCGACGTACGTGTTTTACGTCACCGCGTTTAGAACGATCGGATTTTCCGACAACTTTGTGCGACCGTGTGTAGACAAAACAAGTTTGAGCCAACATCCGTCGGAAAAAATCCTAGGATTTTGTTGTCGGAATGTCCGAACAAAGTCCGACCGTGTGTACGCCCTATAACACTGCACGGTCCGCACCCTCTACACTGATCTGTGTCTCTCCCTCGCCAGCTGTCTCCCTGTCTCCCGGAGCGGACTGAAGCTGGCCCCCCCTCCTCTCTGTTTTCATCTACACAGGAGGAGGAGGGAGTCTGAGGAACACGCCTCGCTGTTCTGAGGTCTTTGTACTGTAGACCCGGTTCACACAGGGGCGACTTGTCAGGTGACTTAGCCCCCTGACAAGTCATGCTCCATTCTGTACAATGGAACTATTCTAATAGGAGCGACTCAAATCGCTCCGACTTAGAAAAAGGTTCCTGTACTACTTTGGGGCGACTTCGGAGCGGCTTGCATTGACTTTTATACAGAAGTCGTTTTGCAAACCGCGCTGAAGTCACGCTGTACGGGGCGGCTTCAAAGCTGTCCAACTGTGTGAACCGGCTCAAAGGCCCCTTTCACACAACCGCCACTTCAAAGTCATGCGATTTTGCGGTCGTGATTTTTTTGCCGCGATTTTAGGGAATGCTTGTGTAAACTTGAGGTCTATGAACCTCAACTCGCATCAAAGTTGGACCAAAGTAGTTCAGGGTCTTCAAGTCGCAAAGATTTGAATGGTGCTCATTGGAAATCATGAGGTATGACTTGTCATGCGACTTTGCAGTCGCAGGACAAGTCACACAAGTGTGAAAGGGGCCTTACTGTAATGTGGATGGATCATTGATAGAAGAGGGGGACAGTGACCAAGAAGGGGGGCATATTAAAAAACGATTGAAGCGATGGGGGGGTGTGGGGGTTGAGAGGACATGTGCTGGGGGGCACAAGTGGAGAGGGGGGTCTGCACTGAAGGGGGTCTATAATGATAGGGGGGATACACTGAGGGGGGTCTATACTGATAGAGGGGGGCTGCACTGAGGGGGTCTATACTGATAGGGGGGCTGCACTGAGGGGGGTCTATACTGATAGGGGGTTTGCACTGAGGGGGGTCTATACTGATAGGGGGGCTGCACTGAGGGGGGTCTATACTGATAGAGGGGGGCTGCACTGAGGGGGCCTATACTGATAGGGGGCTGCACTGAGGGGGTCTATACTGATAGAGGGGGGTCTGCACTGAGGGTGGTCTTTACTGATAGGGGGCTGCACTGAGGTCCATACTGATAGAGGGGGGTCTGCACTAAGGGGGGTCCATATTGATAGGGGGGCTGCACTGAGGGGGTCTATACTGATAGTGGGAGGCTGCACTGAAGGGGGATATATACTGATGGGGGGGCTGCACTGAGGGGGGTCTATACTGATAGAAGGGGAGCTGCACTCTGAGGGGGGTCTATACTGATAGAGGGGGGGCTGCACTGAGGCGGTCTATACTAATTTTTAAAATGTTTATACTGAAATATAAAAAAGTTTTATATTTATGAAGATAAGCAAGGATCTACGATTAAGGAGATTCCCACTTATTTCCACAAATGACTCAAATTCGTTTATTCACGCTAACCTGAAGATGAAAGGAATACAAAAGGATGTGCAAAAATATGTATTTTTATTTACTAAAATTCAGTGCAAAATAATATCAAAATATAACTGGTGACAGTCAAAGAATATGTATCAACATTTCAATAATGTGGATAATACAGGTGATGAGGAAATAACCACAGGATCTTATCAATACCCGCCTATAGTAAAATGACGTCCTCTAGTTTGTGGGGTGATATCTGAATGATGCTTGCAGCTAGATGCATCATTCAGATATCATTCTTTTCAGTCGCCGATTCTGTGCACGATAAGAACGATCATAGCGGCAGTGCCACCGCTTGATCGTTCTTATAGGCGACGGGAGGGGACGCCCCCCCCTCCCGCCGCCATCCGGTGCTTCTCCGGGTTCTCCCGTGCCAACGGGGACCCGGAGAATGAATCGGCCGGCGCCGGATGTTGACAATAGAGATGACTGGTGAACAGATGGTCACCAGTCATCTCTATGACCGTGGGAGGCCCGGGCGCGTCGTTATGACGTCACGCCCGGGTACCCGGAAATAACCGAAGCCGCGATCGCGGCTGTCAGCATGAGATCGGTGAAATTTTTTTTTCCGATCTCATGCTTTCCAGCCTAGAGGAGAGATGTGGGGTCTTATTGACCCCACATCTCTCCATATAGAGGACCTGCCACATAGATTCCTATTACAAGGGATGTTTACATTCCTTGTAATAGGAATAAAAGTAATCAAAAAAAAAATGTTAAAAAAAGTGTAAAAATAAAAAAAATGAAGTATAAAAAACTAAAATAATAATAAAAAAAATTAAAACGCCCCTGTCCCCGGTAGCTCGCGCTCAGAAGCAAACGCACACGTAAGTCCCACCCACATATGTAAACGCCGCTCAAACCACACATGTGAGGTATTTAGGCATTAGGGCGTGTGCAACAATTCTAGCACTAGACCTCCTCTGTAACTCTAAACTGGTAACCTGTAAAAAATTTTGAAGCGTCGCCTATGGAGATTTTTAAGTAATGAAGTTTGGCGCCATTCCATGATTGTGCGCAATTTTAAAGCGTGACATGTTAGGTATCTATTTACTCGGCGTAACATCGTCTTTCACATTATATAAAAAAATTTGGCTGACTTTACTGTTTTGTTATTTTTTAATTCATGAAACCGTTTTTTTTCCAAAAAAAAGGCGTTTGAAAAATTATTGCGCAAATACCGTGTAAAATAAAAAGTTGCAATGACCGCCATTTTATTCCCTAGGTTGTCTGCTAAAAAAAACATATATAATGTTTGGGGGTTCTGAGTAATTTTCTAGCAAAAAAATGATGATTTTTACATGAAGTAGAGAAGTGCCAGAATAGGCCCGGTATTGAAGTGGTTAAAATATCAATGTAACAAAACTGGGTAATTTAACAGTGACTAACCACTTAAGCCGGACCTTTTGGCTGCCTAAAGACCAGAGGACTTTTTACAGTTTGGCACTGCGCTGCTTTAACTGGTAATTGCACGGTCATGCAATATTGTACCCAAACTAAATTTGTGTCATTTTTTCCCAACAAATATAGCTTTCTTTTGATGGTATTTGACTGCATCTGCGATTTTTATTTTTTGCGATATAAATGTAAAAAGACCGAAATTTTTTTTTAAAAAATTATATTTTCCACATTTTGTTATAAGAAAAATCCAATAAACTCAATTTTAGTCATACATTTAGGCCAAAACGTATTCAGCCACATGTCTTTGGTAAAAAAAAATGTCAATAAGCGTATATATTGGTTTGCGCAAAAGTTATAGCGTCTACAAACTAGGGTACATTTTCTGGAATTTACACAGCTTTTAGTTTATGACTGCCTATCTCATTTCTTGAGGTGCTAAAATGGCAAGGCAGTACACCCCCCCCCCCACCAATGACCCTATTTTGGAAAGTAGACACCCCAAGGAAATTGCTGAGAGGAATGTTGATCCCCATTGAATATTTAATTTTGATTGAATAATGACAAAAAAATTTTTTTTTTACAAAAAGTTGTCACTAAATGATATATTGCTCACACATGCCATGGTTATATGTGGAATTGCACCCCAAAATACATTTTGCTACTTCCCCTGAGTACGGGGATACCACGTGGGACTTTTTGGGAGCCTAGCCACATACGGGGCCCCAAAAACCAAGCACCGCCTTCAGGATTTCTAAGGGCGTAAATTTTTGATTTCACTCCTCACTAACCTTCACAGTTTTGAAGGCCATAAAATGCCAAGATAGCACAAACCCCCCCAAATGACCCAATTTTGGAAAGTAGACACCCCAAGCTATTTGCTGAGAGGCATGTTGAGTCCATGGAATATTTTATATTTTGCCACAAGTTGTGGGAAAATGACAAACTTTTTTTTTTTTTTTGCACAAAGTTGTCACTAAATGATATATTGGTCAAACATGCCATGGGCATATGCGGAATTACACCCCAAAATACATTCTGCTGCTTCTCCTGAGTACAGGTATACCACATGTGTGGGACTTTTTGGGAGCCTAGCTGCGTACGGGGCCCCGAAAACCAATCACCGCCTTCAGGATTTCTAAGGGTGTAAATTTTTGATTTCACTCCTCTTCCTTTTGGCTTTTATTTAGATCCTCACTTGTAGATTCTTGACTCCATTGTGCCACATTATTTACAGCCTGTTCCTTAGCTTGGTGTCTAGTGACAGCTTCAGTGTGTATCATCCCTAGTAATTGACCTATGTCTACATTTTCTCCATCTATGGCACCTTGTTTAGCAAGTTGATCAGCTAGATCATTACCTTCCTTGTCCATGTTCTGGGTTTTAGAATGACGTTTAGTTTTCTTCCAATAAATGGTTAATCCATTACGTCTGACTAATTCATCTATGGTGCAAAACAATTTGGCATGCTTAACAGGTTTGTTATTAGATCATAGCATGTTGTTTCTTTTCCAAGTAGGCAGATACTCGACAAAACTGTTAGTCCTCATTCCCACTAGGCAGGTCCGCTCAGCTCTGTCCGCCAGCTCAGCAGAAGATCTCTCCGTTGATCTCCGCTGAGCCAACGGATGACAGGTCCGTCTCTGCTCACTGAGCGGGGAGGGGCCTGTCAGAGCACCGCCGATTCCTATGGAGGGATTGGACGAAAACGGACAGCATGTGCATTTTCATCAGATCTCATCTGATCCGCCAGGACGGAAGCAAAGGTATCGCCATACGTCTGATTTTAGCGGATCAGTTGTCAGCGGACATGGTAACCGCTGATATCCGTCGATCCATAGACCTGCATGGAGCGTCTGTTCAGGTCCGCCTAAAAAACTGACTGGCGGACCTGAATGGTCTGTTCATGTGAAAGGGGCCTTACAGACATGATTGGAATCTGTGACTATAACAAATTCTGTAATATTATGCTCTAGAGCAATTTGAACAGTTTTGTATACAGTTGCTTGGTAAAAAATGTAGCGCTAAAGAATGAAAAGCAATAAACAATATCAATAAACCAAATATTGCACACAAATAGTGAAAACATATGGTTAAAAACAATCTCCAATGTAATAAATATGTGAAAATACATGTATATAATGGGTAGAGACACAAGTGGTAAGTCCCGAAGTTGGAAAGAATCCTAAGGTAAACTAATGTATAGAGTCCACCACAAGAAAAGTTGTTGCTCAGAAGTGGGGTACAATGGCCTTGGCAGGCACGTAGACCATCAGGGATAATGTGTCCTTCACCCAAGGTAATGGGTATGCACTGTTACCAGAAGTAGCGGACTCGAATGTCAGCGACAACGAGTCAATCATGCAAGGATAGCCCGATCGGCAGACTTCCAGAAACGATCCAGGGAATCCAGAGAGCTCCAGGACAGGATCCAGGAAATCGTGCAGGTACACATAAGGCTAGAACTCAGATGTTAAGCAGCCAGGTTGGAAATCCAAAAACTCATCCAAGGGGATATAGAACGAAAAAAATGCCTCCATATGGTGTAGGTAAAAAAGGTGGGTTTTATTGAAAAAACCAACATACATCCATAAGAATAAAAATGTGATCACAGAATAAAAGCAATGTGGGGAGCTGAAAGCCAAGCCTGAGCTTGGCTTTCAGCTCCCCACATTGCTTTTATTCTGTGATCACAGTTTTATTTTGTTTCTCATGGTCTGAACGTCCTTCAGGTGCCTTTTGGCAAACTCCCGGCAGGCTGTCATGTGCCTTTTACTGAGGAGTGACTTCTGTCTGGCCATTCTACTATACAAGCCTGATTGGTGGAGTGCTGCAGAGATGGTTGTTTTTCTGGAAGGTTTTCTTCTCTCCACAGAGAAGCACTGGAGCTCTGTGAGAGTGACCATCGCGTTTTGGTCACTTCCCTGACTAAGGCCCTTCTCCCCCGATTGCTCAGTTTGGCCAGGTAGCCCACTCTAGGTAGAGTCCTGGTGGTTCCAAACTATTTCTATTTACAAATGATGGAGGCCACTGTGCTCATTGAGACCTCAATGCTGCAGAAATGTTTCTGTACCATTCTGCAGATCTGTGCCTCAATACAATTCTGTCTTGGAGGTCTACAGACAATTCCTTGGACTTCTTGGCTTGGTTTGTGCTCTGACATGCACTGTTAACTGTGGGACCATATATAGACAGGTGTGTGCCTTTCCAAATCAGGTCCAATCAACTGAATTTACCACAGGTGGACTCCAATCAAGTTGTAGAATCATCTCAAAGGTGATCAGTGGAAACAGGATGCACCTGCGCTCAATTTTGAGTGTCATTACAAAGACCGTGAATACTTATGTACATGAGATTTTTTCATTTATATATATCTTTTATTATAGTTTTTTATTTTGAATAAATTTGCAAAGATTTCAAACAAGCTTCTTTCACGTTGTCATTATGGGGTATTGTTTGTAGAATTTTGAGGAAAATAATTTAATCAATTTTGGAATAAGGCTGTAACATAACAAAATGTGGAAAAGTGAAGCGCTGTGGATACTTTCCGGGTGCACTGTAAACAAAATCCTACTACCCAAGAGGAAAGAAGGTTGTAACTGTGTACTTTGGCCTTTACTCTGTAATGATACAGTACTTTTTGCAGTAATGGTCTAAATATTCTCACTGCTTTGTTTATGTTTATATCCTAAACTGTTCTTTTCTTTTGAATAAAGAATATACGGAAAAAAAAAAAGAACTAGAAGGGCTAAATACTCTTTAGATAACAGGAGTGTGCACAGGACACAGGACAGCCCTGCATTTCCGACAGGTTCAATAGCTTTTTTTTTTCCGTATTTGTCAAACAGGTATAACAAAACATGTTCAAATGCATATTTAATAGACCAAAAGGGAGCAAATAAAAGAAGTTTATTGTTAGGGTTTGCACACACTTTATTACACGTAACTTTTTTTGTTTTATTGTTCCTATTATGCCGCGTACACACGAGCGGACTTTACGGCGGACTTTGCCCGGCGGACTGGATTTCGTCGGACAATTCGATCGTGTGTGGGCTCCAGCGGACTTTGTTTGCTCAAAAGTTGGACGGACTTAGATTTGAAACTTGTTTAAAATTTATCCGTTGAAATCGAGTCCGGTCGAAAAGTCCGCCGTCTGTATGCTAGTTCGACGGACAAAAAGCCACGCTAGGGCAGCTATTGGCTACTGGCTATGAACTTCCTTGTTTTAGTCCGGTCGTACGTCATCACGTACGAATTCGACGGACTTTGGTGGATTGTGTGTAGGCAAGTCCGTTCATTCAGAAAGTCCGTCGTAAAGTACGTTGAAAAATCCGCCGGGCAAAGTCCGCCGTAAAGTCCGCTCGTGTGTACGCGGCATTAGAATATTGTTATAATGTTTAATCCTATAGCAGTTGACTGACGATGGAATAAAAGTGCAAAGTTGGTTCAGATTTGGTTCTAAATCTACTTACACAAGGAAACATCCACTTAGTTACTTAAGTAAGCGTGTAACAACCACTATTGCAGTGCAGGCGGCTGCTATAGGACCTCAAGGAAGCAGGGGCCAACAACCTCTACCCACTAGTTTTTTCATGTTCCTAGCTACCCCGTCATTAGGAAAGGTTTCATAAAGCAGTGATGGTTTTCTATTTTTTATTTTCATGTCCTCTACAGCAAACATAATTTGAAACATAAAAACAACTTTGAAGCTGTGTATCCCATTGCTCAGTTTAAATGAGCTATAAGGGAAAACCTAAGCAGGAGCAGGTACAACAGACAGCAGCTTTGGAGGAGGGAGAGATGAGAATCAACATTTTGCTACAGGGTCCAATAATGTAAAGATATGTCTTTGTATACAATAGTATTTTTTTATATCAGCCTGGACTTGTGTAGACATTACTGCTTGATTTCTCTGATCTCCAGCAAGGGACCAGACAGTGTTATTAAGGTGTTGCTAAACCCATGACACTAAAATCAGCCTGTATATGCAGTAAAGCATGATTGTTATACTCACTATGGAACCTAAGGGGTTAATCCTCTGCATTGAGTAAAAAGGCTGTTTGATCCTGTCTTCTATGTTGCACCAGTTATTTCACAGCCCCCAAACAATTTCTTGATAGAACAGAGGCTAGGGGACAAGTTGCACATGCTCAGTTTGGTGTGTATTGCTAGAGAGTTTTTTTTTCTTGGGAGAGTGCATGTGATCAGCACAGGGCCAATCAGCACTGTCCAGACAGAGGGTTAGGGGTCCTGCAGCCTCATAGGACAGTCAGGGAAGAATGAAAACTCCACTACAAGCTTTAACCAGACACTGATAGAAGTCACAGGACTGCACTAACTGCTGATGAGAAGTATTTAGCAGTTTTTATTTACTAAAACTATTGCATTTCCATGTTCTGTGCACTGTGGGGGACCAAATATAGTGAATGCAGGGTCCTGGGTTTAGTGACACTTTAAGTTTAAAGACACAAAGCAGTTCTGCATTGATTAATACACAACAAAATGTATTTTTCTTTTAAATGCAAGAAGTGTAAGCAGCTGAATTTGACCTGATGTCAGCCTCTTTATGGTTCTTGTACAGCTCAGAGTGGGAGATGAAGAAGCAAAACAAGGGTCAAATCAGATCATGTGCTGACAAGGAGCATGTTGATAGAAGAGGAAGGCAGAGTGACAGAGAGATGAGCTCATCATGGTGCTGCTTCTCTTTTCATTGTTCAGTTGCAGGTTCATGATGACTTGGGCTCAGAGGGTTGAGTTATGGCAGCCGTCATTCACTCATCTCTGCGGGAGACAGCTCCAGATTAGGTATAGCAGTAGAATTTATTGATGACTGGAGTTCAATTTAAAAAAAGAAGTATAGCCACATCCTTTTTGGCCATACTTCTGTTGTGGGTCAGAGAGGTACATTTACTTGTGCTCTTCTCTGGTCCAGAATCAGCTGGCAGCAGTCTAAAGCCTGCTGTCGGCTGCCATCACAGAGCTGCTTCAGGCTCTGGAAGGATCATGGCAATAATGTCAGAATTCACACAGAAACCTGATTGCCAGCTGCTTCAGCCTCTCAGCGTGTCTGAGAGCCTGAGCCAGCCACTCCCACCCCCTTCACAACCCGGAACTCCAGTGAGCACTGGAGGGGCAGAGCAGAGAATGGTGAATGAAAGTCCAGCTCTCTGCTCAGGGCAGACCTGAGAATTGAGTGATCCGCATTCATGTGATCGCTCAGTTCTCTGGCTTAGTGCAGGCAGGCTCTGAAAGGATCACAGCAATAACATCAGAATTCACCCAGAAACCTGATTGCCAGCTGCTTCAGCCTCTCAGCGTGTCTGAGAGCCTGAGCCAGCCACTCCCACCCCCTTCACAACCCGGAACTCCAGTGAGCATTGGAGGCGCAGAGCAGAGAATGGTGAATGACAGTCCAAGCTCTCTGCTCAGAGCTGACCTGAGAATTGAGTGACCAGCATTCATGTGATCGCTCAGTTCTCTGGCTTAGTGGCGGCAGGGGCCCGCTGCAGCATCATACCAATGCTGTAGCCATAGAGGTATGTATGTTTGTTTGTTTGCATTTCCACACTTCTCATTTGAAGTGATTGTAAAGGTTGAACTTTTTTTTTTTTTGCATTCTATTTATGAAGGTAAAAAACCTGTGTGCTGCTCCACCCACAGCCCCCCGAATACTCACCTGAGCTCCCTCCCTATCCAGCGATGGGCACGAGAGCCTCAGCTGCCCCGTGACTTCCTCTCCCTATTAGCTGAGACAGTTGACAATCACAGCCAGTGGGCCAATGAGGAGGGAGGGTCGAGGGGGAGGAGCCAGGAGTGCCAATGTTCTATCAAATCGTGCCCTCGTTTGAAAAGTTCCTGCGCATGCGCAGTACAAAAGGGCACTCCAGCTGATTTCCCAATCTGCTGGCGTGACGTCACCATGGCGCATGCGCACATTGGAGGAGGTATTTTTCAATGAGAGATACCATGGGCACAATTGAAAGCTATACAAACAGTGGAGGGAGGGAGACCATAGCTGTCAGATTGTGCCTTACTGTGTGCTAAAGGTCGGGTTTTGTCTGTGTTGCAGGGTGGGTTTGGTGTGTTGAACAGCAGGTTTTGCCTGTTACTAAGGGCGGGTTGCAACACAGACAAAACCCTCCCTACAACACAACCACAACCTGCTCTGCAACAGTGAGGCACAATTTGACAACTATGGTCTCCCTCCGCTGTTTGCATAGCTTTCAATTTTGCCCATGAAATGGTATCTCCAGTCGACAAAATGCCTCCTACGATATGCGCCATGGTGACGTCACACCAGCTGATTGGGAAATCAGCTGGAGTGCCCTTCCATACTGTGCATGCGCGGGCACTTTTCGACGGAGGGCACTATTCAATAGAACACCGTCAGGGGACCCATGAAGAAGAGGATTACACTTAGCAGGTAAGTATGACATGTTTGTTATTTTTATTTGTTTAAAGCCAAACCTTTAATATGACTTTAAGATCTGAGCAAGGTCAAGCTACATGGCTGGTATATTTATTTAAATGTATTTAAAGTACATGTTATGTCAGTTATTAAAGTGGTTGTAAACCCAGGTAACAAAAAAAAAAAAACCCTGCGAGACAAAGGTATAATAGGCTAGTATGCATAGCATACTAGGTCATTATGAATTACTTACCTGAGAACGAAGTGCCCGCAGCCGTCCTCGTCTCCCCCTCCGGCCGGCGACATCTCTCCCGGAGGTTACTTCCAGGTATCGCGGCTCCGGCAATGTGATTGGCCGGAGCCACGATGACTTCACTCCCGCGCATGCGCGTGGGAGCTGCTGGGAACAGCACAGTACAACTGCTGTCTGTGTTGATGGGGGAATCAAGCAAATTTCTTTCCAGCAACCAGTGGTTACAGGAAAGAAATTCGCTCCCTGTATGGCTTGCCTAAGAAGCCAAAACTGATGAGAATTTTGTCACTTCTGGTTTCTGCTGTCACTTTCCCCAGCCACAGTGGCCAAGAAAATAATGGACTGTGATCTGAGCTTCATTATTAATGTTAGTAGAGTGCAGGGGAGACATCAGGGGTCCAATAGTCCCCTGATGTTTTATTAAGGAGAACCTGGTCCCCTGAGTAACAGCAATAAGGTTAAGTGAAAAGAGAAAACTGTAAAAAAAAATACCCATATGTACATACATAAACGCACACATCAGAGGGCCCTACGTATGAAAACTTCTATTGCGCTACACGTGCTACATATCACCACACACAGCGGAGTGAGAGTATTAGTTCTAGGTCCATTATTCACAGTTAACTCTAAACTGGTGGCCTGTAAAAGCTTTAAAAGTGAGTGTTGTGGGTACGAAAATGTTAATGCTTCCAAAAAAACTGCAAAAACAGCTCTGGTGTTGAAAGGATTAAGAGTTGTAGGGTTTTTTTTTTTTTTTAATCCTTCTCTTCTACTTTAACTGCTATCACTTGACCAACTGCCTTGACATTGATAAGAAATTATTTAGAAAAGTTATGAAATTTTTATATACTTTCAAAATTGTATTTATAAATATACCAAATGAATTCTCATCTTTGTTGACATAAATATTAAGCTTGCAGCGTTTGATATGCATCTGATGGCCACAAACTTATCATGTTTTTTTTGTACAATTGAGGCAATGGTTCAAATTCATAAAGGGTCTTTTGCCACAGTTCTTGTTTTCTCTGTACATTTCTGGCCTGTGCTTAAATTGACATTAGACGATATCCTTATTCTCCAAAAATAATCTCTACACATACCCTACCTAATGGCCCTGTAATCTTTCTTTGCTGAAATTGTTTCTTACTGTGTTGCTCTGCCTCCTTGTAACATCCTCCATGAGCTTACAAACCTCTCCTTTTCCCCCTCACTTCCATGTGTTTGTGTAGCCATGGCCCCGACTTTCCGGGAGCCCAATGGTGACTACCAGGGGTATGAATGGCTGACATACATCCTCAGGGTGCAGGTTTGTGGGCATGGTGGGTGATGAACAAGAAAGAAGTTGGTCACTTTTATGCTTTAACAATAGAGAAGTTTATTTTTCAAACAGGAAACATGTGGGAGAAAGGGGAATAAGGCACAGGACGATGAGCAATTGGCAGATTGGCAGACTCCTTAGACAAAAATAGGTGAAATAAGGCAGACAGTAGTACAGGAATAAGAGCCTATAAGATAACCCAGCACATCTGTACTTTGTAGGCCAAGCTGTCTCCTCTAGTACCTGAACTTTACTCACTGCTTTCTGCACTGATTCCCTTGGATGAGTTCACTCTGAAGTCCGCCCAGCCAGTTCATAGCCTCCAGCTCATGAAAAGTCCCCTCTGGTGCTTCCTTAGAACTCCGTCCCTCTAGAATAGTTTCTGGATCTTTGGCAGGCTTTCCTCCGCATAAACTCGAACACCCGGTCAGGCCTAGCAGCCGGAAGCCTCCTGGATAAGCCCCAGGCTCTGGGCCTAGCAGTCAGCAACTCTACATACACCATCCACCCAGGTCATAGCCCTGGGCGGGAACACTGTGCCTGATCACTTGGCTTCATTCCGTTAAATACCTTTTTCCAACTTGCTTAGCCGCAAATATGATTGGCTGAGAAAAGTATGTTTATCATAACCTGAACTCCACTGTAACTCATCACTCCAATGTCAAAGGCAACAGCAACAACTTTGTTTTCAGTTCGCAAGCACATAGTAAAGAACAAACTTCATTTTCCCTAGTCACTGATTTCAGGGACTAAAGACTTGAGACTTGTAGTGTTGCAAACTTCACTCAGGCAAAACAACACCTGCACATGGCTCAGCCCTTTTTCAGAAGACTGAGGCTACTTTCCTTACACATGGAGGACAGGGACATGCTGCATTTCCAAAACAACCAATCAGCATATCACTTTGTGGAGTTAGATGGCAGTTCTGGAATAACATGCCAGTACATGACTTTATGGGCACTTCCTGTGACTGCTGGTATCAGGAGCACAGTTCAGCAGTGGAAAGCACAGACAGGAGTGTCCCCATAACAGGATTTCTTCCATGTGAAGCATTACTTTCTGTAGAACAACACCGCCAAACAGATTAACAGGGCTGACTGAAGAAAAAATCGGCTTGTGGCATCACCAGTAGTAACGTGGATCCGGCAGTGGAATTGGCTTCCCTGACGATACGATAGTGGTGATGTAATGCCGTAGGTCAACTTGGTTAGGCCGTCTGATGATAATAAAGTCTGGGTAAATGTGCCGACCATAATCCCAGGTTTGCAAAATAGTAGTATATCTTCTGGCATTTCTGGGTGACAATTTCTTTATATCACAAACTGCAGAAATTTTCAAATAGTCCCTTATAGTGGTATCAATCCACTGTGCACATTTACATTGGATCTCAGCAATTGGAGTCTCTGGCACATACAGGTACAGGTTATTCATTTAGTGGCAGTGTATTTGAGATATATATATATATATATATATATATATATATATATATATATATATATATATATATATATATATATATATATATATATATATATATATATATATATATAGTGGGGACGGAAAGTATTCAGACCCCCTTAAATTTTTCACTCTTTGTTATATTGCAGCCATTTACTAAAGTCATTTAAGTTCATTTTTTCCTCATTAATGTACACACAGCACCCCATATTGACAGAAAAACACAGAATTGTTGACATTTTTGCAGGTTTATTAAAAAAGAAAAACTGAAATATCACATGGTCCTAAATATCCAGACCCTTTGCTCAGTATTTAGTAGAAGCACCTTTTGATCTAATACAGCCATGAGTCTTTTTGGGAAAGATGCAATAAGTTTTTCACACCTGGATTTGGGGATCCTCTGCCATTCCTCCTTGCAGATCCTCTCCAGTTCTGTCAGGTTGGATGGTAAACGTTGGTGGACAGCCATTTTTAGGTCTCTCCAGAATTGCTCAATTGGGTTTAAGTCAGGGCTCTGGCTGGGCCATTCAAGAATAGTCACGGAGTTGTTGTGAAGCCACTCCTTTGTTATTTGTGCTTAGGGTCATTGTCTTGTTGGAAGGTAAACCTTCGGCCCAGTCTGAGGTCCTGAGCACTCTGGAGAGGTTTTCGTCCAGGATATCCCTGTATTTGGCCGCATTCATCTTTCACTCGATTGAAACCAGTCCTCCTGTCCCTGCAGCTGAAAAACACCCCCACAGCATGATGCTGCCACCACCATGCTTCACTGTTGGGACTGTATTGGACAGGTAATGAGCAGTGCCTGGTTTTCTCCACACATACCGCTTAGAATTAAGGCCAAAAAGTTCTATCTTGGTCTCATCAGACCAGAGAATCTTATTTCTCACCATCTTGGAGTCCTTCAGGTGTTTTTTAGCAAACTCCATGTGGGCTTTCATGTGTCTTGCACTGAGGAGAGGTTTCTGTCGGGCCACTCTGCCATAAAGCCCCGACTGGTGGAGGGCTGCAGTGATGGTTGACTTTCTACAACCCTCCCCCTTCTCCCGACTGCATCTCTGGAGCTCAGCCACAGTGATCTTTGGGTTCTTCTTTACCTCTCTCACCAAGGCTCTTCTCCCCCGATAGCTCAGTGTGGCCGGACGGCCAGCTCTAGGAAGGGTTCTGTTCGTCCCAAATGTCTTCCATTTAAGGATTATGGAGGCCACTGTGCTCTTAGGAACCTTAAGTGCAGCAGAAATTTTTTTGTAACCTTGGCCAGATCTGTGCTTTGCCACAATTCTGTCTCTGAGCTCTTTAGGCAGTTCCTTTAACCTCATGATTCTCATTTGCTCTGACATGCAGTGTGAGCTGTAAGGTCTTATATAGGCAGGTGTGTGGCTTTCCTAATCAAGTCCAATCAGTATAATCAAACACAACTGGACTCAAATGAAGGTGTAGAACCATCTCAAGGATGATCAGAAGAAATGGACAGCGCCTGAGTTAAAAAAAAAAAAAATTAAGGAGGTCTGAATACTTTCCATCTCCACTGTATACAGTCAGGTCCATAAATATTGGGACATCGACACAATTATAATCTTTTTGGCTCTTTACACCACCACAATGGATTTGAAATGAAACAAACAATATGTGCTTTAACTGCAGACTTTCAGCTTTAATTTGAGGGTATTTACATCCAAATCAGGTGAACAGGGTAGGAATTACAACAGTTTGTGTATGTGCCTCCCACTTTTTAAGGGACCAAAAGTAATGGGACAATTGGCTGCTCAGCTGTTCCATGGCCAGGTGTGTGTTATTCCCTCATTATCCCATTTACAAGGAGCAGATAAAAGGTCCAGAGTTAATTTCAAGTGTGCTATTTGCATTTGGAATCTGTTGCTGTCAACTCTCAATATGAGATCCAAAGAGCTGTCACTATCAGTGAAGCAAGCCATCATTAGGCTGAAAAAACAAAACAAACCCATCAGAGAGATAGCAAAAACATTAGGTGTGGCCAAATCAACTGTTTGGAACAGTTGATTTGGAAAGAACGCACCGGTGTGCTCAGCACTGTGGTGGATGACCGAAGAATTCTTTCCCTGATAAAGAAAACACCCTTCACAGCAGTTGGCCAGATCAAGAACACTTTCCAGGAGGTAGGTGTATGTGTGTCAAAGTCAACAATCAAGATAAGACTTCACCAGAGTGAATACAGAGGGTTCACCACAAGCTGTAAACCATTGGTGAGCCTCAAAAACAGGAAGACCAAATTAGAGTTTGCCAAACAACATCTAAAAAAGCCTTCACAGTTCTGGAACAACATCCTATGGACAGATGAGACCAAGATCAACTTGTGCCAGAGTGATGGGAAGAAAAGAGTATGGAGAAGGAAAGGAACTGCTCATGATCCAAAGCATACCACCTCATCAGTGAAGCATGGTGGTGGTAGTGTCATGGCGTGGGCATGTATGGCTGCCAATGGAACTGGTTCTCTTGTATTTATTGATGATGTGACTGCTGACAAAAGCAGCAGGATGAATTCTGAAGTGTTTTGGGCAATATTATCTGCTCATATTCAGCAAAATGCTTCAGAACTCATTAGACGGCGCTTCACAGTGCAGATGGACAATGACCCGAAGCATACTGCGAAAGCAACCAAAGAGTTTTTTTAAGGGAAAGAAGTGGTATGTTATGCAATGGCCAAGTCAATCACCTGACCTGAGTCTGATTGAGCATGCATTTCACTTGCTGAAGACAAAACTGAAGGGAAAATGCCCCAAGAACAAGCAGGAACTGAAGGCAGTTGCAGTAGAGGCCTGGCAGAGAATCACCAGGGATGAAACCCAGCGTCTGGTGATGTCTATGCGTTCCAGACTTCAGGCTGTAATTGACTGCAAAGGATTTGCAACCAAGTATTAAAAAGTGAAAGTTTGATGGATGTTAATCTGTCCCATTACTTTTGGTCCTTAAAAAGTGGGAGGCACATATACAAACTGTTGTAATTCCTACACCGTTCACCTGATTTGGATGTAAATACTCTCAAATTAAAGCTGAAAGTCTACAGTTAAAACACATCTTGTTCGATTCATTTCAAATCCATTAAGGTGGTGTATAGAGCCAAAAAGATTAGAATTGTTGTCGATGTCCCAATATTTATGGAACTGACTGTATATACTCTGCATCAGTGCATTCTGTGGTGTACTGTTTCTAATACACTTCAGGCAGTGTATTTATATATATATATATATATATATATATATATATATATATATATATATATATACAGTCTTATTTTATATATATATATATATATATATATATAGTTGCAATAAAAAGTATGTGAACACTTTTGGAATGATATGGATTTCTGCACAAATTGGTCATAAAATGTGATCTGATCTTCATCTAAGTCACAACAATAGACAATCACAGTCTGCTTAAACTAATAACACACAAAGTATTAAATGTTACCATGTTTTTATTGAACACACCATGTAAATATTCACAGTGCAGGTGGATAAAGTATGTGAACCCCTAGACTAATGAGATCTCCAAGAGCTAATTGGAGTGAGGTGTCAGCCAACTGGAGTCCAATCAATGAGATGAGATTGGAGGTGTTGGTTACAGCTGCCCTGCCCTATAAAAAACACACACCAGTTCTGGGTTTGCTTTTCACAAGAAGCATTGCCTGATGTGAATGATGCCTCGCACAAAAGACCTCTCAGAAGACCTACGATTAAGAATTGTTGACTTGCATAAAGCTGGAAAGGGTTATAAAATAATCTCCAAAAGCCTTGCTGTTCATCAGTCCACGGTAAGACAAATTGTCTATACATGGAGAAAGTTCAGCATGGCTGCTACTCTCCCTAGGAGTGGGCGTCCTGTAAAGATGACTGCAAGAGCACAGCGTAGACTGCTCAATGAGGTGAAGAAGAATCCTAGAGTTTCAGCTAAAGACTTACAAAAGTCTCTGGCATATGCTAACATCCCTGTTAGTGAATCTACGATACGTAAAACACTAAACAAGAATGGATTTCATGGGAGGATACCACAGAGGAAGCCAGTGCTGTCCAAAAAAAACATTGCTGCACGTTCACAGTTTGCACAAGAGCACCTGGATGTTCCACAGCAGTACTGGCAAAATATTCTATGGAGAGATGAAACCAAAGTTGAGTTGTTTGGAAGAAACACACAACACTATGTGTGGAGAAAAAGAGGCACAGCATACCAACATCAAAATCTCATCCCAACTGTGAAGTATGGTGGTGGGGGCATCATGGTTTGGGGCTGCTTTGCCTGCACGGATTGCTACCATCGAAGGAAAAAGGAATTCCCAAGTTTATCAAGTTTATCAAGACATTTTGCAGGAGAACTTAAGGCCATCTGTCGACCAGCTGAAGCTCAACAGAAGATGGGTGTTGCAACAGGACAACGACCCAAAGCATAGAAGTAAATCAACAACAGAATGGCTTAAACAGAAGAAAATACACCTTCTGGAGTGGCCCAGTCAGAGTCCTGACCTCAACCCGATTGAGATGCTGTGGCATGACCTCAAGAAAGCGATTCACACCAGACATCCCAAGAATATTGTTGAACTGAAACAGTTCTGTAAAGAGGAATGGTCAATAATTACTCCTGACCATTGTGCACGTCTGATCTGCAACTACAGGAAATGTTTGGTTGAAGTTATTGCTGCCAAAAGAGGTTCAACCAGTTATTAAATCCAAGGATTCACACACTTTTTCCACCTGCACTGTGAATGTTTACATGGTGTGTTCAATAAAAACATGGTAACATTTAATTCTTTGTGTGTTATTAGTTTAAGCAGACTGTGATTGTCTTTTGTTGTGACTTAGATGAAGATCAGATTACATTTTATGACCAATTTGTGCAGAAATCCATATAATTCCAAAAGGGTTCACATACTTTTTATTGCAACTATATATATATATATATATATATATATATATATACTCTGCATCCAGTGTAGCCTATATCTACAGTGCATTCAGTGGTGCACTGTTTCTAATACACTTCAGGCGGTGTACACAGTATCTAATACAGTGTGTACAGTTTCTACTACACTTCTGGTGTTGTACACAGTTAACAATACAGTGCAGCCGTAGTACAGTTTCTAATACAGTGCAGGCAGTGTACACAGTATCTAATACAGTGTGTACAGTTTCTACTACACTTCTGGTGGTGTACACAGTACACAATACAGTGCAGCCCTAGTACAGTTTCTAATACAGTGCAGGCGGTGTACACAGTATCTAATACAGTGTGTACAGTTTCTAATACACTTCAGGCCGTGTACACAGTATCTACTACAGTGTAGTGTGGAGTTCCTGCACCCAACAAGAGTATCTGTGAGGGGCAGTGTTGTGGCACCACCACCGCCACCACCCAAGGCCCAATTTTTCTGCCCTGTTTAACAGGGGCATGTAATTACAATTTTTGATATAATATTTCACAGCAGGGCCCGTTCCTGCGCCCAACAAAAGTATCTGTGAGGGTTTACAGTGTTGTGGGACCACCACCACCACCCAAGGCCCAATATATCTGCCCCTGTTTAAGAGGGGCATGTAATTACAAATTTTTATATAATATTTCAACGCAGGGCCCATTCCTGCGACCAACAAGAGTAACTGTGAGGGCTTACAGTGTTCTGGTACCATCAACACCTCTGGCCTAATTTTCTGCAGAGTATATAGGGCAGGCCGTATAGTATATATATATTGCTCTTCGGAGTATATAGTGCCTGGGGGACCCCCACGCCATTTTTTTTATTTTGGTGCGGAGTTCCCCTTAATATCCAATTTTGGGGGGACACCCGCAGCATTTTTTTTTTTGGTATTTCTGGTATTTTTATCTATATTGCCGGGATCCGACAATACATTATAGCCGCAAGCATTTTTAAATGACATTTTTTCCTTTAGAAATGTCATTTTGCTGTGGGCTGTTATAAACATGGGGAAAATGCGCTACTTTACAGGCATACTAAGGACACCCCGTGGCACGATATTTAAAGGAATATTTCATTTTTATTGTTTCACTATAAGTATTATTAAAATCACTGCTCCCGAAAAAACTTCTGTTTTTAAGCTGCTTTTTGCATTGATACATGTCCCCTGGGGCAGGTCCCCAAACACTTTTTATGGCAATAACTTGCATATAAGCCTTTAAAATTAGCACTTTAGATTTTTCACACTCGCATCCCATAGACTTTAATGGTGTTCGCACTAATTATTTGCCTGTTCGCATGTTCTGCTGCGAACCGAACCGGGGGGGTGTTCAGCTCATCCCTACCTATCAGACAACACATCTGAGTCTGACTCAGTAGAGAACTCTTCAGCCAGGAGTAAGTTAGGTCTCAAACACACAGTGACAGACTTTCCTAACTCAGCTCCCTCCATGGCCACAGGTTTTACTGTCCCAACAGGCACACATTCACATCGTGCTTATCGGGTTCAGTAGTGTTCTTCCTGGGAGGCTCCATCATCATGGAATGTAGGTGACCTCGGCCGCGGGAAGTCACAAAGGCACCTGGCTTTGTAGTTGGCATGGTTGCAGTAGATATGGGCACTCAAACAGGGTCACTGGTGACTGCGAAGGATTCACAAAGAACGGTGGCAGTGGGAACTGACACTTCCACTGCAAGAATGATGAATCCGGCAGGTGCTGTGGCCTTTGTCATGGCAGGATCAAACCCAGCCGACACAGACACAAAATGAGCGGTGGCAATGGAAACTGATGCTTCCACTGCATGGGCGGTGATGCTGGCAGGTGCAATAGCCTCGGTTGTAGTAGGTACAGCTGTGGTAGCAGACACTTCAGTGGACAAAACAACCGTGGCAGCAACCACCGGAGCTGGTTCCGGCACCGCAATAGCAACACACTTGCCCCAGTCTACTTGCAACGCACATGGCGATAAGGCTGGCGAGACTACCTCTAGTATCGATTCCCCACAGTGGCCGCAGGTGATCCAAGGCTGGATATTTGTAGCCAGTCTTGAACACTTGGAACATAGCAGCCCAATTGCTTAGTAGCCTCCCACCATGTAGAGCACAAGGTTACTTTTAGGGATGAAGCGCACTCCGATTTCGGTAATCACTTCTCTCAGCGCGACAGGCCCTAGGCCGACACCCGGTGCAAAGGTTTTCCAATCAGCACTGGAAACTCCAAGATATGCCATGCTTGCTTCTCCTGGCACGTGGATCCAAGATGGCGGTTTTGCACGACCGCGTGCCCTTCTTTGTAGAGCAGTAACTCCTCCCCCTGCGAAAGGATTGGTCCGGCTGCCCAGCAGAAACTTCAGCGCCTGCCTCTTTCTTTCAGCAGCGCGCCAAAAATGTTATGGAAACTGCCTTAACCCCTTCAGCCCTGGCGTAAAGTGACAAAAGACCAGGCTGAAACTCTCCCATGAGCAAAAAGACAATTAGGTTTTCCCCCACGTGGTTTACAAGAACAATAGCACAGTCTCTGAGGTACACGAGCACTACTTGGAAATCTCCCATGGAGCCGAGCGAAATTCCTGTGTAATTGCAGTCCGTTGCCAGGGACGACCACCACAAAAATAGCGCTTTGTCCGTCATTGGGCGCCAAATGTAGCCATGGCCCCAACTTTCCGGGAGCCCGATGGTGACTACCGGAGGTAGGAATGGCTGACTCATTGCATAACCAAGTGTTACTGCAGTGCTGGATGTACGACCAGGGTGTACTAGGCCGCTGGTGCTTGCCAGTTCACCAGAAGGAATAGCGGCGCTAGTACTTCTCTGCTCCATACGAGGGACCTGCGGTTCTTGCACATCAAGGACAGAAGAAGAAGTTTGGGGTCTTGTATGCCTGACCTTGGCAGGGACCACAACTCCGTCGTCAGAGCTATCTGTCATGGAGCCGCTGCTGTCTACAGGTTCGTATTCTGAGTCTGAATCTGATAGATGAGTGACTTCCTCTTCACTATCTGTCATGCTCAGAAACGTGTAGGCCTCTTCACTAGCATACCTTCGATTTGCCATTTTGGGCTCTAAATTTAGGGGTACACTAGTGAGACTCACAGGCAAAAAAGCTCCTGACTGTTAGCGACTGATTCAAAACACTACCAAAAAACTGTTAGCGATCGCAGGGATCAGGTCTGACTCTGCGAACACTGCTGTTATGTGTTTAATGTTTTGTAAGTGACAGTGATCGATCGATACTGCACTTGGGTGGGCTGGACAGGGCTGGGCCAAGGGGCAAAACGCAGGTGCTAGCAGGTATCTGGGCTGATCCCGCTAACACTGTGTTTTTGGGGACCCTAAACTGCTGGGGACGCTAGTATTGATCTGATCGGATCAGATATTGATCCGTTCAGATACTATACCACTAAGGGAGGTGTATGCTGCGTGCGTGGGTGTTAGCGGTACTGGCACTAACCTGACGCTGCCTGGGGCGACGCAGACCTTATCTGACCCTAAAAACTTAACTTATATCACCGCCAGGCAATTAGGGGATTAAACCTTTATTGAGTAGTATATGGGGGTCCCTGTCGCTATAAAACACTGACGGCAAACCTATATACTTACCTCCCTAACTAGCGTCACCTGTGTCACTAATACAGCGATCAGAAAAACAATCGCTTAGTGACACTGGCGACGGGGGGTGATCAAGGGGTTAACCTTTATTAGGAGGGGTTAGGGGGGTACCCTAGACCTAAAGGGGGGTACCCTAGACCTAAAGGGGGCTAACTCTAACTGCCCTAACACTTATAACTGTCACAAACTGACACCAATGCAAAAAAAAAACAACTGCTATTGGTGTCACTGTGACAGGGGGTACAGGGGGTGATCGGGGGGTGACTGGGGGGTGAAAAGTGTGCCTGCGTGTTCTACTGTAAGTGTAGTGCTGTGCAAACTCACAATGATGTCTTCTCTCCTCGGCGCCGGAACGAAAAGACCGGCTCGAGGAGAGATGACATCACTTCCTCCGCTTCTGTTTACATTACAGAAGCCGAGGAAGCTTGTCATTCACCAGGAGCGATCGCGAGGGGGTGGCCATGAATGAGTGGCCTCCCCCTCACCTCTGATCACCCCTGACCTGAATCCGACCACCGCAGGCACCGGTCGGGCCCCCCGCCCGCGGGCAGGCAGGGATGTACAGGTAAGTCCTTATGCCTGCCCGTGCCATTGTGCCGACGTACATCGGCGTGCGGCGGTCGGCAACTGGTTAAACAATAGAGAAGTTTATTTCTCAAACAGGAAAAATGTGGGAGAGAGGGGAATAGGGCACAGGACACCGTTAGTAACGAAGGCAGATTGGCAGACTCCCTAGACAAAAATAGTTGAGATAAGGCAGACAGCGGTACAGGAATAAGAGCCTTTAAGCTGAACCAGCACATCCGTACTTTGTAGGCCAAACTGTCTCCTCTAGTAACTGAACTCTACTCGCTGTTTTCTGCAATGATTCCCTTGGATGAGTTCACTCTGAAGTCCGCATAGCCAGTTCATAGCCTCCAGCTCATGAAAAGTCCCCTCTGGTGCTTCCTTAGAACTCCATCTCTCAGGAATTGTTTCCGGATCTTTGGCAGGCTTTCCTCCGCATAAACTCGAACACCTAGATAGCCCTCAGTCAGGCCTAGCAGCCGGAAGCCTCCTGGATAAGCCCCAGGCTCGGGATCTAGCAGCCAGGAACTCTACACACACCATCCATCCAGGCCATAACCCCGGACGGGAACACTCTGCTTGATCATCTGGCTTCATTTCATTAAATACCTTTTCCAAGCATGCTTAGCCGCAAACAGGGGCGTCGTTAGGGGGTGGCTATTGGGGCTATAGCCCCGAATCTGGGGGCCATAGCCCCGAGTCTCCTACCGCAGGGGTCCCTGCCTAACCACCGAGCCGTGAGTGAGGTGGACGGGCTGCATGACGGAGCCGATCAGGCAGGTGAAAGAAAAAGCGAGTGGGCAGGCGGGCGAGCAGAGATTACATCATCTCTCTCCGCCCGCCCACCCCGCATCAGTACACTTCCGCCTTGCGAAGTGACTGTGTATACGGCGGGAGACAGGCAGCGCTGCGCTGTATTATTCCCCGGCTAGCAGGGAGCATGGTGCTTTTTGCATTGTGCAATTTCCCTGCAGGTCCTGCACCCACAATCGCGCTGCATTTTTAGATGCGTGGGGGTGTCATTAGGAATTCATTTTGCAAACAGCAGCGTGTGCAGGAATCTCAGCAATTCCAGCACCCAGAGTCAAAACATGCTGCTGTTTAAAAACACACGAGGCTGCTATTCATTCTTAATGGCACCCCCACACATCTAAAATTGAACTGCATGGAAATCGCAAAGTGTAAAAGCTGCTGCGTTTTTCTAAAAATGCAGGCACAGCAGCCCATTCAAAGGAATGGTCTGTCATGCCTGCGCAAACATGCACTGTAAAACCACATAGATGTGACCCAGGCCTAAAGTGTTAGTAAAGTCATTTTTTTTTTTTAAATGAAAAAGCTGGACCCCCTGCAGGTTTAACCGCTTGCCTACTGGCCACTTTTTTCAGTGTGAGGAAAGGAATGCCGATAACCGGCAAGTGTGTTTACATCACGATCAGTTGTGATTGGACACAGCTGGTCACGTGGTAAAGAGCTGCTGTTATTGGCTCTTTACCCCAATCTGTGATCAGCTGTGTTATAGAGTGAGCTGGGTGTGTACCGCAGTGAGCACGGTTTTGGGAGGATGTCAATAGACGCCCTCCCAGAACTGGATTGCTCTGTTGAACCACTTCATTATATATTACAATATAACAATAGAAGTAATGCACTTCAATCACCCTGAGACCATATCAACCATGGTGCCATGATGATTGAAGAGCGCCAACACCAGCCACTACACAAATTGCCCCGCAAAAAATTTCTAAACACCCCCCCCCCCCCCGTGCCTGCAAAAAGGTTGGTGACCGCTGCTATGGGCTCTAGCGCCAGATCTTTTGCAGACCTAGCAACGCCCCTGGCCGCAAATATGATTGGCTGAGAAAAGTAACCTGAACTTCACTGTAACTCATTACTCTAATGTCAAAGGCAACAGCACCACATACTGACAGAAGGTAGAAGCCACAAATAAATGGAATTAACAGAAGTCATGTAATCACTAAACACTACAAATTAGCCAGACTGACTACCATCCAGCACAACTAAATTTACCTGTAGCCCTACTCTAAGGACAAAGGTGCTATATTTGTAACAAGCAGCGCAAGTTAGTTCATGTATACTGCTCTATGCACACTACAACTCCCATAGTCTGTAGTTCCAAGGTCATCCAGGGAGTAAGCAAGTAAGGGTGGCTACATTCCTACATACAGTGGAGCCATGGAGAATGAATGTAGTCAGAAATTTATATATAAAAAAGTTTTTTTTTTCTGCATCAAAAAGCATGGAAAGGTTATATGGTTTCGAATGGCATAGTTCACACCAGTGAAGTCAGTTCTAGGGCGTTCCAGCCCCAGAAAAAAAAGTAGAACGTATTGCATTTTTTCCTGCACTGGACTGTACTGGGACACAGTAAAACACGTCAAAAAATGCACTGGACCCCAGTACAGTGGGAAAAAAAAGAAAAAAGCATCTGGAATGCATCCGGAAACGTATCAAAAATGCACCAGACCGCACCGAAACGCATTAAAACCGCGCATACAAAAACGCATCCGGAAGGGATCTGGAGTGCATTTTTGTGGTGTGAACCAGCCCTTATGCCCTGTACACACGGTCGGACATTGATTGGACATTCCGACAACAAAATCCATGGGATGTTGGCTCAAACTTGTCTTGCATACACATGGTCGCACAAAGTTGTCGGAAAATCCGATCATTCTGAACGCGGTGACTTAAAACACATACGTCGTGACTATAAATGGGGCAGTAGCCAATAGCTTTCATCTCTTTATTTATTCTGAGCATGCGTGGCACTTTGTGTGTCGGATTTGTGTACACACGATCGGAATTTAACCGATCGGATTTTGTTGACGGAAATTTTATAGCCTGCTCTCAAACTTTGTGTGTCGGAAATTCAGACGGAAAAAGTCCGATGGAGCCCACACACGATCAGAATTTCCGACAACACAATCAGATCGCACTTTTGCCATTGGAAAGTGTACAGGGCAATAAGAGATTTGGAGAAGGATAGGAGCTATAGAAATCACTTTTAAAGGTTAAGAATACATTAGGTTGGGTTTACATTATAGCGACATCTGGCATTGGATGCGATTTGCACAGCATTGCTGTGCAGATCGCATGTGATGTCTGTGCGATGCGAATTCAGCCATATAGATAGCATGGCTGAATTTGCATCGCATTTGGACCAAAATGGTGCAGGACCCTTTTTTTGGTCCACACTGGAATCAGATTGCATGGGTATTCACACTCATGCGATCCAATTCTTGCACCATTTGACAGTTCGCACTGTGACCTGGGGGTGTCGTTAATTTTGTATTGACACTCGCAGCGGTTCACATAGGGCAGTGTGAACTGCCTGCCAGAGACATGCGATGTGGGAACCTGCACTGGAATCGCACTGGTTCCTGCATCGCTATAGTGTGAACCTAGCCTCTAACCCAAAACTAAAAATGTAATATATTACAGCTTACCAATTATTAGCTGTGGTGGCTGCATCAGTTTTCTTCATTTTTTTATTAGATGTTTTCCTTTTGTTTTCACCTGGTGATCTGGCCAGTAACACACCTCCTGTATTAGAGTGCCCCCACTCTGGATGAAGGAGCATCAGGGGCACATTTGGACAGCAGCATTATCAGTCTGGGGGGGGGGGGGGGGGGGAATGCACTGAAACATTGAAGCCAAACTCCAGCTTATACTTTATAGTCAGTTACAGCAGTTTTTTTCCCCCTTTGAGATAAAGGTTTTTTATGAAAAAAATAAAAGCTGATCATTGTAAGCACCCCTGTCATTGATAAATGGTTTGTCCCAACCCTCTAACTGCGACTTTTGCAGGACAGCATGCTCCGTTGAAAAATGACAGACTAAGTGACCAGATGAAAATAAAGCAAAGAAAGCCTAAATAAGAAAACAAATGCAGCCATCACATCTAAGAATTGGTAAGAGCTGCAATCAATATAATACATTTTTTGGGGTTTAATACCGCCTTAGTATTTTTTTTTTAAACCAACAATGCAGTGTGTGTGTCAAATGACAGTTTGCACCAATTTGAATAGAAAATAATAATTTAAAAAAAACCTGGCCATTTTATTGAGCAGGGTTTCCTATTTAGATAGAGAAAAATCAAGCAAAGTGTATGAATGTGTAGAGTGCAGCATGCAGAGGGGCTGGGCAGAGGACTCCCCACATTCATCCTACATTGGTGTGATGATCAGGAGCCAGTCACCAATAAAAACATTAGCAAATGTCAGGGCCAAGGTAAGGCAATCCGGTGCCGCAGGATGGTCCCCATAGAGCACAGAGAACTGGGTCTGTGTACACGGGAAGGACATTTACAAGGTGCAATATATCGGATCTGATGACGTCTCACTTGTAGAACGATTCTGAATGCAAATGTGGATTGAAGCGGCTGTAACCTCTGCTGCCAACAGAGGGCGCCAAACACGTGGCGATGGTATGCAGAGGCTACTGCCCTATCGGTGCCTCCCTCCTTTCACACTCATACTAATACATACGAATAGACTCTCAGGGCCAGACCAGGCTCTGCCGCCTGCACATCACCCCGAGCTGTACACGAGCGTGCACCATGGAGTGAGTACTACAGGCTTCTGTATACTAAAAGCTACGTACTCGGAAATGCTTGCTTCCTTCTGCATCCCTGTATCACCTACCTCCCCCTCCTCCCATCAACCTACTTACCTTCCCTGTATCACCTACCTCCTCCTCCTCCTCCCATCATCCTACATACCTTCCTTGTATCACCTACCTCCTCCTCCTCCTCCTCCCATCATCCTACATACCTTCCCTGTATCACCTACCTCCCCCTCCTCCCATCATCCTACTTACCTTCCCTGTATCACCTACCTCCCCCTCCTCCCATCAACCTACTTACCTTCCCTGTATCACCTACCTCCTCCTCCTCCTCCCATCATCCTACATACCTTCCCTGTATCACCTACCTCCCCCTCCTCCCATCATCCTACTTACCTTCCCTGTATCACCTACCTCCTCCTCCCATCATCCTACATACCTTCCCTGTATCACCTACCTCCTCCTCCTCCCATCATCCTACATACCTTCCTTGTATCACCTACCTCCTCCTCCTCCTCCCATCATCCTACATACCTTCCTTGTATCACCTACCTCCTCCTCCTCCTCCCATCATCCTACATACCTTCCCTGTATCACCTACCTCCCCCTCCTCCCATCATCCTACTTACCTTCCCTGTATCACCTACCTCCTCCTCCTCCTCCCATCATCCTACATACCTTCCTTGTATCACCTACCTCCTCCTCCTCCTCCCATCATCCTACATACCTTCCCTGTATCACCTACCTCCCCCTCCTCCCATCATCCTACATACCTTCCCTGTATGACCTACCTCCCCCTCCTCCCATCATCCTGCTTACCTTCCCTGTATCACCTACCTCCTCCTCCTCCTCCCATCATCCTACATACCTTCCTTGTATCACCTACCTCCTCCTCCTCCTCCCATCATCCTACATACCTTCCCTGTATCACCTACCTCCCCCTCCTCCCATCATCCTACTTACCTTCCCTGTATCACCTACCTCCCCCTCCTCCCATCATCCTACTTACCTTCCCTGTATCACCTACCTCCTCCTCCTCCTCCCATCATCCTACATACCTTCCTTGTATCACCTACCTCCTCCTCCTCCTCCCATTATCCTACATACCTTCCCTGTATCACCTACCTCCCCCTCCTCCCATCATCCTACTTACCTTCCCTGTATCACCTACCTCCCCCTCCTCCCATCATCCTACTTACCTTCCCTGTATCACCTACCTCCTCCTCCTCCCATCATCCTACATACCTTCCCTGTATCACCTACCTCCTCCTCCTCCCATCATCCTACTTACCTTCCCTGTATCACCTACCTCCTCCTCCCATCATCCTACATACCTTCCCTGTATCACCTACCTCCTCCTCTTCTCATCATCCTACATACCTTCCCTGTATCACCTACCTCCTCTTCTTCTCATCATCCTACATACCTTCCCTGTATCACCTACCTCCTCCTCCTCCCATCATCCTACATACCTTCCCTGTATCACCTACCTCCTCCTCCCATCATCCTACATACCTTCCCTGTATCACCTACCTCCTCCTCCTCCCATCATCCTACTTACCTTCCCTGTATCACCTACCTCCTCCTCCCATCATCCTACATACCTTCCCTGTATCACCTACCTCCTCCTCTTCTCATCATCCTACATACCTTCCCTGTATCACCTACCTCCTCCTCCTCCCATCATCCTACATACCTTCCCTGTATCACCTACCTCCTCCTCCCATCATCCTACATACCTTCCCTGTATCACCTACCTCCTCCTCCTCCCATCATCCTACTTACCTTCCCTGTATCACCTACCTCCTCCTCCCATCATCCTACATACCTTCCCTGTATCACCTACCTCCTCCTCTTCTCATCATCCTACATACCTTCCCTGTATCACCTACCTCCTCCTCCTCCCATCATCCTACATACCTTCCTTGTATCACCTACCTCCTCCTCTTCTCACCATCCTACATACCTTCCCTGTATCACCTACCTCCTCCTCTCATCATCCTACATACCTTCCTTGTATCACCTACCTCCTCCTCTCATAATCCTACATACCTTCCTTGTATCACCTACCTCCTCCTCTCATCATCCTACATACCTTCCTTGTATCACCTACCTCCTCCTCTCATCATCCTACATACCTTCCTTGTATCACCTACCTCCTCCTCTCATCATCCTACATACCTTCCCTGTATCATCTACCTCCTCCTCTCATCATCCTACATACCTTCCTTGTATCACCTACCTCCTCCTCCTCCCATCATCCTACTTACCTTCCCTGTATCACCTACCTCCTCCTCCCATCATCCTACATACCTTCCCTGTATCACCTACCTCCTCCTCTTCTCATCATCCTACATACCTTCCCTGTATCACCTACCTCCTCCTCCCATCATCCTACATACCTTCCCTGTATCACCTACCTCCTCCTCCTCCCATCATCCTACTTACCTTCCCTGTATCACCTACCTCCTCCTCCCATCATCCTACATACCTTCCCTGTATCACCTACCTCCTCCTCTTCTCATCATCCTACATACCTTCCCTGTATCACCTACCTCCTCCTCCTCCCATCATCCTACATACCTTCCCTGTATCACCTACCTCCTCCTCCCATCATCCTACATACCTTCCCTGTATCACCTACCTCCTCCTCCTCCCATCATCCTACTTACCTTCCCTGTATCACCTACCTCCTCCTCCCATCATCCTACATACCTTCCCTGTATCACCTACCTCCTCCTCTTCTCATCATCCTACATACCTTCCCTGTATCACCTACCTCCTCCTCCTCCTCCCATCATCCTACATACCTTCCTTGTATCACCTACCTCCTCCTCTTCTCACCATCCTACATACCTTCCCTGTATCACCTACCTCCTCCTCTCATCATCCTACATACCTTCCTTGTATCACCTACCTCCTCCTCTCATAATCCTACATACCTTCCTTGTATCACCTACCTCCTCCTCTCATCATCCTACATACCTTCCTTGTATCACCTACCTCCTCCTCTCATCATCCTACATACCTTCCTTGTATCACCTACCTCCTCCTCTCATCATCCTACATACCTTCCTTGTGTCACCTACCTCCTCCTCTCATCATCCTACATACCTTCCTTGTATCACCTACCTCCTCCTCCTCCTCCCATCATCCTACATACCTTCCTTGTATCACCTACCTCCTCCTCCTCCTCCCATCATCCTACATACCTTCCCTGTATCACCTACCCCCCCCTCCTCCCATCATCCTACTTACCTTCCCTGTATCACCTACCTCCTCCTCCTCCCATCATCCTACATACCTTCCCTGTATCACCTACCTCCTCCTCCTCCCATCATCCTACTTACCTTCCCTGTATCACCTACCTCCTCCTCCCATCATCCTACATACCTTCCCTGTATCACCTACCTCCTCCTCTTCTCATCGTCCTACATACCTTCCCTGTATCACCTACCTCCTCCTCCTCCCATCATCCTACATACCTTCCTTGTATCACCTACCTCCTCCTCTTCTCACCATCCTACATACCTTCCCTGTATCACCTACCTCCTCCTCTTCTCACCATCCTACATACCTTCCCTGTATCACCTACCTCCTCCTCCCATCATCCTACATACCTTCCCTGTATCACCTACCTCCTCCTCTTCTCATCATCCTACATACCTTCCCTGTATCACCTACCTCCTCCTCCTCCCATCATCCTACATACCTTCCTTGTATCACCTACCTCCTCCTCTTCTCACCATCCTACATACCTTCCCTGTATCACCTACCTCCTCCTCCTCCCATCATCCTACATACCTTCCTTGTATCACCTACCTCCTCCTCTTCTCATCATCCTACATACCTTCCCTGTATCACCTACCTCCTCCTCTCATCATCCTACATACCTTCCCTGTATCACCTACCTCCTCCTCCCATCATCCTACAAACCTTCCCTGTATCACCTACCTCCTCCTCCTCTCATCATCCTACATACCTTCCCTGTATCACCTACCTCCTCCTCCCATCATCCTACAAACCTTCCCTGTATCACCTACCTCCTTCTCTCATCATCCTACATACCTTCCCTGTATCACCTATCTCCTCCTCCCATCATCCTACATACCTTCCCTGTATCACCTACCTCCTCCTCCCATCATCCTACATACCTTCCCTGTATGCCAGTCTTCTTCTACCACCTCCTCTCATCATCCTACATACCTTCCCTGTATCCCTGTATCACCTACCTCCTCCTCTCATTATCCTACATACCTTCCCTGTATCACCTACCTCCTCCTCCTCTCATCATCCTACATACCTTCCCTGTATCACCTACCTCCTCCCATCATCCTACAAACCTTCCCTGTATCACCTACCTCCTCCTCTCATCATCCTACATACCTTCCCTGTATCACCTACCTCCTCCTCTCATCATCCTACATACCTTCCCTGTATCACCTACCTCCTCCTCTCATCATCCTACATACCTTCCCTGTATCACCTACCTCCTCTTCTCATCATCCTACATACCTTCCCTGTATCACCTACCTCCTCCTCCCATCATCCTACATACCTTCCCTGTATCACCTACCTCCTCTTCTCATCATCCTACATACCTTCCCTGTATCACCTACCTCCTCCTCTCATCATCCTACATACCTTCCCTGTATCACCTACCTCCTCCTCTTATCATCCTACATACCTTCCCTGTATCACCTACCTCCTCCTCCTCCCATCATCCTACATACTTTCCCTGTATCACCTACCTCCTCCTCCCATCATCCTACATACCTTCCCTGTATCACCTACCTCCTCCTTTCATCATCCTACATACCTTCCCTGTATCACCTACCTCCTCCTCTCATCATCCTACATACCTTCCCTGTATCACCTACCTCCTCCTCTTATCATCCTACATACCTTCATTGTATCACCTACCTCCTCCTCCTCCCATCATCCTACATACTTTCCCTGTATCACCTACCTCCTCCTCCCATCATCCTACATACCTTCCCTGTATCACCTACCTCCTCCTTTCATCATCCTACATACCTTCCCTGTATCCCAGTTTCCCTGCACCTCCTACCACAATCTCTGTGCATCCTGTGTACACCATCCCTGTATCCTATCCTCCCTGTATCACCTACGACCTCCTCTCATCATCCTATATACCGCACATGTATTCCAGTCTTCTTCTATCTCCTCTCTCTCATCATCCTCTACATCTTCTATTCTAGATGCCTTGTATCAACTACTCTAACTGTGTATCCTGCATACCTCCCATGTATCCCATCCTCCCTGTATTACTTACCACCACCGCTGATCATCCTGCTTATCTCCCATGTATCCAAGTCTCCGTATGTCACCTACATTTATTTCTGGTCATCCTACCTACCTCCTATGTATTCCAGTCTCCGTGTATTACCAACCTTTGGTCATCCTACGTACCTCCTATGTATCTCAGTTTCCCTGTACCACCTATCATCGCCTCTGCTAATCGGGCCCATCTCTCCAAGTATCCCTGTGTCACCTACCATCCCCTCCCATGATCTTGATCTACCTACCACTACCTCTGAACATCCTACATATCTTCCATGTATCCTAGTTTTCCCCTATCACCTACCACCACCTCTGATCCCCCTACATACCTCCCATGTATCTTTATGTTTTTTTGTATCAACTACCCTCACATGTGGTCATCCTACCTACCTGTTATGTATTCCAGTCTCCCTGTACCACCTACCATCACCACTGATCATCCTACATACCACTCATGTATCCCAGTCTCCCTGTATCACCTACCTCATATGTGATCATCCTTCATACCTCCAACATATCCCAGTCTCCCTGTATCACCTACCACCACCTCTGTTCATCCTACATACCTCTCATGTATCCCAGTCTCCCTGTATCACCTACCTCATATGTGATCATCCTTCATACCTCCAACATATCCCAGTCTCCCTGTATCACCTACCACCACCTCTGATCATCCTACATACCTCTCATGTATCCCAGTCTCCCTGTATCACCTACCTCATATGTGATCATCCTTCATACCTCCAACATATCCCAGTCTCCCTGTATCACCTACCACCACCTCTGTTCATCCTACATACCTCTCATGTATCCCAGTCTCCCTGTATCACCTACCTCATATGTGATCATCCTTCATACCTCCAACATATCCCAGTCTCCCTGTATCACCTACCACCACCTCTGATCATCCTACATACCTCTCATGTATCCCAGTCTCCCTGTATCACCTACCTCATATGTGATCATCCTTCATACCTCCAACATATCCCAGTCTCCCTGTATCACCTACCACCACCTCTGATCATCCTACATACCTCTCATGTATCCCAGTCTCCCTGTATCACCTACCTCATATGTGATCATCCTTCATACCTCCAACATATCCCAGTCTCCCTGTATCACCTACCACCACCTCTGATCATCCTACATACCTCTCATGTATCCCAGTCTCCCTGTATCACCTACCTCATATGTGATCATCCTTCATACCTCCAACATATCCCAGTCTCCCTGTATCACCTACCACCACCTCTGATCATCCTACATACCTCTCATGTATCCCAGTCTCCCTGTATCACCTACCTCATATGTGATCATCCTTCATACCTCCAACATATCCCAGTCTCCCTGTATCACCTACCACCACCTCTGATCATCCTACATACCTCTCATGTATCCCAGTCTCCCTGTATCACCTACCTCATATGTGATCATCCTTCATACCTCCAACATATCCCAGCCTCCCTGTATCACCTACCACCACCTCTGATCATCCTACATACCTCTCATGTATCCCAGTCTCCCTGTATCACCTACCTCATATGTGATCATCCTTCATACCTCCAACATATCCCAGTCTCCCTGTATCACCTACCACTACCTCTGATCATCCTACATACCTCTCATGTATCCCATTCTCCCTGTATAATCTACCCTCATATGTGATCATCCTTCATACCGCCAATATATCCCAGTCTGACCTGTATAACCTACCCTCACATCTGGTTATCCTACATACCTCCAACATATCCCAGTCTCCTTGTACCCCCTACCACCACCTCTGATCATCCTACATGCCTCTAATGTATCCTAGCCTCCCTGTATCACCTACCCTCATGTGATCATCGTACATACCTCTAATGTATCCCAGTCTCCCTGTATCACCTACCCTCATATGTGATCATTCTACATACCTCTGATGTATCCTAGCCTCCATGTTTTACCTACCCTCACATCTGGCCATCCTACATACCTCTTATGTATCCCAGCCTCCCTGTATCACCTACCTAGCCCTTTCAACATCGTACATACCTCTAATGTATCCCAGTCTCCCTGTATCACCTACCTTCATATGTGATCATTCTACATACCTCTAATGTATCCTAGCCTCCCTGTTTTACCCACCCTCACATCTAGCCATCCTACATACCTCTTATGTATCCCAGCCTCCCTGTATAACCTACCACCACCTTTGATCATCCTACATACCTCTAATGTATCCCAGTCTTCACATCTTGTTATCCTACATACCTCCAACATATCCCAGCCTCCCTGTATCACCTACCACTACCTCTGATCATCCTACATACCTCTCTTGTATCCCAATCTCCCTGTATCACCTTCCCTCACATCTGGTCCTCACTCTCCTATACTGCCGAGAACTCATCTGATCAACATCCCCTCCTCTGTCCTGTCCCTCTCCTGTGTACATCTTACCTTCCATATATTGTCAGTTTTCTTGTATGCTTATTCTTTACACCCCTTCATTTGTATCATGTGCCTTCCTACAAGCAGAACACATTTGCTATCCTTCTGCGTTCTTGTATTCTCTTTTTTCCCCCTTTGATGTTATTTATACCACAGCCCATCCATTACACATCCCCTCCCTTTAAATTCCTGCAATCCCTTTATATCTTGCAATCCTGCCTATCTCCTGGCAATACCTAAGGTCCCTCTGCCATCCCCTGTTATCTCAGTGCACCACCCCCCCACCCTATGCCGTTTTGATCCCTGTAGTGCTTTCTGAAATTCCTGTTCTTCCTGTAATCACATCTACTCCCTGCATCCCTGCTGCTGTTCTGCCACTCCTCGTATATCAGAGCTGCCGCTGATTCCCATCTGACTGCCCTATACTCCCTTAATGTTGTATGTCAGCAGTTCTAAAAGTCCCCGAATTCTCCACCTTTGCCTGTCTCCTTCCCTTTCTATTTTGGTTAATTGACATGACTTTTCCTGCCTGTCCTTTAAATAAGATGGTTGTGGGGAGTATCCCTTTAAGTTTCTGTGATGGCTGCAGCATGAGGAGGTAGACTCTCCCTGAACCCTCTTCACCACCTGTTGGCATTCCTGGATTCACCTCCATTGACTTGTTTGTGGGGTCCACCTATGTCATTTCCACTTGTATGTACATAACCACTGGTGCAGGAGCTCCCTTAACTGAAAACGCCTCTTGTTCTGCTCTGGGGAGGGGGGGGGGTTGGATGCTGAAAATAGACTAGGATGTAAGGTACAAGAAGGGATCCATAGCCAGAGAAGCTGGTGGGAGACAAATCAGGGAAGGGCTGTGGATACAAGAATGCAGAGAGGCTGTGGGGGAGAGAGAAAAGGAGGGGAAGCATCATGGAGTGTAGACAGAATGAGCAGGAAAGGGAACAGGGAGTGAGTGGCCTCTGTACGGAACCAGAGACACATTCCCACATTCCAAAACAAGGTTCATTCCCAGCACAGCCAATCGTGCAATAATCAGAACGAAATGGGAAAAAAGGCCAATGACACGAATAGTGTTAACTTGGAAAATGGAGTAATACCTAGCACTTGACAAGTAGTATAGTAGCACGCAGCGTCTTAGAATAAAGCACAGGGGATATAATATGCCACAAACACCTATTATGTAATAACACACGCGGTGATATAATAACAACAGTGGTACAGCACAAAGAGAAATATTAGCAGAACTGTTAAAAAAAAACGTTTTTTTTTTTTTTTTCAACTTGACTTGCTGCGTGTTTTACAATAGTGTCAGGGTAACTTGGTGATTATTGTGAAAATAAAATTCAGTAAAGAATATTGGTTTTATACATGAGTATATATCCCCCGGAAGTTACAAATATGCATTCATGGACATTGTGGTATATACAGTGCCTTGAAAAAATATTCATACCCCTTGAAATTTTCCACATTTTGTCATATTACAACCAAAAAATTTTCAAGGGGTATAAAAAAATTTTCAAAGCACTGCATATATATATAGATAGATATATATATATAGTATTTGTTTTACACTTTTTTTATTGTTGTGCTTAGAAATCTTTCAGCTTTTTTTTTTTTGCATCACTTGCTGTGTATTTTACCAGGGTGATTTGGTGATTATAAAATTCAGAAAATAAGATTGGTTTTATACATGAGAATACACATTTGTTGAGAGCTACCAAATATACTTCCATGGACATCTTATTACATACTTAAAGCCCGACTCCAGGATATGAGCAGCCCTGTCCCACCCCCTCTAACTCACTGCTGGTATTAAAAAAAAAAAACTTTCCAAATGGCCATTTTACTTACCTGAAGTCACACGTGACAAACCTTTAGTTTTCTATTTACTTCCTTTGGGATTACTCCCTGCATAACATGGACACCTCCTATTGGCACAGGCAACTCTTCCAGTAGCCAGTTCTCTCTCATAGGGCTCACACTGGCACCTTGGGGGATGATACAAACAGGCAGCCGAGCTGCAGTTTTACGGCCCCCTAGTTGCATATTGAATTCTAACATTACAGCTTAATGGGACTGTACACCTTTCAGGACCGCCAAGCTTGTGTTTTCTAATGAATGGAGCTGCACCTTAACTGCAAGCCAAACACTTGTTGTGGCATGGTGCTGCAATGTAAACTTGCTATTGAGCCATCTTTTTAAAAATACAATAGCGCCCTCTGAACACCTGTCAGCTGCTGCTATACTGCCCTTTTAAAAGCAATCCAATGCAAATCGATTTTCAAAGGGTGGTAAGCTTACCACCAGCCTGAAAGAGCCCATAGGCTCCAGAGGCAGGAGTACGTAGAGGGTTGGTGACAGGACAAGTGCCCAAAAGGTAAAAGACTGGAGAAAAACACCTGATCCCCAGGCAGGACAGAAAATTAGCTTGGCTTATGGAGGAGACTGTAACTTTGATCCATTACACCAGTGGCAGCTGTTGGTCAATTTTGGCAAACAGACCTGGCCAGTCCCCTCACTCGCCCCCCCAACGGATCCTCTCACACTATCGCCACCAACCCCACCACCACCCTTGCCACCCCCAACCCCCCCCCCCCCGGTAGATTCTCTCACACTATCGCCAACCTCCCCCAATCCCCCCCCCCCCCCCCGCAATCCATAGCCTTACCTTGTACTGTGGGAGAGGTTGCTGGGGGGGACGAGGAAGCAGTACACTGCAGAATCTTTTGGAGAGCTCCAAGAGGCTCCTGCTGCCGGGGCAGATGCTTCTCCTCACAGCCAAACAGGAGGCGGGACTCAGGACCAGCTTCCTGATTGGCCGGGAGGAGAAGCAGAAAGACAATAGCGAATGCGCCCCAAGCCCACCCTTTTTAAAGCCAATTAGAGTCTCAAGCTCTAATCATGTGCTTCGAAAAAAGAAAAAAAGGCCCCATTGAAATCTATGCGTCCGGCGCCCTGCATGTAGATTAGGGGGCCGGACGCATGGATGGAGAGGACGGCACCCGTACGCCCCCTATGGATGGGCCGCCACTGCATAACACTACAGGACAATGTTTGGAATCAAGACTGAGGAGTAAGGTAATTGATGCACAATGTACATTTAATTCTTCCTGGAGTTGGGCTTTAACATTACAAAGATTTAAAAAGTGAAAACAATGTAAACACATGTTCCCATATTTATGTTCAAGCTGAAGTTTTTCCAAGCAAAGCAAATACAAATGTGTGTTTTACACATATACAGTATATTTACAGTGTATATTATATATATATATATATATATATATATATATATATTTATATATATATATATAAATATATATATACATACAGCATATTGCGGTGAAAGTCAACATACCTGGACAAACCCCTATTACAGGCAGTCCCCGAGTTACGAACACAATAGGGACTATAGGTTTGTTCATAAGTCGAAGTTGTTTGTAAGTCGCAACACTGCATTAGTAAGTGTAAATTCCGGTCAGAACACTGCATTCGTAAGTGTAACTGCCGCCTGTGCATGGATGTGGGATGTTCCGGGCGCTTGTTATGTTATCTGGGGCGCAGTACGGCAGTGTGGGATGTGTTTGGAAGTGCCCAAAAGTGCTCAAAAGGTATCCAGGACCCTCGTGGAGCACAAGTAGCCGGTATTTGAGGCCGTTTGTTAGTAGGAGTCGTTAGTAACTCGGGTGTTTGTAACTCGGGGACTGCCTGTAGTAGGACCTGTTTACAAAGGACACAACCAGCCCTCCTAAGGCCCCTTTCACACTTATACGACTTCAAAGTCGCGCGATTTTACCGCGATTTTACAGCGATTTGGGAGCAGTACTACTTTGTACGACTTTGCCACGTTTTTGGCATTATCAAATGAAAGCATACAGTAGTTGGTATGAATCATAAGGGGGAACTCCACGCCAAGTTTTAAATAAAAAAACTGGCGTGGGTTCCCCCCCAGGGGCATACCAGGCCCTTAGGTCTGGTATGGATTGTAAGGGGAACCCCCTACGCCGAAAAATCGGCGTGGGGGTCCCCCCAAAATCCATACCAGACCCTTATCCGAGCACGCAGCCCGGCCGGTCAGGAATGGGTGTGGGGACGAGCTAGCCCCCCCTCCTGGACCGTACCAGGCCGCATGCCCTCAACATGGAGGGTGGGTGCTTTGGGGCATGGGGGGCGTCCTGCGGCCCCCCCACCCCAAAGCACCTTGTCCCCATGTTGATGAGGACAAGGGCCTCTTCCCGAACAACCCTGGCCGTTGGTTGTTGGGGTCTGCGGGCGGGGGGCTTATCGGAATCCGGGAGCCCCCTTTAATAAGGGAGCCCCCAGATCCCGGCCCCCCGCCCTATGTGAATGAGTATGGGGTACATTGTACCCCTACCCATTCACCTAGGGAAAAAAGCGTCAATAAAAAACACAGTACACATGTTTTTAAAAGAATTTATTTGGCAGCTCCGGGATCTTCTTCTGACTTCGGGGGTCCCCTTCCGACTTCGGGGGTCTCTCCGGCGTCTCCTCCCGGTGTCCTGATCTTCTGCCGGCTCCTCCGCTATCTTCTGCAGCTCAATTGCTAGCGGTGGTCCGGACTTCTGCCTTCTGCCTTCTTCTTTTCTTCCAGAGATGTTGACACGACGCTCTCTCCAGCTGCAATGGTCTCTGAACGCTCCGCAACGGACTTATATAGGCGGTGACCCCGCCCCCTTATCCCGTCACAGTCCCTGGGCATGCTGGGACTGTGACATTTTAGGAGGCGTGGTCACCGGGTGATGACCATGCCCCCTTATGACGCCACAGTCCCAGCATGCCCCGGGACAGTGACCTCATAAGGGGGCGGGGTCACCACCTATATAAGTCCGTTGCAGAGCGTTCAGAGACCATTCCAGCTGGAGAGAGCGTTGTGTCAACATCTCTGGAAGAAAAGAAGAAGGCAGAAGTCCGGACCACCGCTAGCAATTGAGCTGCAGAAGATAGCGGAGGAGCCGGCAGAAGATCAGGACACCGGGAGGAGACGCCGGAGAGACCCCCGAAGTCGGAAGAGGACCCCCGAATTCGGAAGAAGATCCCGGAGCTGCCTAATAAATTATTTTAAAAACCTGTGTACTGTGTTTTTTATTGACGCTTTTTTCCCTAGGTGAATGGGTAGGGGTACCATGTACCCCATACTCATTCACATAGGGTGGGGGGCCGGGATCTGGGGGCTCCCTTATTAAAGGGGGCTCCCGGATTCCGATAAGCCCCCCGCCCGCAGACCCCGACAACCAACGGCCAGGGTTGTCGGGAAGAGGCCCTTGTCCTCATCAACATGGGGACAAGGTGCTTTGGGGTGGGGGGGCCGGCAGGGTGCCCCCCATGCCCTAAAGCACCCACCCCCCCATGTTGAGGGCATGCGGCCTGGTATGGTCCAGGAGGGGGGGGCGCTCGCTCGTCCCCACCCCCATTCCTGACCGTCGGGCTGCGTGCTCGGATAAGGGTCTGGTATGGATTTTGGGGGGGACCCCACGCCGATTTTTCGGCGTAGGGGGTTCCCCTTAGATCCATACCAGACCTAAGGGCCGGGTATGCCCCTGAGGGGGAACCCACGCCGGTTTTTTCATTTAAAACTTGGCGCGGCGTTCCCCCTCTGGATTCATACCAGACAGTTGTCAGCACTGCCTGTCGCTCATCGCGAAAGGAAAAAAAAGTTTTCCTTTCCCGATCAGCGAGCCAGGCTTGTGCTTACAAAGTCATACTGAAGTCGTGTCTATATTATTCAGGCACGATTTGCATGCTACTTCAGGGTTTAACATTGAGGTCTATGGAGTACAACTCGCATAGAAGTAGGACCAAAGTAGTGCAGGGACTACTTTCAAGTCGGCACGACTTAAAGTCGTGCCAATATGAATGGTAGTCATTGAAAATCATGGAGAATGACTTGTCATACGATTTTGCAGTACAAAATCGTGGGACAAGTTGTATAAGTGTGAAAGGGGCCTAACTGAGTTGCCACACACTTGGTCTGGGCGATTCTTATACACTAGACAAATGTGTAAAAATATATGGTACATTAGTGCACACCATTGCTGCATTGTAATATCAAGGGAAGATAATAATCCTTAGCTGGCTAATGACTTGGAACACCATTTGCCCCTTGTGTCACCACCACCACTTTGAAGTAAGAGAGACAATTTGTTGACACCAGAACCCTGCAGTGAGTCCCATGTATTGCTAGTTGTCTCTATTTCTGACCAATTGAAATATCAGATGGCTGGCTTACTGATTGTCCAACTGTTTGCGCAATCATCCTCCGTACACAGTTGCCTGAGATGGATGTCATGAATTTGCATGGTTGTGTGTTGACTGTATATATATGAATAATTATAAATAGCATGTGATCTAAAATGTATCATCTACTGTTCTGTGCACAAACTGTTCATCCCAAAAATTGTACATGTTGCAAAGTTACATTGCTTATGGAGCTTACATGAGTGCTGGAGAGGATTGGCCACACGTGCATCATTGAATTTGAATAGGGGTTGTGTTATGTAGTAGAACTGTGTATATATATATATATACATATTATAAATGTATACATACTCTCTCTCTCTCTCTCTCTCTCTCTCTGTCTCTTTCTCTCTCTCTCTCTCTCTCTATGTATATATATATATATATACAGTGGAACCTCGGATTACGAGCATAATCTGTTCCAGGAGTATGCTCGTAATCCAATATACTCGCATATCAAAGTCGATGGAAACGAAAATAATTTGTTCCACATTGACTTCAATGGGATGCAATACCGCATGCGGCCAGAGGCGGGAGGCGCCGGAGAGCCTTGGAAACGGCCGAAAAGGCCCGAGGGACACTTCGGCTGACCTCGGCAAACCTTGGAAAGACTCCGTTCACGAGCCTTTCCGAGGTTTGCCGACGTCAGCCGAACTGTCCTTGGGCCTTTCCGTGCATTTCCGAACAGCACCTTTTGGCTCTGCTCAGCTCCGGCGCCCCCACACTTCAGGCCAAAAGCGGTACTGCACACCGCAGAGGTTGAATCCTGCTCCTTTTGCGAGACAACACTCGCAAACCGAGTTAGGAATTTTAGAAATACAGTGCTCTGTTTGCAAAGCACTCGTTAACCATGTTACTCGCAAACCGAGGTTCCACTGTATATATATCCGGTATGTTGTGACCTAATGAATGATTTGTTTACAAAAGGTTTAAACTGGTCACTGGCAGTTATTTTGTGTCGTGTGGGTTTGTTTTCCATTATTGGAACCATTGTAGACATGCTGGATTGTATGTAGAAATTTATAGTAGGGAACAGTTTGGTTCTTCATTCTGTACAATTCATTTTTAGAATGTATTTTCCTTAGTTTTCTCTGTAGTAGTGATTATCATTAAACATCAGACACATTTCTGCCTTGGATGCTTTGAATATTTTGCTGATAAAATACATTTTAATAATATGTGGATCTGTTATCATGTGCTGCTTATTTATTTGCTATGGTGAAATTAGGTTGAATTAGACAATACAATCATTCAAAATGTGTCTGTAGTGTATCACTGAGTGAAGGGGAACAAGATAAGCAGGAAGTCGTTTAGTTTATATTTTATATTTCATGATTCATAGAGAAATATGATCTCTTTTTGTAATTTTTTATTGTACATTTTTCATTTCTACGTTACTTTGTAATCGATACAAAATCTGTTCTCAGTAAAATTCTATTGTAAAAAAACAAACAAAGAAATAACACTAATAATGCCTCCCGAATTTCTTTCCTGCAATCCGTGGTTGCAGGAAAGAAATTTGCACCGTGTATGGCCTGCCTAACTCTCTCATTGGCGACAATGAAGGTATTTATTGGCTGTTACAAGCATCAATGAGAAGATGATCAGGGAATTCTGCATGCACAGTCTAATTTAATATAGCTAGAGAAGATGCTAACTGAATGGTTCCACAATATGTCTGCCATTTATTAACATTGAAAATGAGCTCTCTAAGTGTTTGATGACTGTGAGATGTCTGGCTCAAATGTCTATAAATACTGAGCCTTCAGAGGAAATAAGCATACACCATTTCGACTGAGTTGCCTTCACTGCTTTTTGATCGGAGATCAGTGTAGCCAAACAGCACAGGAATTTTAATGCAGGAGACATGCTTTGTCTCTTCTGCATTAAAGTTACTTAAATGACTGTCTGCCCTTGTTCAGTGAGCCACACATGCGGAGCTCACTGCATAATAGTGTTGGGTGAACACCCGAATTTGCAGGGTGTTCGCTCCGTCAAATGCCCTGCAATGCACTGCACACAGTGCATTCTGCTCCCTGATTGGCCCAATCAGGGCGCAGTAAAAGCTGTTTGTTAAAGAGGAGTTCCACCCAGGGGGTCCATTAAAAAAAAAAAAAAATGAAAAGTCAGCAGCTATAAATACTGCAGCTGCTGACTTTTAATTGGACACTTACCTGTCCCTGGTCCAGCGATGCGGGAGATCGAAGCCCCGCTTGTCCCCCGTCCCCCCCTCCGCTCGTCGGCGCCGGCATTTCAACTGTGGGTGCCGGGCTGTGGCTTCACAGCCTGGCACCCACTGCTCATGCGCGAGCGGCGCCGCATGCCGTGATTGGCCGCTCAATCACCTGGGACCTGTAATGGGTCCCAGATGATTGACAGGAGGGAGGGAGCAGAGCCGAGCCCTTCCTGTGCCGAGGGGGAAGTGATGTCACCAGCCCAGGCAAAAGAAGAGGCAGACTACGAGGGACCACCTAGCAACAGGCATTTAGAGGTAAGTAAAAAAAAAAAAAATATCCAAATATTTTTTTGGTTTTTTATTTAGAATTTTTCAGGTATTTTTGTTTTTTTGGGTGGAACCCCACTTTAAGGAGCTGCGTCCTTAACAATAGATGAGTCATCAGCTGTCAATGGGCTTCCCCACTGGCAGCTGAAAAAAAAAAAAAAAAACATTTGCGTTAAAAAAATAGTAAAAAAAAACCAAAACAATGTGCAGTTTCCCCCCCCCCCCCCCCGGTCTGGTATGGATTTTAAGGGGCTAAAATCAAAAACAAGAGTCTCTTTCCCAAAACCCTGGGCTGTGGCTGTGGGGGGTCTGCAGGTGGGGGCCTTATCGGAATCTGAAAGCCCTCTTTGGGCCCCCAGACACCCCCCCCCCCCCCCAATGTGAATGCGTATAGGGTACACAGAAACCGTTTTTGATAACTCTTGATAACTTTTTTTTAATAAAAAAACGGTGTCCCCCCCCCCCCAATGTAAATCCATCGTGAATCAAGCCACCCATCACACCTGAAAAAGAACAAAAAAAATTCTCCACCTTCATTGGCGGCTGACTGCCAAATGCCACCAGGTGACATCGCCGGGTGGCCCCGACCTTACCCATATGAGAACTGTCAAACAGCTGAGAAGGCATTCGGCAGTTGGCCTTCAATGAAGGCAGAGCGTTTTTTTTGTTCTTTTTCAGGTGTGGCGGGTGGCGTGATTGTTGATGGATTTACATTGGGGGAGTCTGTTTTTATATTTTTTAATAAAGGAATTGTCAACAACTGTCTCTGTGTTTTTTGTCACTTTTTGACACTTTTTTTGGTGAATGAGTAGGGGTACTATGTACCCCATACTTATTCACATGAGGGGGCCGGGATCTGGGGGCTTCCAGACTCTGATAAGCCCCCTGCTCAGTGACTCCCGCAAGCACAGCCCAGCACAACCACATCAACATGGGGACAAGGTGCTCCCCTTGCCCCAAAGCACCCCCCATCCTCCCCATGTTGAGGACATGTGGCCTGTACGGTTCGGGAGGGGGCACTCTCTGAACCCCCCTCTTTTCCTGACCTGCCAGGCTGTGTGCTTGGATGAGGGTCTAGTATGGATTTTGGGGGGGGGCCCCACGCCGTTTTTTAAAATACATACCAGACTGGGGGTGACCACCACATGCCATTTTTTTCTTTTTCAATAGCTGGGTGCTGGCAATTGCAATCGTGAGTCAATTTAAATGTGATTTGACTCATTTTTTTTTCTTTAAAAATCTCATTTTTGCTGCAGTATGCTCTATGCATACTACAGATGCACCAATTTACAGGCAGACTAAGGGGACCCCCCAGGCACTATATTTAAAGGAATTTTTCATTTTTATTGTTGCACTTTAGGCATCATTAAAATCATTAAAATCACTGCTCCTGAAAAAATGATTGTTTTTAAAAAGATGTTTTGCATTGATACATGTCCCCAGGGCAATACCCAGATCCCCATACCCATTGTATGGCTAATTACTTGCATATAAGTCTTCAAAATGGGCACTTAGGATTTTTCCTATTCGCCTCTCATAGATTTCAATGAATTCTGCTGTGAACCAAACAGGGGGGTGTTCGGCCCATCTCTACTGTACAAATTTGGCAATGCCGAATCTAACCGAATTTCTGTGCTTGCATGGGAGTGATCGAGACCCAGAAGCCAGCCGGCTGCCCGAAGATGTTAGCAGCCAGGCAGGGAGCTTGAGGATGCCACATCGCTGGAGTGGAGATTAGTATAGTTCCGCTGTAAGAAAGATGCTGAGGATGTTGGGAGGGTAATGCAAATGAAAGTTCACAAACTTTCTCTCATTTAAATTCCTACTGAAGGTGAGTGAGAGGACAGTTAAACCTAATACGGGAGACTTAGGAGAGCAAGATTGCTGGCTCTGAGGTCTTTGTGGTGGAATATATGCTGTCCAAAACAGAGACATTGATTGGGATGGTAGAAGAAGTTATGGAAATGGCAAACCTTTTTGATTTGTCACAGGAGAAGGAGGTGAGGGGAAATTTTCCAATGGATAGACCCATTTTGTTGGCATCTGTCTATGTGGGGATTTCATTTAACCACGTGACCTCCGGAATATTTACCCCCTTATGACCAGGCCATTTTTTGTGATACAGCACTGCGTGGATTTGAATGACAATTGTGCGGTTATGCCACAAATAGAGCTTTCTTTTGGTCATATTTGATCACCGCTGGGTTTTTTATTTTTTGCGCTAAAAAAAAAATAAAACTGACAATTTTGGAAAAAAAAAACAATAGATTTTTTACTTTCTGCTATAAAACATATCCAATTAAGAAATTAAAAAAATATTTTATATATTGATTGGTTTGTGCAAAAGTTATAGTGTCTACAAACTATGGCATATATACTGGAATTATTATTATTTTTTTATATACCGTATTTATCGGCGTATAACACGCACATTCATTTTAAGAGGGAAAATTCAGGAAAAAAACTTAAATTTTAAATGAGGAACTTTGAAGCAAAATAAGGGTCAGTGCCCATCTGCAGCCTCACCATTGCCTTCAATGCAGCAGCCTCACCATTGCCATCAATGTAGCAGCTTCTTATTACAGAGGCCGCCAAGTAAACAGAAGATTCTCACTGTATGTAACCTGACAGCGCTCGTCCCACCCCCTCCCTTTTAGGCAGCTAAAATTGAAGTATTGGCGTATAACACGCACGCGCTATTTACACCCGATTTTCATGGTGAAAAAGTGAGTGTTATACGCCAATAAATACAGTGTGTATATATATACACTACCGTTCAAAAGTTTGGGGTCACCCAAACAATTTTGTGTTTTCCATGAAAAGTCACAATTATTCACCACCATACGTTGTGAAATGAATAGAAAATAGAGTCAAGACATTGACAAGGTTAGAAATAATGATTTGTATTTGAAATAACATTGTTTTTACATCAAACTTTGCTTTCATCAAAGAATCCTCCTTTTGCAGCAATTACAGCATTGCACACCTTTGGCATTCTAGCTGTTAATTTATTGAGGTAAGCTGGAGAAATTGCACCCCACGCTTCTAGAAGCAGCTCCCACAAGTTGGATTGGTTGGATGGGCACTTCTGGCGTACCATACGGTCAAGCTGCTCCCACAACAGCTCAATGGGGTTCAGATCTGGTGACTGTGCTGGCCACTCCATTACCGATAGAATACCAGCTGCCTGCTTCTGCTGTAAATAGTTCTTGCACAATTTGGAGGTGTGTTTAGGGTCATTGTCCTGTTGTAGGATGAAATTGGCTCCAATCAAGCGCTGTCCACTGGGTATGGCATGGCGTTGCAAAATGGAGTGATAGCCTTCCTTATTCAGAATCCCTTTTACCCTGTACAAAGCTCCCACCTTACCAGCACCAAAGCAACCCCAGACCATCACATTACCTCCACCATGCTTAACAGATGGCGTCAGGCATTCTTCCAGCATCTTTTCATTTGTTCTGCGTCTCACAAACGTTCTTCTTTGTGATCCAAACACCTCAAACTTGGATTCATCCGTCCACAACACTTTTTTCCAGTCTTCCTCTGTCCAATGTCTGTGTTCTTTTGCCCACCTTAATCTTTTTCTTTTATTGGCCAGTCTCAGATATGGCTTTTTCTTTGCCACTCTGCCCTGAAGCCCAAAATCCCGCAGCCGCCTCTTCACTGTAGATGTTGACACTGGTGTTTTGCGGGTACTATTTAATGAAGATGCCAGTTGGGGACCTGTGAGGCGTCTGTTTCTCAAACTAGAGACTCTAATGTGCTTATCTTCTTGCTTAGTTGTGCAACACGGCCTCCCACTTCTTTTTCTACTCTGGTTAGAGCCTGTTTGTGCTGTCCTCTGAAGGGAGTAGTACACACCGTTGTAGGAAATCTTCAATTTCTTTGCAATTTCTCGCATGGAATAGCCTTCATTTCTAAGAACAAGAATAGACTGTCGAGTTTCAGATGAAAGTTCTCTTTTTCTGGCCATTTTGAGCGTTTAATTGACCCCACAAATGTGATGCTCCAGAAACTCAATCTGCTCACAGGAAGGTCAGTTTTGTAGCTTCTGGAAGGAGCTAGACTGTTTTTAGATGTGTGAACATGATTGCACAAGGGTTTTCTAATCATCAATTAGCCTTCTGAGCCAATGAGCAAACACATTGTACCATTAGAACACTGGAGTGATAGTTGCTGGAAATGGGCCTCTATACACCTATGTAGATATTGCACCAAAAACTAGACATTTGCAGTTAGAATAGTCATTTACCACATTAGCAATGTATAGAGTATATTTGTTTAAAGTTAGGACTAGTTTAAAGTTAGCTTCATTTAAAAGTACAGTGCTTTTCCTTCAAAAATAAGGACATTTCAATGTGACCCCAAACTTTTGAACGGTAGTGTATATATATATATATATATATATACTAGTAATGGCGACAATCAGCTACGTATTTTGGGACTGCAATATTGCAGACAGCCTGACACTGACACTTTTGACACTTTGTGGGAACCAGTGACACTAATACAGTGGTCAGTGGTAAAAATTTGCACTGTCACTGTACTAATGTGTTTTTTGCATGAGTGTGCTGTAATATATTGTTCATTTCCATCACTGTACTAATGACACTGGCTGGGAAGGGGTTTAACATCTAGGTTCAATGTGTGCCTAATCAGTGTTTTTGTATATGATGTGTACTGTTTTTACTAAAGGATGTGATGGATTTTCAGGGAATGAAAATCCATCACATCCCTGCTGACAGAACAGAGCTCTGCCTTGTTTACATAGGTAGAGCTCTGTCCTGTGTCTTTCCTCGCCGATCAGTGGGTGCCAGGGGACATCCATTGGCCGGCACCCACTGATCAGCTTGTGCTTTGTCTACCCGGAGCGCACGTACCCCTACCCGGAAGTGGCAGATCACATACTAGGTACATGATCCAGCACAGGAGAGGTGCCCTGACACCGTATAACTAAGTTATGCGGTCGACAAGCTGATAGTTGCAAGATACCAGCATTCTGTTGAAACGTCAGAACAGTGATCCCACTCAAAACTAAATAAAATTGTTTTATATAGCCTTTGTGTCCATAATATAGTGCTCATAATCAAAATGTTCCCAATTCTTTTTCCCACCATTTGATATCACAGAAAATAGACTCTCACCAGATAATTAGACCCTTAGAAATTAGCGGATCATATCGCACATGATAGTGATTTTATGTGGAGATATCCCCTCGCTTCCTGCTGTTTCCCTGGAACAGAAAATGGAGGGAAATCTTCTGGACAGGACACAGGCAGGAATAAAAAAGCATGGCAGGGGGCAAAACCATTTTCTTTAAAGTTTAGGGCTTATAGATACTTTTATTTTACATTGTTCTTATTGTACCGTATCAACAGAGCAAATTTCATACCAGGAAAGATCTTTTTAAAACAAATGAGTGTGGCTTGTTTAGGGTCCCTTTAGGACCCCTTTTGTTCACTTCAAATGGGCTTGTTTAGAGTCTTTTTGTTCATTTTAAATGGGTTTTGCATTCCTATACAAGTCAAAGAGTGCAAAACCTATTTGAAGCAGGTCAGAATGAGATCTATTGCAAGTCAATTACACCTATCAAATAATTCTGAAAGATTTACTGGAGCGGAAAGTAAGGCTGAAGTGAACTAGTGCTTACTTTCAATTTCCAGATTGATTTTGTTTTCAAATTTTCCTGCAAATAAATAGATGCCTGATGTGAGCAAAGGGGTCGATTTACTAAAGGAATAAAGATGTTCACATTTGTATACTTTAAGGCCCCTTTCACACGATCAGACCACTCAGGTCCGCCTTTCAGTTTTGACGGCGGACCTGAACGGGCGCTCTATGTTAACCTATGGAGTGACGGATGTCAGCAGAGACATGTCCGCTGACATCTGACCCGGTCCGATCCGCTAAAAGCAGACAGATGGCCCTACGTCCAGGTCCGTCGCTGGCGGATCGGGTGAGATCTGATGAAAATGGACATGCTCTCCGTTTTCATCCGATCCCTCCATAGGCAGCAGGGGCGCCTGACAAGCCCCTCCCCGCTCAGTGAGCAGCGAGGGACCTGTCATCCGCCGGCTCAGCGGAGATTAACGGAGAGATCTCCCGCTGAGCCTGCGGACCGAGGCGGATTCCGTGGAAGCGGAGTCCGCCTCGTGTGAATGAGGCCTTAAGCTGAATTTCAAGTATGGATATTTTTACATTGGTCTAGTCTGGACCAAAATATCTATACATAACTAGCCATACCTGGAAGTCAGTTTTGGCCATTCTGTCAGGTTCAAGAAATAATTTTTCCTGCATATTATTGAGCATTAGAGCTGGTTCACACTGCTGTGGTGCGAATTTTGCGTGAATTTGATCCGATTGAGTTGCGAACTTTCGTTGCAAATTCCTCATGTGTTCTGGCGAATATACTGCGATTCTACGGCAAATATTGAATTGAATTCTCATCACACACGGATCAAACTCGCACAGGAGCCTTTTTGTACACAGTTTAGATTGGGTATTGATGTGAACGCCACTTAACTATGTTATTTAAATGACTTGCGAATTTGAGCGATCGCAACGGCTCAAAATTCGCAATAGAATTCGCAGCAGTGTGAACCGGCCCTTAAATGTAAACACAGGTTCTGTTTATTTACTAAACTATGTGAACATGTACTTTGTGAACAGCCTCTACTCTTGAAAATCAACCCATAGGCCTCATGCACATACATTGAGGCTTAAATTATGCTGTAGCGTAACATTCTGGTATTTTTCCTTGCCCTTGTAGTTGCAGGTGGAATGTAAAGCCAGTCACAGAAGTAAGTCGCTGTTCATGGCCATACTCAGGTATATGCAGATGCTTTCATGCAGCGATATAAACACATATGGCACATTCCCTAGGTGCATACATTCTGCACGAAAGCAGACATTACAAGTCTCCTGCATTTCTGCGGCGGCTCCCACACACCCGCAAGTGCCTCGCGATCTCCAGGGAGATCGGTGTTCACAGCTGTTCCCCGCCGCACCGATCATTCCCCGCTGTTCCCTCTGTGCTGCTCCCCTGCTCCTTTGGTCCCCATGTCCTTCTCCGGCCCGCCCTGTTCTCCGGCCCCCTCCATGTCCTCCCCCCCCCCTCATCTCCCGCAGCCGCCTTCCCTCCTCTGCTCTCCCGCCGGCTGAGGGGGACCAGTCAGGAGGGAGAGCGGAGAAAGGGGCTGGGTAAATATGTCATTTACCGACCCCTTCCTTTCCTGAATTGGACACAATGAGCGAGATCGCTCCTGTGTCCTGTGATAACTGAGCAGTGTAAACTGTGTTTACGATACTTCAATTTATGAATGGACTGGAGCCTCTGTCTCCTCTCCATTCAGTGGTGAGAAAAGGACTGGGGAATGTGTGTCCTCAGTCCTTTCTCTGTCTCAAAGGGGAGATGTCAGGGGTCTGTTTAGACCCCTGATATCTCACCAAAGCCCCCAAAAAATATTTTAAAAAATATTGTAAAGCAATTCTAAAAAATATAAGTTTAAAAAAATATATAAATAAAAAACTACTGACACTACTGCCCTACCAACACTGTCCACTACCTCAACCCCCTCCCCTCAAAAAGAATTGTGATTTTTAAAAAAAAAAATAAATTGTAAAAATAAAAACTACTGACGCCATCCACTGCCACATACCCCCCACCCCCTTCCCCAGAAGCACAGTGAAAAAATATTGAAAAAGTGATTTAAAAAAATGTTTTGCCACGGGTGTGGGGGGGGGGGGGGGGTTATGCAGGCGCAGAGCTCCACCTCCCTGAAATGAGTTTTCCACCTACCTGGAATTTGTTTTTGTAGGTTGGGATGTCTGCAAAAGCATCAGTGTATACTCAAGTACAGTTCTGTACAGCTATTCACAACTATGGCCGGCTGTACGTGCCGCCTGTGATTTCCCTGGCGGGATTTTATACTACAACATATATTAGGCCTCAAGCTGTCCATGTACATGGGGCTAAATAGCTCACTTCACCTTCATTTTCATTATCATAAATGTGGCCAAGGCTCACTTTACACTTTAGCAGATCAGTGCCATTTACTACAGCAAGCATTTAGAACCCTTGCTTCTGCTCCAGTTAACCACACACCTACCATGTTTATTCCAGAAAGGGCATGTGCCAGCAGGCTTTGGCTTGCTTCGAATGGGATTTGCATCACCATGCAAGTCTTGAAGCGGGTCAGAAGGAGGTTGGTTGCAAGTCAAATACATCTGTCAGTGAATTCTGAAGGGTCTTGGAAGTGTCTCAAACTGATGTCATCAACACGGCCCAAAGCCCATTGACAGAGGCCCTTAGAGAACTATAGTAGTAGATCAAACATATCTTTTCACATTCTTTATAGGAACAGATGAATGTCTTCTATTAAGCCTCTGTCATAACCGCCGTGGCGTTCTCTGTGATCTAATTTACCTGGCATAAGTCTAAATGGTTACACAGTCCAATTCCTGGGTTTTAGTTTTCAAAGACAAGGAAACCTATTGCATAACCCTTAAAGCATGAACTGAGTAAAAAATAATAAAAACACCCATTAGGTCCGTAAGAAGGGAAAATATAAACCACCTTTTGAAAGTGACCTCTCTAAAGAATTTTGTTGCACATTCTGTTCCATGATGCAAAGTATGAAAAATGACAAACAGCACTGATACTTGACTGTAAAATGTTTTATAAACTGCTTGAGCAGCAGACCTGTAAGTCACTTGATATATGAAGTACACTGTTTTTCTACCATATCAAACTGGAACTCATTACAGTATCAGTTATTGACCACTACTGTTATATGTTTATACTTATTTATTCAATTATTATTAATATAGGTATTTATATAGCGCTGACAATTTACGCAGTGCTTTACATATTGTACTTTCACATCAGTCCCTACCCTCAAGCAGTTTACCATTTAAGGTCCCTAACTCACAATCATACATATACATACCAGGGCCAATTCAGACAGGGGCCAATCAACCTACCAGCATGTCTGTGGAGTGTGGGAGAAAACCGGAGTACCCGGAGGAAACCCACGCAGGCACAGGGAGAACATGCAAACACCATATAGAGAGTGTGCTGGGCAGGATTTAACCTCATCACACATGCGATATAGCCGAAAGACGGCTACAGCACGGACCTAAATTGCCGGGAGGGCATCCATGTACGTCCCCCCGCACATGAGCTGTCTGCGCGCCCCCTGCAGGGCAAGCGCGCCTTGCTCTGTGACTTGGCTGATCCCGGCCCCTTACCACGTGATCAGCTGTCAGCCAATGACAGCTGATCACGTGATGGAAACAGAAGATCGCAATTGGGTACAGTGTTGTATGACCGCGCAATTGTCATTCAAACAGAGACAGCACTGAAAGCTGAAAATTAGCCTGGGCAAGAAGGGGGTTTAAGTGCCCAGTAAGCAAGTGGTTAAACTTAGGATCCCAGTAAGGGAGAAGTGCTAACCACTAAAGATGGCCACTAACTAGTAGATTTTCAAATGAACGTTCAAACAAAAATTCTGTGTACCTTCGATGACTTGACGAATGTCATTCAAAAGTACTTTAAAATTTCTCTTGCTTTTAACATTTGATTTTGGAATGAATGGACTTTCTCGAACAAAACCTATGTACATTGTTAGAAATAATCTGTTCAAGAATTTTTTTTAATTCGGTTCCTTTCACATTTCTCATCACTACAGTAAAAAATAAATGTCGATTTGACCCCACAAATGATTAGAAAGGCGACAAATGTTCTTGGAATTAAACATTTCAAACAAAATTCTACTGGTGTATAGCCAGCTTTTTAGATGCTGTGCTTCCCCAGTACTATGAAATCAATGCTTGGGCACTGTTTTTTTCTTCTTCTGAAAATAGTCAATTCGTCTCCAAAAGTTCAATGTATAGAATCTGCTATTTATACACTTATCAGAAACTTGAATGTGCACTAGCTGGAGGTGCAATTATGTCTGCCCACCGTGCTCATTAGAAGTATTTTGCTTCATCCAGATGAAGGTATTTAAACTCCCTTCCTCGAAGTCTCTATTTATTCCAATAAAGCATTTAGGAGGCAAAAAAACAGAAAGCAAGGATGACGCAAAACTATTAAGTGCTCCTAAGCCTCAGGACTCCAGCCAAAAATAACATGTTAAAAATAATCAGCAGATAAAATAACAAAACCAGCCGTTGCTGCAATATTCTCCTTCAATTTGGAGTACTGACGGTACATTTTTGTGTCAGTAGATGTCATCGGTCTAATGGGCAGCATCATTCAACCCAATTCCTCTGAACCCAGGTCCGCCTGGACCCTCCCCATTCTGTGATTGAACAGTGAAAGAAGAAGCAGCACAATGATTACCTCATCTCTCTGTTGCTCTGCTTTCTCTTCCAATCAGCATGTTTCTTGTTTGCACATTAGGTGATTGGCCCCTTGTACTGACTACTGACTGACTACTACTGACTCTCCAACCGTTCTGTACACACATTGCAAGAAACTGATACCAGGTCAAGTTCATTTATGTAAAAGGCAATGATGTATTAAGGATACCAGAGCTACATTAATTTGTGTCTGTTATATCTGCTAGAGCTCATCTTTAAAATACAATCAAGGGACCTACCCTTAGCCATAGCATACTATGCTGATTAGTTACACAGTGATTAATGCAGAGTTCAATATCATTTGGCAAATACATAGATAATATTAAAGTTTGGGAACCTGTATATGATTGCTATCAAAGCAATAGATTTTGTATCACTACAGGACTTGCTTGGAGATTAAAATGACATAAAGGAGGCCCCTAGTGGTTTTGTTATGGGGCGCCGTTACACATGTAGTTACATAGATAGTCTGGTTAAAAAAAAGATACAAGTCCATCTAATTCAACCAATAAAAGGGATGGGAAAAAAAATCATACAATACTATATACACAATCCTATACCCACAGTTGATCCAGAGGAAACCAAAAAAAAAAAACGTAAAGCATGATCCAATTTGCTCCGGCAGGGGGAAAAAATATAGTTACACCTCTAAACCTAATATTATGTTTTAAGGAAATACAGATAACTGCTAACTTTCACAAATATTGGGTAGAAAACATATTGCTTAGTCTATAGTAGATGGATGCATTTTCTTCTATGTCATGGCAGAATTTACTGTGCTTGTGGTACTGGTTGAAATAACTCTGTCATCAGAAAAGTATGGGATGTCTGAACGTTTGTTTGAGAATGATAGTTTCCTGACTTTCAGGCCAGTGCTTTGGCTTCAGTGCTTTCCATGTCTCTGACTTAGTACATAGTTACATAGTACATAGTTACATAGTAGGTGAGGTTGAAAAAAGACATAGGGGTTTATTTACTAAAGGTAAATCCACTTTGCACTACAAGTGCACTTGGAAGTGCAGTCGCTGGAGATCTGAGGGGGACATGCAAGGAAAATAAAAAACAGCGTTTTTGCTTGTACATGATTGGATGATAAAATCTGCAGAGCTTCACCTCATTTCAGATCTTCCCCTCAGATCTACAGCGACTGCATTTCCAAGTGTACTTGTAGTGCAAAGTGGATTTGCCTTTAGTAAATCAACCTCATAGTACATATGTTAAAAAAATGAATTCTTACACTTTCTGTCACTTATTTATAGCATGCCTGTCGCAGGTATGTAATTAAAAATGATTAAACCGCCAGATCATACTATGCAATTATGCACAGCAAATTTACACATTATGGCACACATTCCTAGCAAAGTGCTGTGATGTCTGCATTCCCCTTCATTCTTCCATCTTCACCCGGTCTTCTTCTGGGCTCAGAGTCTTTAGTAATGATTGGTTGGGCTGGGGTGGCATAACTCCCACGCATGTGCCCAGGACTTAGTTGGTCCCTGCACAGAATCATGCCGAGATTGTACACTGAACTTCACGTGCGCAACTCATTGTACACTAACAGAAAAAAATTCTGATAGGCAGTAGAAACGTCTATGACAGAAGAGACGTACACAATCTCTTCTGTTTGAAAAACACCTACCTATCAGCACTTTTTACCAAACCAACATTTGTTCCATTTTAAAAACAGAAAGCCAGGCAACTACCATTTTCAAAAGGGGACCCTTTACTCTATTCTCATAACAGAGCTGCTTTTAAAATTTGTATTTTTGAATGGCATACATAAAAATTCACATGTGCATTCTAGGAGTTGGTGCTAGGGTGGTCTTCTATATGTGACTTTCATTACAATTGGTTGATAGACAACCATTAGCATCTAGTTAATGACTACCCTAAAGCAGGAGCTGATTTAGGAAACAGTTTTAGGTCACAGAGGTCAGTGATAAATGAATGCCTTCTTCCTGATGGGAAGCACATGTACCTGATGTAAAGATAGTCACTGTTTTCATAAAATGCCAAATAAAAACAAAACAAATATGTTTCTCCGTGCATACACACTCAGGCTGAACTGGATGGACTGGTGTCTTTTTTCAACCTTATGCAGGTAACTATGTTGATAAAATCATTTGAAGCAGCATAAGAATTTCAAAGAACTGGCAAATATGACAGTTTTAGGCTAGGTTCACACTGCTGCAGTGCGAATTTAGTGCGATTTTGATCCAATTGCGTTGCGAATTTGCATTGCAAATTCTTTATGTGTTCTTGCGATTCTACTGCAAATTTTGCAATCTATGGAGCTGAATTCGCATCGCACACGGATCAAACTCAGACAGGACCCTTTTTTTACACAGGTTAGATTCGCAACGCATTGATGTGAACAGCACTCATGGAAAACGATGTTATTAAAATGACTTGCGAATTTGAGCGATCGCAGCGGCTCAAATTCGCAATAAAATTTGCAGCAGTGTGGACCTAGCCTTAATTGGAATTGATAGTTGGCTTTGGAAAATGATATACAGCACTACTAATGTATCTCAAAACTTCTCCCATGGTTCCATTCTGTCTTGGTTGTAGAAAATTTTCTATAATAATAGTAACAGAAGAGATTACCAATAAATCTACGAAACACTGAATATTCAATGAGATCAGCACAGGTAAGTATAATATTATCCAAGGGCTGTCCCATCATTTCCACCAAAACTATGTGTAAATTTTCTGTTAAATTTGTTTTTTATTCATCCTGCAGGCTAAATAAAAAAAAATCTTACAGGTTCCTCCCCCCACACTAACAGAATGGATGAATGAATCCTCCCTGCTGGGCTATTGTATATTGTATTGAATACCCAAACACCTTGGATGCAGTTGCTGGTTAGGCTGACAGTTTTCTGTCCAGCTTCTTTGATTTCTCAATCGAAGGGGGACAGGTGGGACCAACAGGTAGATTTGAACATTTTATGGCGAGCTTAAAGTGGTTGTAAACCCACAAAAAAAAAAAAACCTGCAAGACAAAGGCATAATGAGCTAGTATGCATAGCATGAAAGACCGCTGCGCAAATACAGTGTGACAAAATTGCAGCAACCACTATTTTGTTCTCTAGGGTCTCACCTAAAAAATTATATATAATGTTTGGGGGTTCTAAGTAATTTTCTATAAGTATTCTAAAATACTTATTTTAAGCAACAAATGTCAGAAAAGGACCTGGTCTTCAAGTGGTTATAGCATAAATGCATCCTCAGAAAGTTATATATATCTATCTATATATATAGATATCTATATATAGAGATATATATATATAGATATCTATATATATCTATATATATAGATATATAGATATATATATCTATATATATATATAGATAGATATATATATATATCTATCTATCTATATATATATAAATAACCAAAAAAAGCCCTGCCAGTGGGTATAAAGAAACAAATGGTCTGAGGTCAGATTTTTTTACATTTTTTTAACAACCCTAGTTCTTCGAGCCGGTATGGGGGCTTTTACTAAAATATCATTTTAAGTTTCTGTTCCTCTTTTATGCAATATTTTATGGGTTCAAACCACTCTTCCAAACAAACCTGTACTTAGTACAGGTTAACTACCATTGCTTGTGAAATTGGTTGTATATCAGATAACATGACCCTACACATCAATAGAATTCCAAAGGAAGTCCCAGAGGTAGGGGGGCCCGGCAGGAAGATCCCTCTTTTAGAGAGTTACATCTGGGGAGCAGATGTCCGAGATGTATTGGGGAAGTCTGATTCTGCATCTTAGACTAACCAGATCAGGAGGAAAGAGCATGGCACATAAAAGGAAGCATGGATGCCAGCCAGAAACACTGAATGCCAAATGGTAATGAGACATGTCCAATGTATAATGAAAAAAAAACAACACAGAATTTTATCATACTTGTAGATTAATGCAATGTTGCATTTTACCAATGTGCTTAAAATTGAATCGTATAATTGAAATCCTTGCCAATATACTGTATATATGGAATGTAATTTGTATGCAAATACCATTGCATCTTAAATAGTAATACTAATTTATTATTATTAGTTCTTTAGAGTATTTAATTATTATAGATTAGTATTATTGTTGCTGATTTACCAAGGTTAATAGCGTGAATATTGCTTGAGTATCAATATATTTAATAAGTAAGATAGAATGACACATGCAGGTACTACTTTTATATTCTGTCACTGGAGTGCCCTCTGCTGGATGTTATTCAGGGGACACTATTGGTGTGAGGTCACAACAAATAAATAAAAAACTTTAAAAGTAATACGATTTAGAAAAGAGTTTGCGTTTTAAGTTGAAACCCTTGCATCTTAAGCAAATATGCCTTAAAGTGACACTGGTTTTAAAAATTATCTATTCAAATATGTATTTTTAATTTTAAAAAATATATTCTATTGGCTATTATTATTATTATACAGAATTTATATAGCTCCAACAGTTTATTGTCTTAGCCTCCTCCAAATTTCTAAGGGCCAGTTCACACCACATTAAGTCCTGTGCATTTTTTTTCTGCATCAAAAATGCATGCAAAGTAAGTTATATGGTTTTCAATGGCATAGTTCACACCAGTGCTTGCAGTTCCAGTGCGTTCCAGTTCCAGAAAAAAAGTAGAATATGCTGCATTTTTCCTGCACTAGACTGTACTGGAACGCACCTAAATGCACCAGAAACACAATAGAACACACTGGAACACACCTAAGCGCACTGGAACACGCATGTCCTTATTTAAAGTGTAACTAAACCCAGTAATATGAAAATAGTTCAACCCGCCACCCCCCATCTCCCCCCCCCCCCCCCAGTGCCCACAGCTTATAAATCCTCTTTATACAATAAACTATTGCCACTATATACCTTTTTGGATGATCTGTATACCACGGTTACATGATAAACTGCACAGTTTATCCAGTGCTTAGAGTTCAGGAAGGAGGAGATTTCCACTACAGCCTGTGTACACGCCCACATGTGTGATGTCAATATCATGTGACCTGACTAGCTCTGAGAACAAGTAAATGTTCTCTCCAGCATAAAAGACATAACTGAGCATGTGCAGGTTGCCTGTGTTAGCTGGCCTTCCCCAGATAGACAGTGCAGGAGGGGAGGATCTGTGCATATTAGAGCCCTTGCACACTGGGGCGGTTTGCAGGCGCTATTGCGCTAATAATAGCGCCTGCAAACCGACCCGAAAGTGCCGCTCCTTGCATTCCAGTGTGCAAGCCCCGAGGGCTTGCACACTGGAGCGATGCGCTGGCAGGACGGTAAAAAAAGTCCTGCTAGCCGCATCTTCGGAGCGGTGAAGGAGCGGTGTGTATACCGCTCCTGCCCATTGAAATCAATGGGACGGTGCGGCTTTACCGCCGGCAATGCGCCTCTGCAGAGGCGCTTTGCGGTGGTATTTAACCCCTTCTCGGCCGCTAGCGGGGGGTAAAACCACCCCGCTAGCGGCCGCATACCGGCGGTAAAACGCCGCTAATAATAGCGGCATTTTACCGCCGACGCCGCCCCCCGCCCCAGTGTGCAAGGGCTCTAAGATAAAAAAGCCATTTTACACAATGCAGAGGATTAACGCCTTAAGTTCCACAGTGAGTATAACAATCATGCATGCTGCATATACTGTGCAGACTGATTTTACTGTTGTGGGTTTAGTAACACTTTAAGGTTATGAAAAAAAGATGGGAAAAAATGCACTGCACTGCATCAAAAACGCACCAAAAACATGTCAAAAATGCACTGGAACGCAGAAAAGTATCTGGAACGCTTCCAGACTGCGTTTCTATGGTGTGAACTGGCCCTTAACCGCTTCAGCCCCGAAAGATTTTACCCCCTTCCTGACCAGAGCACTTTTTGCGATTCGGCACTGCGTTGATTTAACTGAAAATTGCACGGTCGTGCGATGTTGCACCCAAACAAAATTGACGTCTTTTTTTTTTGTGGTATTTGATCACCTCTACAGTTTTTATTTTTTGCGCTATAAACAAAAAAAGAGCAACAATTTTGAAAAAAACGCAATATTTTTTACTTTTTGCTAGAATAAATATCCCCCAAAATATATATATAAAAAAAACATTTTTTTCTCAGTTTAGGCCGATATGTATTCTTCTACTTATTTTGCTAAAAAAAAGCGCAATAAGCGTATATTGATTGGTTTGCGCAAAAGTTATAGCGTCTACAAAATAGGGGATAGATTTATAGCATTTTTATCATTGATATTTTTTTTACTAGTAATGGCGGCGATCTGCGTTTTTTATCGTGACTGCGACATTATGGCGGACACATCGGACAATTTTGACACATTTTTGGGACCATTGGCATTAATACAGCGATCAGTGCAATTAAAAATGCATTGATTGCTGTACAAATGTCACTGGCAGTGAAGGGGTTAACACAAGGGGGGCAGTGAAGTGGTTAAGTGTGTCCTAGTTTGTGTTCTAACTGAAGGGGGATGGAGACTGTGCAGGGAAGATAACAGATCCCCTGTTCATACTCTGTATGAACAGACAATCTGTCTGTTCTCCCCTCAGGGAACCGGAAACTGTGTGTTTACACACACAGATGCCGGTTCTCCGTGTCTCAGTAGCGATCGCGGGAGCCCGGTGGTGATCGAGACCGCCGGGCACTCGCATCGGCTCGGGGGGCAAGCGGGGGGCGTCGCTTCGCCTAGTGGCCACAGGGCGAAGCGACGTTACATTACGTTGATTCGCCCAGCTGTGCCATTCTGCTGCAGTACAACTGCGGCGGCCGGTCGGCATGTGGTTAATCTCTTTTTTTGCTGCTGTAATCTGACTTCCTGTGAGGGTGGCACAGGTGCACCGCCCAGCCCTGCTACCTACAGCCTGTCTTGGTATATGGCAGGACAAAATACTCTGGATGGGACTGAATGCTGTGTCAAGTGATAAACGCTTTTAGGTCTCTATATGTTCAGAATACCATATGCAGAATACCACATACCAATGTTCAGAATACCATATGCAGAATACCACATACCAATACCAGAATTCCATAGACAGGATGTGGGGCTGGATACTGCACCTGTGCCTCCCAAGCACACTAAAACGTTGGGATTGCATAAATGGGCTAGACACTGCATGTGCAAGGGGCCTTAAAACATGATAAAGACCTTATCGTTCAGGTGTCCATGTAAGCCAAAGCAATAGGGTTACTTAAAGTGGACCTTGCAGTAGGAGTCTAAATATATCAGTTCTTAACATGTCAGAATATACAGTAACAGCATGAAAAAAAAAAAGTACTTTATTCTTTAAAAAAAAGTATTTTCTCTATCTCCTCAGATAGCAACATTGTAACTACAGCTGGACATACACTGTGTGAATTTCATGTGGTTCTTGATGAACCAGACAAAATTTGCTTTGTGGGTGGCCCTGTCAGCTCTCTCCCACCCAACATCCTTCAGTTGAAAAGCTAAACGCTGCGTTTGAGTGCAGCAACCTCGTGCTACAACCACATACAATCTGTCCGATTAGCTGCGTCCAATTTGTGTGCAGCCAAAATTCTGACTTTGGACCCACACTGGCTGCGTCTAGGGTCGATCAGAGGTTCTGTTCGATCAGCGGCAGAGCCAGCCATTGATTTGTTCAGCAACTGTTCACACACAGGCAGGGTTTAGAACCACTGGTGAGAATCTAGTGATTCTTGCCAGTGGCCACCCTTGTGCGGCCATGTGACTAAAAACAGTAAAAACTCTAAAGACATGCTGGTAGGTTAATTGCATCCTGTCTAAATTGGCCCTAGTATATGTATGAATGTGTGTTAGGGACCTTAGGTTGTAAGCTCCTTGAGGGTAGGGACTGATGTGAATGTACAATGTATATGTAAAGCGCTGCGTAAATTGACGGCGCTATATAAGTACCTGAAATAAATAAATTAATTAAATGTGTCGGCAGTTAAAACTTTTTTATTGTGACAAATATAAATTATACCTGGACCAGTCTTTTGGACTTGACACTCTTCATCCTTTCACTTATTCCTAATGCAAGGCATGTCAATGTGCAACATAACTCTCATTTATAGAAAATGTTGTGCCACTTTTGGCCATCATCCGTGTTGTGTGTGTATATATATATATATATATATATATATATATATATATATATATATATATGGAAAATAGGAACAAAATAGATGTTGGACTGTGTAGGCCAGATACAGAGCTTGTTTTTTTTTTTAAAGTATACAATTTATTGAGTAACAGTTGTTAAAAAGATCACACAAGATGTATGTCTTCTGAATGCATAAATACCAAAACAGACAGTGCTCATAGAGTTCACTGTATACAATCATACACCGAAAATGAAATGCTGATACAATAGACTAGGGATCACCAAACTACGGCCCTCTATCTGTTGTGGAACTACACATCCCATGAAGCATTGTAAAACTCTGACATTCACAGACATGACAAGGCATGATGGGAATTGTAGTTCCTGAACAACTGGAGGGCCGTAGTTTGAAGACTCCTGCAATAGACATTCATGTGCCAATGCGTCTCGCCAAATTTGCTTCATCGGCGCTCATGAAAAGCATACAGCACTCATCTGAAGAAAAACAATATTTTTTACAATGTATTTAAATGTTTTACATAGTATTTACAAACATAAATAAAAATGAAAATATTATGTAAAACACTTAAATACATTGTAAATGATATTGCTTTCAGATGAGTGCTGTATGCTTTTCATGAGCCCTGATGAACCAAATTTGGTGAATTGCGTTGGAAAATGAAGATCTACTGTTTCAGCATTTCATTCTCGGCGTATACAGTGAACTCTAGGAGCACTGTCTGTTTTGGTTTTTATTCATTCAGATACATACATGTTGTATGATCTTTTTAACAATAGTTACTCAATAAATTGTATACTTTTATAAAATACCAAGCTCCTTGTCTAGCCTGCACAGTCCGACATCTATTTTGTTCCCTATATATAACTCTCATGTATGTGTATACATTACTGTACCGCACAGGTGTAAAGCCAGCATATACAGAACACAATATTTTGTAAAGTTATGGATCTGAAGCTTTTGCCTATATAAGTGTTTTTATTAAATAGACATCTAGTTGGAGGCCACAAATCATGATGATAAATTGTTAAAATGCATCAACAGATGTTGTTGTGCCATAGCTTTTGCACTACAATGCATGTTATTGAAATCAAAATCATTTATCACCGTTTACAAAAATGCTCTGCTGACTTCATTCCAAACTTATTATGCTGCAAATTTTGCTTTTAAAGCAGTTCAATCTTTGTACGTTCATTAATCAATAAATTGTTATTGATTTCAAAGCAGACCTTCAGCAGCACTTACAGCAAGCAAATGCAACTCAGAACAGCATTCACAATAGCATGCTTCAAAGTTGGACTTTATGTTACTTAATCAGAGAAAGCAATGCTCCTGGTATAATTGTTCTACTGGTCAGTGTTTTCTAAAGTAACCCTGCACTTATTCAAATTGTTGAGTCAAAAAAAGGTCCGATCTAATAAAAGCAGCACACAAGCATTGTGTCGGCGTATATGGCCATCATGTGACTTCTCCCCTCCACTAGCTATATGTTAGCCTCAGGTTCTGGGGTCTCACTGAAAGAATTGTTGGATGCATGTTTGCACCTTTCTTTCACTACAACTATTTCTATAATTATGGTTAAAGCGTATCTAAACTCAAGAACAAAAATTGATAGCATTGCAGCTTACCGGTCCTTAGCTTTGGTGACTGCTTTTGTTTTCTTTTTTTTCCCCAGTATTCTAATGCCCCGTACACACGGTCGGACTTTGTTCGGACATTCCGACAACAAAATCCTAGGATTTTTTCCGACGGATGTTGGCTCAAACTTGTCTTGCATACACACGGTCACACAAAGTTGTCAGAAAATTCGATCATTCTGAACGCGGTGACGTAAAACATGTACGTCGGGACTATAAACGGGGCAGTGGCCAATAGCTTTGATCTCTTTATTTATTCTGAGCATGCGTGGCACTTTGTCCGTCGGATTTGTGTACACACGATCGGAATTTCCGACAACGGATTTTGTTGTCGGAAAATTTTATCTCCTGCTCTCCAACTTTGTGTGTCGGATTTTCCGATGGAAAATGTCCGATGGAGCCCACACACGGTCGGAATTTCCGACAACACGCTCCGATCGGACATTTTCCATCCTGTCCCTGGGTGACAACTGTTCTGAGCAGTGTTGTCAACCTAGGACAGGGAGAGTATTAGGCCTAAATAATGCTGTTAGGACTACATAATACTGTTAGGACTACATAACACCTCCCGCTTTCTCCATAACAGGGGAAAGTGTTTTGTACTCCATGGAGATAGAAGGGGAATGATGGTAACTAATAACATTCCAGAGGCATAGAGTGCAAAAAGTTATCAGCTCAGGAGATTTTTGGCTGGATGAACAGATATTTATGCACTTATTGAACAGCTATAATAAAATGGGCCGGGGGGGGGGGATTTTGACTGCTGGACCGGGCCGCCTGATATATGTAAAGCACTGTAATGTGTAAATTGACAGCGCTATATAAGTACCTGCAATAAATAATGGTATATTTATCAAACTAAAGAGAGCAAATAAAATAAATTTATTGTTAGAGTTTATAGCACTTAAAAGTAATTGTAAACAGTAATTGTTTTTTTTAAATGAACAAACATGATGTACGGTACTTACCTGCTCTGTGCAATAGATCTGCGCAGAGCGGCCCCAATCCTTCTCTTCTCGGGTCCCTTGCTGGCAATCCTGGCTCCTCCTCATCTCCTTGCGTCACCATAGGAAGTTGCTTCATATGGAGGCACATCTGCAGGCTCAATCCCCAGCCATGCTATCTGCGTCCATAGACATAGACAGTGCTGCTTGGCCCCGCCAATGGCTGTCTCAGCAAAGCCTGTGAGAGCAGGGAGAGACACTACAGAAGGGCACTGGAGGACTCAGGTAAGTATAAGGGAGGTTGAGGGGGCATACTACTACCCAAACATTTTTTACCTTAATGCAGGGAATGCATTAAGGTAAAAAATGTTCAGGCTTTAGCACCACTTTAAAGCGGGGTTCCCATTTAAAAAAAAAAAATTAAAAGTCAGCAGCTACAAATACTGCAGCTGCTGACTTTTAATCGGACACTTACCTGTCCCAGGGTGCAGCGATGCGGGGGATCGAAGCCCCGCTCGTCCCCCCCTCCACTCGGCGGCGCTGGCATTTCAACTGTGGGCGCCCGGCTGTGGCTTCACAGCCGGGCACCCACTGCGCATGCGCGAGCCGCGCCGCACGCCGTCACTGGCCCCGCAATCATCTGGGACCGGTCACGTGTCCCAGATAATTCACAAGAGGGAGGGTGGAGAGACGATCTCCCTTCCTGCCCTGAGGAAAGTGACGTCAGGAGCCCAGGCACCGAAGAAGGCAGACTACGAGGGACCCCCTAGCAACAGGCATTTAGAGGTGAGTAGAAAAATTTTTTTTCTCCAAATGTTCTTTTTGAATTTTTTTTAAGAACATTACTAATTTTTTTTTTTTGGAGGGTGGAACTCCACTTTAAGGACCAGCGCAGTATTACCCTCATGTTATTTTAGTGGCCTTGGCAGAAGGACAGATGATGGACTTTACTTATAGACTGTGAAAAGGAAAGCTTGACTTAAGCTGGCCATAGCTCCATCCATCTATCTATCGACTTCAGCACAACCAGCCTGTCTGTTTTTTTTTGCATGATCACTGCTGGCGGCTATAGCTGTCAGGAATCCCTCCTGTTGTACTATTGTATTCAGACAGTGAGGGTTTCCCTGCCAGCCGAATTTCAATCCATCTATGGCCAGTTTGTTTGTGATTATTGCTAGTGGCTATACCAGCTGCCAGCGGTAATCACAAGTAAAATTCGGCAAGCTGGTTGTATCCAGGTTAATCGAACGATCAACTTGGTACATTCAGTCTGCCCATATACAGTTCAAAAGTCTATGGCCACCACAAGTCTGAGCAAGGAGATGTGATGCCTGCTCCAACAATCATAAGCTTATCTCAAACAAACATGGCTGGTTGACAGACATTCCAATCTCCATGATCAATTGTCTTGCATGTTTATGGCCACCTTAAAGTGAACCATGCCAATCCTCCGGCTATCCCATCTAAAGCTGGACATAGACTCAAAATTCAGCCTTTTCAGCAGGGACTGGCCAATCTTCAATCAGTTTGTGGTCATCCCTGTTCGAATGGCTGAATTAGAAAACTTTTGTTAATCAGCGGCTGCAGCCAATCAGCTGCAGCTACTGATCAGTCTATTCTGAGAGCACTGGGTTCCACTGTCAGAATAAACAGTCAGGGAGCATTCCTCCATCCACCTCATTTGTGTTGATGGAGGAATCTGTTCTTTTTTTATTGTTCAGCCCACTGGCTTAAAGTGATTGTAAAGTCTCGTCTAAAAATAACAAAAAAATAACAAACATATCATACTTACCTGCGCTGTTGCAGTGGATTTGCACAGAGCAGCCCCGATCCTCCTCTTCTTGGGTCCCTCTTCTGTGCTTCTGGCCCCTCCCTCCGTTTAAGTGCCCCCACAGCAAGCAGCTTGCTATGGGGGCACCCGAGCTGGGACACATCTCTCTGTGTCCATTCAGACGCAGAGCCCCGGCCTGCTCCCTCTTATCTCCTGATTGGCTAGCTGACTTTGATTGACAGCAGTAGGAGCCAATGGCACCGCTGCTGTGTCTCAGCCAATCAGGAGGGAGAATCTCAGACACACGTGGACATCGCTGGACAGAGAGGGACCTCAGGTAAGTATTAGGGGGGCTGTGGGGGGGGGGGGGGGGGTGCTGCACACACAAGGCTTTTTATTTATATGCATAGAATGCATTAAAATAAAAAACCTTCTGCCTTTACAATGCCTTTAAAGAAAAACCTACTCATCTACTGTATGAACAACTTAAAGCTGGTCATACTCTAAGTGAATTTCTGCCAGTTCCTAATGAACCATCTAAATATGATATGTGGATGGCCCTGTTGACAGCACTCTGCCTGACTTTCTTCAATTGAAAAATTGAAGGAGTGGGTGGAAAACTGTCAGACAAACAGTGACCCTGCATCCAATCAGAAGCAGGCACTATTTGGATATACAGTAGTCATGGCAGGAGATTTGTCCATCTGTGCTATTTGGTATGGATGGAGGAGAAATGTATATGTGTATGGCCAGTTTAACAGTTTCTGGGCATAGGGGCTGCTGTAAGTTCTCTCGTGTTTCACAGCTTTATAGCAGTTCCTAAACAAGAATAGCTATGAACCCAGAATCTTGGGGGAATACCACCAGGGCTGCTGTTGGAAATCATGGGACCTGTACAGCTTACCTGAAAGGGCCCCCTGAAAATATCAAAACGATATTTTCATTACAATTACACTAAATTCATTATTAGCAGACACAAACACAACATGCCTTACAAAAATCTGTATTGAGTTAAGCAATAAAGATCTGTGTGTGATTGAGGTCTTGGGGCTCATTCACATGGGCGCTGTGGCCTGTACAGTGTGAATCAATGGTTTGTTCATGTGGCTGGAGCCTTCTAATGCTGTGTGCCAGCAGCCTATGTTATGCTATGGGGACACAGCAGCTGAATGAACACAGCCACAGGTCCGCTGAAGAGGGGGAGAAGCTGGCTGCACTGCAGAGGGAGCCACGGGGGAATTGGTTTCAGAGATTGCCCCACCACTCCAATCACCCCCCCCCCCCCCCTTGACCACAGTCCCCTTTGCCCTGCTAGTCAGCTGTCCAGGTTCCCCTGTTGAACTCATGAAGCCTGAGCCCCATACAGAAGGGCCAGTGTTACCCCCTTATTGACAGCCCTGCATGCCAGAGTACCAGAGCACTCTTTAGAAAATGACAATGTACAGGTACCTGGAGTTCTTGTTCTGCAAAGTAAGGATTAGTTTTATGCTGCATCTACTTATATTGCCTAGTGGGATAGCTGAACTCATATTAAAAAAATAATGATATTCATTTTGGGGTACTGTTCTTGGTATTCGTGTTACAAATGTACCCAGTAATCGTTGTCATGTTCTAGATTGTAGAATTCAGTTGTTATGCTATTCTTTCTAAACCAGGCAGTGTATGAATGGAAATGTGAATCATTGCAAAATCGATTTGGAAGCGCTGCCTGAAACAGCACGTACTAAATAAAGCCTGGAGGGTGTAATTTTAATAGTAAGCTTTTATCTTTCTCATTTCCTTATCACGCCAATACAAAGGGACCACGACAGCGAAAAAAAAATAATGCATGACGTAGGTTTAAAATTAAAAGTCAGATTAAGAGTCAGGCCAGGCAGCAGGCAGAGAGCCAATGGAATCCGGTTGGGCAACGGGTGGAGGATCAAGCTGGCCATACACTAGTAGAATTTTCAGAAATGTTCGCTTTAACAATGTTCATTCGATTTGCTAATTGTTAGTGGGGTAAAATTGACAGTTGTTTTTTGACCGCTTGTCCAAAAGAGAGCAATTATTTTCTTTGTGCCCTAGCGGTGACCTACTTTCATCCACTGCATAAAAACATAATGTCACATAGTGTGAACAAACCCTAAAGCCCTAATCCACCCAAACTAATATTTCAGTTCTTCACAGTTCCTGGTGAGTTAAAACTCCTGACAGAACTCTATTGATAGGATAAGTCAGCTTGAGTTCCTAGGACTGCACTCCACCATTATAAGAAGATCCCACTCTCACGTTGGACTTTTTCATTTATTTTACATTATGGAGAATGCAATAGGAGGTGGTGGAACATGCAAAGATGAAAGCAAGAGGCTGACCCAGGCCACTAGACTCCACTTTTTGGGTGGACTAATCTCCCAAAATCAGCAAGAGGATGCCTGATGTATGCATACAGTCACTTTGATAATATTACATGAAATTTAAGATATGTAACCAGGGGGATTTAGTGATCATTTGCTTCTACAAAGGGTTATATATTTTGTGTTAGAGCATTATGTTAGTTCTCAAAGCCCTGGAGTCGTAGTTTTGAATGGTTAGTTCATTTTAAAACACCCTATATACTGTATACGCTATATATTTCTGCTTACCAAGCAGGGTGGGCATCCGAAACATTAGGGAAGCTATTGCATGTGTATAATTAGACTCTAGGCCATTGAATATTTAACCCTACAACTACTTCCTAGCCATACAATATTATTTGTTGGGTGGAAATGGCTGCATTTGATGGATGTCTGGAGATAAGTGCTGAAGATTTCTTTGTAGCAACTCTCCATCTCTGTAAGTGTCTTAGTGCTGTGAGAGGGGGAGTTTAGCCATCTGACTGGGGTCTGAGTGCATCCTATTTCCGAATCTCATTAAATATACAGGAGCCCCTTACAAGGACCACGCTAGTGAATGCTTTAGTACTCAGGGTAAGCCATGTCCTCTTGTCTACAGACTATATTCCTCAGTCAATGACACAGCATATTCTTTTCACTAATGCATCTTTTGCTTATACTTCTGTAATCATACATTAACCACATCTGACTGCCCTATCTGTCTATCTGTCTATCTATCTATCTATCTATCTATCTATCTATCTATCTATCTATCTATCTGTCTGTCTGTCTGTCTGTCTGTCTGTCTGTCTGTCTGTCTGTCTGTCTGTCTATCTATCTATCTATCTATCTATCTATCGATCTATAAGAGCTGCACGATTCATCGTTAAACAATCGTTATCGTGATCCAACCCCCCTCACGATCTTAAAGCGGAGTTCCAGTTGTTTTTTAGTTTTTTAAATGCCAGCAGCTACAAAAAGTACTGCTGACTTTTATTAAACAGACACTCACCTGTTTCCACGGTCCAGCAATGCGGCCATCCAACGCCTCCGCTCTTTCCCTCGCCTCTCCCCTATGGAGGGGGGGGGGGGGAGCGTGTGGGTACCTAGTTTTGACAGGTACCCAGCTCCCACTTCCGGTCACACACCGCCAAGGCGACTCCTCCTCTCCCCCTCCCCCCCTGAAATCCTCTGGGACATGTCACAGATCCCAGAAGATTGCTCGGCCATTCAGGACGTGCAGTGCGACTTGAGCATGCACAGTGCTCACCCAGCTGTGAAGTCACAAACTGTCACAGCTGGGTGCCCACACTTATAATCACACTGTATTTACGTAGCGGTGTTTCAAAAGCTATTTTTTAGAAAAAAATATACTTCAATTAATTAAAAAAAATAAACAGTAAAGTTTGCTCTATCTATCTATCTATCTATCTATCTATCTATCTATCTATCTATCTATCTATCTATCTATCTATCTATCTATCTATCTATCTTTCTCATGTGTAAACTAATTCTAACAAGTTTGTTTATTTTATGTATATTATTTGACTGTCCATCAGTTCAGGTGTTCCTGTTTTGTATATCTATTTTATTTTACAAATTGAACCAGTTTTTGTTAAATGAAGTGAATGTATTGGTTATTTATGATATATACACAGTGTCCGCTTCCTCTGTTGCATCTCTCTGGTCCCCTGACGCCTTCTCCTCCTGGTTACCATGGTGATGTTGCCACGGTGCCCTCCTCCCTGCAGTGTCAGCCATTAATCCCACACATCCCATGCCTCCCCGAGGGCCTGTCTGGGACATGATGGGAGTACTTTAAAAGTGACATTTGAAAGAACAGACAGGAAATCAAATTTATGTAACTATGTGTATAGAAAAAAAGGAGGGACATTATACAGATTAGGGGATACAGCACAGAGCAAGTGTAAAGCATTGTAAAGAAGTGCTATTTCATTAACAGGTCATGAACTGACAAATTACAAGGTGAAATGTAAGGAGAGTGGATGAGGCACGGAATTGCTCTTACTGTAATAAAGGTTTAGTTGATAGTAAGGTACTGGAGGGGAATTCAATAAGGCCCCTTTCACACTGGGGCGGTGGGGGCTTCGGCGGTAAAACGGCGCTAATTTTAGCGTCGTTTTTGCGGCGGTATTCGGCCACTAGCGGTGCAGTTTTAACCCCCGCTGGCGGCCGAAAAAGGGATAAAACCACTTGCATAGCGCCGATATAGCGGCGGTATTGCCGCGGTATAGCCGCGCTGCCCCATTGATTTCAATGGGCAGGAGCGGTTTAGGAGCAGTGAATACACCGCTCCTTCACCGCTCCAAAGATGCTGTTTGCAGGAGTTTTTTTTCTCTCCTGCCAGCGCACCGCTTCAGTGTGAAAGCCCGAGGAGGAACAGCAGCGGCAGTTTTAGGTCGGTTTGCAGGCGCTATTTTTAGCGCAATAACGCCTGCAAACCGCCCCAGTGTGAAAGGGGCCTAAAGCAGCACATTTCTAGCTTTCGTTTCCTTTGGAGCGACATGTGCCTAATTCCGGTAATTATTTGTGCCAGTTTAAATTAGAAATAAAGCCATCAAATGGCTGCTGTCATAACTGATCACATGACAACTGCTGATCAATCAGAGGCTAAGATGGCAGCTTCCTTGGCTGCAAAGAAGAGGAGAGTTTAGTTCCACAAAGTAACATACAGCACATGTGTGTCAAATTCAGTTTTTTCTTACTGCTGCCACTTTTAAGAATCTGTCACTATGGCAGCAGTAGATTCTTTAAGTGGAACTTTAGGGGGAAAAAAGTGCTGAACAGGCAGGATTTTAAAACAAGTAAATATACTATATCATTTTGGCATGGCTAATGAAAATGGCTTAAGATTGTTACCTAGAAGAAGACAGGTTGAAGTGTTGAGAATCTGGCAAGGAGCTCCGGGACACCGCAGCGCTAGAGTAAGGTGAGTATAGTTCCACTTTATAGAATTACTGCCAATTCCCAGCGTTCTGGGAAGCTGTCATAAATTTGATGCCCGACAAAGGGGTCCTGTGTGGCTCCAAAATGTGATGTGATTGCTTTAATAAACAGATGCACGTTGTTTTCAAGGTGCATGGCGTGCTTTGACTTTGAAGTGGCAACAGTGCAAATTGAAAACCACTAGTTTCTGTGTGCTGTTGCAGAAACCATTGTTTTCTAGTGCAAAGAAAAGCAGATTCCCGCATAAGGCCTTACACGTGTAAGTCATTTAATATCCTTAAGGCCAACGCACTAAAATGTACTATGGAGTGCAGATGTGCCAAATATGGCTGCACTGAATCGAATATAAACATTGGGAGTATTTTGGCCAGGCTTCATAGGTGACAGAAAAGGTCTACAGGTACAGCATTTGCATTACAGGCTACGTTGACCTTTCTGAACATTTTACATGTTACACCCATATTTCGGGTGTAACATATAACATGTTCAGCATGCACCTCCCTCCCTGTGATAGCGGGCAGGGGATCCATATTTAGGGTGTAACATGTAAAATGTTCAGCATGCACCTCCCTCCCTGTGATAGCGGGCAGGGGATCCATATTTAGGGTGTAACATGTAACATGTTCAGCATGCACCTCCCTCCCTGTGATAGTGGGCAGGGGATCCTCTCCGCACACCCGCTGTTACATTTTGAAAATAGCGTGGCCGTGCGGGGCTCTGTACACACACAGCCGTTTCATTAGTTCACAGCTTCCTTGGAGTAAATAGACTACAAGTACTGTCTTCCATTGCAGCTGACAGCTTGAAGTTCTCAATGAACTACGAAGGCATTGGTGAGCACTCTCGTAGTTCATTGATCTTTTTGCTCAAGTAACTGCCTTCCTGTATGGGCAGACAGCTATCCTGAGAGTCGGCAGAAGCCTGGCAATGCTCTGCAGACTCCTTAGAAAAAAAATGATAAATGCACATTTTTTTTTACCTGCAAAAAATTAGCAATTTATTATTATTTTCAAAAGGTGATCTTACCCTTTAAACAATATTTTAACAAACTGCATAGTGTATTTTATGTAAAAGGTGAACTTAGCATTTAAAGCCCATTTATAGTTTAAAAAATGCATACAAACCAAGTTAGGGTGGCTAAAAATGTAAGTGATAGTTGTCTTATGCCCTGTACACACAGTCGGATTTTCCGACGGAAAATGTTCGATGGGAGCTTGTTGTCGGATATTCCGACCGTGTGTAGGCTCCATCGGACATTTTCCATCGGAATTTCCGTCACACAAAATTTGAGATCTGGATCTCAAATTTTCTGTCAACAAAATCCGTTGTCGTAAATTCCGATTGTGTGTACACAAATCCGATGCACAAAGTTCCACACATACTCGGAATCAAGCAGAAGAGCCGCACTGGCTATTGAACTTCATTTTTCTAGTCCCGTCATACGTGTTGACGTTCGGAATTTCCGACAAGATTTGTGTGACCGTGTGTATGCAAGACAAGTTTGAGCCAACATCCGTCGGAAAAAATCTATGCATTTTGTTGTCGGAATGTCCGATCGTGTGTACTCGGCATTACAGTTCTTTCTTTTTGTAACTCTCTCTCCTCCCAACCCAAACAAAAAAGTCCTATGCATGGCAGATGCCATCAAGAAAGATGGCTGTGCACTGTGTGCGAGTACTGGTTTCTCTATAGCGGTCTGACATGCCCCCTCTTGAGTCAAGCCTACAGCTCTGCAACCACACTCCCTGCTTACTGCAGCACTATAGGTCTCACTCTGCAGGGGGATCGTCAAACTATTGTTTTATCTGCCTGAAGTTTACCTTTAAAGCAAACATTTCAGAAACCCAAGCAATTTGTATTTATTGAAAAATGATGTACTGGTTACCATCCATAGAAACTCTGTATTCAAGAAACAAGTGTAAATTTAGAGATATAGGGTGCTGAACATAGGTGTGCGCAGCTTATTACATTAGGGTGTGCACCCCAAAGCTCAAACACACATGACTTTCTCTGCAGCCTCAGCTCTACTGGACAGTGAATGAATGGGAAGTGCTCTTTGCTGAGCGGCTTCCTGTTCATTCACAAACCAAAGCATAGTAAACATAGTTCACTATGCTTCAGTTATGAATGAACACAGTGAGTGAGTGTGTTCACTGCATTCATTTAGAAAAGGAAGTGGCTGCTAAATGACATATTGATTAGCCCCTTTCCCCTCTCTCCATCCTGAAATATCCCCTGGAGCAGCCGGGGGGAGAGGAGAGAAGGGAAGCCAGCAGCACTGCGGGCCATAGGGGGGCAACACAGGGGGAAGCCTGGGCAGTAGGGAAATTGGCACCGCATGTAGTGATTAGAGTGTGCCCAGGCACACCTGCGCACGCCTATGGTGCTGAATTTATATGTAAACTCAGTTTTTCCATAGTGGTAGGTAAAGCAATGGGAATCACCAGCACACATCTTCTCTAATGCAGCGTACACACGGTCGGAATTTCCGACAACAAATGTTCGATGTGAGCTTGTTGTCGGAAATTCCCACCGTGTGTAGGCTCCATCAGATACTAGTTGTCGGAAATTCAGACCGTGTGTAGGCTCCATCGGACATTTGTTGTCGGAAATTCTGACAACAAAAATTTGAGAGCTGGTTCTCAAATTTTCCGACAACAAAATCTGTTGTCGTAAATTCCGATCGTGTGTACACAATTCCAACGCACAAAATTCCACGCATGCTTGGAATCAAGCAGAAGAGCCGCACTGGCTATTGAACTTCATTTTTCTAGTCCCGTTGTACGTGTTGACGTTCGGAATTTCCAACAACATTTGTGCGACCATGTGTATGCAAGACAAGTTTCAGCCAACATTGGTCGGAAATAAATCCAGGATTTTGTTGTCGGAATGTCCGATCGCGTGTACGCGGCATAACACTTTTTATTGAGCTGCATATCACATCACTTTTTATCTTTCAAGTAGAGGAGCTGTCATGAAGGCCAAATTCTGATAAACCCTTGATGTCACCTTTATAGTATGACTGGCATTTAAATGATGTTATGGTTTTTGGAGCAGTGGATCTTTTGAATTATTGTTTGGAATTTCTTAGAGAATCCATTTTGTCTTCAATATACTTACAACTTTGAATCTACCGTCATTGGACATATAAAGGTTGCCACTGTCACTTATCATAGGAGATGCAGCAGGAACTCTGCATTGTAAGCCCTTATTTGTAATCTCAAGCAATAATTAGACTGCACCCTTGGGTGAGTTTGTCTGTGCCAGATAAAACAGCTGTAGCAAGGAGCTTCTTGAGTAAAAGAGCCCCAAAGAGATCTGCACAATCCTGACAATGCTTAGACCAGATATAACTTCAGGGACCAAAACAGATGGTGCTTTGCATAACCAAAATTAGAGAGTAAAATGTTACTAAGCACTCCAAATTTGTCACTGAGTCACCCTGAAGAAGAGGACCCTGCGAGGCCACAAAACATTGACATGGCAGTTTGACCCATGTGACATTATGGGGTTGGTTTACTAGAGGCCAATAGACTAGGCACTATTTAGGTGCAGTTGCTTGAGAGCTTAGTAAATGTGCGAGAAAAAAATGCTGTTTTTTTTTTTTTTTCATGCATGTGATTGGATATTCTTTGCGAAGTGAAGCTTCACCACATTTACTAAGCTCTGGTGCACCTGCACTTAGGCCTCATGTACACTGCTGCTGGTAAATAGACGTTTAGGAGCAGTTGCGCATTTTTTCCAACTGCTCCTGAACTCTCCTCTATGTTATCTTATCAGTACATATACACAGGCATTTTAAGCGCCAAACGTGCCTTAACGCGGTAACTCGCGTTTAGCTGCGTTTCATTTACAGGCGTTTTTCATTTTTGGCTATTTTGAAAAAAAAAATGTATTTTTTTTAAACGCTTCTAAATGCAAACGCTGCTAAACGCGGCATGTAAACACGGCAAAACTGACATTTTAAATGTGGGTACTATCTGTCAAGTTAAATCATTCAGGAGAGGTTGTAAAAACGTCCCGTGTACATTAAGCCTAAAGTGCACAATCTATTTGCCTTTAGTAAATCAACCCCTATAAATTCAAAATAAATGATGGAAATACATCTTTTGGACTGCTGGTGAATTCTTACTCTCTACCTTCTTGAGTAAGATTCCTCAATTCATCAATTCCTACTAAACATGTATGAGAGTTAACCTCCCATAGACCCCTTTCACACTGAGGCGTTTTGTAGGCGCTAAAGGGCTAAAAATAGCGCCTGAAAAATGCCTCCCCTGACACCTCACACTGGGGCGCTGCGCTGGCAGGATGTTAAAAAAAGTCCTCCAAGCAGCATCTTTGGGGCGGTGGTATATACACCACTCCTCCACCACCCCTGCCCATTGAAATGAATAGGCGCCGCTGCCGAAGCACTTTGGGAAAATTTAACCCTTTCTTTGGCCGCTAGCAGGAGTTAAAAGCACCCCACTAGTGGTGGAATAGCGCTGCTAAAATATTGCTAAAGCACCGCTAAAACTAGTGTGGCTTTACCGCTATCACTGCTTGCAGCTCAGTGTGAAAGGGCTCTTAGTGTATCCATGTCTAACAAAAGTTTTGGTCGTGCATATTTGTTTATATATCGTTAATAGTGTATGTAAACCCTAACAATGAGCAATGGGGTTGATTTACTAAGGCCCCTTTCACACTGCTATGAGTAAGCACTGACGCTAGTGCCAAACGTCAGCTCTTTTTTGTCTGCTGTGATCCTTTGAATTTGATGTGCATCTTCTAATAAACAAGGCTATTTGAGTGCGGCTGTCCAGAATTCGTTCATGTTCATCCAAGATTGATTTACCCTTTGTCCGTTTAGCGCTCCTGGAGCGGTGATCATTTCCTTCTACCCTTTCACACTGGGGCGGTTTGCAGGCGCTATTGCGCTAATAATAGCGCCTGCAAACCGACCCGAAACAGCCACTGCTTTGTCTCCAGTGTGAAAGCAATAAGGGCTTTCACACTGGAGTGGTGCGCTAGCAGGACGGGGAAAAAAGTCCTGCTAGCAGCATCTTCGGAGCAGTGAAGGAGCGGTGTATACACCGCTCCTTCACCGCTCCTGCCCATTGAAATCAATGGGACAGTGCGGCTATACTGCCAGAAAAGTGCCTCTGCAGAGGTGCTTTGCGGTGGTTTTTAACCCTTTCTCGGGGGTAAAACCGCCCCGCTAGCGGCCGAATACCGACGGTAAAGCGCCGCTTACAATAGCGGCGCTTTACCACCGACGCCGCCCCCGCCCCAGTGTGAAAGGGGCCTTAAGGCCACTAGACTAAGTGCAATTGTACTCTGCAAGTGCAGTTGCTTCTGAGGTTATTAAATGAGGTAAAGGTTCACTTTGCAAAGAATACCCAATCACGTGCAAGGAAAATAAAAAAACTGAATTTTTGCTTGCACATGATTGGATGATGAAATTCAGCAGAGCTTCTGCTCATTTACTAAGCTCTGGAGCAACTATTCTTACAGAGTGCAACTGCATTTTGTTCGCAGTCTTTTTGCCTTTAGTAAATCAACCTTAGAATCTCTTATTTGGTCCATTTTGGGTCTGTCTGTTAAATATACTATTTAAAGCATTATGTTATATCTGTTTTATACTTACAAAAAAAACACCTGTTGACACTGATAGAAATCCATTGAGCTTTAAACTTCCTTTGCAGTTTGCCTTTGATACACTATTATCAGCATGCATGGATCCCAGTTCTCTCTTTAAACTACAGAACACTCACGCCCTCTGTCTTGGAGAGGCAGAAGTGTTCTATAGTTCTGTCCTAGGATAAAGAAAAACAAAACAGGCAGCATAAGTACCTGAATCTGACCTGGTACCAACCACTTGCAGCAGAGCTCAGACTGGTAGATGAGGACACAGCACAAGTAACCAGTCAGTTGGCTGCAGTGCTCATGTGCTAACAAGGAACATGTTGATAAATGTAGAGAACGGAAGAACCATGATGATGACCATGACATAACAAACTGCTATGATGGCCCTCACTGAAAAACACAGTGCTTTACTGTGCAGGCTAGTAGAGTGAGAAGCATTGCATTGCATGTTTCAGAGCGTTGCACTGCTTGTTTTCCTTTTTTTTCTTCTTTATCTGAAGTGCCATATAGTGACACTCCATTCATGTCTCTGCAGAGCAGCATAATGTTTTGTGCTGCAGTACAGTGACATGTGACATCAACCCATGCAGTGTGGAATAAGACAGATATGTGGCATTGTGGGAGGAAAACTATTTTTTTCTATGTGCCCTAGTGGTGATCTGCATTTATCCAGTGTGGAAAAAACGCAGGTCACCATACATAGTGTAAACAAGAGAAGCATAAACTACTCAAACTGGCTTCTGCTTATGGGCTTAAATACAGTATATAGAAGGGCTTGACAAATCTCAGGCGTCCCGGCGCATGGGCTGTCGCCCGAATGCTCCCATACACCCTGTGCGCCCCCTCCTCCCTTCCCCGCCACTATGTATACCAGGCTCCGCTTGCCCATCTGTGGGACTGGGAATGGCATAGTGGGTGCTGCCAGGAGGAGAGCAGACTCACGTCCGCTCTCCTCCCTTTCTTGTTGCTGACCCAGACGTGATGTGTATGACGTCACTTCCGGGTCCCCATTGACAGTTTTCCTGGCCATCAAGGTCTGAAAAGAATGTAATGCAGTGCGATGTGCATTGCATTACATTCAGTGGAGCACAGGGGAGACATGCAGGGTCCTGGATGTCTTATTCAAGAGTACCTGAGTACCTGTCGCCAAAAAAATCATCACATAGGGGACTTTTTGTCCCCTATGTCATGAAAAATAAAACGTTAAAGCGGAGCTCCACCTAAAAGGGGAAGCTCCGCTTGTTTTGGGGTGAAGGAACTTGACTGGCCTGCACAGAGTCCTGACCTCAACCCGATAGAACACCTTTGGGATGAATTAGAGCGGAGACAGTGAGCCAGGCCTTCCCGTCCAACATCAGTGCCTTCCCATCCAACATCACAAATGCACTTGGAAGAATGGTCAAACACTCCCATAGACACACTCCTAAACCTTGTGGACAGCCTTCCCAGAAGAGTTGAAGCTGTTATAGCTACAAAGGGTGTGCCAACTCAATATTGAACCCTACCAACCAAGACTGGGATGCCATTACAGTTCATGTGTGTGTAAAAGCCATCCCAATGCTTTTAGTACTATAGTGTGTGTATATATATATACACATAATATTATATAACAGGGCTTGATACATTTTCTTTGAATCTAGGAGCCAGCTAAAAAAGGTAGGAGCCATTTTTTTTTAACCAACAAAGCTTACAGGCAGAACATGTAACATGTATATATTTATATACATGCGGTATATATATATATATATATATATATATATATATATATATATATATATATAGCTATATATATATATATATATATATATATATATATATAGCTATATGTATATGGATACCCTGGATGATGATTGTAGACGTTCTCACTTAGTTGTACATTTATATGTTTTCAGTAAAACATGCTTTGCAGCAGACCAAGGCTTTTAATCTGGCAAATTAATGACATACGGGTTGGTGTGTGTCTGGTGTATCTGTGGGCTGATTTAAGCTCCTACACATTCCTGTTTATATTCTACAATTTTACAACAGTTAATATCACTTGTGTGTCAGGGAGAAAACAGATGTATTTCATTGTGACTTGTTGTTGTTCTGTGAATACATTGGTATTATTCAATGCCCAGTATATGATGCTAAAGGAAAAACCTAATGTGTTTTCATGCCTTGCATGTTTAAACAATAAGTTAGCCAGTAAAAGCTATATACAGTATATATATATATATATATATATATATATATATATATATATATATGTGTGTGTGTGTGTATATATATATATATATATATATATATATATATATATATATATATATATATAAATATATATATTCACAGAAAATATAGGCAGCTTTCCCCTGCAATAGAAGTAGCTGAATTGTGGGCTTCTTCCTTCTGCTGTGTCCTATCGCAGGGGGCATGCAGTTTGACACCCCCAGAAGTGTCAGATTGCAGAGGTGCCCAAAGCTCATGTAGACAACCAGGAGGTAGGCATTCAGTTTCTTCTAAAACAGGAGGCAGGAGGTGAATTTTTTGCAAGACATGACAGGGCCTCTTTAAAGTCCAGGTTTTCAGCTTTAGTTTTCAGCGTTATCAATTCAGTTGCAGTGTTCATGACAGCACACCACAATTCGTCCATCATGAATGGACCAGGGAATTGGTATTTTTTTTTCAAGATGTTTCAGCACAGACCAGACTGTATCAGTGGATCCTGACAATCTTTTAGACCTGTACTACTCAATTACACAATGAATCTGTCATCTGGCAAATGGCAGTGGCCACAGAGCCGTACAGAAATGTTTCTGTGTGCTGTATTGACCTTTAGCTTAAAGCAACTAATGAATGCGTCAATACCCTTGAAGCATGCATCTCATAAATACATGCTATTGACAATGTCCCCATGAAATGTGTGCAGTCATAAATGCTATGAAGGTTGCGGGAAAGCTCACAGAAAGAAACAGCTGAGCCAGAAAATGATTATATGGTTAGTCCAGTTATGTACATAGCAGTCCTCAAGTCTGGACCCTTAGTAGTGCTATTCAGTTCCAGGGTAGTATTGCTATATTTCTGCATGATCCCCCTTGTCTGTTTAGTTCTGCTTCCTCTTGTTGGGCTCCTGCCCCAGTTTCCACACCTTTGAACCTTCTAGAAGCAATCTTCTCATTCTCTTATAATATGTTGAACTCTGAGTGACTATGAGGGAGAGGGACCCCAGGGGCATAAATAACTATTCGAACAAAGGCCATCACACTCTGCAGCAGCCTTGCCATAGGGATGGTGACGCCCCACTGAATAATATTAACTCGATTGGTAACTGTAAAAATATATATCAAGAAAAATACAGCGCTAACAATTTATGTGAAAAAATATATCTAAGTAGCTGCGACTAAAATGTTATACAACACAAACCAGGATAATATGAGAAAAAGTTGCGCTAATAAACAGTGATGCAAATTGAACACCAAAAGTAAATGAAAATGAGTATTAACACAGTGATAATGAATATGCCGGTATACCCAGCATGTGAGCACATAAAATAATACTACACAGTATGGTGAGGTGAAATATACAGCTAAAGTCCAAAAAAGAAGTAAAAAATGTCTGTGAATAAAAACCAAATAAAAATTTTTTCCTCCCAAAGTGACAGGTGAAAAAAATTCCTCTGTTGATGTGAATGGTGTGCATAGATGAAACCTCCACCTTCAGAGAAAATACTGCCGCTTACCAGATGGTGTTGGTCCCTTATTACAGGGGACCACACTGGGCAGACGGCTGTAACCCCAGCCTGGGATCTCACAGGCAGGCACTAGATGGCATCGCGTCCAACACAGTCCCCTCCGTAGATCTCAGCAGGATGGTAGGATTACCATAAAAGACACAAGATACTCCACATAGCATAAAACCCTTTACATTTATTGAGTTTAAAAGGCCAAATGAACACTTACAAGTAGGCAGATACAAGTCAGCAAAAAGAAAAAGCCGGCCGGCTCCAGAACAGCCCGTTTCTTCCGGGACTAGACGTATAGCGGTGACGTCAGGACGTGGCTCCTCCTCCCTACGTCGTTTCGTCACTACAGGACGTGGCCACGGGATACCGTAAAAATATGTTGAGCTGACAAGTGAGCAGATAATATAAGGACAAGAAAAACTCTGCTAGGGCTAGTTTATACTAGTGTTAGCCCTCTGAAGAGCAATCTGTGGTGGATCAATTTTCAGAGGGCATTTGTCGGTCAGTGAGGAAGAGTTATGTCACCTCCTCTTTTATCCCCCAAAATCCCACACGGTCATGCCACAGCTGTGTACATTGCACATGGTTGTAATGAAGCCCCATTGAGGTGAATAGGGCACATTTGGTGGGTTTAAATCTTGCTGTAAACACGAACCAAAGCATCAAGGCTGCAGCATGTGTACAACCCAATCTTAAGGAGGATCGATTGCAGGAGGTAAAAAAGAGCAGCTCAACTGTGTGTTTTTATGCCCCCCAACAACCACAAGTGTACACAAGCTCCTAAAGTGGGATTCTTTCCTAACACTAACTGCAGTATTCTTAAAAATGTTTTCTCCCCCTTCCTCATACCTATCTTTCCTACCCTGTGTAAAAAAAACAGTGTACTTACCTTATCCTGCAGCTCAATTTCTGCTGCCTCAGTGAGCGGCAGCTACACGGGAGAGGAGGGAGTGCTAACAATAGCTGGGCCATGGGTACCAAAAATGTCTGGATATGGAAAAATGCAGTTTGTGTACTTTTTTGAGCGTAGAGTATAAGTGTACAAGTGTGAACAGGGATAATTATAAAGAAGGAAATTCTGCAAGTTGAGCATATTCAAGTGTAGTCAGGTGTAGGGAAACAAGCAGAAACTGTGTAAATGGGACTTTTAAAGCAAATCATTTTAAAGTGGAGCTCCACCCAAAAAGGGAAGCTCCGCTTGTTTGCTTCCTCCTCCCCTCCGCTGCCACATTTGCACCTTTCATGGGGAGGGGGTACCTGGTTCGGCTCCCCTCCTCTTTATCCCGCTGCTGGGCCATTCACAAACACAGTGCGATTCGCACATGTGCAGTAGGGAGCCGGCTGTGAAGCCGCAAGGCGGTGGCAGCACCCAAGAGCCCATTGAAAAATTGGCTGGGGTGAAGACAGGTTTCCTAATATTAAAAGTACTGTAGCTGCTGACTTTTATTTTTTCCTGAAGGAGCCTGGAGCTCCTCTTTAACTAGTTCAGATCGACGGCAACAGCGCAGACCTGCTTTGCCGGGACTACATCTATTGACGTTGTCCCGTGCACAAGCGGCCTGCGCGCCACCTGCAGGGTGCACGCGGTGTGCTCGGTGATCGGTGAGACTCGCCTGATCACAGATCGGAGTAAGGGGTCAGTCCCGACCCCTTACCACATGATCAGCTGTCATCCAATGACAGCTGATTATGTGATGTGAACAGAGCCGGTAATCTGCTATTTTTTCTCCTCGCGCTGACAGCGTGAGGAGGAAAGAAAAGCCGATCACCGGCGGCCGTGAGAGGGACATTAGTCCCGATCACGGCGATCATCTGTGCCCCCTGCCAGTGACACCTAGCAGTAGGCAACAGTGCCGCCTACCAGTGCCCACCAGCGTCACCCATCCGTGCCACCCATCAGTGGCCATCAGTGCCGCCTTATCTGTGCCCATCAGTACCGCCTTATCTGTCCCCATCAGTGCCGCCTTATCTGTGCCTATCAGTGCCGCCTTAACTGTGCCTATCAGTGCCGCCTTAACTGTGCCTATCCGTGCCCATCAGTGCAGCCTATCAGTGCCCACCAGTGCCGCCTCATCAGCGCATATCGATGAAGGAGAAAAATTATCTGTTTGCAAAATTTTATAACAAACTATGAAACATGATTTTTTTTTTTTTCAAAATTTTCCATCTTTTTTTGTTTGTTTAGCAAAAAATAAAAATCCCAGCCGTGATTAAATACCACCAAAAGAAAGCTCTATTTGTGGGAAAAAAATGATAAAAATTTCATTTGGGTACAGTGTTACATGACCGCGCAATTGTTATTCAAAGTGCGACAGCGCTGAAAGCTGAAAATTAGTCTGGGCAGGAGGGGGGTTTAAGTGCCCAGTAAGCAAGTGGATAAAGTGGATGTAAGCCCAAATTTTTTTTTTTTTTGATGTCATAATGTAGAGTATAAGATTTTCTATCATTTGAGCCCAGTCTTGCCACAAAGAGTTAATCCAGCTCTGAGCAATCCTCTTTTATTGTTCAGTGAGATAAAACTTGACAAACTGAGAAAAACTTTGTCAAATACTCCCCCCTTGCTGTGAGTGACAGGTGATTTACATATCTCGCGCACCAGCCTAAGACATGCATTATTTTTTAATTCCCTCCCCCACTCCTTTCTTCAGCAGCTCTGCAAGGATTGGCTTCTCCACACCTCAGCATGATTGGGCATGCTGAAGTCATGTGGTTACTTGTAGCTGTACGTTGGCTCGCAGGGTCCGGATAGCAGGTGCGCGCGCGCGCTGCACAGCGTGGGTGCCGATGCTCCTGGCCAACGGTCGTGATGACCGCTGGTCACGAGCAATCGTGAGCAGGAGACACAGAACAGGGACGAGTGTGTGTAAACACACACTTCCCTGTTCTGTTCTGACAGGAGTGACAGATCGTGTGTTCCTCTTAGCTAGGAACCACAATCTTTCACTTCCTGTAGTTAGTCCCCTCCCCCTTCAGTTAGAATCACCTCGCAGGGAACACAGTTAACCCCTTCATCGCCCCCTAGTGTTAAATCCTTTACTGCCAGTGACATTTTTACAGTAATCAATGCATTTTTAATCACACTGATCGCTGTATTAATGCCAATGGTTCCAAAAATGTGTCAAAATTGTCCGATGTGTCCGCCATAATGTCGCAGTCATGATAAAAATCGCAGATCGCCGCCATTACTAGTAAAAAATAAATAAATAAATAAATAAAAATGCTATAAATCTATCCTCTATTTTGTAGACGCTTTAACTTTTGCGCAAACCAATCAATAAACGCTTATTGCGATTTTTACCAAAAATATGTAGAAGAATACATATCGGCCTAAACTGAGAAAAAATTTGCTTTTTTTTTTAGAAAAAAAATGGTGATATTTATGAAAGCAAAAAGTTAAAAACATTTTGTTTTTTTCAAAATTGCCTCTCTTTTTTTGTTTATAGAGCAAAAAATAAAAACCGCAGAGGCGACCAAATACCACCAAAAGAAAGCTCTATTTGTGGGAAAAAAAGGACGTTAATTTTGTTTGTGTACAGCATCGCACGATCACGCAATTGTCAGTTAAAGTGATGCAGTGCCGAAACGCAAAAAACGCTCTGGTCAGGAAGGGGGTAAATTCTTCCGGGGCTGAAGTGGTTAAATACACACCTATGTAACTACCAAAAGTGTTGGACTGACCTAAATATCTTAATAGATATTGTTAGTATAGGTAATTATGTGTGGGTTTATCCTTTTTTTTATTATGTATTTCTCTGGGAGGCGTGGCAGAGGGTATGTCCCTTGCAGAGGCGTAGCTTGAAGCTTGTGGGCCCCGATGCAAAAGTTGACCTGGGTCCCCCCCCCCCACTACTTCTAAAGTGCGTTCAGATACACCCACCGCATGCCAAGATACTCAAAGTGGCTTAGGAGATTTGAGTTCCCAGAGTTCCTCTTTACATCAGAGGACAGGGATTACCGCTGGAGAATCAGAGGACAGGGACCCCTGGCAGGTCACTTGGCAGAGCTCCTTTCCCATCCCAGCACTGTATACAGCTCCTCCCCCACACTACACAGGGTTGAAATCACATTCCTTTACACACAGTCTGTCAGTCTTCACAGGGTGTATCTGGCTTTTATAGGCAGATACACCCTGTGCAGATCATGGCTAACTGGCTGTGTTGTAAAGGAATGTGATTTCAGCCCTGCGGAGGGGGAACAGTATAGAGTGCTGTAATGGGAAAGGAGCTCAGCAGCCGGGCATAGCGTGCAGGGTGGAGGGGGAGGTCAGGGGGCTTTGGGGGGCAACTTAGATCTGGGAGGGCAAAGCCATGTGACACAAAATCTGGAGCCTACAGCCCCTCAGGGGCCCCCCGAGGAGTTGTTAAGGGATTTGTTTTAGCAATTTTATGACGGTTTCTCTGTCAGTGTTGGCAGGTGTTGGGGGAAGGTCACCTCCCGGAGGTGTGTGTCTTTTCCCCAGTTGTCAGGGAAGTGGGGTAAGTAGACATCCCCGACTGGGGGGTACAGAGAATCCCAGCTGGTGACTAGGAGACACTGAGCAGTGTCATATCTCACCAGTGACATCGGTCCCATTGTGGCTACAGGGCGGCACTCTCCTCCTCTTGCCTCGCTGAGCTTGGTTACCATTCCATGTTGCCAGCACACAGCACAGACACTTCCCCATCCTGGGCTGTTCTCACCCTGTGCTCCTCTCCATTCAGGAAATGGCTCACAGCTTCTCCCCAGCCAATGGGAACGGAGGGGTGTGGACTGTGGAAGGCAAAGTAGAAGCCCAGTACTGGAGTGTGGCTGTGGGGCCCTAGGTCAGATCAGAGCTGGATTTTGTGGAGGATATGATAATATGACAGGGAGGCTGCAGGGGCCCCCTGGAGCTAGGGACGGGATTGCGATTGTGACCCCTGCAACCTCTTATGCTATGCCCATGGTCCCTTGCGTATACATACAGTACATACATAATTGGTGCTTGAGAACTTGTCATGCTCATATCCCTTTTCACAACAATCCAGCAAGTGGGATAAATAACAGGCTCTCATCTAGACAAAACATCTCAAGGCAGTTTCTCAACATACTGTATGTCGGAAGTATCCCATCAATCACTCTCTGTAACTCGGCAGTCTCTGGCTAGACTTTATCTGTACGTTTTTGGTCTCTCTCTATAACTTGACAATCTTGGCAGCCTTTTTGCAGCTTGACAGTCTATTAGTAATTTAACAATCCAGGTAGTGTGCAGTTTAGAATTCTTGTGCAATATAGCAGGTCCCTTTTGTGACAGAAAGGCATAAAAGTGTGTTTTCAGAGTTATGGGGACAAATTTTCAGAGTTGGGTCAAATTTCAGGGCTAGGGGCGAGTTCAGATGCAGGCTTACTGAAACAGAACCATGCAAGTCTCTATTACAAAACCCACTGTATGAAATACATTAACAAAACGTATTTCTGCATCTATCTAACATCTGATAAGATTTATGTTTCTAATATGCGTGCGCCGAGCACATATTTGGAGCATACCTCTGTGTGCACCTTTCCATTAAACAGACATCACTCAGCCTTCATCACTTTCTTCGCCCGTACTGTACTAGCAGGGCGGAGTGTCTCCTTCCTTTGTTATTATAGGATGAGCTCATATTGCACCCACCCTTTCCCCTGGGACCTCTGTGTGTGACTGGCTGCTTACCCTGAGAATCAGATCCACAGTGCCTATGTACTAAAGGACATGTTCCAGAGTATCATGGAAGCATAAATGTAGTTTTAGTCTCAGCCATGGGAACTTTGTGATAAAAATTGCTTATAAAATAAAATTTTATATATATATATATATATATATATATATATATATATATATATACGGTATATATATATATATATATATATATATATATATATATATATATATATATATATATATATATATATATATATACGGTATATATATATATATACCGTATATATATATATATATATATATATATATATATATAAAATTTTATTTTATATATATTAGTATGAATGAGATATAGTTTCCTAGTGGGATATAGTTTCCTAGGGTCATCATATACTGCAATAGAAATGCAATTTTATATATATATAGATATATATATATATCTATATATATCTATATATATATATAAAATTTTATTTTATATATATTAGTATGAATAGTATGAATGAGATATAGTTTCCTAGGGTCATCACATCATATACTGCAATAGAAATACACTTTTCTTACCTTAATCACTGGGATTTTAATTGACTGGCATAGTCTGTCCTAGGTTTGCATACATAGGGGTTGATTTACTAAACTGGAGAGTGCAAAATCTGGTGTAGGTATGCATGGTAGCCAATCAGCTTCTAACTTCAGTTTGTTCAATTAAGCCTTGACAATAAAACCTGGAAGCTGATTGGTTTCTCTGCACACCTGCACCAGATTTTGCACTCTCTAGTTTGAGTAAATCAGACCTATAGGCCCCTTTCAGACAGAGCGGAATCCGTCAAGTGCATCCTCCTCCCGCTGATCCCCCTTGAGCAGGCGGATGACAGGTCCGTGTCCGCTCCGCTACACAGGTATTTTCTTGACTATAAAACAGTAATAGCACTTAACTGACTGGACAAGCTACCAGACGTCCTGAATTGTGTAAGCATTTACCTTGCCCTTTGGAACACTCTACAGCAGGCAAAGCTGCTCCCCGGTGATCCAATCCAGAATTCAGCTTCACTCCTTCTGGGCAACAGGTCCGGCCAGGCAATGCAAGATTTATACCTCAATCTTGGACCTACGATTCTCAAGCACAAATGTCCTCTGCAGGCAGCACACACATCTTCCCCAGGCAAAGTCTGGGAGGCAAGAACCCATCAAGAAAGTTCCTCTGAATATTTATACCCTTCCCCAGCATGCACCATTGCCAAAAATCCTCCTGGTGGTTGGCCAGGAAGATATAAATATTTAAATTTATACCCAGACTATTGGATCTTATTACACTGTTGCCAGAGACACTCCTCAGTAGCAGATAGAATAAAACAGTAGCCAGAACCTATAGGAAAAACAACAGCAGTCAGAACTATCAATTTGGTGTAGGCTAACTACAGTCTGGCAGAGCTAAATTTAACAACTTGACCTGCAGGAAGTTTTACCCCCTTCATGATCAGGGCATTTTTTTGCTATTCAGCACTGTGCTATGTTAACTAGCAATTGCTCGGTCATGCAACACTGTAGAGTCTACAAACTATGGTATACTGTATATATTTGAAAGAAGCAACAAATAAAGGATAGGGGACTTTAAAGGTACATTTTGTATGAAAAAAAAATATGTATACCAAGATCTATGTGAGTTGGGGACCTTGGATTGTGGGCTCCTTGGGGGTAGGGACCGATGTGGGTGTATGTTGTATGTGTGGAGTGCTGCGTGAATTGGAGGCGCTATATGGGTACCTTAAATAAAAAGGGATGATTGTAGACACGCACCCACACTCACTCAGGTTGAACTCAGGTTGGATGGACTGGTGTCTTTATTCAACCTTACTAACTATGTAACTATGTATCTAAAAAGTTAATTAGTTTATTACAAAAAATTGATAAAAAGTAGAGAATACAGTATAGAGCACAGTCATATGGTTATTAGATAAAGCGCCCTCCCTTTTCCTGATGAAGCCACACCGGCGAAACACGTTGAATTTTGTGGACGCACTCGTTTGTTGTATGTGATTACAGTTTGTTTCACTGTCAATAATTGGCAAATGTGTATATACCTCTATACTGTATTCTCTACTTTTTATCCATTTTTTACAATAAACGAATTAACTTTTTAGATCTCGGTATACATATCTCTTTTTTCATACAAAATGTACCTTTAGAGTCCCCTATCCCTTATTTGTTGTTTCTTATATGTCTCAGGGATGTTCGTACCATATTATGATTAAGCTTCTTTGGAGCTAAACTCTGCCCATATTTTTGATTGTATATATTTGAAAATTGATCAATTGTGATGTACTGACTGACTATCACATTTCTTGAGTCAGGGCAGTACAAATACCCCCTAAATGACCGTTTTGGGAAAGTAGATAGTCCAAGATATTTAGTAGGAGTTTTTTTTGAAGTTGGCATTTTTTTGTCACAATTTTCTGGAAAATAAAGAATTTTTTTTTTCACAATTGTTTTTACATACTGTCAGCAGTGCAGTACAGTGTCTTAATATGACTGGTGCGGCAGTGGATATTGACTGGTAACAGTATGTAAAAAATAAATAAATAAATACATAATTGTTTATTCCATTTCTTTCTTTTTTACAATTTTGTTTCAATTTTCTTGCACATTTTTACATACTGTCATCAGAGTAGTTCAGTGTCACCATATTGACACTCTACTACTCTGGGAGGGTGATCAGGGATTTTTTTTTTTTTTTTACACTACGATTGCAAGTTACAGTGATGATCATTATAACAGCAGTTGTTTCCCATGAATGGCTTTCATTCATGACTTATTGCTTACTATTGTGATGCTTTGATTGGCCCACAGCCATCACATGGTACAAGGTGCTGTGATTGGCCCAGGTACCATGTGATCACCTGTGACCAATCACAGATGACACACAGTAGTAAACAATGATGTCATGAATGGATTCCATTTCTGATTGTTGTTCACTACGTGACATGTGATCACACAGCGATCACATGGTATTTGGGCCACTCACAGCGGCCCGATACCGAGCTCCACAATCCATCGTGTCTTGTGGACACAGCGGTTGCAGGTCAAGCCATTGCTCGCCCCAGGGGTGCGTACTGCACATGAGCAACGCGATATACGGTTACGTCATTGAGCCAGGGGGAACATCGCATCAGCAGTAAATGTATTGTTAGCGGTTGGCAAGTGGTTAAAATAGGGACATTAAAGTCCAACTCCAAGAGTTAGCTGCTCCTTTAGTCTAGGGGAGAGTAAAAGCTGTTTTATTTGCCTAATCCTCCACTGCCCTGACAAATGGCACTTCCCCATGCACAGCCTGTGGCCTGTCCCTTGGTGCCCTTACATCCAATGCAGGGCTATGAAACCTTGCATTGGTCTTGGTGATACCAGGACCTTAGTATACCACAGCATGGGGGAGAAGATGCAGTGTAGTACAGAGGAGTGGAGGATCAGGTAAGTAAATCACCTTTTTCATGCCCCCTAAACCTAATAGAGTCATTAATCCTGGTTATTACTTTAATCAAGCTGAAAACAATTAAAGCATCTAATATACAAGAGGTCCTTTTCACATGGCCATTTGTAGGCATTTATACATTGGTAAATGCATGCTATAATGCACATATGCCATAGTTCAGTGCACAGACCTTTTAGATCTTCTACACGCTAATGCAAGTAAGGATGTCATTTGCACATAAAGGTAGCAAACCAATATTTGCTATTATTAAGTCACAATTGAGTTTTTGCTGTTTGGGATCCGTGCAGGGTCCCCTTAATTATGCAACTTGTATACACTTAGACATCCAATAACCTGTACCATGTTTGCATTACAACATAAATCTACCCTAGGGCCGAAAACAGGCATCAATACACACCAGCACTAGTATGTCTGTAGAACATGCATTCTAGTGTCTTTGTGTATTAGGCCTTTAATCAGTGCTGGTCAACTTTCGTGATTATAGAGGACCTCAAGTGCAGCGCTTGACATCACCAAAGGGCCACACATAAAATTCAGTGACAGAGACAGCAGACGCACAACAGAATATAGTCAAAAATTATGACCATGACACCAGAGATGATCAGGGATTGTGGACAGAATGCAGGAGATGATCAGAGAATGTGGATCTAATATAAGGGATGGTCAGAGACTGCAGACAGGATAGAAAAGATGGCCAAAGACTGTGGACATGATACAAGAGATGGTCAGAGACTGCAGACATGCTGTAGGAGACTGTCAGAGACTGGAAACCTATTAAATGAGACTGCTAAAAATCACTGCCATAACAGGGCAAAAAGGAAACACAAATTAGTGCCTTCAAGAGCTCAGAGGGCCAGACAAAAAAAGGAAAAAACTGCAGATTGGGCACCAGGGCCTTAGATTAATGGAGAAAAGAAGGCATTGCCTATTTTTTCTTTTTTTTTTTTACATCTGTAATATTAAGGTTTAATTTATGAAATGTAATAGGCTTCTTGTAAAGTTTGTTGGGAATGCCAATGATAATGATAATGAGACACTAAGTTAAATGTAAATGCTGATTTTCTGCACCGTGTTCATTTCTGACAGCTTAACGCTCTTGAAATCCAAGCTGGCTCTTCAACAGTTACAAGACTGCATGTTTTATGTGTGTCCAGATTTAAATGGCTCATGTGGCAATCAACAGTGTATGCCCATCCCTTGCACATCAATGAATTTGCTTTTAACGGAATGTAGATAATGGAGTCTCTTATCTCCCTTCCCCCACTTCCCTCTGCTCTCTTCCTCCCCACTCCTTCTCTTTTTATTCCAGCCAGTGTGACCGTTCTAGCTGTTGCTGAGCTCCTAACGCCATCATTCCCTGGCTTTTATCTCATTGTTATTTATTTTTGTTCCAAGGGCCACCTTTATCCTTTCCTTTATTCTAACATCCCTCATCTTCCTTGCCTGCTGATTCACTTCCCCCCAGTTTAGGACCATGCTGGGTCATGCCTCCCGCTGGGTCTCATGATCACATCACATGGACCCTGGCAGACCCCGAAGTAGGGTTGCCACCTTTTCTTTAAGCCAAACCCGAACACTTTTGCGGCGCACGGCAATTTTTTTGTAGTACATGCTATATGATTGTAAAATACCTTGGGTTACCCAAAGAGAGTAGTAATGAGGTGTGCTACAGTGAAAAGTGGCTGTGGCCCAATTGCATCAGTGGGGGGGGGGACTTAAAGGGGCATGGTTAAATAAAACAAAAGCATTAGTGTACCCATAAAATATGATTCGATTAATAAAAGAAATGTCCGTTAAAATATGAAAATAGCCTACCTTAAAAGCGGACACTGTCAGCCAGTAGGGCAGTGGATGGTGTCAGTAGAGCAGTTGATGATGTCAGTATGGCAGTGGATGGTGTCAGTATAGCAGTGGATGGTGTCAGTAGGGCAGTGGAAGGTGTCAGTAGGGCAGTGGATGGTGTCAGTAGAGTGGATGGTGTCAGTAGATGGATGGTGTCAGTAGATGGATGGTGTCAGTAGGGCAGTGGACGGTGTCAGTAGGGCAGTGGACGGTGTCAGGAAGGCAGTGGACGGTGTCAGTAGGACAGTGGACGGTGTCAGTAGGGCAGTGGAAGGTGTCAGTAGAGCAGTGGACGGTATCAGTAGAGCAGTGGACGGTGTCAGTAGAGCAGTGGACGGTGTCAGTAGAGCAGTGGACGGTGTCAGTAGAGCAGTGGACGGTGTCAGTAGAGCAGTGGACGGTGTCAGTAGAGCAGTGGACGGTGTCAGTAGAGCAGTTGATGGTGTCAGTAGGGCAGTGGATGGTGTCAGTATGGCAGTTGATGGTGTCAGTAGGGCAGTGGATGGTGTCAGTAGAGTGGATGGTGTCAGTAGGGCAGTGGATGGTGTCAGTAGGGCAGTGGATGGTGTCAGGAAGGCAGTGGATGGTGTCAGGAAGGCAGTGGATGGTGTCAGTAGGGCAGTGGAAGGTGTCAGTAGAGCAGTGGAAGGTGTCAGTAGAGCAGTGGAAGGTGTCAGTAGGGCAGTGGAAGGTGTCAGTAGGGCAGTGGATGGTGTCAGTAGGGCAGTGGATGGTGTCAGTAGGGCAGTGGACGGTGTCAGTAGAGCAGTGGACGGTGTCAGTAGAGCAGTGGACGGTGTCAGTAGAGCAGTGGACGGTGTCAGTAGAGCAGTGGACAGTGTCTGTAGAGCAGTGGACGGTGTCAGTAGGGCAGTGGACGGTGTCAGTAGGGCAGTGGACGGTGTCAGTAGGGCAGTGGACGGTGTCAGTAGGGCAGTGGACGGTGTCAGTAGAGCAGTGGACGGTGTCAGTAGGGCAGTGGACGGTGTCAGTAGAGCAGTGGACGGTGTCTGTAGAGCAGTGGACGGTGTCAATAGGGCAGTGGACGGTGTCAGTAGGGCAGTGGACGGTGTCAGTAGAGCAGTGGAAGGTGTCAGTAGGGCAGTGGACGGTGTCAGTAGGGCAGTGGACGGTGTCAGTAGGGCAGTGGACGGTGTCAGTAGGGCAGTGGACGGTGTCAGTAGGGCAGTGGACGGTGTCAGTAGGGCAGTGGACGGTGTCAGTAGAGCAGTGGAAGGTGTCAGTAGGGCAGTGGACGGTGTCAGAAGGGCAGTGGACGGTGTCAGTAGGGCAGTGGACGGTGTCAGTAGGGCAGTGGACGGTGTCAGTAGGGCAGTGGATGGTGTCAGTAGAGCAGTGGAAGGTGTCAGTAGGGCAGTGGATGGTGTCAGTAGAGCAGTGGACGGTGTCAGTAGAGCAGTGGACGGTGTCAGTAGAGCAGAGGACGGTGTCAGTAGAGCAGAGGACGGTGTCAGTAGAGCAGTGGACTGTGTCACCCGGTGAGAACTGTATATATGGATGGTGTATGGGGGGGTGGAGAACAGTATCTATAGATGGTATATAGGGGGGTGGAGAACTGTATATATGGAGGGGACTGTATATATGGAGAGGACTGTATATATGGGGGGAGGACTGTATATATGGATGGTGTATGGGGGGAGGACTGTGTATATGGGGGGGACTGGATATATGGATGGTGTATGGGGGGAGGACTATATATATTAGGGGGACTGTATATATGGGGGGGGCTGTATATATGGATGGTGTATGGGGGGGGAGAGAGAGAACTATATGGATAGATGAAATATGGGAGGCGGCCAGCAGAACTGTATATATAGTGTATAGTGGGGGGGAGGGGGGTGTACGTATATATGTATGTATAGTGTATAGTGGGGGGGAGGGGGGTGTATGTATATATGTATGTATAGTGTATGGTGGGGGGAGGGGGGTGTATGTATATATGTATGTATAGTGTATGGTGGGGGGAGGGGGGTGTATGTATATATGTATGTATAGTGTATGGTGGGGGGAGGGGGGTGTATGTATATATGTATGTATAGTGTATGGTGGGGGGAGGGGGGTGTATGTATATATGTATGTATAGTGTATGGTGGGGGGAGGGGGGTGTATGTATATATGTATGTATGTATAGTGTATGGTGGGGGGTGTATGTATATATGTATGTATGTATAGTGTATGGTGGGGGGTGTATGTATATATGTATGTATGTATAGTGTATGGTGGGAGGAGGGGGGTGTATGTATGTATGTATGTATGTATAGTGTATGGTGGGGGGTGTATGTATATATGTATGTATGTATAGTGTATGGTGGGGGGAGGGGGGTGTATGTATGTATGTATGTATGTATGTATAGTGTATGGTGGGGGGAGGGGGGTGTATGTATGTATGTATAGTGTATGGTGGGGGGAGGGGGGTGTATGTATGTATGTATAGTGTATGGAGGGGGGTGTATGTATGTATGTATAGTGTATGGTGGGGGGAGGGGGGTGTATGTATGTATGTATGTATGTATGTATAGTGTATGGTGGGGGGAGGGGGGTGTATGTATGTATGTATAGTGTATGGTGGGGGGAGGGGGGTGTATGTATGTATGTATAGTGTATGGTGGGGGGAGGGGGGTGTATGTATGTATGTATAGTGTATGGAGGGGGGTGTATGTATGTATGTATAGTGTATGGTGGGGGGAGGGGGGTGTATGTATGTATGTATAGTGTATGGTGGGGGGAGGGGGGTGTATGTATGTATGTATAGTGTATGGAGGGGGGTGTATGTATGTATGTATAGTGTATGGTGGGGGGAGGGGGGTGTATGTATGTATGTATAGTGTATGGTGGGGGGAGGGGGGTGTATGTATGTATAGTGTATGGTTCGGGGGGGGGAGAGGTGAGAGTACTTTGAAATCCTGACATGGATGGTAAAAACTTACCTTACAGCTGGGCTCCAGTCCCAGCGCGATCTGTGCACACATTCCAGCAGGGAATGGGGAGGCTCCGCCCACCTCCTTGTCTCTTCTGCTGGCAGCCAGAGGATTGGAGGAGAGCACCCGGCCGGTAACATTGAGGCTCCGCCTCTGTGTCCCGACTCCGTCCTGCACTCAGACAGCTGAGCGGGAGCAGCAGCGCTAAGGCGGCGCTACGGACCCGAATTCCACGGCCGCACTGATGACACAGCTTCGGCACAGGGAGCCACGGGTCTGAAATGAATAATGTGCCCGGGTCTCAGGCGGGCAGAGACCCGGGCACATGTTTCAAAACCCGTACTGTCCGGGTGAATCCCGGACAGGTGGCAACCCTACCCCGAAGCACAAGGTTTCACTGTGTTATTTCTATGTATACAGCATGAACAAACATATCCAGTCTGATGCATTAACCCCCTATGACAGTCAGCACTATGCTGCATTTTCATTGATTAGGGGAAACTAAATGGTTAGCAATAATTTTGTGTTTTTACCTTGTACAGTAATGCAGCGAATTTGAAAAAATATTGACATGAACAATGACACCCCCTGGGTCTACATGACCTACATTGAGAAGAACAATTGTGTTTGTGCTCCATTCCCCAGGATTATGAACTGCTGCCCTTTAGCAGTGTTGGCAAATCTTAACAGTTTCTTTATCTGTAAAACCTAGAAAGATGGCGATCTGTGTGTAGTTTTTAAGTTTCCAGTGAATCTTCCCTTATGGGTGTTGAAGGAAAAGAAGAAGAGTATACTGTTGTGGTTTTTTGCAGTCTATTAAATCACTGCTCCGTGGGTGGCTGTGAAAAGTAAATGACGCAGGTGATAGATGTATTCCACAAATTGTGTATTGTATATTTTTAGCATCCTTTCCTCAGATAACTTCTCTTCATTGCCACCTTCTGTATGCATACATCAGGGCACCCGTTAATCCCGACATGGCATTGACATCACCCATAGGAGTTTACCATTTTAAGATAACTAAGTCAAATATTATATTGTCATTTTACACAATTCTACCACTCATCGATATGCTGTCAACAGGATTTCTGGGATTAACATGGAAGCCAACCAATATTTTATTAAAACAAAATTATTTAACTTCATCTCTCTTATAATATGTGTCAGGATTTGCAAATCTTCACATAGTAGGTACAGTATGTCACTGAAATGTGATCAGCAAGTAGTAGTTGCAGTAACGACATCTTCACAGAAGCTGAGACTGCACTAGGACCCTCCATTATCAGAGATTTGACCAGAACGTGAAAATGTCTGTGGTTGGGGAAATACATGAAATACAGTATACAGTGGGGACGGAAAGTATTCAGACCCCCTTAAATTTTTCACTCTTTGTTATATTGCAGCCATTTGCTAAAATCGTTTAAGTTCATTTTTTTCCTCGTTAATGTACACACAGCACCCCATATTGACAGAAAAACACAGAATTGTTGACATTTTTGCAGATTTATTAAAAAAGAAAAACTGAAATATCACATGGTCCTAAGTATTCAGACCCTTTGCTCAGTATTTAGTAGAAGCACCCTTTTGATCTAATACAGTCATGAGTCTTTTTGGGAAAGATGCAACAAGTTTTTCACACCTGGATTTGGGGATCCTCTGCCATTCCTACTTGCAGATCCTCTCCAGTTCTGTCAGGTTGGATGGTAAACGTTGGTGGACAGCCATTTTTAGGTCTCTCCAGAGATGCTCAATAGGGCTCTGGCTGGGTCATTCAAGAACAGTCACAGAGTTGTAAAGACACTCCTTCGTTATTTTATCTGTGTGCTTAGGGTCATTGTCTTGTTGGAAGGTAAACCTTCGGCCCAGTCTGAGGTCCTGAGAACTCTGGAGAAGGTTTTCGTCCAGGATATCCCTGTACTTGGCCGCATTCATCTTTCCCTCGATTGCAACCAGTCCTGTCCCTGTAGCTGAAAAACACCCCCACAGCATGATGCTGCCACCACCATGCTTCACTGTTGGGACTGTATTGGACAGGTGATGAGCAGTGCCTGATTTTCTCCATGCATACTGCTTAGAATTAAGGCCAACAAGTTCTATCTTGGTCTCATCAGACCAGAGAATCTTATTTCTCACCATCTTGGAGTCCTTCAGGTGATTTTTAGGAAACTGGTTCTGGTTGTCCCAAACGTCTTCCATTTAAGGATTATGTAGGCCACTGTGCTCTTAGGAACCTTAAGTGCAGCAGAAATTTTTTTGTAACCTTGGCCAGATCTGTGCCTTGCCACAATTCTGTCTCTGAGCTCTTTAGGCAGTTCCTTTAACCTCATGATTCTCATTTGCTCTGACATGCACTGTGAGCTGTAAGGTCTTATATAGGCAGGTGTGTGGCTTTCCTAATCAAGTCCAATCAGTATAATCAAACACAGCTGGACTCAAATGAAGGTGTAGAACCATCTCAAGGATGATCAGAAGAAATGGACAGCACCTGAGTTAAATATATGAGTGTCACAGCAAAGGGTCTGAATACTTAAGACCATGTGATATTTCAGTTTTTCTTTTTTAATAAATCTGCAAAAATGTCAACAATTCTGTGTTTTTCTGTCAATATGGGGTGCTGTGTGTACATTAATGAGGAAAAAAATGAACTTAAATGATTTTAGCAAATGGCTGCACTATAACAAAGAATGAAAAATGTAAGGGGGTCTGAATACTTTCTGTCCCCAATGTATTGTAAAAGAAATCATTTTTATCACATATTCTGTAATGTACATGTAGCTGAGTTGTAAATTTTGTTACTGACATATTCATTAGAAATGTCCACTGACAGATTTTCTCTTTTGTAGTGTGCATTATATTTAAACTGTATAGCTTAACTTACCTTTGTATTCAAAAAAGACAGAAAAGTCAATAGAGGAAAATAAAAGTAATGGTTTTAAATAAAAAACTAGCCAGTTTTTATATTTTTTAGGTAAAAAAAAATCTTTGTTTATTTGGAATTAAATGTAAGAACTAGAAGTGAACAATTTAAAGTTAGCAAATGGCATAATATGAATATAAATATGCAAACATGTAAATCCATATCATGTAAGCAGTTTTTCCTAGGTTTCAGGATATGTTTTAGGTTATTCTACTGTCGACATGTCATACAGTGCCCACAATATTAGCCATGTTGTCTCTAACAACAAGAAATCCAGTTGCCCTTTTACCTCACAAGTTGAAGTCAAAACAGTTCCAGAGAGGTGGTAGAAGCTACACACAGGTGGAGAGGTCTAGGGGTTTGCTTACAGAAGAGAGAGGTGAGATGTTTGAGGATCCACACACACAAGATAGGGATGACAGGTTTGAAGATCTGCACATAGAGGAGAGGGGGATAGAAGTTCCAGGAGATGAACACAGAGGAGAAAGAGAGGTAAGAGGAGAGAGAGAGGTAAGAGGACACTAGAGGTGCACACAGAGAAGAAAGATACGAGAGGTTTCAGGAGATGAACACACAAAAAGGGAGGGGTGAACGGTCCTAGAAGATGCACACCCGGGAGTGAGTGAGAGGTCCTAAGAAATGCACACTGAAAAAGGAAGTTGGAGGTCCTAGAAAATGCACACCTGGGAGAGAAGAGTGAGAGGTCCTAGGAGATACAGAGGAGAAAGAAGTGAGAGCTCTCAGAAGGTGCATACAGAGGAGAGAGGGTTGATAGGTCCCAGGAGATGAGCACAGATTAGGGAGTTTAGAAGTCCCAGGAGATGCACACAGGGTTGAGAGGTCTCAGGAGATGCACACAGAGAAGAGAGGAGTGAGAGGTCCCAGGAGGTGCACACAGAGAAGAGAGGGGGTTGAGTGGCCCTAGGAGATGCACATGGAGGAGAGAGGGGTGAGAATTCTCAGGAGATGCACACAGAGGAGAGAGGGGTGAGAGGTCCCAGGAGATGCACATGGAGGAGAGAGGGGTGAGAGGTCCCAGGAGATGCACATGGAGGAGAGAGGGTTGAGAGGTCCCCGGAGATGCACACAGAAAAGAGGGGTGAGAGGTATCAGGTGATGCACACAGAGAAGACAGGGTTTAGAGGGCTCAGGAGATGCACACAGAGGAGGGAGGGTTGAGAGGTCCCAGGAGATGAGCACAGAGGAGAGAGGTTAGAAGTCCCAGGAGATGCACACATTAGGAAAGAGGGTTGAGAGGTCCCAGGAGATGAGCATAGAGCAGGGTGGTTAGAAGTCCCAGGAGATGAGCATAGAGCAGGGTGGTTAGATGTCCCAGGAGATGCACACAGAGGTGAGAGGTCTCAGGAGATGCACACAGAGAAGAGAGGGGGAGAGGTCCCAGGAGATGCACACAGAGAAGAGAGGGGGAGAGGTCCCAGGAGATGCACACAGAGGAGAGAGGGATGAGAGGTCCCACGGGATGCACACAGAGGGGAGAGGGGTGAGAAGTCTCAGGAGATGCACACAGAGGAGAGATGGTTGATAGGCCCTAGGTCCTAAGAGATGCACACAGAGAAGGGAGGGGTGAGAGATCTCAGGAAATGCACACATAGAAGAGAGCTGGGTAAGAAGTCTCAGGAGATGTACACAGAGAAGAGAGGGTTGAGAGGTCCCGGGAGATAAGCACAAAGTGGGAGGTTAAACGTCCCAGGAGATGCATACAGAGGTGAGAGGTCCCATAAAATGCACACAGTGGAGAGAGGAGTGAAAGGTCTCAGAAGACACACGCACAGAGGAGAGAGGAATGAGAGCTCCCAGGAGAAACAAAGTAGTGAGGCATGAGAGGTCCCAGAAAGACACACAGAGAGGACAGAGGTGAGCGGTCCCAGGAGATATACAGAGAGGGGTGAGAAGTCCCAAGACATGTACACGCAGGAGGGAGGTGAAAAGTCCCAAGATGCACATAGAGTTGAGAAGTGTCAGAGATTCCAGGAGAAGCACACATAGAGGAGAGGGGGGAGAGGTCCCAGGAAATGCACACAGAGTAGACAGGTGAAAGGTCCCAGGAGAAGCACACATAGAGGAGAGTAGGGTGAGAGGTCCCAAGAAATGCACACAGAGTAGACAGGTGAAAGGTCCCAGGAGAAGCACACATAGAGGAGAGTAGGGTGAGAGGTTCCAAGAAATGCACACAGAGGCATGAGAGGTGGGAGGTTCCAAGAAATGCAATCATAGGAGGCAGGTGAGAGGTTCCAGGAGATGCACCTAATGGAAAGGGTGAGGCGTCATAGAATCTGTACACAAAGGGGAGGGTGAGCAATCTGAGTTTGCACCCAGGGGAGAAGGGTAAGGGACCTTGGGAGCCAAGCACATAGGAAAGGGGTGGGATGTCCTAGGACCTAAACACAGAGGGGAATTATGAGATGTCCTAGGAGCTGCACACTGGGGAGAAAGCCCAGAGATCTTAGGAGAGGGTTGAAAGGTCCTTGAAGCTGCACATAGAGTAGAAGAGTGAGAGGCCTTGGGAGGCTGAACATAGAGATAAGGGGTGAGAGGTCCCAAAAGCTGCACTCAGAGAGGAGTGAGAGGAGCAATGAACTATCCACAGAGAATTCACTTCACTTAGGTCATGCCTCTTGTGTCACCACTTTATGTGCCACACCTCTGTTAAATTTTGCGCAAAAAAAAAAAAAAATTTGGCACCCTAGCAAAAAGTGAATATTAATGTATGTATTTATTTATTTCATATGCCCTCTGTACAGGTATGCAAGTGTTTTTTTGGGTTTTTTTTGTCTATAGCAGCCAATCACATTACAACTGTCCTTAAGCATGTTTAGCATAAGCTAAATAATGAAAGCTAAAACTTGACAGTTCCTACAGGTAACGTTTCTGCGGTGATGTGCACTCCATACCGAAGATGTCATAAAGGGTCAAAACATAAATGGGTTTTTTTTTGAGTATAATTGTGTTCATATTTTCATACAGACAAAAGGCTGATTTTAAAATTAAGACTGGATTTTGCTTGTCTGTAATAGGTCATCTGATTATTTCTAATATTTTAGAGTACATTTGTGGATGGATAAAGACATGTGGCAGATCGTCTGGATAGCAAATAACACTGATTAGCAAAGGAGTGTGACAGTCCATTCACACAGGGGCAACTTTGGATCCGACTTCAAGTTGCCCCTAGTTGCCTCAAGTTGCGCTAGATGAAAAAATCAATGTAAGTGAATGGATCCGTCTTAATGCACACTACTGCAGTCGCTCTTCCTGTACTACTTCAATCTGACTTCTAGGCAACTTGATTTCAATGGAAGTTGCCTCCAAGTCGGATCCCCTGACTTAACTAAAGCAACTTTCCAGGAAGTGAAAATAGTTTTCTAGGCAAACCCCTCCCTCCCACAGAGCTGATTATTATGTGATTGGCCGCTGGCAAAGAACCCTGTCCTGGAGGCAACTTCAAGTTGTGTTGTAAGTTGCCCCAAGTCGCGCTGTGATACTCAAGTCGTGTCCAAGTTGCCTCCCAAAGTCGCGCTGGAAGTCGTGTTGCCCCTGTGTGAATGGACCCTTAAGATGTAAGAAGGATAGTGGAGTGCGCTGAGGGCTAAGAAAAAATGATACAGCGAAACTCTAATGTAAACGAATAGAAAAGACACATCTAAAAAATGTAATATCTTTCACATACGATAAAGCGTATGTCATGACAAAGTTTAAAAAAAAAGTGCAATACATGCATGCTTTATTTCATTACAGTAAATATAGAAAAATAACTACTGGTGTGCCAAGAATATAGTATGCTCCTACCTTCCTCTTTGACATGACAACACAACTCTGAATTCCTAAGCATGTGGTGTCAGCCCTGCCTACCTTATTTCTGATGGCTTACAAAGAACACAAGCTCATATCTATACCTTCCTTGTGCACAGACAGAGATCACAGGAAGCCATCAGCTCACAAGTATTTCTGGTGAAGTCTTTTGATAATTTTTGCACTTGTCAAACAGATTTAACAAAACACTTCCAATAGTATTTGTAGCGGACCAAATGGAAGCAAGTAAGAGAAGTTCATTGTTAGGGTTTTAGCTATATCTGTTTCTAAGGAAAGGCAAAAAGAACAGTACTAGTTATCACCAATAGGGGGTGTGATTTTATCTTTTTTTTTTTTTTTTTTTTACTCACCAGCACAGTATTTTTGAAAAGTACTTTTGTTCTTTTCTGGTCTTGCCTGGTCTTGTAATAGGGCCAACTGTTTTTTTTTTTTTTTTTTGTCAGCACAATTCACTATTCAGCTGCTGTATTTAGTAAATGTCCACGTTTGAGACTAACAATAGGAGCTACGTGGGTATACAATCTCATTATAGTTTCTGAAATGCTAAAGATGATTGTTATTCTCTTGTGTTTTTTTCTTGTTAACTATGTTGCTGTCCAGTAGCAGGGAAACAGGATATTCAGTTCTAAACACATTGTATGCTGTGAATACATCACTTTTAAATACAATATGGAAGAATGCAATATCTCCAGAGTAAGGGGCGCTTAAAGAAAAAGGTTTGTTATAAGTAAAAGAAAATGCTTGTTAAATCCCCCAGGGGACACAATGAACATAACACTTGTCCCCATCTACATCTGTGTTCTGGTTGCTGAGCTGCAGATAGCTTGCCCCACCTCCCCTCACCGCTATGCGACCACACTGGAGCAAGATGGACTTCTGACTCAGCGCACAGAGGCTTCTCTGCTCCATTTGTACTTGTCGCAGTTGCCAGCTAGTTCACAGTGATTATTACACATATAGTTTTGTGAATAATGGCGAGTGTAGCGGATTCCTGTCATTCCTAAAAACACAACACGGCTACTACATTTGTCCGAGAGAGATTAATGTAGTAGCTGTGACATTTTATTTCTAAGCCACAATATAGATTTTTTAATAGGGGCAAGTTAACCCAGTAAGCCTTTTTAAAGAGGAGCGGCAATCTGCTCACATAATTTGTAATAAAAACATCTTTGCCATTCTGAAGCTTCCCTCCAACCACTTTGCATATTATTTTATATATACTGTGATTCTGTACTTGCCAAATACATTGCATAAATCTCCCTTCACTAAGTCTGGCTGCATCCATTTTAACTGTGGGCAGCTGAAGCTGCTGCCTGTTCACTTTCTGGATTTACACAGACACACACCTCCAGCTCTGCAGCTCTCATTTGTCCTCTTATGGCTCATCCCCCCTCCCTGCCTGGCAAACTCTCACCAGAGTGAGAGAAAGAGCTGTGCATGATGTCATAAAACTAAACTTTCTACCAGGCAAGAAACAGGAAGTGGGCTGTAGAAGGGATTTACTGGCAGAAAAAAAAAATGTTTAAGCCCTGGTTCACATTGCAGCAATTTGACATTGTATCATTTCATTCCCACTGTCAGTGTGAACCTGGGCTTACTATCCAAAGTTAAAATAACAAGGGCAGAGGATTTCATAGATGGATAGATGAAAAAATGAGTGAATTTCTTCTTTCAGTCAATGACATCAATGGTAGACCAAAAAATGAGGGCATTTGAGGATACATGGTACACCAGGAAACTGTCAAAGGTGACAAAGCAATAAAAGGCTTAAATATGAATGTACAATGATTGGCAAAATCATGGCACATATAGAATAAAGTATACATGTGGAACCAGCTGGCGGAAATTAGATTCAGCGACTGAAGTGTCTGTGTGCTTGTGTTGGTGGAAAATATTATTATTTGAGTTGTTATAGGTATGTTTGGAATCCATTGTTATTTATGATCAAAGTGGTTGTAAACCTCAAACATGAAATATGAACAAAGCATACCGAGAATGTGTGGCGTTAGGCCCCTTCCACGCGAGGCGAATCCGCTCAGCTCAGCGGGAGATTGCTCCGTTGATGACGGGTCCATCTGGTCCGTTTTCATCAGATCTCATCCGATCCGCCAACACGGATGGCAGACGTATCACCATACGTCTGTCTTGAGAGGATCGGATGGCAAACGGGTGTCAGCGGACACATCTCCACTGACATCCACCTGCCCATAGGGGTCAATGGATGGCCCGCTCGGATCTGCCTGAAACACGGACAGGCCTATCTGAGCGGGCTTATCACGTGAAAGAGGCTGGCAAATGCAGAAAATTAGAGATGGATGTATTTGTCAGTATTCTGCTTCTCCTTAACTGTCCAACCACAGTTTGGGAACAAGGAGGTAACCTGGTTGTATTTCTTAAAGTGGATCTTCACTGCATCTGAGCAACACAAACTAAAAACTCTATTTAATTCATTTTTAATATTCAAAGCAAACTCACCCATCCAGCCATATCTCCATGCTTTATTTTGTTGAGAAATCACTTTGAAAATTAACCCCCTAGCATTTTTGCCATGGCCATCTTGAGTAAGGGCAGATTTATGTAGCACTTCCTGGAATCCATCTGCCCTTAGCTCAGGCATACATGCAGGAGAGGGTGCTTAGCTGAGAACCCCCCCCCCCCCTCTTCCCGCCTATGTATACCTTCCTATCTATTTACTAATGCTAGGAGTATGAAGATCAGAAATAATCCATGTTGATTTTGAGAGTGCAGGTCCACTTTAAAGCTGAAAAAAAAATCTGTAATTGGGCAAATAGAGATTGTGATGGAGAGGCTGTACAGCAAGAGACCTGCTGTGAATGCTGTGCACCAGTCCTGTCAGTTTCACCATCAGAACTTCAACAGTGACATCACCATCATTTTTCAAGAAGCAGCACATCATTAGAGGTACAATATTGGGCTAGCTACCGCCCCAATAAAGTTTTTGCCTACACTTCAGCTTTACCTCAGTATAGAAGTCAGGTCAGTACCCTGGCTCTACAAGGCTAAATCTCAGGACTGGATGAAAAAAATACCTATATTTAGGCAGGTAAAACAGCTCCTATATATGTATTTCAACTGCGAATCTGCAAAGCCTGGAGTTTATCTTTAAGTGTTAAAAAATTATTTCCACCATCTTATAATTTGGTCAAGATTGCAAAAGAAAATTAAAATATGAGAGCAGATTTCAGGTTGATAACAATAAGGTAGAGGCCAGCAATGAAGTGCCGGGAGAGGGGGGTTATTTACTAAAGCTGGAGAGTGCAAAATCTGGTGCAACTCTGAATAGAAACCAATCAGCTTCCAGGTTTTATTGCGAAAGCTTAATTGAATGAGTTGAGTTTAGAAGCTGATTGGCTACCATGCACAGCTGCACCAGATTCTGAGTGCTCCAGTTTTAGTAAATCTACCCCTATATGTAAACTCTAACAATGAATTTCTCTTGTTTGCTCCCTTTTGGTCTGTTAAATATACCATTGAAGGCTTTTTATTATAACTGTCTGACAAATGAAAAAAAAGCTGTTCATCCAGCTCGAAATCTGATGAGCTGATTACTTTCTATATTGTCTCCTTCTGGACTGTTATCAGTTACCATTGTTCTCCGTCAGTATGCTTGTCACCCTGTGTTAATGGTAGGATTACCATGTTACATATGAAAAAATAAATCAAATTCAGCCACCAGATCTAAGGACGGGTAAACTGCAATACTATCAATTTTCTTTAGATACACTTCAAGTAACTGTGGATTTCATAAAGAGATTGAAAGGAGTAAAAAAAATTATATATTTTTTTTGGTTTAGTGATTGCACTTTTAATTGTATTCAATTTTGTAAATACTGAGAGTACTATATATTTGAATAGAGCTTGAGCCTGGGTTCACAATAGTGTATGCAGAATACCGCATGTAAATCGCACAGCATTCCTGTGCACATTACATGCAATATCTATGTGGTGCGATTTGAACCATACATTCTTGTTATACTCACCGTGGAACCCAAGGGGGTATATCCTGTGCATTGTGTTGTTTGATCCTGTATTCTCTGATCCTCCCCTTCTTCCACTGTCCCCAATCAATCTCCTGATAAGACAGAGTCTTTGGAGGCACTCTGCACATGCTCAGTTTGGTGTGTATTGCTAGAGAGTTTTTTTTTGTTCTTGGGAGGGTGCATGTGATCAGCACAGGGCCAATCAGCACTGTCCAGACAGAGGGTCAGGGGTCTTGTAGCCTCATAGGACAGTCGGTAGAATGAAAATTCCTCCTACAAGCTTTAACCAGCGCTCAGCCAGATACTGATAGATGTCACAACACTGCTATATACTGCTGATGAGAAGGGGTAATTAGCAGTTTATATTTACTAAAATAATTGCATTTCCATGTTCTGTTTACTATGAGAGACCAGATATAGTGAAGGCAAGGTCCTGGGTTTAGTAACACTTTAAGGCATTGAACCTCAATCAAACCATGGTCAAAGCCACACTTATCAGAGGAAGAAGGGTTGGGACAATGGTAGCCTAAAAGTGTCCACCTACAAATGGCCATCAATCAAGATGTGCAAAACACTGATGCAGTAAATAGATCCATCCTTTAGGAAATTGCAGGCTGCTCTTTACTCGGCTCAAATCAGTATCCATGATGAAGAAGAAGCAAACAGTAAGAAACATTAGATACACAGGACAGAAGCACGGCCTAAACCACTGACTACTAAAAATAATGTAAAAGCTCATATACAGTTACCCAGATAACACCTGGATCTCTCTCAAACTTCTGGAAGATTATTCTTGGACAAATGAGTCAAACTGTGCTCAGATGTGCAGCTATTATGATTCCCTATGAAAAGCGTTCCACGGTGGATTGCTTTTCAGAGGGTGTGAATGGGTCGCTTGAATGGGTCACATTAGGTGGCGGCACCACCTGCCGAACGCGACATGCTATTTCATTTTTCACACGGCCTAGGCATGTGTACAGCCCTCAGCAGCTGCATCTCCTTCCTTGGGTTGGCAGTTGTGGGTTGGTAAAACTCAGGGCTCAAACTCCTGCTTTTACCCATGGCCATCCATGTGAACTGAACAAGCCTTTATGGAAGACAGAGTCTTTCACGCAATGAACCTACTCTTCCAAATTCAATCATGGAGGTGGCAGTGTTGTGTTCTGACTATATTTTGCTGCCACGAGACATAACATACAGAGAAATGTCAGTTCTTCAGTCTGCAGTTTTTAGCAACTTGATGCAGCGATTCTTTAAATGCAAGCAACCCAATAGCAGAATGAGTGTAAAAAGTAGTGGAACTGCCTAGTTGAATCCAGATCTGATTTAGTGGTCACAGGCAACCATGTGGCAATTTGCAGGAAGGTGGGAAGGGGGGTCAAATAATTTTATATGAATAACAAAATTACAGCACTGGGAACCTCGGTTTAAGGCTGGGCTCACACCAGTGCGCTGTGCGACATTGCATGTGATTCGCATCGCGCTGCAGTGCAAATCACATACGATGTCTGTGCGTTGCGAATTCAGCCATACAGATTGTATGGCTGAATTCGCATCACATTGGAACCAAAGTCGTGCAGGACCCTTTTTTTAGGTCCGTACCAGAATCAGATCGCATAGGTGTTCACACCCATGCGATCCGATTCATGTCCATATTGTCAGTTTGCACTGCGATGCGCAAACTGATCTGGGGGTGTGAACTGCCTGCGAGTCGGGTGCGATGCAGGAACTCGTGCTGGATTCGCAGAGCTTCCTGCATCGCACCAATGGGAACCGAGCCCTAATCCCAACCAGGACACAATCTGCATGAAGTTGCATGTTCTTCTGGTGCTTGTTTGGTTTTCCTTCCACACTCCCAGGGATACGCTTGTAGGTTAATTAACTCATGTCTAAATTGGCCCTACTATGTGTGTGCATGATTGTAAGTTTGTAAGCTCCTTGAGGGCAAGGACTGATGGGAATGAATAATATGAAAGTTCTACGTAAAATTGATTGTGCTATACCTGTAATAAGAATAGTAAAAGAAACAAATAGTCCTAATAGAACAGGGTAAACCGCAACACTAAATGTGAATGACAAGAACAGAAATAGTAGAAAATAAACCAAAATTAATACTGTATGTCATGTTCTTACTCATAAAATGACAGTTATATCTATTTACAGTAATGTTTAGCATCAAATAAAAAAATAATAATAATGTAGTATTATAGATGAATCACTGACACTTGAATAGCATTTTATTAAACCAGGGCTTGACAAACCCCGAATGCTCCCCACACCCCGCATGTCTGGAGCACAGGGGAGACATACAAGGTCTTCAAGACCCTGCATGTCTCATTAAAGAGAACCTGTCGCCAAAAAATATCATCGCATAGGGGAATTTTTTAAAGTTAAGTAAAGAAAAAATTATTTTTTCATTGTAAGAAATTTAAGTTACACCCAAGCACATAACCCCCCCCCAAAAAAATTGACCCCCACATATACGCACATACAAACCCCCACATATACACACATACAAACCTAAACGCATGCAGCGGGGTGCCTTTGCCTGAAAACGTTGATTGAGATACCCATGTTACATATTGCCACGCACGCTGGAATGAGAGCAATAATTCTAGCACCAGACCTCCTTTGTAATGCTAAACTGATGACATATAGGGGAGTTTTAATGTGTCACCTATGGAAAATATAGGGTACTGACATATTTAAGGTTTGACATGTTGGGTATCTATTTACTTGGTGCAACCTCGGCTTTTATATTTTACCAAAAAATTATTTGCGGTAATATCATGTGACACAAAAAATTGGAACTACCAATATTTCATTCTCTAGGGTGTCTGCTTTTAGAAAATATATAATGTTTGGGGGTTTTATGTAATCTTTAGGCTTAAAATTATTTTTTAAACGTGTGCACAAAACACAAAAGCGGCTGTGGCTGTGAAAGGGGTTAAAGGATAAGTTCACCTTCGGGAACATGGTACATGTAAGATTTGTTAGTTAAAAAAAAACTGTCTCCCAACTTCAGCAGCGCTGCTCATTGATCATTGATTTCAATGGCAGGGGCGGTGGAGCACCGCCCCAAAGATGCTGCTTGCAGGACTTTTTTTCCTGCCCTGCCAGCGCACCGCCCCAGTGTGAAAGCACTCAGGCTTTCATACTGGGGGTGGCTTAAGAGGCAGTTTACAGGCGCTATTTTTAGAGCAAAAACTCCTGAAAAGCGCCCCAGTGTGAAATTGGTCTTATTCCCACACCAAGAAGCAGACAACAAATTAATTATGTTATAATTTAATCTTCATCATGCTCCATATGTATACTACCACTATGAAAAAAAAAAAGATCAGCTCTAAATTACTCCAAATGTGGAGAAAATTCAATAGTGACAAGTCCTATTTCACTATGTTCATTAGCCACATTTAATTCATACTGTTGTCCCTATATTTTCATGTGCAACTTGATCATCTACGTAAACAGGTCATTCTCTTTTGGTTTTAAAGAGCATAGAGCCCCCTCCATTTTAATTGATTTTTTGGTTGTTGAGTTCTGTGACCAGATACATCTATTGTTAGTAATGTAAACACATATATGCTGACATAGAAACTCCAGAGCAGGATTACTGTAATATATAGGTGCTTTTTTTAAAATAACATTTATTGTTTTTGCTTTTTTTTCAGGATCAGAGAATCACAAAGTCAGCAGGAAAGGCTGCAGATGATAGCGGTATGTACAGGGCGTGTATGACAGCATGTGTTCTTATTTGTCTGAATACACAAGAATGCGAATGTTACTTGTCATTTAACATCAGCCTATCACCAGCAGATGTCACTGCTGCTAAGGATATTCTTTGACAACGAATGCATGGCGAGCACTCCCAAGGAATTTTAAATTCTAGAAAAGCTGATCTAATTAAGAAAATATGTTTGAACAGTGGGGTCAAGGTACTAAGGTCATACAGATTCATTCTGTTTATTGCATGCAGACTTTTGGATACACTTAGTTGTACAAGCAAAAATTATATATACTGTAAATCTATCTATCTATCTATCTATCTATCTATCTATCTATCTATCTATCTATCTATCTATCTATCTATCTATCTATCTATCTATCTATCTATCTATATTTTTATATATATATATTCAGTGCTGTGAAAAGGTATTTGCCCCCTTCCTGAATTTATTTATTTATTTTTTTGCATATTTCTCACTCTTAAATGATTCAGATCATCAAGCAAATTTTAATATTACACAAAGAAAACCCAAGTAAATCCAAGATGCAGTTTTTAAATTATTATTTAATTTATTAAGGGGGAAAAAGCTGTTCAAACCTGCCTGGCCCAATGTGAAAAAGTAATTGCCCCCTCCCATGCTGAATCATGAATGAACTGTGATTAACCACAATTTTTTGGAAAGCTGAGCTAAATTTCACTTGCCACACCCAGGCCTGATTACTGCCAGACCTGTTGAATCAAGAAATCACATAAATAGAAGCTGTCTGACAAAGTGAAGCATGCTAACAGATCACAGAAAGCCACACATCATACCAAGAACAGATTAAAAACAAACATGTATCAGTTTAGGAAAGGTTTCAAAGCCATTTTTAAGGCTTTGGAACTCCAGTGAACCACATGGAGAGCCATTATCCACATATGGAGATAACTTGGAACAGTGGTGAACCCTCCCAGGAGTGGCCGGCCTACAAAAATTACTCCAAGAGCATGACGACGACTCATCCAGGAGGTCATAAAAGAACCCAGAACAACATCTAAAGAACTGCAGGCCTCACTTGCCTCAGGTAAGATCAGTGTTCATGATTCAACAATAAGAAAGAGACTGGGCAAAAATGGCATCCATTGGAGAGTTCCAAGGCCAAAGCCACTGCTGACCAAAAAGAACACAGGCTCATCTCACATTTATACAAACATCTTGAATTATCCCCAAGATTTTTAGGCAAATATTCTGTGGACTGATGAGACAAAAATTTTACTTTTTGGAAGGTGTGCGTCGCGTTACATCTAGCATAAAACTAATACAGCATTTCATAACAAGAACATCATACCAACAGTCAGACATAATGGTGGTGGTAGCATGATGGTCTGGGGCTGCTTTGCAGCTTCAGGACCTGGACGACTTACCATAATTGATGGAACCATGAATTCTGAGCTTTACCAGAAAATCCTAAAGGAGAATGTTCAGCCATCAGTTCATGACTGCAAGCTCAAGTGCACTTGGGTTATGCAGCAGGACAATGATCCGAAATACAACAGCAATCCACCTCCAAATGGTTCAAACAAAGCAAAATTTAGATTTTGGAGTGGCCTATTCAAAGCCCGGATTTAAATCTAATTGAGATGCTGTATCATGACCTTACACAGGCCGTTCATGCTGGAAAACCCTCCAATGTGGCTGAATTAAAACAATTCTGTAAAGAAGAGTGGGCCTAAATTTCTCAACAGCAAAATGAAAGACTCATTGCCAGTTATCGCAAATGCTTGATTGCAGTTGTTGCCGCCAAGGGTGGCACAACCAGTTATTCGGTTTAGGGAGCAATTACTTTTTCACATAAAGCCAGGCAGGTTTGGACAGCTTTTTTGCCTTAATAAATGAAACCATCATTTAAAAAAAATGCATTTTGTATTTACTCTGATTATCTTTGTGTAATAATAAAATTTGGTTGATGATCTGAGTCATTTAAGTGTGACAAATATGCAAAAAAAATAAAAAATCAGGAAGGGGCAAATACTTTTCCACACAACTGTATGTATATATATATATATATATATATATATATACATACATACATACATACAGATGCCTTGCAAAAGTTATCACCTCCTTGGCTTTTTACCTATCTTGTTATATTACAGCCTTTAGTTCAATGGTTTTTTTTATCTGAATTATATGTAATGGATCAGAACACAATAGTCTAAGTTGGTGAAGTAAAATTAGAAAAATATATACATAAAACTATTTTTCAGAAATAAAAAACTGATAATTGGCATGTGCGTATGTATTCACCCCTTTGTTATGAAGCCCATAAAAAGCTCTGGTGCAACCAATTACCTTCAGAAGTCACATAATTAGTGAAATGATGTCCACCTGTGTGCAATCCTAAGTGTCACATGATCTGTCATTACATATACACACCTTTTTGAAAAGCCCCAGGGGCTGCAACACCTAAGCAAGAGGCACCACTAACCAAACACTGCCATGAAGACCCAGGAACTCTCTGAACAAGTAAGGGACAATGTTGTGGAGAAGTACAAGTCAGGGTCAGGTTATAAAAAAAATATCCAAATCTTTGATGATCTCTAGGAGCACCATCAAATCTATCATAACCAAATGGAAAGAACATGGCACAACAGCAAACCTGCCAAGAGACGGCTGCACACCAAAAACTCACAGACCGGGCAAGGAGGGCATTAATCAGAGAGGCAGCACAGAGGCCTAAGGTAACCCTGGAGGAGCTGCAGAGTTCCACAGCAGAGACTGGAGTATCTGTACATAGGACGACAATAAGCCGCATGCTCCATAGAGTTGGGCTTTATGGCAGAGTGGCCAGAAGAAAGCCATTACTTTCATCAAAAAACAAAATGGCACATTTTGAGTTTGCGAAAAGGCATGTGGGAGACTACCAAAATGTATGTAGGAAGGTGCTCCTGTCTGATGTGACTAAAATTGAACTTTTTGGCCATCAAAGAAAATGCTATGTCTGGTGCAAACCCAACACATCACATCACCCAAAGAACACCATCCCCACAGTAAAACATGGTGGTGGCAGCATCATGCTGTGGGGATGTTTTTCAGCAGTCAGGACTGGGAAACTGGTCAGAGTTGAGGGAAAGATGAATGGTGCTAAATACAGAGATTAACTTGAGCAAAACCTGTACCATTCTGTGTGTGATTCGAGGCTAGGACAGAGGTTCACCTTCCAGCAGGACAATGACCCCAAACATACTGCTAAAGCAACACTTGAGTGGTTTAAGGGGAAACATGTAAATGTGTTGGAATTGCCTAGTCAAAGCCCAGACCTCAGTCCAATAGAAAATCTGTGGTCAGACTTAAAGATTGCTGTTCACAAGCGCAAACCATCCAACTTGAAGGAGCTGGAGCAGTTTTGCAAGGAGGAATGGGCAAAAATCCCAGTGATAAGATGTGGCAAGCTCATAGAGACCAAAGCGACTTGGAGCTGTGATAGCCGCAAAAGGTGGCTCTACAAAGTATTGACTTTAGGGGGATGAATAGTTATGCACATTTTCTGTTATTTTGTCCTATTTTGTCCTATTTGCTGTTTTCTTCACAATAAAAAAAAAAAAAACCCCATCTTTAAAGTTGTGGGCATGTTCTGTAAGTTAAATGATGCAAATCCTCAAACAATCTATGTTAATTCCAGGTTGTGAGGCAACAAAACACGAAAAATGCCAAGGGGGTGAATACTTTTGCAAGGCACTGTATATGTATGTATATTTTTGATAGGAATGTATGTACATAAAACAATTGAAAAATCATATATATTGTTACCACTGATTGTAATGTTAGACAATGACTCCCACATTACTTTTCTGTGTATTAAAAAAAAGTAATGTCCTGCTGTGAGTAAGGATCTTTAATGACCGACTTGTAATGCATTTGCTTTTTTGTGGACCTTTTTGTCTACCTTACGGAAATCTGGTGCACACCAATCTGAGTCTTGAGTAAGTAAAACAGAACACATGAATGAAACAATAAAACTCCCACTATCCCTCCTTTATCACTTTTAAGCACACTGATTTATTTTTTATTTTTGTAATCAAGTCATATTTATGTATACTGATAGGGCCTGGTGGTTGTTAATCATGAAACATGATTAATAAAAAATACACAGGCAGGGGATAAAAGTTTGAATTTACACTTTCATTTTGGTCTGCAGGCAGTAATAAATGCAATATCATGTTTTAGGAAATTAATCTTTTATGGAGTGAGAACACCAGCAAACTAGTGCTGCAGGCATGCCCACCATCCCAGTTATTATCACATTGAAATACATGATTATACAGACTTAGGTGCATGCATATGAGTACAGTAAAGAATTTTATTTCCTATAATAGTATCCATTTGTATTCACTTTTGTAATATGCATCATTCCTTATAGACTATTGTCATATATTTACATTTATCTCAGGAGAAAAGGCGACGTCAAGTTGAAATTGAGAACAAGAGACGTCAGTTAGAAGATGACCGCAGACAACTGCAGCATCTTAAGGTAAATCTGTTATTTTACTTATGATTATTATTATATAGTTATTATCTATAAAACTATTATGTATGGTATGCATTTAGAACCTCAATTTTAGTTGCCATGATTTCTGGGCCAATATGAATTAGAGCTATTTATGCCAGACTTTTAACAATCCCTGGTTTTGCTAACCTTGTGTTGCTCCCCCACTGCCCCCCGAAACCATAAATGGCTTACGTAAGCTCCAAGCTGGTAACATTGTAAAAAGTCCAAAGCCTTCCCTGCGCACTCCAGCGTCCAGGCCTGGCAACTGTTGACTGAAAGGGTCTATTAGGTGAATCTGTTACTAATTGGGCAAAATAAAGGTAAGGTAAGATAAAGGGTTAGGTTATGATACATTTTAGGAGGAAGAATAGGGCTATGTATAAGAAATAAGTTAAGTGTTAATTCTCATATTTTGGTCAAGATTTGGGGGGGGGGGGGTTGTTTTAAGGCTTGAGTAAACTAGATACCTCTGTGGACTATACTCTCTCAACAGATTGCTAAGAGATTACCATTATTGCTAGATTGGTTTAGTTATCAAAACTTTTTTTTACTATTACTACAGTCCATAACTTTCACATAGGGGACTTATGCCCCGTACACGTTCGACGGGAGCTTGTTGTCGGAAATTCCGACCGTGTGCGGGCTCCATCAGTATTTTCGTCACACAAAATTTGAGATCTGGATCTCAAATTTTCAGACAACAAAATCTGTTGTCGTAAATTCCGATCATGTGTACACAATTCCGATGTAAAAAGTTCCACACATGCTCAGAATCAAGCAGAAGAGCCGCACTGGCTATTGAACTTCTCGGCTCATCGTATGTGTTGTACGTCACCGCGTTCTTGACGTTCGGAATTTCCGTCAAGATTTGTGTGACCGTGTGTATGCAAGACAAGTTTGAGCCAACATTGGTCGGAAAAAATCCATGGATTTTGTTGTCGGAATGTCCGATCGTGTGTACGGGGCATAATCCTGTTTCTAGGCTTGCCCCAGGCAGTGATAAACTATAAGAAATTTACTGGGAGATAGAAAGACATTGAGGTCTATAGTGAAAATGACATCACAGTGAGGGAAGCCAATAGCATGTGACCAGTAAAGGGGTTAGACATTTTTTTCTGTTTTTTATGTTGGACCACTTGTTCTGAGGATGCAATATATTTTTATTTTATTACTCTTTTTGTTTTCCTTTGTTTTACCTTTTTTGGTTGAACTTTAAATTTCAATGTAACTATGTATTTTTATCAAACTGTTCATAATATTTCCTTCACCTAATTCAAATCTCATTGTCTATATGTAGTCTAAGGCTCTACGAGAGCGTTGGCTTCTTGATGGAGCTCCAGCTTCTACCCCTGAGGAAGATGAGGCCACAAGAAGACAGATGCAAGAAGATGAACTGAAGACCCGGGAGCTTGAGGACAGTATTCAGAGGTATGGGATTTCTTAGCCTTAAACAAATATATAAAAAATACAAAATCCCAAATGTATGTCTGCATAATAATTTGAAATAAGTGAATTATGCAATTTTTTATTTTGATATAAACAGGGGAGTGCACATAATCGTAAACTGAAAACATAAGAACATAACACATGGCAGCACATTAATTTGTTGTGCATTTAGAATAAACTAAATAAAATAATTCAGTATAACTTTTTGAGAGTGCATAAAAAAAAGAAATAAAACTTATTCAGACATCTGCTGTTTTATGGCTAATTACAGGATATTTTTCTGATGACTGATGAGTGAAGTATCAGAAGATGTTGGAGGAAGCCAATAAATAAAAACTCATGACATCTATGGTCATTGAAAAGAGCTTAGTGCATTTAGCACTAGAAATATACAGTGGATATTAGTTTGCTGACTATTGCAGTGCATTTGCATTTACGGCTTTCAATACCACTTATACGCTGATGACACCCAAATCTATCTGTCTACTCCTCACCTCACTCCTTCAGTCTCCTCCCGCATTATTAACTTACTAATTGACATATCAGCATGGATGTCGCACCACTTCCTTAAACGAAATCTCTCTAAAACTGAGCTATTAATATCCCCCCCCCCCGCTCGTGTCCCCCTCCATGACTTTTCCATCAAAATCAACAATGCAACCATCAGTCCCTCCCCTCACGCCAGGGTACTAGGTGTAATCCTAGACTCTGACTTGTCATTTCAGCCTCAAGTCCAGTCGTTGTCAAAAGTTTGTAGAATTCCCCTCCTTAACATCTCTAAAATTCGCCCCTTTTTAACAAATGAAACCACCAAGCTCCTCATTCACTCCCTCGTTATCTCTCGCCTCGTTATCTCTCGCAACTCCCTTCTCATTGTGCCTCTCAATAGGCTATCCCCTCTTCAGTCTATTATGAATGCTGCTGCCAGACTTATCCACCTTACCAACAGCTCAGTGTCTGCCAACCCTCTACTCCAATCCCTACACTGGCTCCCAATCACCCAGTGAATTAAATTCAAAATACTAACCACAACATACAAAGCCATTCACATCTCTGCCCCGAGCTACATCACCAATCTTGTCTCCAAATATCACCCAAATCGTCCCCTCCGCTCTTCTCAAGACCTCCTACTCTCGAGCTCTCTCATCTCCTCCTCCCATGCTCGTCTCCAGGATTTCGCCAGAGCCTCTCCCATCCTCTGGAACTTGCCACCTCCACCGGTCCAGCTATCCCCTACTTTTGCTACCTTCAGGCGATCCCTGATAACTCATCTCTTCAGGAAAGCCTATCACGTCTCCAACTAATCTCCTACCACTTCCACCAGCTCATTCCCCACAGTTACAACCTTTTGTACCACCTGCCCCACCCTATTAGATTGCAAGCTCTTCTGAGCAGGGCCCTCTTAATCCTCTTGTATTTTATTGTATTATAACTGTATTGTCTCCCTTTTATATTGTAAAGCGCTGCGTAAACTGTTGGCGCTATATAAATCTTGCATAATAATAATAATATAATAATTTGAATCATGATCTAAATGGTTGCAAATTTTGCAATTTGTGCATTGAAGGAGCTTATCTTCATTTATACCCCATTTAATGGCAACATTCAAGCTATAATGAGGTGTCACCTTCATCCTGAGAAAACTGGTATCTTCTGGTAGACCCCTCCAATACCTTTTGTCCTGAGGCTTCTATATTAGGAGGCATGTCAAGTGTGGGTCAACTTTTCATTTAAATTAGAAAACCTGCTCAACACATAAAATGTTTTACAGTATGTTATAATATTCTGAAAGATTAATGTGATTTGTTTACAATGTCATTTTTATTAATACTGTAGCTTTTAGCCCCCCGTTCATATTGGAGCGACTTGTCATGCGATTTGACAAGTCAAATCACATGACAAGTCGAACCTATTGCTGGCAATCACACTGTTAAAATTGGTGTCGACTTTGCTGTGCCACATGAATTTGAAAAAGTAGTACATGCACTACTTTTGGTGATTTCGGGTGCGGCTTGAATAGACATCTGTGCATAAGGATGCACAGAAGTCTTCCAAGTCACACCCAAAGTCGCACTGGCATGCGGCATTGAAGTAGCCCAATTTCAGATTAAATCGCACAAATTCAAAGCCGCATTTAATGTGAACAAGGGCTTAGTGTATTACTAACATTCTCCCACTTCTCACGCCAACTGTCTTAAAGCGGATCTCCAACTATTAGTGAAGTTCAAATAGTTTGTTTGGACTGAGCTGGTGCAACACTCATTTCTTAACGGTATTTATGGAGGTAGCCATGGTTGTCACACTTTGCCACACTCTAGACTTTTAACATGTCTGCCTTTGTTTATTTCCATTACATGGTTATAGAAGTTTACATAAGAAAGATACTGTTAGGCCCCTTACACACGGGGCAAGCTCTGTTAGAGTCTGCCTGCTCAGCGGGGAAGCTGTGCAGGGAGATGGCTGGTCTGTGCCCTCTCCGCTTATGCAGAGTGGACACAGACACAACTCGCTCTCCTCTATGGGCGGTCGGATGTAAACAGACTGCCTGTCCATTTACACCCGACTGCTATCCAATCTGATCTGCCAGACCGATTCAGAACAGATTCCCATCTGTCTGTTTTTACCGAACATGATTGGATTTGATGTCGGTGGGTGTCAACAGACATGTCTTCATTGACACCCGCTGCTCCATAGAGGAGAATGGAGGGTCCAATCGGGTCCGCCTAAATAACTAACAGGCGGACCCAATCGTTCTGCCCGTGTGAAAGGGCCATAAGTGTGTTTCATCTTTCAGTTCAGCTCACAAGAAGTGATAAGATCTTCTGGCAAAATCAGCAGGTTTTTTATGTACTTCCTAAAAATTTTCTTAGCCTAAAAATGAAAATGAATGCAGCCACCATATCTAAGGACAGTTAGGGTGCAATACAGGGGGCGGCCCGTCCATTAAGGGCGCACAAGTGCCGCCCCCTCTGTCATGCCACCCCCTATATGACTAATGGATAGATTCATGCGTTGCGCCTGAATTCCAGCTGCGGGGTGTTTTTTTGAAGCACCTAACAAGAGCCATAGGCTCTAATAGGCTTCAAAAAAGGTGGATTTGGAGCGCAGAGAATTGTGCTCGCAGTCCACCCAGATGTGTTAGAAAAGCAAATGAATATTTGCTTTTGTAACACTGAACCGCCTCTCCGCCAATCAGAAAGCGCAGGTCTAATACCCATCACCTGATTGGCTGAAGGCACAGGCGCCCCTATTGGATGCCTAGCATAACGGAAGAACAGAAGAGGGGGAGGCATGGAGGACACAGGAGCCGTCCCACAGCTCGCCGCCGTCATCCGCTGCCTGACCTGCCACTAAGATGGGGTAAGTGGCAGGCAGACAGTGGGCGGGCAGGGGTCACAGTGGCGGAATTTGATGAGCACAAGTGGTGGCATTTGATGGGCTTGAGGAAAGAAAAAGATCCTGGACAGCCGCACACCATAGAAGGCATCTTTATTGATATGAAGAAATAAAATCCAAATGCAGTCACTTAATGTACAGGGAGGAACAGGAAAGATAGCTAACATGTTTCACGCCCCATCATGGCGCTTATTCATATCAATAAAGATGCCTTCTATTGTGTGCGGCCGTCCAGGATCTTTTTCTTTCCTCAAGCTTGTGCAGAGCCAGCACCTGTGAGTTCTATTAAGGCGGGTGTCTTGATGCGGATTTGAGAGATTGGCTGCATATGATGGGGCACAAGTGGCGGCATTTGATGGCCACAAGTGGCGGCATATGATGGGCACAGGTGGCTGCATATGATGGGCACAAGTAGCGGCATTTGATGGGCACAAGTAGCTGCATTTGATGGGCACAAGTGGCTGCATTTGATGGGCACAAGTGGCAGCATTTGATGGGGTACAAGTGGCGGCATATGATGGGCACATGTGTCTGCATATGATGGGCACAAGTGGCTTCATATGATGGGCACAAGTGGCTGTATTTGATGGGCACAATGGCTGCAATTGATGGGCACAAGCGGCTGCATTTAATGGGGGTTTTTTTCGGTATTTTTCAGTTTGTTTGCGCCCCCCCCCCCCAAAAAATTTTGAGCACCAACCGCCACTGGTGCAATATATTACATTTTTTTGGTACAGTATCGATAATGTTTCTACTATAAAGATAAGGTGCATGTATAATTTGACCTGCTGCTACTATTTATTATTTCATGTCTAACTGACCAAAAATGATATACCTTTTTTAGAACCTGATCAATATACATTCATTTAAAAAAAAACACTATACTTTGTATTTAAATAACATAGTTAGTTTCCTATTAAAGAAACTCCTTTGTCTACTTCAGGCTGGAGGGAGAAATTGAGTTTCTGGAGAGTGGCTTGTCCAGCACATCCACCAAAGAGAGCCTAGCAGAGGAGATGGCACATTCAGAGCCTGAGAACCAAGACACTGTCAAAATCCAAAAGGTGAGCCTCTACTTGCAAAATATTTTTTGCAGCTTGCTGTGGCTAGCGATGTGTGCAGATTGGGATGTAAGATATGGCTGATAGTGGTTATCTGCGGATATCAATTGTTTATCAATTGTGTATTAAAATCTTAATAGAAGCACTTGTAAACATATGCACAGTCCTTCATTAATGTAACAGAATGCTATATCCAGTATGTTAGTCTTTTATTACTTTGTACAAATCATAATAGGATTCTCTATAACCAGGAACCGAGACTTGTTCAGGTATCTAACTTTTCACAAGCCTGTGTTGTCATTGCAATAATGCCTGGCTTGGGAGATAACACTCACATGTGCAGCTGTAGATAATGGAAATTATATTACCTTTAGCTTTTTAACCATTATAAATTAACCAATGTGAAACATAACTACATAAATGTACTTGTCAATAATGGTCATGTCCATATTTTTGTGCATCGTATTTCTTCTTGCAATGCTATGTGATTAACTTGTGTGAGGGCCCAGTCATGGCACTTGCTTTAGGCTGCATTGATCAGTGCAGGCCTAATGCAATAAGAAGACAAAATCCACTGTTTCCAGCAGGCTCAGTTTGCATCAACACAACACACTGGGTCAAAATGGACCATGCTTCATTTAAATGCAATACAAAGAGCTAAAGTGAAACTTTTTTTGAAGTGTGTATTATCCTAAATACTTTTTTTTCCTATGTGTGTTTTCACATACAGTATGTGTGCTTTATAAATGATAGTCTCTATCATTTTCATGTACTTCCATCTGACGTACCTGGTTGATCCTTCCATTCACCTTTATTCCTTCTTCTAAACTGAAAACACAAAGCACAGAAGCTGATCTGTGTTTGCATGGTCAGTTTTCATCCTTTGGCTGGCCGTTCAGAGGTACAGGACACTGTGCAGACTAACAGCATACTGTATTGGGTGGTTTGTTCAGCCACTGCACCCCCATCTAATCATAACCTGCCTCTGGCACACACCCCCTCCCAATCGCAGCTTGCCTCTTAAACACACCCCCTGCTCAAGCACAGTCTGCATCTTGCCCGAGGCTGAACAGAATATCAAATACAGGCACACGTGGGGATAGATTTACTAAAACTGGATCACCCAGAATCTGCTGCAGCTGTGCATAGTAGCCAATCAGCTTCTAACTTCAGCTTGTTCAATTAAAGTGGAGCTCCACCCAAAAGGGGAATCTCCGCTGGTTTGCACCCTCCCCCACATAACTGCCACAGTTGGCACTTTTTGGGGGAGCAGGTACCTGGTTTTGACAGGTACCCACTTCCACTTCCGGGTAGGATCGCTGTGGCAATCTCCAAGCATTTCCTGCCCCTCCTTCTTCTCCCCGCTGCCTTCTGGGACACACACAGGTCCCAGAAGACGGCGGGACCATTCAGAAAGTGCAGTTTGACTCACGTACGTGCAGTAGGAAACCAGCTGTGAGGCCTGAAGACTTCACTGTCGGTTTTCCTTACTTACAATGCCGACGCCTGCATCCGAAGCCGATTGACGAATTGGCTCAGGGTGCCAACATCTTGAGATCCCTGGACAGGTAGGTGTCATATTAAAAGTCAGAAGCTACAGTATTTGTAGATGCTGACTTTTACTTTTTTTTCCCAGACAGGAGTTCCTCTTTAAGCTTTGACATTATAACCTGGAAGCTGATTGGTTTCTATGCAGAGCTGCACCAGATTTTGCACTCTCCAGTTTTAGTAAATCTCCCGCTGCGTATCTGCACAGTGTCCTGTGACCCCACCCTCCATTATCAGCAAGTAGAGATGCATGGTCACATGACAGAACTTTGTAACCTTGTAAAAAGGGTGAGACAGATCATTTCTGAAACTAAGCAAACAAAGTTATGGTGTCTGAATAGTTATAACTGTATTAGAAAGTGTCTATAACATTGTATGTTCACTACTACTTTAAAGTATGGAATGTTATGCTGTACAAAAAGATTACTCTAACTGGGTTTGTTTTCTATAGAACAGTCATTCCTAAGTGTGTATCATATACCACCCATCACAGAATGTGACAACCACTTTTCCTTATCTTATAACAGTGATTTAGTGCTTCGAGACATGTTCAGACTGGTTGAATCATCCCTACAGGCTGTCATGCATAGTAGTTTTGAGTTCCTGTCCTTTCTCTGCTTGGCACCACAGAGGCTAGGCTTGGAAGTTAAAGCAGTAATAAACCCAAAAGCAAACACTTATCATATTGCTGCTTACCTAGTCTTAGATGTAATGGCTATGTTATTTTTTCTTTATGCTTTCTTTCATTATAACGGGTGATCCAGCCAGTAAGTCTGTTGTTTTTCAAAAGAACAAGCTCTCTTCCAGATGTTTTAGTTTACACTGATTAGACAAACCATTTAACACTGGTAGGGGTGGTCACAATGATCATGTAAAACCTTTACCCTAAAAGGGTAAAAAACTGATTTCTGTAACTGCTTATAACGTATTAGCTGGAGTTTGGCTTCAGTTTGTTAGTGGATTTAAGTCTATTAGTACATTTAACACTACCCTCCCTCCAAGACTGACCATGCTGCTGTCCACTGTGCCCCCTGTTCTTATTCATCCAGAGTAGAGGATCTCTAATACAGAAGGTGTTACTGGCAAGATCAGCAGCTGGCAACAGAGAGAAAAAAAGCCTAAAAAAAGGAAAACTAATGCAGCCACCATATCTAATGATTGGTAAGCTGTAATATATTACATATTTGGTTTTGGGTTTAATACCGCCTTGAGCTTTCATCTCCAGGCTGCAGACCAGTAACAATGTGCAGCCACTAAGAGTGGTCATACGTGGTTATTTTATTTTATTGTTTTCATTCAGCCAGCAGGCTGAACAAAAAACTATCCAATTCCTCCATCCACACAAATGAGTTATAGGAAGGGATCCCTACAGCAGGTTGTGCTCAGTCTTTGATAACGGTAATGAAACCGTGTAGGTAGGTGGGTGGTTGTGTGGATGAGTAGGAAGGGATCCCTACAGCAGGTTGTGCTCAGTCATTGATAACGGTAATGAAACCTTGTAGGTAGGTGGGTGGTTGTGTGGATGAGTAGGAAGGGATCCCTACAGCAGGTTGTGCTCAGTCTTTGATAATGGTAATGAAACCTTGTAGGTAGGTGGGTGGTTGTGTGGACGAGTAGGAAGGGATCCCTACAGCAGGTTGTGCTCAGTCTTTGATAATGGTAATGAAACCTTGTAGGTAGGTGGGTGGTTGTGTGGATGAGTAGGAAGGGATCCCTACAGCAGGTTGTGCTTAGTCTTTGATAATGGTAATGAAACCTTGTAGGTAGGTGGGTGGTTGTGTGGATGAGTAGGAAGGGATCCCTACAGCAGGTTGTGCTCAGTCTTTGATAATGGTAATGAAACCTTGTAGGTAGGTGGGTGGTTGTGTGGATGAGTAGGAAGGGATCCCTACAGCAGGTTGTGCTCAGTCTTTGATAATGGTAATGAAACCTTGTAGGTAGGTGGGTGGTTGTGTGGACGAGTAGGAAGGGATCCCTACAGCAGGTTGTGCTCAGTCTTTGATAATGGTAATGAAACCTTGTAGGTAGGTGGGTGGTTGTGTGGATGAGTAGGAAGGGATCCCTACAGCAGGTTGTGCTCAGTCTTTGATAATGGTAATGAAACCTTGTAGGTAGGTGGGTGGTTGTGTGGACGAGTAGGAAGGGATCCCTACAGCAGGTTGTGCTCAGTCTTTGATAATGGTAATGAAACCTTGTAGGTAGGTGGGTGGTTGTGTGGATGAGTAGGAAGGGATCCCTACAGCAGGTTGTGCTCAGTCTTTGATAATGGTAATGAAACCTTGTAGGTAGGTGGGTGGTTGTGTGGATGAGTAGGAAGGGATCCCTACAGCAGGTTGTGCTCAGTCTTTGATAATGGTAATGAAACCTTGTAGGTAGGTGGGTGGTTGTGTGGATGAGTAGGAAGGGATCCCTACAGCAGGTTGTGCTCAGTCTTTGATAATGGTAATGAAACCTTGTAGGTAGGTGGGTGGTTGTGTGGACGAGTAGGAAGGGATCCCTACAGCAGGTTGTGCTCAGTCTTTGATAATGGTAATGAAACCTTGTAGGTAGGTGGGTGGTTGTGTGGACGAGTAGGAAGGGATCCCTACAGCAGGTTGTGCTCAGTCTTTGATAATGGTAATGAAACCTTGTAGGTAGGTGGGTGGTTGTGTGGACGAGTAGGAAGGGATCCCTACAGCAGGTTGTGCTCAGTCTTTGATAATGGTAATGAAACCTTGTAGGTAGGTGGGTGGTTGTGTGGATGAGTAGGAAGGGATCCCTACAGCAGGTTGTGCTCAGTTTTTAATAATGGTAATGAAACCTTGTAGGTAGGTGGGTGGTTGTGTGGATGAGTAGGAAGGGATCCCTACAGCAGGTTGTGCTCAGTCTTTGATAATGGTAATGAAACCTTGTAGGTAGGTGGGTGGTTGTGTGGATGAGTAGGAAGGGATCCCTACAGCAGGTTGTGCTCAGTCTTTGATAATGGTAATGAAACCTTGTAGGTAGGTGGGTGGTTGTGTGGACGAGTAGGAAGGGATCCCTACAGCAGGTTGTGCTCAGTCTTTGATAATGGTAATGAAACCTTGTAGGTAGGTGGGTGGTTGTGTGGACGAGTAGGAAGGGATCCCTACAGCAGGTTGTGCTCAGTCTTTGATAATGGTAATGAAACCTTGTAGGTAGGTGGGTGGTTGTGTGGATGAGTAGGAAGGGATCCCTACAGCAGGTTGTGCTCAGTCTTTGATAATGGTAATGAAACCTTGTAGGTAGGTGGGTGGTTGTGTGGACGAGTAGGAAGGGATCCCTACAGCAGGTTGTGCTCAGTCTTTGATAATGGTAATGAAACCTTGTAGGTAGGTGGGTGGTTGTGTGGATGAGTAGGAAGGGATCCCTACAGCAGGTTGTGCTCAGTCTTTGATAATGGTAATGAAACCTTGTAGGTAGGTGGGTGGTTGTGTGGATGAGTAGGAAGGGATCCCTACAGCAGGTTGTGCTCAGTCTTTGATAATGGTAATGAAACCTTGTAGGTAGGTGGGTGGTTGTGTGGACGAGTAGGAAGGGATCCCTACAGCAGGTTGTGCTCAGTCTTTGATAATGGTAATGAAACCTTGTAGGTAGGTGGGTGGTTGTGTGGACGAGTAGGAAGGGATCCCTACAGCAGGTTGTGCTCAGTCTTTGATAATGGTAATGAAACCTTGTAGGTAGGTGGGTGGTTGTGTGGACGAGTAGGAAGGGATCCCTACAGCAGGTTGTGCTCAGTCTTTGATAATGGTAATGAAACCTTGTAGGTAGGTGGGTGGTTGTGTGGACGAGTAGGAAGGGATCCCTACAGCAGGTTGTGCTCAGTCTTTGATAATGGTAATGAAACCTTGTAGGTAGGTGGGTGGTTGTGTGGATGAGTAGGAAGGGATCCCTACAGCAGGTTGTGCTCAGTTTTTAATAATGGTAATGAAACCTTGTAGGTAGGTGGGTGGTTGTGTGGATGAGTAGGAAGGGATCCCTACAGCAGGTTGTGCTCAGTCTTTGATAATGGTAATGAAACCTTGTAGGTAGGTGGGTGGTTGTGTGGATGAGTAGGAAGGGATCCCTACAGCAGGTTGTGCTCAGTCTTTGATAATGGTAATGAAACCTTGTAGGTAGGTGGGTGGTTGTGTGGACGAGTAGGAAGGGATCCCTACAGCAGGTTGTGCTCAGTCTTTGATAATGGTAATGAAACCTGGTAGGTAGGTGGGTGGTTGTGTGGATGAGTAGGAAGGGATCCCTACAGCAGGTTGTGCTCAGTCTTTGATAATGGTAATGAAACCTTGTAGGTAGGTGGGTGGTTGTGTGGACGAGTAGGAAGGGATCCCTACAGCAGGTTGTGCTCAGTCTTTGATAATGGTAATGAAACCTTGTAGGTAGGTGGGTGGTTGTGTGGATGAGTAGGAAGGGATCCCTACAGCAGGTTGTGCTCAGTCTTTGATAATGGTAATGAAACCTTGTAGGTAGGTGGGTGGTTGTGTGGACGAGTAGGAAGGGATCCCTACAGCAGGTTGTGCTCAGTCTTTGATAATGGTAATGAAACCTTGTAGGTAGGTGGGTGGTTGTGTGGATGAGTAGGAAGGGATCCCTACAGCAGGTTGTGCTCAGTCTTTGATAATGGTAATGAAACCTTGTAGGTAGGTGGGTGGTTGTGTGGACGAGTAGGAAGGGATCCCTACAGCAGGTTGTGCTCAGTCTTTGATAATGGTAATGAAACCTTGTAGGTAGGTGGGTGGTTGTGTGGACGAGTAGGAAGGGATCCCTACAGCAGGTTGTGCTCAGTCTTTGATAATGGTAATGAAACCTTGTAGGTAGGTGGGTGGTTGTGTGGATGAGTAGGAAGGGATCCCTACAGCAGGTTGTGCTCAGTCTTTGATAATGGTAATGAAACCTTGTAGGTAGGTGGGTGGTTGTGTGGACGAGTAGGAAGGGATCCCTACAGCAGGTTGTGCTCAGTCTTTGATAATGGTAATGAAACCTTGTAGGTAGGTGGGTGGTTGTGTGGACGAGTAGGAAGGGATCCCTACAGCAGGTTGTGCTCAGTCTTTGATAATGGTAATGAAACCTTGTAGGTAGGTGGGTGGTTGTGTGGACGAGTAGGAAGGGATCCCTACAGCAGGTTGTGCTCAGTCTTTGATAATGGTAATGAAACCTTGTAGGTAGGTGGGTGGTTGTGTGGACGAGTAGGAAGGGATCCCTACAGCAGGTTGTGCTCAGTCTTTGATAATGGTAATGAAACCTTGTAGGTAGGTGGGTGGTTGTGTGGATGAGTAGGAAGGGATCCCTACAGCAGGTTGTGCTCAGTCTTTGATAATGGTAATGAAACCTTGTAGGTAGGTGGGTGGTTGTGTGGACGAGTAGGAAGGGATCCCTACAGCAGGTTGTGCTCAGTCTTTGATAATGGTAATGAAACCTTGTAGGTAGGTGGGTGGTTGTGTGGACGAGTAGGAAGGGATCCCTACAGCAGGTTGTGCTCAGTCTTTGATAATGGTAATGAAACCTTGTAGGTAGGTGGGTGGTTGTGTGGATGAGTAGGAAGGGATCCCTACAGCAGGTTGTGCTCAGTCTTTGATAATGGTAATGAAACCTTGTAGGTAGGTGGGTGGTTGTGTGGACGAGTAGGAAGGGATCCCTACAGCAGGTTGTGCTCAGTCTTTGATAATGGTAATGAAACCTTGTAGGTAGGTGGGTGGTTGTGTGGACGAGTAGGAAGGGATCCCTACAGCAGGTTGTGCTCAGTCTTTGATAATGGTAATGAAACCTTGTAGGTAGGTGGGTGGTTGTGTGGATGAGTAGGAAGGGATCCCTACAGCAGGTTGTGCTCAGTCTTTGATAATGGTAATGAAACCTTGTAGGTAGGTGGGTGGTTGTGTGGACGAGTAGGAAGGGATCCCTACAGCAGGTTGTGCTCAGTCTTTGATAATGGTAATGAAACCTTGTAGGTAGGTGGGTGGTTGTGTGGATGAGTAGGAAGGGATCCCTACAGCAGGTTGTGCTCAGTCTTTGATAATGGTAATGAAACCTTGTAGGTAGGTGGGTGGTTGTGTGGACGAGTAGGAAGGGATCCCTACAGCAGGTTGTGCTCAGTCTTTGATAATGGTAATGAAACCTTGTAGGTAGGTGGGTGGTTGTGTGGATGAGTAGGAAGGGATCCCTACAGCAGGTTGTGCTCAGTCTTTGATAATGGTAATAAAACCTCTTGGGGTTTGGGAAGCTGCCTTTGTGGTACGGCCTTATGGCTGGCTTGATGTACTTGTCACTACTTTCAATAAACACATTTTAACCTATCTTCCGATTCTTTTTTTGGACCCTGAGTTCTCCTTCCTTCCTACTTTCTCAACTCTGTAATTCCTAGGAACAGCGAATGATGGCATCAATACACCACAGCTTGCTGTACTGGGTGGAGTTGGGAGTCTGAGACTCCCAGTCTGACCCACAAGTTTACTGTATGCCGATTGATTGACAGGTCAGACTCCTGGTATATTTGTGTGCATGTATCTGTGGTCCTTCAGGGATCTCTGTTTATTGGGCACATATTGCCCAGTGACCGTGCACACCCAGCACATTATCTCTGTGTAAGAAGCATACAGTGAGCTATTGCAGCTTGTATTACATTATGGAATTTTCTTTCCTTCAACCAAGGATTGAAGAAAACAAAATTCACCAGGAGCAAAGAGAAGTGAAAGAAGTAGAGAAGTACAGATCTGCCCCCTGCCTGCTTCCTCTTGTGAGTGTCTGTCCAAACACTCATCAGAGGGAACCTACTACTACTACCTTCACCCTTCTGCTCAGCTGGGAGGGAACAAGGAGGCAGCTTCTCTGGGCTAAGTCTCTCTTCTCTCTTTGTTAAGTTACTATACAGATGCCATATAGACGCATCGTCAGACCAGGTGGCAATCTGCTGCTAATACTGGTGCCACATTGTAGTGCAGATATTGGTTTATAGGCACAAAAACTACAACATTCTTGCAACAAAATAATAATTTGTGATTTTTGCCACACGTGTCGCAGATCTTTCTCAAAATAGGTGCACTATGTTGTTTATTTGATGCATATCAAGCGAGCATCACATTTGCGCCCAAAACATGTCAAAATAACAAAAGGGCCCACTGTTTTTTTTCCTGCTTACATGTGTTTTTTCTTAACGTTACCTACTGTACCTGTTTATGTCAATTTTTTTTACTTAGTATTGCTTCTGCATGCTGCCAACTATCCCTGGAATTCATAAAGAATGTTGTGCACTCTTTAGAATTCCATTGCACCTCCGCAGGACAAATGGTGGTGCTTGTGTCAGATTCATGTATCTGTCAGGGACAGTTACATTATTTTCACACAGGAGGCAGGCACTAAGGCCCATGTTTCCACCCAAACTCTCTGGGGGGATTTCAGTAAAGTATTTACAACACTTTTTGGGCAGGAAGGTCCTCTTGCAGTTCCAATGGGTGGTGGCAGATTTGGGTAGTTCCTATTACTGCAACCTCCTGCTGACATTTCCTATGATCGTGGGTGCCACCTAGTGACCATGATCCCTTTTTTTTTGTCTTGAAATACCTCAATAAGGTGACATCTTACTTAAAACCAGTGGCCGCCCGTCCATTAGGGGCTACCCCCCCCTAGCCATGCTCCAGCCCCCTGATCTAAATAAAGGGCGCCAGATGCATGAATTCCAATGGCGGGGGAGTGTTTTTTTGAAGCACGTGATTAGAGCCAGAGGCTCTAATAGGCTTCAAAAAAGGGTAGTTTCGGGGCGGAAAGCACTGCACCCGATCCCACCCAGTTGTGTGACAATAGCAAATGAATATTCGTTATTTTCACACTGATCCTCCTCCCATCACCGGATTGGCCTGAAAGATGTTGTGATCTGATTGGCCAACAGGAGGAGGAGGGCAGAGAGGCTGGGGAACCGAGCGCTGCCCGCGAAATGGGGTAAGTGCTGCCCCTGACTTACTGACTGACCAAAGGGGGGGTGCTGCCCGTGACCCGGCCGGCCGAACCAGTGGGGGGCTTCAATGCTCGCCGTGAGCCATGGATTGTCTGCCACCCCCCCCCCCCCCTCCCAAAAAGAAAAAAAAAAAAAACAGCCGCCACTGCTTAAAATTTAGATTCCTGGATCAACTCTATCACTCACAAAAAAAAAAAGAAATATCTCATTGCCCCTTGCTGTGTGATCTTCTGCACCAGGTACGGACCCGTGAATCACACCACTGCAATTAAATTCTAAAGAACCCCACCAAGCCTCAGTTGTCCTTATTAATCCCAGCTGCAGCTGTCAAAGGGCTGTGACACAGGTAGGACTATCCCTAGTTTGATATACAGAATTAGAATTTGATCCAGGAGTTCTTCCTTTATCAGAGGCAACCACTTTTCCTGTATTTCATTATCTTCCTGTAGAATTTGCCAAAATTATTTTGATGGTTTCATTTTTTCTGATACGTTAACCTAATGTTAACTTCCCTTTTTGATGAACATGCAAGGATAAAGTATTCATTCTCTCTTTTATTTATTTTTTCAGACCGTAGTGCATGCTGCCAGGGGTAAGTTCACTTTGCTTTTCTTTTACATGTGGCGCATCATTAAATTCATGTGTAAAGGCAAATAATTGCTTTGCCAGTTGTTCGGCCTAAGCAGTATCAACCTTCTATGTCCTCAGATCAGAATGCTGTACAGTCCCCGGCAAAGAAGGCAGATAGTCCAGATATGATGAGAGCAGGTGAGTTCCAGGGTGGTTCACAGCCAATGTTTTGGCACCTTATTCTATGCTGGGCACCCCTTGGCTTCCACAGCACCCAGAAAAAAAGGCATGGCTGAGCTTTACTTGCTAATACCGACCTAGTGAAGATGGTTAGCACTTGAGTTGGTGGTATAAGCAGTGATGATCTGCAGTAATATATAGCAAGCAATCAGAAGTGAATGCACTGCAAACTGGCAAGTAAAAGAATTCTGAGTGTTTGCTATTTGTTACTGCATTTTGTGGTTTATGCCTTCTATCATAAGACAGCCTTTGCATAGCAATTGTAATGACACTTGGCAAGACTCCACTGCCACAAAATGAAAGCAAAATTCACACATACTAAAAAATACCATGGCACTTCATTGCTAACTAATATAGTATTAAAGTGTACCTGTCATGCCATGTTTCTGTTGTTGATGCATTTGGAACATTTGGAGCAGATTGGTAACTATAGGTGGTACCTTTTAACAATATAAAAGCAGAAGAAAAGAGTAGTGGGACTTTAAATGAGGGCTGTCACTGCAAACAGGTAATGCATAAGGTATAAGATATTCAAATTTTATTGATCAACTACATGTGAACAATTAATAATCTGGAGTTAAGCAATATGTTTTAGTTCATAATAAAAACAACGATATGCAAAAGAGCTGACATATGAACAGAAAATACACATACATATAAATTACATAATGCTTAATAGAGATATTATACATAATTGTGACCACGGACCATTATATAAAAAGTAGATGATATGCCAAACTTGACAAGGCACCCTAAAAAACTCTACGCGTTTCATGGCTCTTGACCACTTATCAGGAGTTAGGTGCAAGGATGAACTATGAAAAATAAATACACAGAGTGTACAATATCTGTTATTTTTTGAATACTACCATAAATTAAGTTTCTGTTCTAGTTCTTCCTTACACAGTCATTGCTGTTCAGATAAACAGCAGTTTACTTTATATTATCAAAATATCTGTTTATCAAAAGTACTATCTACTTACCTGGCTCACTCCTGTACTGCCTATATCCTCTGCTGGCCTTCCCCCAAAAAAACTTGTGGGTATGGAGAGCACATGCCCATAAAATGCCCTCTGCCTCTCCACAATGCAGCACTGGGCCTGAGTAACCAATTGCCTGTAGAGGTTAAATAAGCAGCAGGTTGAAAGTCTCAGTCTGCATGAGCTATTGGCAGCGAGGACATCAGGAGTTACATAGTTACATACAGTAATTAATCTGGGTGAAAAAACACACTGGTCCATCCAGTTCAACCAAAAAAAATTATTAAAACACACACATGAATAGAAAACCTCCATATACACTATCCTATACCCACAGTTGATCCAGAGGCAGGCAAAGAAACTCGAAAAAAGAAAGAAAAAGAAAAAAAGCATAATCCAATTTGCTCCAGCCAAGGAAAAAGATTCCCCCCGATCCCCAAAGAGGCAATCAGATATTCCCTGGATCAACTTTACCTGTAAAGTTGGGTTTAATTACCATTGTAATAGTGGTAAATAGAAAAAAAAGTTAAAAAACATGTACCTAAAATAGTAAAATGCAGTATAATGAAACAAAGCTTAAAAATTTGGTGAGATCATAAAGATTTTGATTACCCCTGGTAATCCCCCGTTAAACTTGGTAGAGTCAGCTTTGTTCCTATCCTTGGATTAACAATAGTGTTTCAATTAAATAAGCCTGGCCATCTGATTGACTGCTCCCCCAAGAATGATTGGTCAGGGGCGTTTGACCCCACTAGGAGAAATAACATTTTTTACTGGATTTGGCAAGGCTATTTCCATACCTATGGGTACTTTTAGGGCACCCATTCATAGCAAGCAAGGCAACATTTTCCAATATGGATTATGAAAATCAGGCTTTTATCACAAAGATGGTGGAAAATCTGTTTGCGAGCAGGCACAGATTGTTGCTTTTCTATGGGGAAAAGGGAATGAAGCATTTCATTGAAATGGAGAGAAGATAGCAGTAAGTACCAGCAGCAAAAAATAGAACAGACTTATACCCAACTGCCATTCCCCATTCTACTCAGTATGTGGAATAGTGACAATATTGTGAATATTCTGGCTGTCCTAAAGATGATTATTAAAAACTGTTATTGTGCTATTATGGGCAAGTGACAGGTACTCTTTGCATTTGACCGTTTTCAGTATACTTGCTATAATTTTTTTACTACTGATTAAGTAAATACTGCTTCTGAACAATTCATTACATAATATGCACTAAAATGTTAACATTTTGTCACTGCTCTAGTATCAATAGGCAGTCTGTAACTATATTGAACATTGTAACAAAAAGAATTTGTAAAAGTAATTTAATAAACTTGAGCGAAAATGATATTTTATTTTACACAGCTCTGTATGCTTTATTTATTCTTCTTTCAAATGAATTATAGCCGATCTGGATGCAGTGGCATAATGTCACAACATGTTAACATGCAGTAATGACAGTATGAATGCAGTTATACCAAGTAGTGGATCACAGCTGGCTGTTGCTAGCCCTGTTGTCCTCACAGCATGATCAGGATCCTGTGCTGGGGATATAGCAAACCAAGGAATCGGCCACATTGTCTGCTACCTTTCTGCTTTGCTACTTTCATTCTAAGCCTGGTTTCCCTACTATGTTTACCTGCTTGTTGCCCCTCCGCAGGGCGGTGGGAGGGTTTTGGGGTGCTGTAAAATTTAATGTTGCTGTCCTGTTTGTGTCCCAGCCATGTACTCTGTGGAGATAACAGTAGAGAAGGACAGAATCACAGGGAAGACTAAGGTCCTCTCTAGCAACACTGTGCTCCCCAAAGAGCACCTGCTGCAGGGGGTCAAGGTGTATGAAGATGAACAGAAAGGTAGGGTTCTTTAGAAAGATGGCTTTTACCCTCCTCAGACACAGTGGTAATTATGGGTACAAATATATAACATATTGTCAATTAAAGACATTTTCTTTCTCCTTCTGGAAGTCTGTAACAGTCTGCGTCAAGATGCCAGGGCAACTACAGATGATCCAGGATTTAAAGTGGATGGAGAAGACTTTATGAAGTTTTTTTCACGTCTTTGTTTCTTTCATTTCATCAAACTACTTGTCCATGATCTTGTGAATTTTATATATAATATACTTTCCATATATATGTATATGTATTACTGTTGTCTTTTTGTACACATATTTGCACAGTCTAATGATTATATTTTTAAGCATTATGGTAGGCTGTTTACACACATATCTGCATACATACATACATCTACTTCAGGGCTTGTTTTATGAGAATGTTGAAAGCGTATTGATGCTCCACCTGCCAGCTGCTGTGTCACTAGTGAACCTCTTTAGAGATGCAGGGGCACATTAGTGACATAGCAGTTGGAGCAAAGAAACACACCCAAAATGTTGGCTGCTGCCGATTCCAGTGGTGGGTATATAAATGTAATTTTACTAGCTGTTTTTTCACTTTTTTTTTTTACAGTGTTCAAGTTTACTGCATTTACTAAATGTATTTGTTATATTATTTTTAAACATTTGCATGTATACCATTTAGTTTATTTTGTTTTTTTGCATTTTTCTCACAATCTTTTATTTCCTTTCAGTTGTTCATGCAGTAAGATCTGAGGTGGCAATTCCCAATGATACGGTCCACCCGCTGAGTTCCACAGAGGTGGACGAGCTGATCACAAAGGCAGAGGAAGCAACACTCAGTGAGATTTCCTTAACCTCAGATGAGAAGACCCAGATCAAAAAAGCATCTCCCCGCAAGGAGATTCCTGGGGTGCAAGCTCGACCCCCTCAGAACTCACCAGGCCCAGAACAACCCGTAACCATGATTTTCATGGGCTATCAGAATGTGGAGGATGAGAATGAGACAAAGAAAGTTTTGGGCGTGGAAGAAGCTATCACTGCAGAACTAGTCATCATTGGTGATGGGGATGCCCAGCCAGCTGTTGATGGAGACCTACAAGAAAAGGTGCAACATCCTCCCAATGGTGCCCCTGCAGATACTCCCAACAAGAGTGAGAAGCCAGAGACCAATGACACAGCAGCACCCACGAGCGGAGAGCAGGACCTAAGCATGAAGAAACAAAGGTGCAAGTGTTGTAGCGTGATGTAAGCAGAACGTAGGGGAGGGTTGTGCCTTTCCTCCTCTACTTCACATACCCCTTAAAGCCTAAGATGGGAGCTCTTATGTCACCATGGGGAACTACCCCTTAGCCTTTTTCTCAGTTCCATAATGGGTTCCCTCTGTTTGCTGCAGCCTTTGAGGGAGCCCTCTTCACAATTTCAAGACTCAGAATGTGGCATCCAGTCTGCCATAAACATTGCTTCCTCTTAAACCTGGAAGGACTGTACAATATAATCCAATAATTTGAATGACTCAGGCCACACTGAGTTTCCAAGCTAAAGCTTTTCAGACTGTGAAGGAGGCTTTTCCATGTCACTCCCAGGTGTATGAGAGGGGTGCTTGTTTTTCTTCTCAGCCCTATACAGTACATGCTGTAATGGCAGAAATAGTTCAACATTTTCTCTTGTTGCCATCAACTGTAGTCATCTATAAAGAATCTGCAGCTCTCTCTATTTATTAAGAAAGCTACTGCCAATTTGTACAAAGAAGACATTCAGCATACACTTCCAAATGCCTCCAACTTGCTCATCTCCCAGTGCTAAGCCTTATTATTGCTCAAGCCCGATTTTCAAGAGAGATTACAAAAGCTTACTTGAACTGAATGTGATGTGGATAACACAGAATTACTGAAATGAAAATCTGTCTGGAATATTTTCCCTCTGGATATGAGAAGACAAGCAGGAACTAGATAATTAGGTGAAGATGGCTCATACTTGTACAATAAACTACAAGTAATTAAGAGGTATACTGTGATAGAATTTTATGGTCATTTTAATTCTAAGACATCAACAGAAAAAGTGTTAAGGTTTGGACCCTATTTAGCCCAGCTGTAAGAAGCATACGTGATATAGAAGAGCATAGTCATTGTTGGATAAACGTGCTACCTGTATAGTTGCACAGGGCCCATCAAAATTTGGATTTTCACCTCTTTCGAACATTTGTGTAAAATGTATTTTAATATATATATATATATATATATATATATATATATATATATATATATATATATATATATATATTAGGCCTCCCTCTGTAGGTGTATTTCAAGTAAATTGTTATGATCATAAAGGGGTGTTTTTCCACCTCAATCCTCTCTGCTTGAAAAGAGCCAACTCAACACCCATAGTCTTCTTAAACTCCTAAACTGGAACAGAGAATATAAGGAGATCATGCGAAGAGAGAGAACAGTTGTATCTCAGGCACGAGCAACTCAGTTCTTAGTAACAGATGTAAACTGTAATAAGGATATGTAGGACAGGAAGTTGTTCTGTATACTAGTCTACCTTTCGACAATTTCAGTGGATACAAAGAAAATAAGCAAGACTTTCTTTGTTGGTGGTAGGCACTATACTAAAATTGTAGACAGGGTGCCATATAATCAAAAGCAGACCCTGTGTAAGATTGTACCTGTGTACAATTTAATTATCATTACAAATGCCACAACTAAAGGTGCAGAATATTAAACCTTCCATCTATGTTTCTTGTATTTATTGGCATGTAAGAATGCGTAGTAATCATCAGTGAACTGAAACATGGCAAACTTATTTCCGTTCCCATTAACAAATAGTGGTAATTAAATTATTGGTCCATTAGAATCTCCTGTTAGCAGTCGCCAAGAGAGGTTTTAATGCTCCAGTAAGTAAAAAAATACATTACAGCTATAGTCATTTGAACTCACTCCCGCCCTATAAAAAGTGCAAGAAGTGCTGAAGATGTGATATGTAGGTATTATTTTACTTTACGTCCAATTGTTTGAAGCCGTAAGCTCTAGTGGCTGTATAGGATTGTGTATTCTGCAAGACCTTTGTATGATGTGCATGGAGAGGTGCTGCAGGTCTTACTGAATTCCCTCTGATTTTCACCGTCCACCCCTTTGCCTATGATCCTTGTATGTTAATTGTGAACCCTCTGTGCCCAGCTGAGTTTATGTGTCCCAGTTGTAGCACATGAAGCTGGGTGTTCATGAGGTCATAGGTCCCAAGCTGGACTTTCATAATGGTGCCTCTGTCTTTTGCTCTACCTGCCCAATACTGAACCTCACCTTCCCTCTTTTGCCCAGATTTCAAAAGAATTCACTGTAAAATATGTCAGTAAGTAAATAAAATGTGTCATTAACTACACAATTGCAATAGACTTTTATGTGTGCGTGGTTGTGACAGATGTTCAAGTACCATTATGTTGCCAGACTAACTAAGCACAAGCTTTGCTCATTGGTATTAGGTCTTTCAGTTCCTATAAATACAAATTTCATAAAGTAACGTGTTGAAAGTTGAAATTATTATTCATTAGTATCATATAGTCCCAGATATAATTTTTCTTTTTTTTTTGCAAACATGAATACAGATTATCTTATGGATTCAACCATAAATAATTCATCTGACTAGAAAGTATAGGAGAGAATGTGGCTTTCAGCATGAAAAATAGCAGTGATTGGTATATACTTCTTATAAACAGAGTAATTATGTAGATAAATAAGGGTCTGGAAGTAATATAGATAGATAAGGATATTAATACTAGTTTTGTAATGAATTAGGGAGCCCAAAACTTCCTGTACCTTAACCAATCTGGCTAAAAGATATGGTGATTTTGTAGTTTTCACATCATAGTCCTCTACTATTTTTCTGTTAAAAGCGGAACTCTCAATCAACATTAACTATTTTTCGTCCTTCTGCTGCTAGCATTAGTAAATAGATGGGAAGGTATATGATATTTTCTTGTTTTAAACTTCTTTTTTTTCCATTTCTTCAGTTGCTTCCTGGTTTCTAGCCCAGGCCAAAATAATGTCATATATCCCAAGAATCTTTAGGAGGAGAGGAGGGGCTTTCTCAGCTAAGCACGCCCTCCTGGCTGCATGCCTGAACTAAGGGCAGAAGGAATTCAGGAAGTAAATAGCGTTTTTAGTTTATAGTGCTCAGATACAGTTTAGTTCCGCTTTAAGGCAGAATAATCTGTCTCTTTGTATCATTCATTTAAAGATGGAATCTTAGTACATTGTCAGTTGTTGAATTTATAAGTTATGTAGCTATTTTAGGTCAAGTTTGCAAAAAGGCTATATAATTTAAATAAATTAATTCTGGATGCAGTCATATAGAAAATTTGGTTATTGTATTTGATGCAAATTAATTTTTGTTTCCAAATACCTGTGTAGTTTACGGCAGCTAAACATTATGAGCAGGGGTGTAACAAGAAATCACAGGGCCACTTAGCAAAAATGTAATGCTACCCCCCCCCCAAAAAAAAAAAAACACACCATTGTACAACATCATAATCACCATGGCAGGTGATGAAGCACTGAAGAGGATATGGTCATAATACTAAGGTAAATAAGTGTGGAGGGAGAGGGGAAGTCTCTTTCAGCCCGGAGACAAATAAATACATATGTGAAAAGTGTGGTGAGCATTTGTATTCCGCCCCCCCCCCCCCCCCGAGTCAATACTTTGTAGAACTACCTTTCACTGCAATTACAGCTGCAAGTCTTTTTGGGGAGGTCTCTACTAGCTTTGCACATCTAGAGAGTGACATTTTTGTCCATTCTTATTTGCTAAATAGCTCAAACTATGTCAGATAGGATGGAGAGCATCTGTGAACAGCAATTTTCAAATCTTGCCACAGATTCTCAATTGGATTTAGGTCTGGACTTTGACTGGGCCATTCTAACACATAAATATGCTTTGATCTAAACCATTGGATTGTAGCTCTGGCTGTATGTTTAGGGTCATTGTCCTGCTGGAAGGTGAACCTATGCTCCAGTCTCAAGTCTTTTGCAGACTCTAACAGGTTTTCTTCTAAGATTGCCCTGTATTTGACTCCATCCATCTTCCTATCAACTCTGACCAGCTTCCCTGTCCCTGCTGAAGAAAAGCATCCCCCACAACATGATGCTGTCACCACCATGTTTCACGGTGGGGATGGTGTGTTCAGAGTGATGTGCAGTTAGATTTCCGCCACACATAGCGTTTTGCTTTTAGGCCAAAAAGTTCAATTTTGGTCTCATCTGGCCAGAGCACCCTCTTCCACATGTTTGCTGTGTCCCCCACATGGCTTCTCGCAAACTGAAAACGAGACTTCCTGTGGCTTTCTTTCAACAATGGCTTTCTTCTTGCCACTCTTCCATAAGGACCAGTTCTGTGGAGTGCATGACTAGTTGTCCTGTGGACAGATTCTCCCACCTGAGCTATGGATCTCTGCAGCTCCTCCAGAGTTATGGGCCTCTTGGCTGCTTCTCTGATTAATGCTCTCCTTGCCCGGCCTGTAAGTTTAGGTGGACAGCCCTGTCTTGGTAGGTTTGCAATTGTTCCATACTCTCCATTTTCGGATGATGTATTGAACAGTGCTTCCTGAGATGTTTAAAGCTTGGTATTTTTTTTATAACCTAACCCTGCTTTAAACTTCTCCTTCATGATGCTGTTTGTTCAGTAAGATCCTCTAACAAACCACAAGAGCTTCACAGAACAGCTGTATTTATACTGATATTAAATTACACACAGTTGGACTCTATTTACTAATTTGGTGACTTCTGAAGGCAATTGGTTCCACTAGATTTTGGTTAAGGGCATCAGAGTAAAGGGGGCTAAATACTAATCCACACTTTTCAGATATTTATTTGTAAAAAACATTGGAAAACCATTTATCATTTTCCTTCCACTTCACAATTATGTGACACTAAACCTAGCACTTATCTAGGAGGGTGCTACATTTTATAGTTTTAATTTTACTGGGCCACTTTGTGTTGGTAAATATACTATATTTTTTTCTTTTTTTTATAACATATAAAACTATCCAGACAGGAACAAATAGTGAAACATGGCAGTTCTTCTGTGGCCTTCAAAAAACTGAAAATCCAGGAAAAAAAAGAGACACATAATGGTGTTACAGTTACTGTCTAATGTAATTCAATATGGTTATGCTGCAAACAATCCACTATTAATTAGGAAGCCCACTAGCACATGAATGATCAAATGTATATATGTTCATATGAATGTAATTAAGTAAGCTTATTACGCATGAATAGTATAATAGTGAGCCATCGTAGAAAAGTAAATTTAGCTGGGATGCAAGTTACTGTTATTATTGTACACGTGTCAGTGTATCAATTTTGGCATTCTAGTAATACACTTAAGAACATCTACTGGTATGCAGTATATGCACTTGTCTACGTAATATGACGTTATTCATAGTAATTACACCGGTTTTATTGTTTTTAGGACTTTACTTAATTGCTAGTGGTATAGGAACTTTGAAACTAAGGTAATAAATTTTACTGCTAGCATAAACAATTTGCAGACAGCCAGCACAAAAATTTGAACCTTCACCACATGCTTATATGTATTGTTTCACATCTGTCTTACATAGGAGATACTGCCCAACATTATAGGGTTCATCCACATGTGAATATACTGGAATTTTCTCATTCAAGTCAAATCAGTTAAATCTTGGTACTGGGTCTCAGACTTGGCATGAAGGCCTTTTTGGCAAAGACTGGCTGCGATGCACATTAAGATTTTAAAAAATGGTGAAAATACACTCCTGTGTGTAGGTTATATCTACACAAATAGGTTGGAAAAGTATCTATGGTTTTGTCCCCATTTTAGTAATAGTATCCTTGACTCAGAGACTGCTTTGTAAACGACATTATCATTGGCTGCCAATGCTGGGAGTAGGAGGAGCAGCATTCTCATTGTCTGCCTGTGCCTGCAAGAGGAGGAGAAGGAAGGTGTTCTTGCATTAGCTCCAAGCTGGAAGCGGGAACATGTGCTGTCTGCAGGTATCAGGTGTTCCACCCTCCCACCTTGTTTAGCGCTCCCTCACCCATTCATAGAAGGGAACCTATTACTTTAAGAAAAAGTGCAAAAAAACCCCACAAAATCAAATACGCAGCAAACACAAAAAAAAAGAAGATATCCCCTCCTAAATGTATATTACCAAAAGAATGTGTTGCGCAAAACGCGGACAACTAAAATACACAATCGTAAAGTGCATGTAGACAATCAACTTGATATTAATAAATAATATGTGTATATCTGTCCATATATAAATCTCAACAGCCTGTAAACAACAAACTTGGTTTTAATAAATTGTATGTGCATATAAGTCCATATATAAATGCTGACAACCAAGTGTTGACACGTAATAAATGAATTCTTCCTCAGTGCTTTAAAACTCCACCACAAAAAAGCTCCACCCAAAAGTGTCAATGGGGGGCACACTTACCGACTTCCCTTGACTACCTTAATTACAGGATGGTCATAAAGTGCTTTGTGTGATTTCTGTGGGAGATATGAAGATCCTCCACACAGCCTCTGTATTGCTCAGGGCAATCGACACTCGGATATATAGCCCAACTCTCAGTATAGTATGTCATGAAAGGCAAAATAAAAAAGGCCTCTTCATAGTGTAAAACAGCTTGTAAAACTTTAATGAATAAAAGAATCTCACTTACATCAATGTTACAAACATGCGCATGTTAAATCCACAACAAACTGGCATGGACATCCACTTCCTATTACGCGTCATTAGAGGCTGCATCATCAATAGACATCTTCCGGGGCAACGAGCTACTAAGTTGGATGTTTACAGGCTGTTGAGATTTATTTATGGACTTATATTCACATATTATTTATTAAAATATATGTATGTTTTTTTTTTTAAGAATCATACTTACCTAGTTGGATGCAGCATCGATCCGATGCTGGATCTGTCCCCCGGCGCCTCTAACACTGAGAACCAAGCGATTGAACACCGCCGATCACAAGGTTCTCACAGCTCTGTGAGCAGAGAGCTGGTGACTGTCAGTCACCAGCTCTCTGCCCCTCCCTCCACGCTCTGGGCTGTGGTGGGAGCAGGAGCAGCTGGCTCAGGCTCTCATCGGCTTGCTGAGAGGTTGAGCAAGGTTCCAGTCCAAGCATGTGGGCAGATCCTGACTCCATTGTCGCAATCTTGCCCGAGCCTAGACAGGCTCTGTGACATCAGCGGACTGCAGCCCGCTGTCTGCTAAAAACGGGTCAATGAAGTGCAGAACAAACTGAAAGTTGAAAAGCTTTACTGAAAAAAATTGGTGAAAATTCACTTCAATTATCATTTAGGTGTAGATGCTTTTCGCTAGATTGGATAATATTTGGAATAAATAACTGAAGTAAATTCACGCAATATTTTTTGTTCACTAAAGACTTCCAAATTCTTTAGTTATTCAGCCTCTTCGTGTCCAGATAACTTCTTTAAATAGATACAACAAATGCAAATTGAAAGAAAAAGTGTCTTCAAATACACAAGCTATTCCTCCAAACACAAGTTGTCAGTCTACAGATAAATAGCTTGAAAAGTATGATGCAGATGGTCAAATCTCCTATGCCCAATGCTTGTTTGGCAGTTACCCTATGGAAAGAGCTACAGTACATGCAGAAGTATTTGCATAAGTCTGCTCTGTTTTTCTTTTATACCGGAGTGAAACTGTCTTTCTGTACAACTAGACTAAGCTCCAACGTCCCCCCATTAAAACCACTGAACACCAATGAAGCAATCTTTGCTTTAATTACTTTTCACATCTGCGCTCTGTGAACTCCTTGCAGTTCTTACTTTTTGATCTCTGCATTCTACATTACTTGCTCTTGGCTTCTGCCTTCTGTGCATTACTTAAGGGCCATACACACAGGCCAAATATCATCAGAATATCCCTTTTGTATGGCAGCCAGTCTGACAGAAGCCGACAGTTTGCAGGGCCGGATGAACATAGGGGCTATTGGAGCTGCAGCTCCAGGCCCCTTACCATAAGATAGGCCCATTTGCCCAAAAAAATAAATAAATAAACGATTGACTTTGAGGTTTGTGACTCGGCGATCAGGGGTCACAGAGACCCCAAATTTGGGAGGTAAGTAGCTGAAGACCTACCTCACCACAGGGGCTCCTATCATCTATGGTTCCAGAGATACGGGGCTCCTTGCGCAGCCTGTCAGAAGCTACATACAGAGCGGCCAGTTTAAATACAAGCTGGCACACTCTGTTTGCAGTAGACTGAGAGGATGAGCTCAAGGTGCCTCTCCTCACTTCTTGTCAGAAGCACTGAGCTCAATGGTCAGCTTGGAGCCTGCAGAGTATGACAGGCAGCACCGCCTGTCAAACTCGCCTATTGATTTCAATGGGGCCACTCCAACTGCAAGCCAAACTTGCTTGCAGTAGCAGCATAGTCCAACAATGTAAAACTACCATTCAGCAATGTAAAAAAAAACAAGGAGGCGGCAGTAGCACCTCATGAATGCCTGTCAGCTGCTGCTATACTACTCATTGAAAAGCAATCCACCACAGATCACTTTTCAGAGGGCAGTAAGCATTACTGCAAATGTGAAAGAAACTTGAAACACATCGTCCATTTCACACTCACCACCAACCAGGTCACTCCCCAGCCACTTCCCATGTTAGCCACCTCCCTTCAACTTATATCACAGGTGACCATTTTCCAACCTGCAGATGACAGAACCTACTCCAAAAGATATCACTCTGAGTTACTCCCCCCACCCGCTGATTGATATCCCTTCATGACCACCTCACACCCCCCTGCTGACAGACCTGTCTCCCCAGCCTGACCCCACACACCCTCTCACCTGCTGACCCGTGGATGGGGGAATCATTCCTGCAGTTTTATTGTGTTCTGCCAGTGGGGAGCCTTCCCTACCCACACAATACAATGATCAGTGTTGCTAACTATGATTATAAGTAGAGGGAGAGGAGGGATTTTAACGGTGCAAGTTAGTTACATATAGAAAATGATTATGATATCTTATCTCTTTTTCTTAAAAAAAACAATTTTATTGTTAACATTAAAAACAAGCACATATACTCATCAAATATGACAATGCAATTAAAACAAAACAAAAGTGGTCAAAAAGTAGGGAATGACAGGTAGGATGTACATTACATATTCATAAATAGTGGTCATTGCATACTAGCCCGACATGTTTCGCATTTGTCGCTTTATCAAGGGGTATGCAATTAAGTAGCGCGTCATCCAACACTTTTAGTAATTCTACAAGGAAAAATGGGAAGGGGGAGAAAAAAGGGTTTTATATACATAAATATACATTGTTACCATAATAATACAACAAAGGAAAAGAAAAACATAATGAGGTGTGTGTTGTCACTCCAAAGCATCTAAAAAAGCTTACCCCCAAAAAAGGTTGACCCTAGGAAATCTCATCAAAACCAGCAAAAGCAGACACAGCCAAGCGGAACAGCAAGAGGGCTTGATTTGCAACCACAGGGAGCAGTAAGGAGAAGCTGTTGTATATATGAAAATATTTAGTATCAAAAACAAAAAAATCTCGTTATACCAAAGGTTAATTGAATCTGTAGAGAGCATAAAAATCGGGTACGTATCACTTACGCCTATGGTTAATTGAAGCTGCTGCCTGGGAGGTGCAGTTAAACAGCGGAGGTGGTAAAGTAATGATAGCCAGAGAGTAGATGGATGGTGTATACGTTACAACTAGAACGAAAATGAGGTAACAATAAATAATAAAGATAGAAGATGTTGCTTCCTCACAGAAGAAGTGGAGGAGAGTAGACAGAAGTAGGAGTATACTTTATAAAAGGTATTGAAAATAATGTTTATCGATCAGCAAAGTGATCTGGATATGCTCAAAGTGTAAGGGTTTGGAATTAATGCACAGAGGATATATACGGAAAAATAGAGACTCAACAAGAGTTCAATGTATATGCAGGGCAAAAAGCATATGAACATGAATGTAAAGTATAGAGCAAGGTATGGTGAGCATCACCAGTCACATTACCTGGCTAAGATCTTGGCTTACATCCTCCGGCGCTGGCAGACATAGCTGTCAGATCAGCCGGTTTAAATACTGCTCCCCATCGAGACGGCGTGTGACGTTGCCGGCTCGATGCGGACGTGATGGCGCCACTGCGCAAGCCCAGGAGACCGAGCCTCGCCGAGACTTCAAATCCCATGAGTGACCGCGCCGGTGGAGACGGCCGACATGCGCACTGCTATGTTCGGCCGCTCCTCCCATCAGCGACCACGTCAGGGGACGAAGGAGGCGGGGAAGGTTACGATGGTAACCAGCAGTGAAGCTGGTTTGGATGGGATGCACGGCGCGAAATGGGCACATCAACAGGGATGTGCCCCGGGCGTCCGTGTGGATGCGACAGCCCCCTCAACGCTGTTGTGGCAAGACCGGACTGGAGCGGCCTGACCGAGATGGGTCAGGGGAGTAACCGGTCGAGTCGGGGGGGACCATAGACCCACCGATCCCGATCGGTGCTAAAGAGGGACAACACACAACGTGATTACACGATTTTCAGTTACAATGAACATATAATTCCATGATAAAGCAACATTAAACAGCAATTAAATATCAATCAAGATTTACAAGGCAAAAAATAACGTTTCACTAACATAATTACATACTGAAATGTAATAAGAACGGATCATTTGGTACAATGGCTTGAGGAGAGGGAAGGTAAAGGTATGGGGAGGGGGTGGGGGGGAGAGGGGGGGGGGAGAAGAAAAGGGGGAATAAACGGGGACGAGAAATGGGGGAAGGGCAAAATGAGAAGGTGTAAGATGTTAGTTAGCACCAAGCTAATGCAGGCAGCTATATTCAGAGGAAGGGTCTGTAGCTAAGGCTTTCATTAAAGCCTGGAAAATGGGTAGCTTGGAGACTATAAATCCAGCGGGCTTCAAGCTGGAGCAGTGTCCGGTCGGCACTACCCCCTCTTTCGTCCAATGGTACATGTTCCAGAACAAGGAACTTTATAGTTCTAGGGTTGAAGTTATGATACAGTCCCACATGCCTGGCAATGGCTGTATCCATTTGTTTTTTCAAAATTGGCTTTATGTGGTCTCTAATTCGTTTGTAGAATGGTCGTTTTGTTTTGCCCACATAAAAACCGCCACAAACACACTGAGCTAAATAAATTATGCCGGGAGTTTGGCATGTGGCCTTGAATTTTATTGAATACCACTGTCCATTGGGAAGTAAAAATTGTGATGTATTTTCTACATAGGGGCAGACGTCACACTTACCACACGGGGAAATGCCTACGTGGCGGGGATTTTTGTTTTTTAGGGTATCTTGGAAATGACTGTGAACCAGACGGTCCTTCAAAGAGGGGACACGTCTGTAGGTTATTTCAGGGAAAGAGTGAATGTGTTTGCTGACAGCTGAGTCGGCAGAGAGAAGAGGCCAAAATTTTGCTATAATGTTTCTGATTTCTTTGTGTTGGTTAGAGTAGCGAGTAATCAATCTTACCGTTTCAGATTTTTTAAAAGGCTTTTTTGAGAACAGTAGGGAATCTCTATTCTGTATTTTGTCCCTATTGTATGCCCTTTTGAGGCATGCATGGCTGTATCCACGGGACAATAGTCTTTTATATAGATCTTTGGCTGCTAGTTGAAAATCTCTGTCTTTGCTGCAATTGCGTCTTAAACGCAAGTACTGACTATACGGAATGCTCCTCAATAAAGGGCCAGGGTGTGCACTGTCTGCGTGGAGAATGGTGTTCCCTGCCGAGGGTTTTCTGAAAAGTGACGAGTTTAGTTTGCCAGTGGTATCAATTGAGATAGTGAGATCCAAGAAATTAATTGCAGTTAGGCTATGTTCCATAGTGAAACGTAGGTTAAAGTTGTTGATGGAGATCAAACCAAGGAATTCAAACAGTTCTCTTTCTGACCCAGACCAAAATAATAAGACATCGTCTATGTAGCGATGCCAGGAGACGACCTTCTCCAAAAGATGGGTCAGGTCGTCCCTGGAAAAAAGGTCTTTTTCCCACCCCCCCAGGTACAGGTTGGCATACGATGGGGCACATTTAGTCCCCATCGCAACCCCCTGCACCTGGAGGTAGTGGGAAGAATTAAACATGAAGACATTGTGTCTCAGTATATAGTTGAGAAGTTCTAAGACAAAATTATTATATTTTTCAAATGAGGGGCCTCTCTCTTGTAAATGGTTACTTATAATTTCAATGCCCTTGTTATGGGGGATCGTGTTATAAAGACTTTCGATGTCCAATGCTACTAGATAGGTGCCTGGTGGAAGAGAAATATCTTCAATAGTTTTTAAGAGATCTATAGTATCCTTGATGTAGGAAAAAAGGGAAGTGACATGAGGATATAGGTAGTTGTCTACTAGACAGCTGGCATTTTCTGTAAGACACAGGCAGCCCGATATTATGGGGCGTCCTGGAGGGTCCACCATGGATTTATGTACCTTTGGTAAGGCATAGAACGTAGGGATTCGTGGGTCCCTCACATTGAGGTAGTCCCACGTATTTTTGTCTATGATGCCTCTATGGTATGCCTTGAAAATAATATTGTAATATTCGATATTGAAATTTTGTATTAGTGTTTTAGAGATGGGACGGTACCACTCTTGATTGGATAAGATTCTATTGCACATATTAATGTATTGGGATGTTTCCATAATAACTAGATTGCCGCCTTTATCGGCAGGTTTAATTATTATATTTTGATTCGATTCAAGGGATCGAATGGCAGCTTTTTGATTGGCATTTAAATTAGATGATGCAGAGGGACGAAATTTAGACTCTTCAATTGCTCGTGAGGTTTGTGTGACAAATGCCCAGATATTGGGGTTCGTATTTAAAAGGGGAAAGTTTTTGGACTTTGGTTTGTAGGACTGTGGGGGGGGGAAGGACACACCGGCGACCGACAGCTCCGGCTGGTGCAAACAACCGGAGGCGTCGTCGTCCGTGTGTCCCTCCTCCCAAAGTGCCATCAGGTCCTCGTAGGCTCTTTGTTCTTCTATGTTAATCCGAAGATTGGATGTTTCATCATTAGGACAGGTTGCTAACTATAGCTGGCAGCATTGATTGTTTTGGGAAAAACCTGACAGGCTGGTTGTACTCAAGTCTATTAATAGATTGACTTGTATACAACCAGCTAGCCCATACATAGATCGACAATGGATGGTCTCTGCTTAATTGGCTTATTTCAATCCATATATGGCCCGCTTAACCACTACGCAGTCCCTAAATATCCTTCCACAAACCTTTATATTTTTCCTTCCCAGATTCCTTCATCCTCCTCACCTGTACATAGTGCCCGCTGTCATACCCTCCACACTCCTCTCCTGTACATACTGCTCACTGTCATACCCTCCACACTCCTCTCCTGTACATAGTGCCCACTGTCATACCCTACACACTTCTTTCCTACACATAGTGCCCACTGTCATATCCTCCACACTCTTCTGTACATACTGCCCACTGTCTTACCCTCCACAATCTTCTCTTGTACATAGTGGCCACTGTCATACCCTCCACACTTCTCTCCTATACATAGTGCCCACTGTCATATCCTCCACACTCTTCTCCTGTACATACTGCCCACTGTCTTAACCTCCACACTCTTCTTCTGTACATACTGCTCAGTATCATACCGTCCACACTCCTCTCCTGTACATACTGCCCACTGTCATACCCTTCACACTCCTCCCCTGTACATACTGCCCACTTTCATAAACTCCTCTACTGTACATAGTGCTGGCTGTCATATCCTCCACACTCCTCTCCTGTGCATACTGCCCACTATCATACCGTCCACACTCCTCTCCTGTACATACCACCCACTGTGCTACCCTCCATACTACTCTACTGTACATACTGCCCACTTTCATACCATCCACACTTCTCTCCTGTACATACCACCCACTGTGATACCCTCCACACTCCTCTCCTGTACATACTGCCAACTGTCATACCCTCCACACTCCTTTCCTGTACATACTGCCAACTGTCTCTCTCCACACTCCTCTCCTGTACATACTGCCCCCATCATACCCTCCACACTCCTCTCCTGTACATACTGCCCACTGGCATACCTTCCACACTGCTCTCCTGTACATAGTGCCCACTGTCAACCCTCCACACTCCTCTGCTGTGCATACTGCCCACTGTCATACCCCCCACACTCCTCTCCTGTACATAGTGCCCACTGCCATACCCGCCACACTCCTCTCCTGTGCATAGTGCCCACTGTTATACCCTCCACATTCCTCTCCCTCTCCTGCACATACTTCCCACTTTTATACCATCCATACTCCTCCCCTATGCCTCTTACCCACAAAAAATGTTCTTTAAAATTATATTGAATATCCTCAATGTTACCAGCTCTAGAATTGGCACACTTTTGTTAGTTCAACTAAAGGAAATCTTCTCAGTCCTCGTATTTGTTCTGCCCATTATTAGTGTTAATTTAATTTTGTGATTACTACTGTGATGTATAGAGGAACACAGGGGATATCAGCTACTCTAAATATACCACTGGTAAAAAAAGTGGCGCTGCCCAAGGGTCACCGGGTTAGTAGGGGGCCCCATGAGAGGCTCCTGGGATCCTGTGATAATAAAGCGGTAGTTATCTTCACTAACATTACTACATTTTAAAGGCAGTGAGGTAGGTTATGCCATAATGTACTAGTATGTATGCAATAATGTACTAGTATGCACAGCATATTAGCACATTAGGGTGCACTTACCTGTCAGACTGAACGCTCCAGCGCTACGCTGTAATCAATCCAGTGAGTCCTGGGCACTTCAATCTTCATCCGGTCTTCCTTCCGGGCTCTGTGCCTTCAGTCACTTGCCTTGGCTGGGCTGTGTTGATGTCGCTCCCACGCATTCTCATGTGCATCCTCTCTCTCATCCTCCCTCCATTACCCCTCACCCCTCTCTCATCCCCTTTCTCTCTCTCTCACCCCCCCCCCTCTCTATTTAAATTAATTTGTTATAACAAAAAATTGTTTACATTTTTATTTATTTATTTTTATAAAAAGCCTGACTAAAATCTTCAGCACCAGGCCCATGATGTTCTTAATCCGGCCCTGACTGTTTGGCCGGCTTCTGTCAAAAGGGGCATGAACGAAAAAGGTCTGTCGACCGGCACCTGATCAAGTGTGTTCTGTTATGGTCCCCCTTGTCAGAACACAATAGCTCAGCGGGGGAGATTGATGTACTAACATCGCAATAGTTAGTACAGAGGCTCCTCCTGAGCTTTTTTGTTTTTTTTTGTTCAACCCAGCAGTGTGTACGAGGCTTTACTCTTGACCAAGGACATAACTATAGGGGTTGCAGGAGTCGCAGTTGAGACCCAGCCCCATGCTCCAGGGGACCTGTTCGACTCCCCTGTACACCTGGATAGGAGAAGGGGGTTGCATATAGAGAAAATTATGCCCTTCATTTTCCTCCTGCAGAAGTCAGCTTTTCCTCTTCTCCCTCCCGCAGGCATTCAGCGGCTGCAGGAGAAAAATAGAGGGCTTTGCTTCCTCTATACACTGCCCATTCTATCCAGGTCACTTGTCCCTGATGCCCCTGGGCCCCCTCTGTGCTCCTCTGGTCCCCCCCCCCCCCCGCTGGCTTCCCCTCACCTTTGTCCCACCAGCTGCTGCAAGTGATGTGTCAGGATGGAGAGCAGGGAAGGGGCCGGTAAATATGTCATTTACCAGCTACTTCCTTTTCTGAGTGAGTGATTGGTACCAAACGCTCCTGTGTCCGTTCATAACTGAAGCATAGTAAACTGTGTCTACTATGCTTTGGTTTGTAAATGAATGGGAAGCTCTGTACAGAGCTACTTCTGTCCATTTATTCTGTGCAGCTAAGTCTACAGAGATTGAGGGCTGTGTCCTCACTCATCTTTATCTATCTCAAAGGTGAAACATTAGAGGACTGTTTAAACCCCTGATATTTCCCCAAAGCCCCCCTCCCCCCCAACGGAGCTCCTAAAAAAGTTATAAAAATAATAAAAATTACAATTGTAAAAAAGAAATTAATAAAATAAAATGGTAACAAATAATACAAAAATAAAATAATAAAAATACAAAACTACTGACACCAGTGCCGGAACTACCAGGGTTGCAAAGGTCACACAGGGCCCTGGATCTGTGGGAAGGGCCCCAGGCTGAGGGTCAGGGGGCCCCTTATGGTTTCTTGCATCAGGATCCTGAAGGTTCTAGTTACGCCTCTGCTCTTGACCCTTGCACTTTGTACATTACTTAGTCCTAACCAGTGGCAGCTTGTGGTTTTTTGTTTGGGGAGGGGCGGCAAACAAATACCCCCCCCACGCGGCACCTCAAAGCGCACCCCCCTGCGCTCACTGTCTGCCGGTCGATCCACTTACCCCATCTAGGTGGCGGGGATTGGGCAGTGGCAGACATCAGGCTGCGGTGGGAATTAGATAGCGGCTTCTGTGTCTTCTCCTCGCTACTGCCATGCGTCTCCTCCTAGGCGCCCAAAAGGATCGCCTGTCCTTTCAGCCAATCGGGTGACGGGTATCAGACCCGCTTCCCGATTGGCCGGGAGGGGGATCAGTGTTGCAAAAGTGAATACAAACACCTGGGTGGTCTCGTAGCGCTCTGCGCCACAAGCCCATCCTATTTTGAAGCCTATTAGAGGCTGGTTTAGAACCTGGTTCTAATCAGGTGCTTCAAAAAAACACCTCCGCTGCTGTAATTCAGGCGCCCGGTGTCCTGAAAGGGGGTGAACGCATGAATAGGGGGTGGTGGTGGTGGCGATAGATAGAGTATCGCATCGCTAGAAGGTGGAGGGGGTGGCAGCCGTGGATCGAGGGGGTGGCGCTCAGGCGCCCCTAAAGGTCATGGCGCCACTTCACTCTGTGTGTTACGCACTCATGTCTTCTACATACTATGAATTACACTCTTCTAACTCCTCACCCTCAGCAAGGTCCCTCACCAGTGACAGCATCTTCTCACCAGCTTCTCCTGGGTGCTGGACTTTGGCCACCTTGATTGATTGGCACTGAATAACTTAACTCCTGCGGAGTTCAATCTTTCCAGCACACAAGCGAAAAGACCAGTATACTGAACTGCTGCTAATCATTCCAAGGAGGACTGCAAGAAGGCAGGTAGGTTTGTTTTTTTACAAAAGAGGCATTGCATTTGAAAATAAAAGACTTTAGTTCAAGTTTAAATGGACTTAAATAAATGCAGATTGAAAGGTAGTGTCTTTAAACCAACAGCAATAATGCTGTAAATAAAAACTAGGATTTAACTATTCACACTGTGCATAAACAAATATAAAAAAATATAAATATAAAAAATACATATCTTCCTAAAACAAAACAGATTCTCAACCAATTCTATCAAAGATAGTCCTAAAAGTACTCAGAAATGCAGCATGGTATGGCAAATGATCACTTCACAGTTTCCGATCTCCTGATGCAACTGCCAAAAGTGTGACAAAATCAGTAGTGATTGCTTGGATAATGTACATCATGTCTGCTGCATGGATGAGGGCCTTGTAAACTGTCATTAATAGCATAGTTGTGAATTTGTTTTGTCTTATGAAAAAAAATGTTTTTCTATGGGCTATGAAACTCTTAAAGTGGTTCCAGAAGCAGTAGATTTATTCTATGCATTAAGGTAAAAAACCTTCTGGGTGCAGCTCCCCAGCCCCCCTGTATACTTACCTGAGCCCCATCTCTATCCAGTGACGTGCATGAGAGCAGCGGCTCTTCCTGGTCTCTCTCTACTCATTGGCTCACACAGTAGTGGAAGCCATTGGCTCCTGTTGCTGTCATTCACAGCCTTGGAGCTAATCAGGAGAGAGCAGGGAGCGGCGCAAAGCTGCGCTCTGTGTGTGAATGGATAATGGAAATGAGCCTGCTCGAGTGCCTTGCTATGGGGGGCACTCAGCAGGAGGAGGAGCCAGGACCGGTGGCAGGGGACCCAAAAAGAAGAGGATCGGGTCTGTTCTGTGCAAAACCATTGCATGGAGCAGGTAAGTATAACATGTTTTTTTTTTTATTACAACCATTAAAATCACTTGAATTAAACTCCCAGATAATCAAATACTGTCTAAATACAACTGTCATGTGTATTTTTTTTTTTTTTGAATCTTTGTGTACTTCTTTTAAATCCAATGTGAAACTTTGCTCCAGTGGAGGAAGTTACAGACCAGTCACTGCCGCCAGTGGTGGTGGGTTTTTTTTGGCACGGAGGCGGCAGACAATCCCTATATTTATTCACAATTGTCACTCAACTGGTTGGGCTTCGGGCGCAGTGCTCTGCACCCCAAGCCCACCCTTTTTTGAAGCCTAGTAGAGCCTCTGGCTCTAATCACGTGCTTCAAGAAAACAAAAGCCCCCATTGGAATCCATGCGTCCGGTGTCCTGCATGTAGATCAGGGGGCCGGATGCATGGATGGGAGGGCGGCGCCATGCGCCCCCTATGGATGGGCCGCCACTGACTGCCGCTATTTCTCCTTGTGCAGGGTTGACTGGTCTTGTCCCTGCCCCCTCCTGTAGTTGTCTGCAGGCAGCCTGTAGTGTGTGAAGCCTGCTGGATCCCTCCCACAGCTCTGCTCTCTGTACAGCATAGTGATGATGTCACTGCTATTTTTACAAGGTAATATCTGGGTCCACAAAAGGCTTTTGGTGCACACAAAGTGGGATCTTTTTTCTTTGTGGCTAATGAGGAAAACAGTATATTCAAATTAAAGTTTTTGTGCCCGGCGTTCAGAGCTCTGAATGACATTGTGTGGAGGGTTGGATCCTGGATTGCAGCATGGTGGTTATTGTTTTAAAGATGCCATCTTGATACACATTGGGGTGGATTTACTAAAGGCAAATAGACTGTGCACTCTACAAGTGCAGTTGTACTCATTATCCCCAGAGGTTAATAAATGTGGTAAGGTTCTGACGATTATCATCATTCTATCATGTGCAAGAAAAATGCTGTCTTTTTATTTTCCTTGCACTTGATTGGGGATTTTTGACAAAGTGAATATTTACCATACTTAGATTTATTAAGGAAAATGACCACAACTGCACTTGTAAAGAGCACCGTCTATTTGCCTTCAGTAAAACCATCCCATAGTGTGTCCTATCTGCTACATCTGCCGGAAAGCTTGTTCTGTTGACAAACAATAGACTTACCTGATCACCAGGTGAAAGTAAGGCCCCTTTCACACTTATACGACTTGTCCCACAATTTTGTACTGCAAAATCGTATGACAAGTCATTCTCCATGATTTTCAATGACTACCATTCATATTGGCACGACTTTAAGTCGTGCCAACTTCAAAGTAGTCCCTGCACTACTTTGGTCCAACTTCTATGCGAGTTGTACTCCATAGACCTCAATGTTAAACCCTGAAGTAGCATGCAAATCGTGCCTGAATAATATAGACACGACTTCAGTATGACTTTGTAAGCACAAGCCTGGCTCGCTGATCGGGAAAGGAAAACTTTTTTTTTCCTTTCGCGATGAGCGACAGGCAGTGCTGACAGCTGTCTGGTATGAATCATGAGGGGGAATGCCGCACCAAGTTTTAAATGAAAAACCGGCGTGGGTTCCCCCCCAGGGGCATACCAGGCCCTTAGGTCTGGTATGGATCTAAAGGGAACCCGCTACGCCGAAAAATCGGCGTTGGGTCCCCCCCAAAATCCATACCAGACCCTTATCCGAGCACGCAGCCCGGGCGGTCAGGAATGGGGGTGGGGACGAGCGAGCGCCCCCCCCCTCCTGGACCGTACCAGGCCGCATGCCCTCAACATGAGGGGGTGGGTGCTTTGGGGCATGGGGGGCACCCTGCGGGCCCATGTTGATGAGGACAAGGGAATCTTCCCGACAACCCTGGCCCTTGGTTGTCGGGGTCTACGGGCAGGGGGCTTATTGGAATCTGGGAGCCCCCTTTAATAAGGGGGCCCCCAGATCCCGGCCCCCCACCCTATGTGAATGAGTATGGGGTACATCGTACCCCTACCCATTCACCTAGGGAAAAAAGTGTCAATAAAAAACACACTACACCGTTTTTTAAAGTAATTTATTAGGCAGCTCCGGGGTCTTCTTCCGACTTCGGGGTCCTCTTCCGACTTCGGAGGTCTCTCCGGCGTCTTTTCCCGGTGTCCGCATCTTCTGCCAACTCCACCGCTATCTTCTGTTGCTCTTTTGCCAGCGGTGGCCCGGACTTCTGGATGGGGCTCCCGGATTTCCCCCCGCCCGCAGACCCCGACAACCAACGGCCAGGGTTGTCGGGAAGAGGCCCTTGTCCTCATCAACATGGGGACAAAGTGCTTTGGGGTGGGGGGGCCCGCAGGCGTAGGGGGTTCCCCTTACAATCCATACCAGACCTAAGGGCCTGGTATGCCCCTGGGGGAGAACCCACGCCAGTTTTTTTATTTAAAACTTGGCGTGAAGTTCCCCCTTATCATTCATACCAACTACTGTATGTTTTCATTTGTTATTGCCAAAAATGTGGCAAAGTCGTACAAAGTAGTACTGCTCCCAAATCGCGGTAAAATCGCGTGACTTTGAAGTCGTATAAGTGTGAAAGGGGCCTAAAATAAAAAAAGCCTGAAAAAGAAAACAAATGCAGCCACCTAAGAATTGGTAGGCTGCCATAAAATAAATATTTGCTTTTGGGTTTAAAACCACTTTAAGCCCATTCCCTGTCAGATTCTGGAGTGACAGAAGAAGAGACAGTGGTCACCACATGCCTTAAAATCTACAGCTACTTTTGGGGTAAGTATACTATTATGTATTAAAACGTATAGACAGGGATGTATAGGGAGCAGGATTAGGCTAGTGGGATCAGGGTAGCACTACAGTCCGTGGACACCTGGAGACACTTGCTCTATGAGCATCCTTCAGGCTGGGTTCACACCTATGCAAATTGGATCAGGCTTTCCTCGCATCCAATTCGCATAGCAGGAGATTGTGACCAGCTCTCTAAAGAGCCGGTCCACACATCTCCGCAGCAGCTTCGGTGTGAATTGCACAGGAGTCCTGTGCGTCTTTCAGTTCGCTTCAGGTTCGAAATCAGCCCAAAATTTGGGCTAGAATCAGACCTGAAACGGTGAATGGAGACGCACCAGACCCCTACTGTGAGTTGCTCCATGTTCCAGTGTGAACCCAGCCTTAAAGTTTAGATGAGCTCACAGGTTCACTTTTTTATCTGTTGCTAGAGCATTACCCGAAAACAACCAATCAAAATCAATTTTTTACTGCAAATTCATCAAAGAGAATTCCAGTTGGCTTCTGCACGTAAAGTATATCTAACCCCTAGAACGGGGGTCAGCAACCCATAGATCACGGTCTACCAGTAGATCGCAGACAGATGACTGGTAGATCGCGGTCTGGGCTTGCTGACCCACCATTCCAGAGCATCAAACCGAATGCAATCAATGCAGAGGGACTACTTGTAAAGTTGGAGATGTAGTAGGGAGTTATGCCGTGTACACACGACCGGATATATACGTCAGAATAAACTCTGATGGTTTTTCTAACGTAGTTCCGATGGAGTTCCGCTGAAATGGACTTACATACACACAATCACAGCAAAGTCCGATCGTTTAGAATGGGGTGACGTACAACACGTACGACGGGACTAGAAAAAGGAAGTTAAATAGCCAGTAGCCAATAGCTGCCCTTGCGTCGTTTTTGGTCCGTCGGAATAGCATGCAGACGAACGGTTTTCCCGATAGGAATTGATTCCGTCGGAAAGATTTAAAACATGTTCTATTTCTAGGTCTGTCAGAATTTTCCAAAGGAAAAGTCAGATGAAGCATACACATGATCAGAATATTCAATGACTTATTCTGCCGGAAAGACCGATCGTGTGTACGCGGCATAAGAGCCGCAAAAGGCGATGCCTCGTCTGTAGTGCTGGCTCCTGTCCCATGTAGAGTGATACCAACTGCACTCCACCTCTTATCCCAGCTAGCGGTCTCCAGAGTGGTGCCAGCAGCAGGAAAGAAGAGATCTTCAGGTCCATGAGAAGCAATACACTGGGCATAATAGTATAGGGCTGCTTTCACACTGATACACTGTGGTTTACCCACACCGTGGGAGCAGTGCAGTGTACCTGCAGCTTTCCTGTGGGTTTGCTGTGTTTAGCCATAGACTCACGATATTGTCAAAAGTATTGGGACACATGCCTTTACACACACAAGAACTTTAATGGCATCCCAGTCTTAGTCCGTAGGGTTCAATATTGAGTTGGCCCAACCTTTGCAGCTATAACAGTTTCAACTCTTCTGGGAAGGCTGTCCACAGGGTTTAGGAGTGTCTATGGGAATGTTTGACCATTGTTCTAGAAGCACATTTGTGAGGTCAGGCACTGATGCTGGACGAGAAGGCCTGGCTCGCAGTCTCCGCTCTAATTCATCCCAAAGGTGTTCTATCGGGTTGAGGTCAGGACTCTGTGCAGGCCAGTCATGTTCCTCCACCCCAAACTCGCTCATCCATGTCTTTATGGACCTTGATTTGTACACTTTCTGAATAAAGGAGTTTTGGTGCACTTTCAGAAAGTGCAGCTAACCCTGGAAAGCGAGCAGTGCAGGTAAACCGCAGCACATTAGTGTAAAAGCTGCAAATTAGGGGGCTCAGAACAGTAATGGTTAATTTATATTTGTAGTTTGGGGGGTGGTAATACCTCATACCCGGTTTCCCCGAAAATAAGACCTAGCGTGATTGTCGGTTATCGCTGCAATGTAAGCTCTACCCGCCAAATAAGCCCTACCCTGTTTCCCCGAAAATAAGCCCTACCCTGAAAATAAGACCTACAAGCACTTTAACTAGGGCTTATTTGGGGGGTAGGGCTTATATTGCAGCCATCACCAACAATCACACTAGGTCTTATTTTCGGGGAAACAGGGTAGTTAAGATGTGTTTTTACCACCCCCACCCCAACTGCACCCCCTTTAGCTGCATGTCGCAGCTGCAGCAAGACTTATATGTCATGCCAAGTCTGATGGGTGTAACACCTGCCAAGCATGACACATTCAAGTGAATGAGGCCACTCTGCAAATGCCCTGCAGCCTTGTGCAACACAGCAAACAAGGGGTTAAAGCAGGCTAGCAAGCAGTGTTGCTTTCTTTTTTTTTTCAATCAAGTAATTTTTATAAAATTTTCCAATTTACAACTTACAAAACATTCCCACCAATACAACCCCACCAAACAAAAACAAAAAACACAAAACAAAAATAAATGCGTCTTCTAGATTATACTTTGACTATTACTTAAGACCTTTTAACATATCAAATTTAATGATTACATTCTTCCTGCATGAGGTTAACAAGCATTAAAAACTAACCAATATATTTTGTTTAACCACTTCCCGCCCTCCATATAGCAAAATGACGTCTGGAAAGTGGTTCTGATACCCTGACTGGGCGTCATATGACGTTCAGCAGGATAAGCCGCGTTGCACGCCAGCGGGGGGCACGCAGCGCAGCGATCGGTGGTGTGGTGTTTCAGAGGCCCTTTACCTCGATCGCAGATGCGATGTGTTAGAACATACCACATCTCTGATCAAGGTAAAGAGCCTCTGATGTAGGCTCTTTACCACGTGATCAGCTGTGTCCAATCACAGCTGATCACAGTGTAAACAGGAAAAGCCGTGTATTGGCTGCTCTCCTGACGTGGGGTCTGCGCTGATTGATTATCAGTGCAGCCCCGCCAGGATGCCCACCCAGGACCACCAGGAATGCCCAGCCATGGCCACCAGGGAATCCCACCCATTCCCACCAGGGATGTCAATCACTGCCCATTAGGGATGGCACTCTGTGCCCATCAGTGATGCCTGCCAGTGCCTCCTGATCAGAGCTGACTATCAGTGCCGCCCACCAGTGCCACCTATCAGTGCCCATTAGTGCTGCATAAAAGTGCCTCATCATCAGTGCCAATCAGTACTGTCTCATCAGTGCCCATCAGTGAAGGAGAAAATTTACTTAGTTACAAAGTTTTGTAACAGAAACTAAGAAAAACATTTTTTTTTTTAAATTTTTGGCCTTTTTTTATTTGTAGCGCAAAAACTAAAAACCCCAGTGGTGATCAAATACCACCAAAAGAAAGCTCTATTTGTAGGAAAAAAAATATAAAAATTTTGTTTGGGTGCAGTGTCGCATGACCACGCAATCGTCATTCATAATGTGATAGCGCTAAAAATTGATCTGGGCAGGAAGGTGAATAAGTGCCTAGTATTGAAGTAGTTAATTGCTATGTCTTAATGGCATATATATGCATATACAGTTATCCCCCTCCAGAGATCTATCTCCCTATTAACTTTGCTCAACGTCATTGGTATGCTCAACTGATTGATCAAACAAGTTGGAGACTAGCCACCAAGACCAAATTTTCAAAATATTTTTAGGGCTTCTCCTATGTTTATATGTCAATTCCTCCCGTCTTAGATTAAGATTAATCGCTTTGGATCATTGAGCTATTGTTGCCGGAAAATTTGATATCCATTTTTGTAGTATAAGTTTACAGACTATATAGCCCGTTGTGTTGCTTTCTCACCACCTGCTTTAACCACTTGGACCCCGCAGAAGCATGCAGTTTCAGGGTGCTTGCAGAGTGGCCCCATTTACTTAATTGGGTCGCGATTGGCAGGCAGAAGCAACCACCAAAAGCAACAGGGGGTTTAATTCCTGCAGCGGCATGTGTACACCTTTGGCTGGTCCCTCAGCAGCTAAAGGGGGTAGGGATGATTTCCATTCTGTATTCCTGTTCTGATGACAACCCAAAGTTTGGGATTTTCTATCACTTCCACTCTCAGCGATAACGGTAAATACGACAAATAAAGAGGAGGAATTGCAGTGTAACGGGTACAGACAACAGTAAAAGCCTGACAGGTGTTCAAACCTCTCTTCATTCTATCCAGAACTAAAAATAGTACAAGGTGAAGTCCGACAATTATAGTCCTTCATAGGCACTCTCGTGTAGATGCAAGTCCTTTGGAGGAATGCTCCAGTGCTGGTGTCTTCGGAGTAAACCCCAGGTTCAGATAACTTTACATCCTGATGATGTTAGATGGCCTCCTTCTGCTCCTCACGGGTGTCATTCTCCGTCTCTCTCCCTTACAGGTCCTTAATCTCAGCTTTCTATATCTCTTGGGCTCTCCATGGGGGAAAACCCCCAAACCCTCCCCAACTACCTCTCCGGGGGGGGGGGGGGGGGGTTCTCTAGTATAAGACCACCAGGTACTCTCAGGGGGAACACTCCTACTGGACCACTATCCCATACTTATATATCACAAGATTAGTGGGCTGGACCCAGAGAAGAACCTGACAAAAAGACCAAAGAACCAGGAAAGGCATTAACTTCTACAGCACCTATCTAACTATTTTAACCTGCTCATAAGGTTAGTGCAGAAATGGATATTAGTATATGTAGGGGATTGCCTGACTGCCAATGTGCTTTTAAGCATTTGCCAGCTTTGTATTCAAGTGACATCTCGTTTTGTTAATAATGATAAAGTCTGAAAATTCATGCAAAGAGGCCATCCAGCTACCTGGAAAAAGTCAGAAAGGTGATCCATGGCAGGGAATTAAAACTAACCACTCAGAAAAATAGACCTTAAAATGGAGAAGGGGACATGCTAAAAGATAAGATAGTACATTTTTCTAAAAGCTCTATGTAGTGCACCCTGTGAATCACATGGCACACTGGTTGTTACTATTAGTCTTACATAGCATCAACTTACATATGCCGTAACTGGCAGTTTGCTCTCTTGTTGGCTTTGCTAATACAGTCATTACTACCAGGATAGATGGGCTACTGGCTATTATATGGGGAATATGGCTTTAATATATCAAGTCTTTCATCAATGCAAAAATCTGCCAATCCCTAATAATTTGTGAAAGCAACAACTATATGTAGGTTAAAGTGATACTAAAGTCTAATTTTGTTATACTTACCTGCTCTGTGCAGGGTTTTTGCATGGAGCAGCCTGGATCCTCCTCTTCTGGGGTCCCTTGCCATCGCTCCTGGCCCCTCCCTCCTGTTGAGTGCCACCACAGCAAGCAGCTCCGTGTGTCCATTCAGACATGGGGCCGCGCACTGGCCCCGCCCCCTCTCTTCTCATTGGTTCACTGACTTTGATTGACAGCAGTGGGAGCCAATGGCGCTTCGGTGCCATCTCAGTCAATGAGGAGGGAGAGTCCTGGAAAGCCGAGTCTCTCGTGCAACATCGCTGGATCGGGATGGGGCTCAGGTAAGTATTGGGGGGGGGGGGGTTGAATAAAGAGGGCTGCTGCACACAGAAGGTCTTTAATCTTAATGCATTAAGATAAAAGGAACTTCTGCCTGTACAACCACTTAATATTCTGAATAGGATGTTGGAAAGTGCCATATTTTGAAGAGCTTTGACAATAGGCATATACTGTATATTCTGCATAGACAATATGCAGTTCACTATCGTATTGATGTGCATCTGAATGCCACTAAGGCTCGGTGCTCAGTGTCCACCCCGGGGGGGGGGTGACTCCTGTTGTGGTTGCCGCATCCACCCTGTAGAGCAGTTCCTATTATCTCCTCACTTGATCCTCAGTTGGTCCTGAAGAAGCTTTTGGAGAAACGTGATGATCTAAGGCAGGGGTGCTCAACCCTATGAAGAGCGCCGGCCACTTAAGTGGTTTGGTAACCGATAGCAGGCCACAATGAAATGGTTTGAAATTCCATTTTTTTAATTTTTGAATAGCATAATGAAAATTTTGAACAACAATCAGGATCATCATTTTCTGTGGGACCAATCCCCGTTGGGAAGAGCATGTGCTAGTAGTCCAATAAACTTCTTTATTAAGCAAAGATAGAATGACACATAATGCACTCATAAGCTCCTGGAATGACACCAAGCTCATCATATAACTGTGGAAATCCACCATCAGAACCCCTGTATGGATGCCACTAGATGTAATCCACTAGACTCCTCTTCTTGTGTCTGAGTCTTAGGAAAGAAAGTGAAGAGCCGGCCGCTTGTGTGGATTATGGAGGACGGACAATCATTGTGTAGAGCAGTGTGCACCTGAAGGAGGCTGTGCAGGTTGCCATAGATTTGAGATTGCGGGCCACATCAGACGCATCTGCGGGCCATGGGTTGAGCATGCCTGACTTAAAGGGGTCCATCACCACAAGGCCACATGATATTTGTGTATGATAATTGACATTTTATATTGTGACTGATGAGGAAAATTTGCGGAAGGCTAACATATATGCTATTTTTAGAATCGTGTTCATATATCTGGATTTTATAAGATGAGGTGTTTATAACTTTTAATGTTAAGCATAATCCCATTTGTCTGATCAATCTCTGCCTTTTGTTAGACCTATGCAATTCTGGATGTGGTACAGAGGTGGTCTTTCTTGTTTAGCTATCATGCAGAAAACAGAGAAACTAAATAGGAGCAAGTGCACACTATAAAGGATATGCTTTTTCCTTCTTTATGTCAGAGGTTTATAACCACTTTAAGTGTAATTCCAAGTAGCAGTTTTTTTCTTGATCGCCAAACCCAATTTTAATGTGCACTGGTACTCCAACAAACCCATATTGACAATATACTGTAAATCCATATACTTTATACAGTACAGTAAGTCCTCCTAAATGTAACTCCTATTATACTGTTACTGTCTAAGGCACACATGTTTTAGCTTTATTGAACATGCATCTGATGGCAAATTTTAATATGTGACCACATCACAATTAGATCTACTTATATTATCTGAGTTGGGCAGCTGAGTTATTTATTTGTCAGTTATGTGCATGTGTACAATGTTACATAAACTACAGTGCAAATATTAATATATAGTCTTTTTTATTGAATATTATGTGCTTATTTCTACCATACCATGTGATTAGTTTAGAGGACATGTAAGGATTTTTTAGATAAAATCTGTCTGGCCCCCAGCTTCCTCTCCGGCTCTCCTGAAGTTTCCCGATACAGGCTCTGCTCACAAACTCGTGTTTCGTTTCTGCCTAATAAAAGCGGCTCTGTGATCAGCAACATTCCTGGGTACACATTCCCTCTGTCAGCATCCCATGACTATTGTACTGTGTCACTCCTGGGCCTTACTTGCTAAAGGCCAGCTTTCTGTATACCCATCATACACTAAACCACCCACTGGAAATGGGCAGAATTGAAAACAGGATGGATGAACCACAGGATGGATGGGGCCAGGTAAGGAATTCAAACTCTTTCTAGGTATATATTTTAAATTACATTCTTAAATGTGGTTACTATTTAACAAAAAAAAAGCAAAAATCAAACAGAAACATGATTTTGCAATACATGTATGCTCTTTGCCTTATTTTGCTCTTTTGGTGTTCTCCTTGTGAAAATAAAAGAGAAGGCTTACCTTGTAGAAAGGATTTTTTTAATACAGCATAATATAGCAGGCTCAAGAAAGATTTACATATATATTATTTTCTCTCCAGTGAAATAATTAATTGAATTCTATTAATTACATGTTAGAGGTCCCAGAAGTAGAACATTGTTGCTTTATTTCTCCCCACAAAATTCTAATTTTTAAAATAAAGGACCTTTCCCCTCCACCAGGTCTGCTATACAAATTACAAGGATTTTAGCAATTTTTTTTCCACATTCTCACCTGCTTCTGTTCTGAAATGAGCGGTTTTGTAGTGCAGAAAGCTGAGGTCAGTGCAGAGTTTGTGACACAGCATAGCAAACCAACTACTACACTCTGTCCTAGATAAGAGGAGATGTCCGTAATGAGATACCAGTGAATTTTCCTAGTGGACAAACTCCGATTCACTGGGAAGCTCTTTTTTAAAAGCACTAAAAAAAACCCAAAAAAAACCAAACAAACAATAGGACACTACCTCGTAGGATATATCAGAGTTATTCATATGCTACCTGTTTTTGGACAAAGATGGAGTTACTCTTTAGTGGAATTCATATATTTTTCACATGGATTTAAGTACTTTATTGGGCATATCTAACAACAACACAGTTTATATTTCCAATTAAGAAAGATTAAAAATGAAAGTATAATATACAGGGCAATTTTCTAACAATGTCAACTAATTTCATCCAGCTTTTTATCACGAAAATAACAGAAAAGATGAAGGCTACCTACCAACAATTTATATATTTAAATTTAGAATCATATGGCAAGAATAGAGCAAGGTTACTCTGATCAATCCTAATATTTGTGTAATCTAAAGGTTGTTAATGATTTAAATTGCTAGAAATTTTTTTTATAAAGGAATTGTCAAAAACTGTGTCTGTGTTGTTTTTCATATTGACACTGTTTTAAGAATGAGTAGGGGTACAATGTACCCACTCATTCACATGGGGGGGGATCTGAGGGGCCCCTTGATAAAGGGGGCTTCCATATTCCGATAAGCACCCTGCCTGCAGAAACCCACAACCACAGCCCAGGTTTGTTGGGAAGAGGCCCTCGTCCCCAACAACATGGGGACAAGATGCTTTGGGGTGGGTGAGCAAAGCACCCCCCCCCGCTCCAAAGCAGCCCCCCATGTTGAGGCCATGTGGTCTGGTATGGTTCAGGAGGGGGGTGCTCACTCGATTCCCCCCCTTTCCTGACTTGCTGGGCTGCATCCTCGGATAAGGGTCTGGTATGGATTTTGGGGAGGACCCCACACAGTTTTTTTTTTTTTATCTTGGAATGCGGTTCCCTTTTTTTAGTTTTGTATTGCTGGAAATGGTATTGTATTTTCTGCAATTTAAATGTCATTTTTTTTTCTTTAGAAATGTCAGGTTTGCTGCAGCAGGTTCTATACATGGTACAGATGCGCCACTTTACAGGCAGACCAATGGAACCCCCAGGCACTATAATTAAAGGAATTTTTTTTATTGTTTCACTTTAAACATCATTAAAATCGCTGCTCCTTTAAAAGCGATATTTTAACAAAAAATTCTTTGCATTGATAGTATCAAAAATAAAAAGAAACGGTGTGCCCCCCCCCCATGCATACCAGGCCCAAAATGTTTTAAAAAAATTATGTGGAGTCCTGTCCCCCCAAACTCCAAACAAGTCCTTATCTGAAAATGCAGCCTTGCAGGCCAGGAAAGGGGGGGGGGGACGAGCGAGCATACCCCCTCCTGAACCATTCCAGGCCACATGCCCTCAACATGGGGGGTGGGGTACTTTGGGGCCCCCTCATCCTAAAGCACCTCGTCCCCATGTTAATGAGGACAAGGGCCTTTTCCTGACAACCCTGGGCGGTGGTTGTGGGAGTCTGTGGGCAGGGGGCTTATCGGAATCTGAAAGCCCCCTTTAACAAGGGGCACCTAGATCCCACCCCCCCTGTGAATGAATATTGGGGAACATTATAACCCTGCTCATTCACCAAAAAAAGTGTCATAAAGAAAAAAAAAGCACAAACACAGTTTTTACAATTCCTTTATTAAAAAAAACAAAACAAAAACAATATCCTCCGATGTAGATCTGCTGCTCAGTGCCACCGCTAGACTCAAAAAAAAAAAAATGCTCTGCCCGTAAGGAAGGCTGACCACCGAATGCCTGCTCCGCCGGGTGACAGTTCTTTAATAGGTAAGGGGCCGGGCCACCGGTCGGTGACATCACAAGGGGGTGGTGCCACCAGGTGTGATAGTATTAGGGATTTAGCCACATTTAGCAGGTGCGGAATAATGGATCGCCTGTATCAGCTGATTGGCTCACCTATACAGTGGAATAGGACTGACCAGGGGTTTGCTGCAATTTTAGTACCCTCAATGTCCACTATAAGGGCCAATCCCATAGCAAGAATGAACAAATTCTGGGAGATGGTATTAAAGCTGTAAAAATGATGGGACAGTGCCACCAGATGTGAGCGTGGGTCGCTATCATCCCACAGGCTCTCCAGCACAGAGGTGTTACATCAGGAAATAGAAAGTGTAGATTATCTGGGTATAGTGCCATCTGGTTTTGATATGGTAGTTAATCTCTTCCAGTTTAAACGATATGGATCTGTGGATCAATTTAAACCAAGTAACAAACTTCAAGTACCAATAAAGTATGGCACCGCTCTTATTACACTATGTCTGGTTGTTTTTTCACTGTCAGCTGTAATACATTTCATTGCCACTCTCATAACCGCCTACTTTCCAAACATAAGCTCTATAGACTCCATTCCACACTATATCAATCCAGAGGGTTCTTGTTTTACACATATTTATTTGATACAAATTTTAAATTGTGTGATCTAGTTAGCATGATGTTGAAATTACACCCAGCTTAAAATAATATGAAACAGGCAAAAAGCAGAAGTGCAGTGTGATGCTGGTGGAACTTATCGGCATCTCTTATCATAGAAGATATAAAGTACAGTACTGGACACAGTCTACGGGCATCACCTGCATCCCTTTCCCTTTATACAGTATATAGCACTGGCTTACACTTGTATCCCTAATATCATTCTTTACAGTAGCATACCATATAGTACCATATATAGAACATTATCTAAATGTTATCTATCATTTACACCTAGGTTAGCAACCTTTTGTGTTTTTATTGTTATTTGATTTTAAGCTGTTATGTGGTATTTCTGTAGAGCAGGAGTCATAATTCACATCTATAGGGTGTAAAAGGAACAAAGTATACACATGGAATATAGCTATAAAAGTTTTTATTTTCAATAGAAAATAATTGTTTATAAAATGCAAAATTCAAATTACATGTTGTGGAAAACAACCATGGTTCAAATTAAGAATCCTGTTTATTTACAATTTAATACACAGTTTAATATACAGTTTAATACACAGAGATGGCTTAACAAAAACAGCTGTACCACCAATAAAAATATATCTAAGTCCTTATGCACACTGGACATTTTTAAAAGCTGCTCCTAGGGGCGTCAGGCGTTTTTTTTTACAGCTTAAAAACGCCTCTCCATGGTATTCTATGCACACATAGGTTTTAGGAGCTGTAAGTGACATAGGCTGCCAAAAAAAAAAAAAAACAGGGCCAGTGTGTTCTGGAGCAGCAGCGTTACAGCTGTAAAAATGCCTGACACAGCTAAACGCGTGTTGACGCTGTATACAGCAGTAAGCCTTGTCAATCGTTTTTAAGCTGCACCAATTGGATTTGGGCATGTAAAATAGAAGAGGGCAAAGAAACGCTGCTAAACGCTAACACGGCTAAATGCTTAGAGAAACAAATTGTTACCTCAGCTCCACTGTCAATATGAAAGTGTACGAACTGTGGTCCGGTGCTCTATCTAGGGCATTCAGGCCCCACAGGTACAATTCTTGAATCAGGAAGGCTGGCAACTCGGATGCTTTTGAATAAAAGTACTATATTTGTTACATTGGTAGAGGGTATATGCTGGTGCGTTTCGGCTATGAGTCACCTCCTCTTGTTTTTTTTGTTAACCTGTTCAGCACCAACAAAAAGAAAATGTGTCAAGATTGCCATGGTGTACTTATTGGAAATGTTTTGACAAATTTGAAATATTTTTAGCATTGGTATTGGTGGTGTCATTCACATGTTCTGAGATCCTAACTCTCAAAGGGTGTATAGTACACCCAACATATTGCAGGTTACAGGCACTACATTGAATTACATAAACCACCAATTTAGAATTGCAATTAACATATATTGTTTGATGGTATATGTTTTCTTAGTTGAGAAGAAAAACACTGAGGTACTTTTTTATGTCTATGGCACTGTCTGCAGGTATTTTGGCCACACATGTAGGATCCTATAGTAGAAAGCCAAGTCGGTGGTTTGTTTGGCTTCTGAAAGCAAAACAAACTAGGTGAAAAACATACTACCTAACCTAGGGTCCCTTCTACAAGAAAAATTGCAACCCCCTTTAATAGCACTGTACAGATCTTTATCGGCATACAGGTTGGGAAGATGTTCCCAATAAGGAAAATGTAGAAACAAACTTTATTTTTACTATAATTGCTACACTGTTTGTGTTTGTTTGCACTACTATTCTGAATCATCTCTACCCAATCGCTATGAAGAGCTATACTTTTGCTTCTAGCTATTGTTAATATACTATAGCCCTTTTCCCTGAGTCGCTTTTTGAAGTACTGTACATTCTTGCAGAAACCCTTCTCTGTAGAACAGTTCCTCCTAGCCCTGATGAATTTGTCAATGGGCAAAGATTTAATGGTGTGACTGGGGTGGCAGCTATTGGCCAATAAAAAGGAATTCCCTTACAGGGCTTTCTAAAAGTCCTAGAAGTCACTGTGTTGCTATCTAAATGTCCCATCAGAGTCAAGTCCAAATAGTCTATTAGGGTCGGGTGGTGCACACAGGTGAATTCCAGATTTAAAGAATTAGTATTAAGATATTTCATAAATTCACCTATGGCATCACCCAATCCATGCCATACTACAATCAGGTCCTCAATGTAGAATCCATACCAGGCGATGTTTGCTTTAAATGGATTACTGTGGGTAAATAAAATAATTCTTCCTACCAGCACATATAAAGATTCGCCAGGGAGGGAATACATTTTGCCCCCTTGGACGCACCTTGACTCTGTATATAGCATCAAAAATAAAACAAAATATGTGTCAAGAGGAATTTTACTGCTCTACAAATAAACTCCTGTACATTGGAACTGTAAACACTGTAACACGAAGGTGGTGTTTATTGGCTAGCAGTGATAGAGAGTGGGGAATGCAAGAATACAAAGATCTAACATCTATGGTAATCCAGGTACATTCTGTGGACCATTCTGTGGACCAAAAGATTTCCTGCATGTAGTCTAACAAATATCCAGTATCTTTTATGAACCCAGGTAAAAGAACAACAAGCGGTTGAAATAATTGGTCAACCCATTCTCCCAGTTTCCCCAGTTGCGATCCTATACCAGCAACGATAGGGCGACCTTTCACTGAAATGTCTTGCTTGTGTATTTTGGGGAGATGGTGAAAAACCGAAGTGATGGGATGTGTGACCATCAGATAATTCACAGTTTTTTGATCCAAAACACCCATCTAGTAAGTGTAATCATTTTTGTTGGATGGTTGCTGTAGGATCAGAACTAAGAGGGCGATATGTAATGTAATCATTCAACTGTCTCAGTGCTTTCTGTTTATGACTAGTGGAATCTAAGACCACTACAGTACCCCACTTATCTGCCTGGCGAATCATTAAGTCAGATCTAATTTTCAAAGCATTTAGGGCTTTGGTTTCTTTCTTGGTCAAATTAATTTTATTTCTAATATTATGTTGCTGACATGATTCCTGTAATGTAACCAATTCTGATTCCACAATGCACATCAACCTCAATGCAAAACGCTTTGCTAGCTTTGCAGCTTGTTCTTTAAAACGCCCTGTGTGCATGAAGAGTAATTCTAGACAGCACAATCCATTATAATGGAATTGCTTCTTTACTCTTTAAAAACAAATTAAAATAACAATACACCCAAAATATTAAAATAAGCCCCCTCAATTTGTACTGATAGCCCAAATAATGTCTAGACATTGTAATAGTGCCCCACAATTAAAAAAAAACTAATGTTTACATCATTTTTTTATCATTTATAAAAATATTTGTTTTACAAATAAATGTTTACTAGAGATTGCACCCATGACACTGGTGTCAACAAAAGAGAACAGTAGATGATGTTTGCTTTCCAACTATCTATCTCTGATTGAAATTCCGTATAGAGCTGATGTGCAGATCAGGGAGAGCTTTGGGAGGCATAGGGGAAGAACCAATTATCTAACTTATTCAGTTATGTGTGATCTGTGCTTAAACTTTGTAGCTCTGTAAACAAACATTTGAAAAGTTACCCGCTCCACCTGCTGGATTGATATAAGGAAAAAGGAAATTTCCACTTGCATAAATATTTAAACATACACACTATATACAGTATTAAGTACACTTATTTTTTATGTGTTTGAATAGGCAAGCATTAGATCCTTATGAAACAATGCCTGCAGATAAAAGTATTATACTTTAGTAAGAACAGAAATAATTGTCTTTTGAATAGTGTATTCAACAAAAAAATTTAACAGATGTAGTGGCAGCTGGTGTTTTATTTGGGGGGGGGTTAGGCAAACCCCCCCCCGAGCGGCCGGCGGCACCTCCCCCCGCTATTTGCTTCCCGATTGGCCGGGAGGAGGATCAGTGTTACAATAGCGAATATTCATTCACTGTTGTAATCACATTCTCTGCGCCCCGAGCCCACCCTATTTTGAAGCCTATTAGAGCCTCTGGAACCCCCTCCATTGGAATTCATGCATCTGGCGTCCTGCAAGGGGCCAGACGCATGGATTGGGGGAGGCGGCGATAGATAGAGGGAGGAAGGGGGCATGCGCCCTTAATGGATGGGCTGCCCTTGAACAGATATAATAGTGTACTGTAAAAAAAGTCAGCATATCATTGGCATCAAAAACTGACATTGCCTCCTTTAGCAGAAATGACTTATTTTTTTAACTGCCCACCAATCTCTGACATTCTGACTCAGATTTTTTTGCCACTTCTTCATGTAAAAATTCCTTAAAGAGGAGCTTCACCCAAAAGGGCAAAAGGCCTCCTCCCCCACTCCTGTTTATGAAATAGCACTTTTGGGGAGGGGGGAGCGGGTACCTGATTTTGACAGGTATGAGCTCTCACTTCCTCTCTGACCACCTAGGTGATTGGAGCAAATGTTCTCCTCCCCCCCTCCCTCTCTCCCCAGTCTTCTGGGACACCTCACAGGTCCCAGAAGACTGCAAGACCATTCACAATGTGTAGTGCAGTTTGATATAAGGCAGAACATATGGGTGACTTAACGACTAAGAGCTGTCAAATCCTTGAAGCAGCAAAGCAGCCCCAAACCATAACATTTCCACCACTGTGCTTCACCGTTGTTATGAGGTTTTCCTCTTGAAATACTGTCTTGCTTTGCAGCAAACTTGTCTTCTGTTACTGTGACCAAATAAATCTATCTTTGATTGATCAGTCTTTTTTTATTTTTTTCTCTTTCTTTTTGCCACGTCAGCGAAATATTACTCTGGGAATCATGTTTCATTTTAACTTTCAAATATTGTCCCTTCACTTCTTCACATCATAGTGGCAACATTTTCTCCTTGTTTTGCAAAAAAAAGCATTTTAACAACATAGGAAGTACCCTTTTAGTGAGGTCTTTCCTGCCGATAACTCAACCCACCTCCCACCCTGTCTCCCCCCCTCCCCTCCCACTATCACCCCCGCTGTATTCCCTTCCCCTCTACCACTCCTTATCCTTACTCCTCCTATCTTCCCAGCTATCCCCTCATCACCCTCTATGCCGTTTACAACTATCTAGCCTGTTCCTCCACCCTACACTAGGAGCCCCAAATCTCAGCCGCTCTTAGAGAGTCTCTGAACTCCACCCACTCCCTCCACTTCACCTCAAAGGACTCCATTTTCGTCCCATTGCTGAACCTGAGATATTCTAGGCTGTGGAATTCGTTGATTTTATTGAACCATTCTCTCATCTTTGGTCTTTCTTTCCTATACCAATATAAATGTATAAGACTCTTAGCCACATCGATGAGCTGTGGTACTAGTGTTTTCAAATATGTCTTGCTTGGTGTTTCGCTCTTGTGAAATAAGCATTCCCACGGGTCATCCTGGATGACCCTGTTGGTCATCTCTTTTATTATCTCTCTTACTTCCCCCCAGAATTTTCTGATTTCCGGGCATTGCCACCAAATATGCGCCGTTGACCTCATTTCGTTGCAACCTCTCCAACAAAGTTGTGAGATTTCCTTCTGGCATTTATGTTCACCATCAGGTGTTATGTACATTCTCGCCAAACACTTGAAGTTCAACTCTATTAACTTCAATTGATTGATCAGTCTTTAACACATTGTGCCAGAAGGCCTGGTCTTGGTCTATATGTTCAATGGTGAACGGTAATTTTGCTCTAATGTTCTTTTTGTACAGCACAACACATTTCTCATGCAGGTTGAATTGCTGCAATCTCTTTCTTATTATAGATGTATGCTCCCAAACTGTTGCAGGAGTTATCTGAACACACAGCAATTCAATTTTCGTTTCGTACAATTGGACTTCAACTTGCCCCAGTTGAAGTCCAATTGGACGAAACGCGTCGGGCGAGCTATACTCTTCCCTACACTTGATTTTATCTTTTTACGTGATCATGCTATTTTAAATTGTTTTGATTATTGGTGTCATCCAATAAATACATCATTTGATCTGCACCATTGGCGCTTTCATATATTTTTTTGAGAACCACCTATTCATTTGAGACTTCCATGGGGCTGGGACTCCCCTTCGGCCTTCCGGACTGGCAGTCATGATTGGGACAACGGAGGGAAGATTCCCCTTGAGATCCGGGGTTTCTTGGACCAACCATTTCCATCTTGGATCTCTGAGCCTGTTTGATTTGGTGTCATTGGCATCCGAATCCACCATTTCTGGTAAGCGTATTTCATCTGTTTCCTATTCAAGATCGTATAACTAATGACATACAGACGTGAAGATTCTCCATTCTGGTTGGACTCATCCACATATTTACCATTATGGGACTATCATTCCATTTTTACCTATTTGGACACCATTGAACATTATTGGTTTATTGTGCTATATTAGTCACACTCACGTTTTTGTTTCAGTGGATATTACCTCTGACTGGTTCATTGTTATCATCATTAGCGCTACATTTATTTCTATTACATGTTTAGAATATTGGTCATATTTGTATGTAGCTGCTTTTTTCTACACTTTGGGTTAGCGCAGTGTTATATACTTCTTTTTCAAATAGCCCTAGATGTCTGAGATTTTAAAAAGACAGGTTCCACCTGTACGCTCCCTAATAAGGATGAGCTAAGGTTTGTGCCGAACTTTGATCATATTAGGTCAATGATGTCACCAGCATCTGTGCCCCTTTATGATGTGCAGCTGTGGGGCAAGGAATTTCATGGCCATTATCATGTGTCAGTTTCCTGTGGGTTCTGGCCAAACTGAGTTCAGTACTTACATGAGCTTGTAGACAGGTAAGGTTCCCCTTTAAGGTTAGCTCATCCTCATGGGTGGAGTAGTGACATGGATTACCTCTTTATAAAGGCAGTGGGAGCTTAAGAGATGGTCTGTTTGGCCCCTCTGGGAAAGGGAGTACAGGGTTTCCTGGTGTGCTCTCCCCTTCAGGGTAGAGGCTGTGGAGGACTTTCATGGGAATCTCAGCTATAGACTAAGGTTGGGTTGTGAGTATCCCATTGCTCTTTCACTGTAATGCAAGTCACAGTAATGTGACAGACTGACATGTTTTGCCTTGCCATTATCTGGAAAGCTGTTACCATTCAATGGATTGTTGCTAAAGAACTATGTTTGCAACTAGTGTGATGTTCTCTTGAGAGTGATGTGTTAAGTACAGCCAATGCCTGGGGTGAAGAACTCTGCGACTTTACTGGGCTAAATCTGGTCATCAGTGGAGTGGGTGGTGATGGAGGAAAAGGAGTGCCGCACCTGATGATGAGAAAGAACCCCCCATGTACTATGCATCAGGTGGCCCAGGACCCTGTGTTTCATGGTCAGTTGGGCTTCTGGAGCTATGTTTGAGTACTCCACGTGTGGGTTATTGTGTTCAGTGACCAGGAGGAGGAGAGGTCTTGGGCCATAATCCCTGTACATGAACAGTATGTGGGCTTAGGTAGAACCCTGTAATCCTGTATGTATAGGTGGAGCCCAGCAGTGTGTGTTGGCCAGGGCCGATCCTAGGGTCACAGACACCTGGGTGCAGAAATATTTCTAGCGCCCCCACGTGGGCGGTTTGCATCTTACCAACTCCTCCCTTTTACAAATGTTACTATGGCAACGACTCAAACACAGAGATGCTCCCCTAAGAAGTCTTCATTACACTGGGATCCTCCCATGATCGTTTAACAATAAAGAAAATACAGGAAGAGGGTACACTAATGAGACCTGGAGGGGAGTCTCTCTGATGCACACAGAGAGTTAGAGAGTCTGTTAGAAAGAGCCCCCAGACATAGTACAGGAGATGGTCAGAAACTGCAATCATAGTACAGGAGATGGTCAGAGACTGGAGATATAATACAGGAGATGGTCAGAGACTGAACATATAATACAGGAGATGGTCAGAGACTGCAGACATAATACAGGAGACGGTCAGAGACTGGAGATATAATACAGGAGATGGTCAGAGACTGCAGACATAGTACAGGAGATGGTCAGAAACTGCAGACATAGTACAGAAGATGGCCAGAGACTGCAGACATAGTACAGGAGATGGTCAGAGACTGCAGACATACTACAGGAGATGGTCAGAGACTGCAGACATACTACAGGAGATGGTCAGAGACTGCAGACATGTTACAAGAGATGGTCAGAGACTGCAGACATGATACAAGAGATGGTCAGAGACTGCAGTTCCTATGGACATTAGTAGATAATGGCCAATCGGCCCTCTCACCTGACCCAGCGATAAAGCAACAGTTCCTCTGATCAGGAGTCAGCTCACTCTGAATTGCCTGTGGCGACTCCGCTGGGTAGAGCCCAGATCTGTATTCTGGCAATGACTCCATTCCTTTCTCCGCCAGGGATGGCACTAGGCTGTGTGGCTTTCCCTCTGGTGGTGCAGGGCAGCGGGGTTCTCTCTCTGATGGTGTTCCCTCAGCACTGTCCTCTCCCTCTGAAGTCCTGGGTGCACTTCCCTGAAAGCTTTCCCGGGCTCATGACTCTCTCTCTCTCCCATTCAGCTGAGCATGCTGTGTGGGCTGCAGTTTCCGTGTTAGAGTGGGGCTGCCAGTCCTCGGGACTACATGTCCCACAATCTTCTTCTTTGCTCCTTTTCTTTTTCTTCCCTGGCCGATATGAAGGCGGGGAAGAAACATAGTGCGCCGCTCACTAGTACAGCAGCGCGCGCGAGGAGGAACGGGAGAGGGGAAATAAGAGCCCGCGGCTGCAGTGGCATCACTAGGGTTGGTGTCACCTGGTGCGGTAAAACTTGGTGTCACCCCCCTCTACCAACTATAGTCGCCCCTCAGTACAGACCCCCCTCCACTAAGTATAGACCCCCCACCGTCCGTGCAGACCCTCCACTAAGTATAAACCCCTCCCTCAGTACAGACCCCCCATCGGTATAGACCCACCCAGGACAAACCACCCCCCCTCCATTAGTACAGACCCCCAGAACAAACCACCCCCCTCCATTAGTACAGACCCCCCCAGGACAAACCACCCCCCTACATTAGTACAGACCTCCCGGACAAACCACCCCTCTACATTAGTACAGACCCCCAGAACAAACCACCCCCCTCCATTAGTACAGACCCCCCAGGACAAACCACCCCCCTACATTAGTACAGACCCCCCCCAGGACAAACCACCCCCCTACATTAGTACAGACCCCCAGACAAACAACCCCCCCTACATTAGTACAGACCCCCCAAGAACAACCACCCCCCCTCCATTAGCACAGACCCCCAGAACAAACCACCCCCCCTCCATTAGTACAGACGCCCCCAGGACAAACCACCCTCTCCTCTATTAGTACAGACCCCCCAGAACAAACTACCCCTCTCCATTAGTACAGACCCTCCGGACAAATCACCCCCCCTACATTAGTACAGACCCCCCAGAACAAACCACCCCCCCTCCATTAGTACGGATCCCCCCAGGACAAACCACCCCCCTTCCATTAGTACAGACCCAGCAGAACAAACTACCCCCCTACATTAGTACAGACCCCCCAGAACAAACCACCCCCCTCCATTAGTACAGACCCCCCAGGACAAAGCAACCCCTCCATTAGTACAAACCCCCCAGGACAAACCACCCCCCCATTAGTACAGACCCCCAGGACAAACCACCCCGCTACATTAGTACAGACCCCCCCAGAACAAACCACCCCCCTACATTAGTGCAGACCCCCCAGAACAAACTACCCCCCTACATTAGTACAGACCCCCTGGACAAACCACCCCCCCTACATTAGTACAGACCCCCCCAAGACAAACCCCCCTCCATTAGTATAGACCCCCCCAGGACAAACCCCCCCTCCATTAGTATAGACCCCCCAGGACCAACCACCCCCCTCCATTAGTATAGATCACCGACAAACCACCCCCACCCCTCCATTAAGCTAATTAAAAAACACCCGGGCAGCAGCTGGAGAGCGGAGGACAGTGTGCAGCTGCGCCGCCCGGGTGAAGAACAGAGCGTGTCAGGCTTGGGCGGCAGGCGGGAGTTACACACAGGAGGAGGAGAACTGGAACGCGTCGGGCATGGACTGCCCCCCCAGTGATGTCACTGTGCGGCTGGTCTCTCTGCACACAGAGACACAGCCGCTCTGATCTCCAGCTGTCACCGCTCTCCTCCTCTGACAGGAGGAGGGAGGGGGGATGGACTTTGGCAAGAAACACAGCGGCGGTGACCAGTGTCTTGCCAAGAAAGTTCCCTCGGCGGATAAGGACCCCCCTGTACTGCGCAAGCGCTGCGCTTGCGCAGTATGAATGACTAGGAGCCGCTGAAAACAGCCGAAGCTGAAAAACTTCAATCAGCTGTACACGGCGCCTGCGCCCTAGGTCCAGGTTCAAGCCCCACCATCCATGTGGACCTAGAGGGAGAATAAAAAAGTGCCGAGCGCAGCGAGGCCGTGCCCGAAGCGTGGCGAGCGAAGCGGGCCCGCGAGGGGCCCTCTTACAGGCGCCATGTACAGCTGATTTCTTCTCTATTTCGCTTCGGCTATTTCCGCCGGCTCCTACTGCGCAGGCGATGCGCCTGCGCAGTAGAGGGGGGTCCTTATCCGCCGAGAGGAACTTTCTCAACAGAACACCGGCGGAGAGAGACAAGGAGAGGAGGAGGGAGGGGAGCACTCTGGCACTTCAGTGCCCCCACCTCTGTGGCGCCTGGGTGCACTGCACCCCGTGCACCCCGCTCAGGATCGGCCCTGGTGTTGGCCACGTGGGAACAAGCTGGGGCCCTCTTCCAAGCTCATTCTTATTAGGAAGCATGCAGGTGGAACCTGTCCTATTCAAACCTCAGACAACTAGGGTCAGTTCGGCCAAATCTTAGCTCATCCCTGCTCTCTAAGGAGGTTCTAATCATTGACACCTAATCTGGAACACCGGGTTCTGATTTTATGAATTTGAACTGGTGGCAAATGTGCAATTTTGTTAATTTATATCATGAAAATGATTATGCCATGTCAATGTTATGTGTCAATTGTTAAAGTATATTACCTTTATCTGTAAACACTATTTGAATCAAGATCTAATATTTGCATGTTAAAAATATTGAAAAAGTCAAAATTTTCATGGGGTTTACTTAGTTTTTCACACGACTGTATATCCCTTTTAAAACAAGAAAACAATTGACAACAAACAACTGTTGGGAGTGGTGAGATGGGTGAGAGGTGAATGAGGAAATGAAAGTAGAAATTCTAACTGGCTGCCTGCCAAGCCTTCAAGCTATCAATACTGGGGAGTCCAAGGTCAAATCTGAGAAGCAGAAATAAAAGACATCTCAGTTGAGGAGGAGTCAGCGGAATGACTACAACAGAATACTATGTATTATGGATAAATATGGAACAAGCACGATAGACAAAGTCACATAAAAAAAAAAAAAACAATTAAAAGCATATAAGTCATCAAGAAATGCAATATAAATAATATATGGCTTATAATGATTTTTATAATTTGATATCACTTGATATCAAACAAAAGAATGATCAAATGTATTTTTGGAAAGGGATAGTGCAAATATAAATAGAATTCATAAAAAAAAAAAAAGAAAAGAAAAAAAAAAGAAAAAGCATGATATCTGAATTACAGGATTCAATGGACCCCTTCTAATAAGCAAAGATAGAGTGGCATGGGACAGTTAAGGAACATAATTAATTCTACTCAGTAGCAGTGGTATAGAACTAATGAGTGATATAATTAATGATGAAGCTATAGAGGATTTGGAGCTTGGAAGACAGCTTTGATTGTTTTGATGGCACACTGGGACTTGGAGCAACTGTTTCACATGCATCTAGGCTAGAACCAATACAAATTGATGGAATATATTTGTCATTCTACAGCTGCAAGTACTCCATGTGTATTTAAAGCTGAATTCCAGGTATGGATATGTTTGCATAGTTACATTGTTTCAGCTTGAAGCAGTGCAGGTATTCATGTGCCATATCTGACTGATCCCTGTGGAAGCTGGGAATCACTGTAGTAGGCACTACTTTCTATATTATTATTATTATTATTATTATACAGGATTTATATAGCGCCGACAGTTTACGCAGCGCTTTACAACATTAGGGCAGACAGTACAAGTACAATACAATTCAATACAGGAGGAATCAGAGGGCCCTGCTCGTTAGAGCTAACAATCTAGGAGGGAGGGTCAAGTTATACAAAAGGGTAATAGCTGTGGGGGATGAGCTAATGGAGAAAATAGTGCAGTTGTTAGATCGAGGCAGGATAGGCTTCTCTGAAGAGGAAAGTTTTCAGGGATCGCCTAAAAGTGGATACATTTGGAGACAGTCTGACAGATTGGGGTAGGGAATTCCAGAGGATGGGCAAGGCTCGGGAGAAGTCCTGGAGGCAGATATGGGAGGAGGTGATGAGGGAGCTAGAAAGCAGGAGGTCTTGGGAGGAACGGAGATGGCGATTAGGTTGGTATTTTGAGACTAGGTTAGTGATGTAGCTGGGGGCAGAGTTGTGGATGGCTTTGTAACTTATTGTTAGTATTTTGAATTTAATTCGTTGGGCGAGTGGTAGCCAATGGAGGAATTGGCAGAGAGGGGTAGCAGACACTGAGCGGTTTGTAAGGTGGATGAGTCTGGCAGCAGCATTCATGATGGACTGAAGGGGGGATAGTCTGTTTAAAGGTAAGCCAATGAGGAGTGAGTTGCAGTAGTCAAGGCGAGAGATAACCAGGGAGTGAATCAGGAGCTTTGTGGTTTCACTGGGTAGAAAGGGACGTAGTTTAGAGATGTTGCGGAGGTTGAGGCGGCAAGCTTTGGAAAGTGATTGGATGTGGGGCTGAAAGGAGAATTCAGAATCCAGGATAACACCTAGTACCCTGACATGTGGGGACGGGTGGATGGTTGTGCCATTGCTCTTGACAGAGAAGTCAGGGGAAGAGGCACGTGGGGGAGGAAATATTATAAGCTGTTGAGTTTGAGGAAGTGGTGTGACATCCATACAGATATGTCGGTTAGTAAGTTAGTGATGCGTGAGGAGACTGATGGAGTGAGTTGAGGGGTGGAGAGATAGATTTGTGTGGCATCAGCATAGAAATGATATTAAAAGCCGCGAGAGGCTATCAGCTGACCCAGGGAAGAGGTGTAGATTAAAAATAAAAGAGGTCCAAGAACAGAACCTTGGGGGACCCCGACAGAGAAGGGAAGAGGAGTGGAGGAAGTAGAATTGTAAGTGACACTGAAGGTGCGTTGGGATAGGTAGGATGAGAGCCACTGAAGAGCACAGTCACAGAGACCGAGGGAGTAAAGTTTTTTGAGGAGGAGGGGGTGGTCAACCGTGTCAAAGGCAGCTGAAAGATTCAGAAGTAGGAGTACAGAATAGTGTCCGTTGGTTTTTGTAGTTAGTAGGTCATTTGTGAGTTTTAAAAGAGCAGTTTCTGTGGAGTGTTGAGGGCGAAATCCAGATTGAAGGGGATCAAGAAGGTTGTTTTTAATGAGGTGGTCACTCAGTTGGTTGTAAACCAGGCGTTCAAGGAGTTTAGAGGAAAAGGGGAGCAAGGAGATAGGGCGTAGGTTGTTAAGATTGGTAGGGTCCAAGGACGGCTTTTTGAGTATGGGGGTGACCAGTGCATGTTTTAGAGCATCGGGGAAGATGCCAGAGGTGAGGGAGAGATTGAAGATGTGGGTTAGAGAGTGTAGAATGGGGTCAGAGGCTGACCAAAGCATTTGAGAGGGAATAGGGTCCAGGGGACAGGTGGTTAGGTGGGCAATAGAAAGGAGTTTAGCAACTTCATCTGTAGTAGCAGATTTGAGTGTCAGTTGTACCTGTTGACATGGGGTCTTAGCTCGGGGAGATACCTGTAGAATGGAGATTTCATCACGGATTGTATCAATCTTGTTTTTGAAGTGATTAGCGATTTCCTGGGCAGTGAGTAAGTCAGTGGGTAGAGGCGGTGGAGGACAAAGTAGAGAGTTGAAGGTAGAGAAGAGTTTACGGGGATTGGATGAGAAGGTGTTAATAAGAGTTGTAAAATAGGTTTGCTTGGCAGTGTGGAGGAAAGAATAGTATTTTTGGAGGGCAGATTTGTATTGGTTGAAGTCTTTGAGAGACTCAGTCTTGTGTCACAGACGCTCAAGAGCGCGACTACGTTTTTTGAGAATTTTAGTGTCATCTGTTTGCCAGGGTTGTAGGGGTCGAGGCCTGATTCTGCGTGTAGTGAGGGGAGCGAGCTTGTCCAGGGTGGAGGACAGAGATTTATTGTAGATGGACGTGGCTTGGTTGGGGCAGGACAGGGGAGAGATTTTGTCATAGAGGTGGTCAGTAGCAGAATAGAGGAGAGAGGAGTTGAAGTTGCGAAAGTTTCTACGGGTGATGGTTAGGCGATTGGAGGGAAAGGTGGTGGAAGACAGGGGGAGAGAGAAACTAATAAGGTGGTGGTCGGAGAGAGGAAAAGGATTGTTTGAGAAGTTGCATGGAGTGCATAGGTAGGAGAATACAAGGTCAAGGGTGTTGCCATCAGAGTGAGTAGAAGCCTGTACCCATTGCTTCAGGTCAAATGAAGAGGTTAGACTAAGAAGTTTAGAAGTAGCAGGAGTGTTTGTATTAGCAGGGATGTTGAAATCACCAAGAAGGATTGTGGGAATTTCCGAAGAGAGAAAGTATGGTAGCCAGGCAGAAAACTCATCAAGGAAAGTCAATAATGGTCCAGGGGGCCGGTAGATCACAGCAATTCTTAGGGAAGTAGGAGAGAATAGACGTATACAGTGGGCTTCGAATGATGAGAGGGAAAAAGAGGGAGGAGGGTGAAAAACCTGGAAGGTGCTCTGGGGGGATAGGAGGAATCCCACTCCACCTCCCTTGCGTCCATTAGGCCTAGGGGAGTGAGTCCAGTGAAGGCCACCCTGGGAGAGGGAAGCAGGAGAAGGGGTGTCATATTCGTGGAGCCAGGTTTCGGTGAGAGCAAGTAGATTAAAGAAAAGAGAATTATAGAAAAGAGAGCTTAAGGAGAGAGGCTGCAATTGTGAAGAGGAGGAGAGGTAAAGAGTGCATGTTTCAGAGAAGGTGAGATAATATGAAAATGAGGTCACCTGCAGTCTGTTATAGTTTGCTTTGTGCAAATCGCTGAAGTGCAAGAGCAGAAGTGCCACTTATTTAACCGCTTGCTGACCGCCGGCTGTCTATTGATGGCCAGGCGGCGCAGCTCTCGTTGCGGGCGGGCGTCATATGACGGCCTCGCATTCCTAGGCCACCAGGGGGCGCGCGCGCGCCGCCGCCGGCGATCGCGCGTGCCCGCCGTGTCACTAGGCACCCGGTGCGCGTGCCCGGCGGCCGCGATGTCCGGCGGGCACCCGCGATTACCGGTAACACAGCAGGACCGTGGATCTGTTTGTGTAAACACACAGATCCACGGTCCTGTCAGAGGAGAGGAGACCGATGGTGTGTTTCCAGCACAGAGGAACACCGATCGGTCTCCTCCCCTAGTGAGTCCCCTCCCCCTACAGTTAGAATCACTCCCTAGCAACACAGTTAACCCCTCGATCACCACCTAGTGTTAACCCCTTCCCTGCCTGTCACATTTATACAGTAATCAATGCATTTTTATAGCACGGTTCGCTGTATAAATGTGAATGGTCCCAAATATGTGTCAAAAGTGTCCGATGTGTCCGCCGCAATATTGCAGTCACAATAAAAATCGCAGATCGCCGCCATTACTAGTAAAAAAATTAAAAAAAATAAAAATGTTATAAATCTATCCCCTATTTTGTAGACGCTATAACTTTTGCGCAAACCAATCTATATACGCTTATTGCGATTTTTTTTACCAAAAATATGTATAAGAATACATATCGGCCTAAACTGAGAAAAAATTTGTTTTAAAGAAAAAAAAATTGGATATTTATTATCGCAAAAGATAAAAATTATTGTGTTTTTTTTAAAACTTCTCACTCTTCTTTTGTTTATAGCGCAAAAAATAAAAACCGCAGAGGTGATCAAATACCACTAAAAGAAAGCTCTATTTGTGGGGAAAAATGATAACAATTTCATTTGGGTACAGTGTTGTATGACCGCGCAATTGTCATTCAAAGTGCGACAGCGCTGAAAGCTGAAAAATGGCTTGGGCAGGAAGGGGGCGAAAATGCACTGTATTGAGGTGGTTAAAGAACCCCACTTCTTTGGAAGAACCCCCTGTATGTTCCCCCGTAAAGAAAGCCTTGTTATATACTGTGTTGGGTGTGGATGGAATCTGGCAATTAATCAATTAGGAGGGCATATTAGGAACACAGCTAGCAGGGCATAACTTTCACACCACAATCAAACTGCAAGGGGACTAAAAGGCCAAAATTGTAAAGATAAGGGAACCCATAATTTAGGTAAGACTTAATGGCTAAATAAACATTGAAATAATGTGAGCATGGCTACAGATGTAGTTGAGACAGCGGTGACAAACAGATTTACCAAAAATGTGTATAAGCGGTCAGTCAATTTTCAGTTTGCAGGACATGGGAATATAAACGCAGATTACCAAAAATGTATATAAGCGGTCAGTCAACTTTCAGTTTGCAGGACATGGGAATATAATCGCAGATTACCTGTGAAGAGAGAAGAAAATGTTCAGATGGATGGTGCAAGAGCAGAAGTGCCACTTATTTAAAGAACCCCACTTCTTTGGAAGAACCCCCTGTATATGATCACCGCTAGCTTCTGGGTCCCGTACCAGCACAGACGCTATTCATAGAACACATTGCATCTTCTAAATTAATGCAAAGTGTTCTCTGATAGGACAAGGAGGAGACTGTGACATCAGCGCTCCACCTCTACAGCTCACCTAATCAGAGAACACTTTGCATTCATTGAGAAAATATATTATGTTCTCTGAATGGCACTCATGCCGAGCAAGTGAACTTCTGTGTTAGCTATGCAGCAGGGCAGCCGCTCAGTGCAGGACCTGGAGGACAGCTGCCATCACTGTAGTATCAGTATCTGCTACAGTGATTTAGAACTTCCATCGGATTGGTCAGGTATGGCACATGCATACTTACATTGATCCAAACTTGACCAATGTAACTAAATGTAGCACCCTGGCCTTAAATAGGGCTGCTAATAAATCTAGTTGTGCTAGGTGGTAACTAGCCTGGCTAATTGGTAGGTTGATCCACTGATTCCTGTCCTAAGACTGAGTTTGGTGTAGTCTCTCTCTTCTGCCAAAAGGTAGCACTATTGCTTTTGGCATTAGAATGATGGATTACCATAAATTGAGGTAATGGGTAACTAGGTTATCTCAGCCAATCATCAGGAGTTTCTTTAAACCCTGTGTGTGCTGGGATAGGCTATTTATTTGGGAGGAGTCAGGTGATCTGGGTTCTTCGCTCAAACGCCCGCTGACCGCATGGGCATGGGTAGCCGCTGCGGCCTGGGTGTGTGTGTGTGTGTTGAGAAGCTCCTGGTTGCTAGGCCTGAAGCCTGAGTCCTTTTTTTTTTTTTTTCTTGTCACATTCAGTCGACCGTATAGAGAGGCGTTAAATCAACTTTGCAGTTCATTTATCTTCCAGCCCATTCTCCTTTGTCTCATCATCGTGACTATTGCCATATCAAAAAAAAAAAAAAAAAGGTCATACCAAAACCGAGCCCATTAAGACCCCCCGTGTAGTTTCTCCCATCTCCTACCTCTGTCATCTGCGGAGGTCCCACTGTAACTACTTCTACAAAGTTGCCTTCTTCTCTATTTGCCCCCCCCTCCCTTCTCTCCACTCCCCAACCCCCCTATCTCTCCAAGGTCTAATTTTCTCTTGTCACCTACTCTAAACCAAAGCTTTAAATTTTATATACTACACCAATTTTTTTTAAATTTCACCCAGCGTTCCCACTCCCCTGAGCTTACATTTCTTGTTTCCTCTTCCAAGGCTATCCTAGTCTCCAGATGATAGGTTTCTTCTACGGCATCTATCTATTCCCATATCTCAGGGCTCTCCTTCCTCTGCCAGTTCTTCGGGATAATTCGCTTTGCAGCGTTCAGGAGGTGGGGAACCAAAGATTGCTTATACTTTTTAATATCTCCAGCCCCCCCATTGAACAATACCTCCCATGGGTCTCCTGGGACTTCTATTCCTGTTATTTTCTTTACTAGATCAAGTATCTCACTCCAGAAATATTTTATTTTAGCGCAGGTCCACCAAAGATGCGCCATCGTTCCGGTTTCGTTGCAGCCCCGCCAGCATAATGGCGAGCTATTTTGAAATTTGCTTGTTATCTCTGGAGTAAGGTAACTTCTACTTATGCATTTGTAGTTCATTTCTGCTGTCCGTACATCTGTTGCTGAGTTACAGATCATTTTAAGAATTCTTTTAATTGTGTTTTCCCCTTTCTTTGTGCCAAATTCCCTCTCCCATTTACTTATAAATGGGGGTATCTCCAGCCGGTCGACCTTCATCAGCACTTCGTATATTTTTGAGACAATGTTTCTCGGATCCTCCATGTCACACAGCCTTTCAAAGTCCGTCAAGTTATCCCCTCCCCTTATCGGAGCGGGAAGTTTATTCACGAAGTGGCACAACTGGAGGTACCTCCACTCATCTAACCTACATGACTCCCTTCCATTCCTAATTTCTTGTAGTGTCAAAATTTTACCCCCCTTTATAATGTGTCTTAATTGTGTCTTTCCCCATACTGCTTCTTTTCCCCCCATGGTTTCTAAACCTGGCGTGAAAAAATTATTATCTATTAGTGCTAATAATGGTGAATTATAATTCCTGTTTAAATTCTTATACACCCCATCCCATATTTTAAGTGCGTTACGCGTTATTATGTGTGTGTTTTCCCCTAATATTCTAGCATGAGGGGGGTTCCATATCAAACTTCCCAGTGCTGCTTTACTAAGATATTCTTCTATTCTTACCCAACATTTTTCGTTTGCTCTCTTTGCCCATTCTACTAGTCTGGCCAGCACTGCCGCCTTGTAGTAATTCTGAACGTCTGGTACAGCCAAGCCCCCATGTATTTTCTTTTGTTTTAAAATCTTGAAAGAGACTCTTGGTTTTTTATTTTTCCAAATGAAGCTCATTATTATGTTTTTTAATTTTCTTAAGTAATATAGGGGTAATGGTAGCGGTATCATCTGGAATAGATATGTGATCTTGGGAAGTAGCATCATTTTAATGACATTAATACGCCCTATCCATGAGATGGCTTTTTTTGCATAGTTTTTACACTCAGCTCTAATTGTCTCCAAAAGAGGTATATAGTTTATTGTAAATATTTTTTTAATTGAGTTGGCTAGCTTAATTCCCAGGTACTTTAGTTCTTTAGTCCATCTAAAACTATATCTTTTTTTTAATATACTAATTTCTTTTCCCTTTAAATTTATGTTTAGTATTTCTGATTTTGCCATATTTATTTGAAAATTAGACATCTCCACATACTCCCTTAGGGTTTTAACTAACTTGGGCATGGTAATTTCAGGGTCCGATATATAGAATAATACATCGTCGGCATAAGCTGCGACTTTATGTTCGTCTTCGCCGATCTTAATCCCCCTTATACCTGGTTCCGCGCGAATTGTTGCCAGGAGGGGCTCCATAGTAAGGACAAATAACAATGGGGACAAAGGGCACCCCTGTCTTGTACCGTTCCCCGTTTCAAATGGCTGGGACATGCATCCGTTCACCCCCACCATTGCCGTCGGGTGATGGTATAAAGTTTTAATCCTCTGGTACATTTTGGGACCAAGACCCATGATCTCCAAGGTCTGGAACATGAACCCCCAGTCTACCCTGTCGAAGGCCTTTTCGGCATCAACCGACAGTAGTAGCCCTGGGGGTCCTCTCTCCTTCATTTTTTGTAGCAGGAGTAATGTCCTGACCCCATTGTCCTTCCCTTCCCTTTTAGTAATAAAGCCCACCTGGTCTGGATTGACTAGGGCATTCAATGATCCCTTTAACCTCTCGGCCAGTATTTTAGCGTAAAGTTTTGTATCAATATTGAGGAGGGAGATGGGACGATAACTTGAGCAGAGTGTTTTTTCTTTTCCCTCCTTCAGAATAACCGTAATCAAGGCCTTTAAGGCCTCCTGGCTCATGTCATAGTCCCCTCCCAGCCCATTAAAATACTGGCACATTCTAGGAATTAGTATTTCTTTAAATTTCCTATAATAGGTTAGTGTAAATCCGTCTGGGCCGGGGCTTTTCCCGGATGCCATGCCTGCTATTGCTTTACTTATTTCCTCTTCGGTGATTGGGGCTTCCATGTGCTCTCTTTCGATTTCTGGGATCTTGGGTAATCCTGCCTTCCCTAAATAATTTTTTATTCTCTCACTCATATTTTTAATCATGGTGTCCTGTTTGTGTACTGAATAAAGTTCCTGGTAATAATTTTTGAAAACCTCCGCTACTTCTTTAGAAAAGTGCAAATGTAAGGCCCTCGCGCTACTATGATAAGAGTGTACAAAATACAGTGATAAATCGAGTGTTCAAACCCTAAAGTGCCTAAATTGCATATGTGTAGATATAAAGTAAACGTGCCTGCCTGCAGCGGAACCTAAAGTGTATCACAATCCACTCACAGTATTAAAATTAAAATAAGTGATTCCGCGCTACAGTGAATACAGATAAAAATAAATGAATATAGATATAAATAAATGGGGATCACAAAGTGCATCCAATCAATAAGGCATAATGACCTCACAAGAGGAATAAATAATCTATCAAATATTGGATAAGACTGGGATAGTGTAAAAGTGTAGTCTCTGAAATAACTTCAGCAGGAAGGATAATAAACTGGAGTTGTGTCCTAAAAACATCTAAAAACTAATGCTAAGCAAGAGGTAGACACAGAGCTCTCACCTTTATAAAATGTCCAAAGAGTAAATATATCCAAAGGGTAAAAAGATAAGTGATCTAAATCCGTAATAAAAGTTAATAAATTATCCACCACTAGGGGGTGTTCTGTGTGGACAACGATGCAGTAAAAACTCAATTCAAAATGTCACCAATTAATAATAAATCCGTAATAAAAGTTAATAAATTATCCACCACTAGGGGGTGTTCTGTGTGGACAACGATGCAGTAAAAACTCAATCCAAAATGTCAGCAATTAATCATAAGTATAAAGATGTCTTTCCTTGATAGTAGTTTTCACCACTAGGGGGTCCTCTCCTTCATTCACAAAATCTCCCAGTCAGTGCTGCACTTCCAAGCCTCTTCATATCCCTCGTAACCTCCGTAAAACAGTGGGGGGGGAGGGGGGGGGCAGCAGCAGACAGAGGTGAGAGAGAAGGGGAGAGAGAGAAAAAATCCCAATGGTGTAGTATGATTAGAATAACAATAGCTTTAATAAAGAACGCTAAGATGGACTCTTACAATGTAAAACAAGGAAATAAGCATATACAGCAGATAAGGCGTCTGAACGCCGCTCTCACTTCACTTCCTGGTAATGCTCTGTCTCTCCAGCCAATCCCTACGCGTTACGTCATCACGTGACTTCTTCAGGGGATCCTTTCCTCGCTTTCCGTTTTTGCACTACATTCGCTAGAAGCTTCCCCGGTTTATTGGCCCCGCGATACCTGTCTCCCATTATCTTTCTATATTTTGCTCTTACTTCTTGTTCCATTAAAGTTTTTAGCTCCGCTCTTTTAATGACTAGGTGTTTATATAGAGCAGGGGGGATTGTCCTATTTAAACTTTGTGTTTCTGTTCCAATGTGGCCAATTCCTCTCTTAGTTTTTGGGTTTTCTCAACTCTCTCTTTCTTCTTCCTTGCCCCTGTCTCGATTAATATACCCCTGATATAGACTTTATGAGCCTGCCACAATGTGGACCCAGATACTTCTCTCGTGTCGTTACACACAAAGTAGTCCCTTAGCTCTTTACTAATTCTATTGAACCTTTCGTCCCCGTTTATCAGGTCTTCATTTAAGCGCCATTGCCCTGGGGGTCTACTCTTTTCACCTATTTTTATTTCTATAGTCAGTAGTGCGTGGTCTGAGTATGTTATGTTGCCTATCCAGGAATCTACCACCTTCTCTATTTCTCTATGGTCTACCAGTCCATAATCAATCCGGGAGTACGACTCGTGCACAGGCGAATAGAACGTGTAATCCCTTCCCCTTGGATGTTGCACTCTCCATATATCCACCAGCTGGAGGCTGGTGATCTTTTGCTTAATCTTACTCAACTGTACACTGTTCCGCGCCTGTGCCCGAGCCGTACTATCTAGTCCCGGGTCCATGCAAAAGTTAAAGTCCCCCATTAATATCAAGTGCCCTTGTCTGAACTTAATTAATTTCTCCAAAATGTTTGCTACGTATTCTGTCGGGTTCTTATTAGGCGCATAGATGTTAGCCAATGTATATTCTTTTTCATATAGTCTACCTATTAGGAATATATATCTACCTTCTGTATCAACTAGTCTCTCTTCCAAGACAAACCTAGTATTTTTTGCAAATCCGATGGCCACCCCCCTTGAGCTACTTGAGATAGTATCTCCTTGGTACCAGATCGGGTATTCACCCGAGAATAGTCTCAGTCTTGATTGGTGTGGAATATGTGTTTCCTGGAGGAACACCACCTCTGGTCCAAGCAGTCTAAGCTCATTAAAAATACTTCTTCTTTTGTTGGCCATATTTAAACCCTTGACGTTATATACATTTTATTGTATTTGGTGTCATTTAACTACCTTCATTTCACCCCATACTATCTTAGACCTTGGAGAGAAACCCTTATTATTTTCCTCAGGTCCTCCCCACTTTTTTCCGGCACTCCTCGGATTCTCAGGTTCTGTCTGCGACTTCTATTCTCCTGGTCCTCAATTCTATAGCAAATTTTTATCTGGTTTTGTTGCGTTGTTTTATTTGATTTTTTAAGTCTGAGATCTCGCGCTCTTGTTGATCCATTGTGTCCTCTGCCTTTTCAACTCTGGCCAAGAGGTTTCCTAGATCTATCCTCAGCGTGCTTATTTCAGTTTTAATCAATTCTTCAAGTGCTTTGAACATCTCCGCCATTTCTTTTTTTGAGGGGGGTTCTAGGTCCTGTCGGGGTTCCGTCATTCTAGATGTCTCTTGTGGGTTTTCAATTAATGATGACTCTCTAGATTGATTGGGAGTCTGGTCCCTCTTTTCAGTCTGGCCTTTCTTCTTCTTATCCAGCGCAGTAGACGATTGAGCTTCTTGGTGGGCGCCCCCCGGGCTACCCCCGGTGGCTAAATATTGTTTAATTGAGCTCCCACTTATACTGCCGGAGATATTGTCCTTTGGTGTCTTCGGTGGGGCCCCTTTCCCTGCTTTGGTTGTGTTTCTACTCATTATTTCTCTCAGGGAGCTCTATAGATGGATTTAAAACCCTTGGACTGTCTCTAGGACAGATCTTCGGTGGTCCTATACTAGGGCGGGTTTTCCCCTCTTTCCCTTCCTTCCTCTGTCTCTCCCTTCTTACCCCTTTACCTTTCCCCAATTCCTAAGTTTGTAGGTATCTTGTAGGTATCTTTTCCAAGTTTATATTTTACTCCTCCATACCCCAGTTACTTTAGCCACCCCACTTATATTTGGGTAGGGACCGACTAAATCGCCTGCTTCTATATCAAATAACAGAGGAAGAAAAATAATACCAGGTGCGACATATGCTGCCTATCATATGCGGTTCTACCTGACTACAACAAGGATCTAAACGTAATGATAGCATTCGGTCACAAAAAAAAAAAGGGGAAAACAGGGAAGGAAGGTGTAGTTGATTGTTGTGTCCTTAACAGGGTTAAATGTCCAGTATTTTATTAAGTATCTTGCGACATTTCTAGGAATGTGTGAGATCTCAGTCAGCCCGGATGTTGGTGTTTATGCTCGATATCCTGGGTCCTCTTATATTTATCCCCACATTACCTCAATATCGCAGTATCCCCTTTAAACAAGCAGGTATATCTTGGGGCTTATCCAGGTGGTTATCTTAGCTCCGCATACCGGTATTCCAGTGAGTGACCAATATACCAAAGGACCAACCGCTGGTTCGTGAGCGCATACTCCCCTTTAAATTGACCCTTCTATATGGTCCAGGAAATACCTCTTCGAGATTTTCTTTATTACTTTAAGGTTATCATAGAAGAATATTGCCGTGTATTAAGGTATCTCAGTCCCAGATAGAAACTTGGTATCTCCCCTGATATATATACCTAAAACACAATATTCATCAGTGCTGTTATGACCTCAGTTTACCACCGATTATTGGCTACCAGCGGAACCAACTTAATTCCCAGTGAATTTATACAATATCAGAAATAATTTGATTTCACTATGATGTATGGCCACTGGGATAATATATTCATCAGGTGTGGAGGTTAGTTCGCCATCTTTCAGTAGTAATGGAATCAACCTCTATTTCCAGTAAAATACGGTGTCCCCTTTTGTGCTGTTTAGGTACTGTCAAACCTTAAAGTTCTGCTCTGGCAATATTTCATACTTTTCAGGCAGCCATTCCTAGTGTTTTCTTACCTCAGGACTCCATGGGAATACATGTCTCTTACCAGAATACCGTCATCTGTGTAGCTTGGGTTGGATGGAGGCGTCCCTGCTACTTGCTACTTTACTTTCCTTTGTGACCCAATCAACCTGTGGGATGCTCGATCAGGGAAGTGGGTGAGTGGAGCGGGTTAGCCGGATCCTCCCCCTCCCGCCACCACCATCGGGCTCAGAGGGAGAGACGAGGGGACAGAAAGAAGCCCGCAAGCGTCTCCCGGGGAGGGCACAGCCGACCGCCCATCAGCGCCGTGCCGCTGCGACCTGGTTCTTCACTAGGGTCGGGGCTCTCGTCCGTTGCTGGATGTCGAATTTTTCGCTGCCCCCGTCCTCGTGACAGCTCATCCCGCTGACGAGGCCGCCGAGACGCCGATTCACTGACACACAGCCAGCTCCTCCCCTCCCAGCTGACGCCTCACGTCATCTCCTCCCCCCCTGAAGCCTGAGTCCTATCCAGGATGCATGCTGGCTGATAGGTCCATTTAAGGCCTATCCAGCAGTTTGGGGTTCGGTAAATAAGGAGCAGCCAAGGTTAAGCGCGAAGCTAGGGGCGAAACTGCATTTGTTAGAGGCTCTGCCTGATGGGAGCCTGCTCGTTGTCAGAGGTAAAGGAGAATCAGTTGCCACAAAGGGACAACCACTCCTATTACTGGAGGCAAGTTTCGAAGGGATGAAGTTCTGAAGGCGTACCAGAGCAGACACTTCCCTTACCGGGGATAGTGAAGTAGTGGAAAAGCTTCAGTGGAGACTCATCAGGGAAAGCAGCGGGTAGCTGTGAGTAAAGCTTGAAGAAGTACGGCGGGTAGCTGTAAGTAAGGCTTGAAGATAAAGTACAGTGGTTAGCTGTTAGGTGAAGCTTCGGAATCCAGCGGGTGGCTGAGAGTCCAAGAAGTCTAGTGAAAGACGCCAATCTGAGCTTAAGGATCTACAGTGGGATACTGTAAGTTAGGCTGGAAGATCTACAGTGGGTTACTGTGAGTTAAACTGGAAGATCTACAGTAGGATACTGTGAGAGAATTTGTTGCTCCAGGATACAGATTGCTGCATTCAACTAAAAGGCTCTCATTCTGTATTGCTGTCTCCCTAGTTCTATTTTTGTCTGGGGTCTGCGGAGTTTACCTTATTGCTATTGCATTTGCCTAAGGGTGTTCTGTGCCCTAAACCCTCTCTCCCCAACATTCCTGTTAAGAGAAATAAAACTCTCTTTGTTAATTTTTACAAAAAGTGACTGGCACCCCAATCTTTTCACCTTGCGCCACACCCACTATGCCTAGTAACCTGCACCCTGAGTAGGGACGAGCTCTATGTTCAGGTCCAACATGAGTTTGACTCGAACATTGGCTGTCCGCCCATTCGTCGATAACCGAATATTATGGGGTGTTCGCGCCAATTTCGAGCGCCGCGTAACGCCCTATATTGCACAGCGGGAGTGCAGTGCATTGCTATATGATGATTGGCCAAAGCATGCACCATGACCTGCATGCTCTGGCCAATCCCAGCGCCCTCAGCTAAGAGAGCCATAATTGGCCAAAGGCAGGGTGCCTTTGGCCAATCATGGCTCAGGAGGACTATGTCCACGCCCCACACTATATAAGGCTGCCTGCACGTCGACCCCATGTAGTGTGTTGTTGGCATGGACGGAGAAAGAGTGTCATTTAAATTGAGCAGGCAGGCAGGTTATTCAGTTAGCTGCAGTGTATTTAATATATATATACAGACAGTCTCGTGTATATATATATATATATATATATATATATATATATATATATATATATATATATATATATATATATATATATCCACTGCATCCAGTTTAGCTATATCTGACTGCAGGCCATTCCTGGTATACTTTTTCTAATAAAAAAGAAAAAAGAAAAAAGGCGCCTCTAAGTGCAGAATTAAAACTTTTAATATCCCCAATCAAGTTTAAAAACACTTACAGAATCAAGGATAAGAAGAGGCATAACATGGATGTATGAAGCAGGTGATCCAGCATCAGGAGGTCCCAGTGTATCACAGCTTTCCAGGGATAACGATATGCAGCAGCAGAAGGTCTCAGGATAACCAGCAGGTGAACACCCCAGGCTCTGGGAACACTGGTGAAGCAATCACGTCGTCTGAGTCAACGTGGAGCATGAATCCCGGAAATTATGTCAGCGGACAACAACCAGCATGGACCGCAAACAGGAAATAGGTCATCAAAATGGGACACATTTCGGAACTACTAATTGGTTCCTTCTTCAAGCCAATGACAACAGGTTTGTAGAAGCTGAGCTTCTTTTAGTCTATGGGCGGATCTGTGGGTGGGGCTATGGGCGGTGATAAGGGAAGAAAAACAATGCTGCAGCAGCCCAGGAAGTAGTGTGATCCATGGGGGTAGAACTGCACAGTAAACATAAAGACAGCGCGGGATGCAGCCCGCACACGAAAAATGGCAAGACAAATACAGCAGGACATTACAAAAGTACATATAAGGAAAGGAACTTGAAATCAATGAAAAAATATAAAATGGAACAAAACGGTCAAACCGTACATTGCTCCTCAATAGCAGATGCCACTACAAATTAATCGTTTAAAAGACGATCACTGGATCAATATTTGGGGATAACAAACAGAATGAAGTACATAGGTATACATGCGTGTGCATGCAGGCGCGCATAAGAAACAACAGACGCAGAAAAAAAATGCATAGATGCAAAAAAACGCATAGGTGAAAAAAAGCGCACAGATGCAAAAAAACGCATAGATGAAAAAAAAAAAAAAAGCACACACAAACGTCCTTTGGATGAATCATTATGTGCACACGCATGCACACACACATGCACACATCCTATAGGAAAAACAGAATACAATTGGCCAATGGAGGACATACCTAAGGGGAATATGGGCACTGTATAATGAGCATACATATGAAAATGAGGATGTAATGGTGAATGAAGTTCTAAAGTATGGCACTGATTTCAAAATCCTCATTTAACCCTCCAGGGGCCAAAACATTCAAAGAGAAAATCCAATACATCTCTCTGTGGCAAAGCTTTCGGAAACGCTCAACTGGGGGGAGGTCTCTAGGCATCGCCTCAATAACCCAAAGCATTAGACCATCAGTGGATTTGTTACGGTATTCGAGATAGTGCCTAGGGACACTATGAGTGTCTAATCCATCAGTAATGGTAATGAAACGGCGATGTTCGCCAAATCGCTTACGTAATGGTCTGATAGTTCGCCCAACATAAAAAAGGCCACATGGGCATGTCAAACAATAGACTACATGGTCAGAGGAGCAGGTGTGAAAGCTCTTGATAGGGTATGTTTTACTTTTCACACAAAAATCCTTCTGGCCATGTTTAACAAACCGACAGGTCTTACATAGAGGCTTGCGGCATTGATACATGCACGAGATGGCTAGAAAGGTTGGAAGGGAATAACCTGGGGGTAATGGCTTACCCTTAAGTTTACTAGGAGCCACCTTACTTTTAATATTAGGGGCCTTTCTATAGGCAAATTTGGGCTTATTGGATAGGGCAGGAAGAAGGTGCTCGTCCTGAAGCAGCAAAGACCAACGCTTCCGTGCGATACCCTCTATCTGTCTGTGACGAGAGTGAAATTGGGTAATAAATCGCAAATCATCCTTATTGTTGTCAGCATGGGTGAGAGGACGTGGTTGGATAGGTGTATCTCTGTAGTGAGTAAGCTGTTTGCACAATATCAGCTGAAAACTCTTTGTCAAGAAATTTATCTTCCAAGATCTTACTCTGAATGTCATAGTCACTGCTTCTAGTACAGTTCTTTTTAAGTCTACAGTATTGGCTTTTAGGTATGTTATTAAGCCATTAGGGTGGTGGCAGCTTTTATAAAGAAGAAAAGAGTTTCCCGCCGTTGGCTTAGCAAAATTCCTAGCATGGATCTCCTTTCCAGCGAAGAATAGTTCCAAGTCAAGGAAGGCCAACTTTTCCTCATCCATGACAAAGCTAAAGTGCAAACACTCTGAGCGCCTTTGACATACGTTTTATCAATTTTTTCTAATATACTTCAGGAAGGCAGGTTATTCAGTTATCTGCAGTGTATTTAATATTTATGGTTGGAGCCCTATGTCCGATATGGACATAGATAACATTTATAGTTAAGATAAGACTTACCATCGGAAATAGACCTGGAAGTGTGGACTTACCCATATGAAATGGACCTGAAAGTGTGCCTTGGTCTAATGGCCGGTATGCCAAAATAAGGGGGCATACCCTGGTTTAAGAAATGATTACTGGCTACAAGGGCGTGTTCAGAGGGTGGTGATAAATGGGGAGTACTCAGAATGGTCAGGGGTGGGTAGTGGGGTCCCCCAGGGTTCTGTGCTGGGACCAATCCTATTTAATTTGTTCATAAATGACCTGGAGGATGGGATAAACAGTTCCATCTCTGTATTTGCAGATGATACTAAGCTAAGCAGGGCAATAACTTCTCCGCAGGATGTGGAAATCTTGCAAAAAGACCTGAACAAATTAATGGGGTGGGCGACTACATGGCAAATGAGGTTCAATGTAGAAAAATGTAAAATAATGCATTTGGGTGTCAAAAATATGAATGCAATCTATACACTGGGGGGAGAACCTCTGGGGGAATCTAGGATGGAAAAGGACTTGGGGGTCCTAGTGGATGATAGGCTCAGCAATGGCATGCAATGCCAAGCTGCTGCTAATAAAGCAAACAGAATATTGGCATGCATTAAAAGGGGGATCAACTGCAGAGATAAAACTATAATTCTCCCGCTCTACAAGACTCTGGTCCGCCCGCACCTGGAGTATGCTGTCCAGTTCTGGGCACCAGTCCTCAGGAGGGACGTACTGGAAATGGAGCGAGTACAAAGAAGGGCAACAAAGCTAATAAAGGGTCTGGAGGATCTTAGTTATGAGGAAAGGTTGCGAGCACTGAACTTATTCTCTCTGGAGAAGAGACGCTTGAGAGGGGATATGATTTCAATTTACAAATACTGTACTGGTGACCCCACAATAGGGATAAAACTTTTTCGCAGAAGAGAGTTTAATAAGACTCGTGGCCACTCATTACAATTAGAAGAAAAGAGGTTTAACCTTAAACTACGTAGAGGGTTCTTTACTGTAAGAGCGGCAAGGATGTGGAATTCCCTTCCACAGGCGGTGGTCTCAGCGGGGAGCATTGATAGCTTCAAGAAACTATTAGATAATCACCTGAATGACCGCAATATACAGGGATATGTAATGTATCACTGACACATAATCACACACATAGGTTGGACTTGATGGACTTGTGTCTTTTTTCAACCTCACCTACTATGTAACTATGTAACTATGTAACTATTATTCTGTAAAGAGAAATGAATAGTTGAGAAATGCTGTGAAATGGGGATGGGAGTGTGGGTATCGCGCACAGGAAACCGACAAGCACCACAGGTGAGCGGGCTGCTTAAATACCCCCCGGGCTCCTCCCATAAATTCAGGCCACCATACTGGCCTTCCTACTTATGGTTGGAGCCCTATGTCCGATATGGACATAGATAACATTTATAGTTAAGATAAGACTTACCATCGGAAATAGACCTGGAAGTGTGGACTTACCATATGAAATGGACCTGAAAGTGTGCCTTGGTCTAATGGCCGGTATGCCAAAATAAGGGGGCAAAAACATTCAAGTAGGGGTATAATATTTTATTGGTTTTCAGTTATTCATTGAGCCAATTTGGAAAATGCCTGTGCCATCTCTACTTGAGGATTGGGGATATACCGGGCGAAGCAGGCTGATTTCCACCTGCCTAGTCTTTTGATGACATGGTCTGGGACCCCATGGCGGGATGCTGCGGAGGCTGCTCCGATACGAAAGGAGTGTCTGGAGTACTGACTGGGGTTAAGGTGAAGATTGCGGAGAAGTATCCTTATGTGTTTCACAAACTGACAGGCGCTTAAGGGTTTAACTGGGAATGGTAGAAGAGGACTGGTGTCCGGTTGTTCAGGCAGGAGTGACAGGAGACGGTTGAGTACGGTGACTGGACACCAGCTGTTATTGAATTTGTAGAGGTGAATGTCCACTCCAGAGCCTGTTTGCTGGGTTTTAGAAACCTTGAGGTGAAGGATGAAATGGTCTTGGTAGCGAAGCAAGTGCCGTCTGCATAGTACTTGGTTTGTGGGGTTGTTATAGGTGAACTCGCCAGGTCGCAAGAACCCGTAGTAAGCCAAATATATGGCTGCTTGTAGGACCATGCTGGGGAGCAGACCGAATGGCGAAGTAGCCAGAATAGTCGACATATCCCTGAAGATGGGCCCCGTAATGGGTAAGTGCTTGGTGCTGATCACTGGTTGTTGTTTCTGAATGCCCCTTAGGATGGCTCATATAGCGTGTGATGAGAACAGTGAAGATTTTGTGGGGTCTTCAAGAGTCAAGAAATGTTGTATGCCGGCTAGGTATAGCCGAATGGTATTGTAAGATAAGGCCAGCTGAGTGTGGCAGTATGAAGTGAAGGCCAGTACCTGTTTGACATCTGTTGGTCCTTTACAGCAGGATGTGAGGAATTTATTGAACGCCTTCCAAGCTGTCTGGTAGGCTTTGAGTGTGTTATGAGAGAGTGAGTGATTGATGAGCTGCGTTGCTCCTTGTAAATGTTGAACTAGTCCAGGGTCAGCTGTGACCAGACAGGGATAGGGGCCGACACTGGTTCAGCTCCGGGAACCTGTTTGAAAAAGGAGGTGTAGTTAAAACGTGACAGTGCGTCAGCAGCTAAATTGTATCTGCCTGGAATAAATGCACAGTGTATGTTAAACTGATGCTGTAAAGACAGTTGCACCAATCTGCGCAGGAAGGACATGACTGCTAGGGACTTGGACCTGCCTTTGTTGATGATGTCTGCCGTGGCCTGATTGTCGGTGGTGAGGACCACGGTTTGCCCTGTCCAATGGTGACCCCAGAGTTGTGCAGCTGCCACTATGGGATAGAGTTCGAAGAGGGAATATGTTCGGATAAAGCCGGGTATCAACAGTATCTGTTGAGGCCAGGGTCCTGAAAACCATTGGTGGCCAAAAATTGCCGCGAAACCTGTGGAAGCTGCAGCGTCTGTCACCACCTGGGGTGAAAGGGCCGAAACCATGGGTATAAATAGGGATATGCCGTTCCAGGCGGACAGGAATTCCTCCCACATAGATAGGTCCGCTATTGCTGTGGAGTCTAGATTTAGGATCTGATCGGGGTCTTGTGTTTCTGACAGGAATCTCAGCAGACGTGACACGAAGGTGCGGCCTTGTGGAATAATTCGCATGGCGAAATTAAGCATTCCCAGGAGAGATTGCAACTGCTTTTTGGTACACCCCTTGGTGTGGGTGAATTTGTGAAGGGCTGCCCTAATGCGGGTTAGTTTGTCGAGGGGGAGACTGGCTTGTATAGTGCGGGTGTCTAAGTTGACCCCGAGAAAGGTGATGTCGTGTGCTGGGCCGTCGACTTTGTGCTCGGCGATGGGAACATTGAGATTTCCGAATACCACTCTGAGTTTGTCGAGGTCTCCTGGGGGCTTGCTGGGAGGTTCTATTAATAGGAAGTCATCCAGGTAATGGATGACTTCTTGGCACTGAGCCTTGTGTAACAGTATCCAAGCGAGGGACTGAGCGAATGTGTCGAAGAGCCAAGGACTACTCTTTGAACCAAACGTCAGTTTTGTGGCAAAATAATATGCCTCCTTCCACTTGATGCCATGCCAGCACCAAAGGGATGGGTGGATAGGCAGGAGCTTGAAGGCATCCGAGATGTCGGCTTTGGAAAGCCAGGCACCTGTACCTGCTTTGATGACTGCTTGTATTGCCATGTCCACGGAGGAATATTTTAGGGAGAATTCTTCGGAGGGGATCAGGGAATTGAGACTGGGGATGTGGGAAGAATGAGGCGCAGACAGGTCGTACACCAAACGTAATTTATTTGTGAATTTGCCCTTGACAAGCCCAATAGGGCTGACTCTCCAAGTGCTGAAAGGGGGCTGAGTGAAGGGGCCTATAACGTACTCTTGGTCTACTTCTGCTTGTAAGAGCCGATCTATGGCTTGTTCGTCAATGGCTGCTGAACGAAGATTCCCACATTCGTAAGTACTGTGGGGTAGTGAAATGAGGCCGGTGTGAAAGCCTACTGTGAACCCCTGGATAAGGTAGGTGACCAGGGAGGGGGTGGGGTGTGAGGTGAGGTAGAGTCCTAGCCATACGACGTTGATCCGGCTTAGTCATGCCCTCTTCTGTTGTTTGACTTCGCACAAGTTTCTTGGGTGCGCGCTTTGGCATAAGGTGCAGATGTGGAGTAGGCGGCACTGACTGAAGTTGCAGGACCCGTAATTGTAATTATTGCAGATGGCTGCCCCTCCCACGGTTCGGACTGGGCGTCCGAATTTGTCCACCTGAGGCGTTTGTTCAAGGACCGACTGACCCTGAAGTGCACCGGAGGTAGAGGGAAATTCGAAGGGACGTCTGATTGTCGCATTGGCGCACCAGGTGGCAGTGTGGGTGGAGGACTGGCAAATCGCACAAAGGGGTGAGCGTAAGTCGGCAAAATGGCGGCAGAACAGCTCTGTGTCCATGAGACTCCAATTTGTTGTCGTTTGGAACTGTGTGAGTCTGGCTGCCGCCTTTGCGGAAAAGGAACGGTGGTAGTCGTAAAAAGAAAATCCTCCATACTTGTATCCCAGGTCTACTACCGTATGGAGGTACAAGTCCAGCTCTTCCCTTCTGCTGGGGGCGGCTGAGCATAGGACGTCTCTCAGCATGCCAAATGCCAAGGTGAACTCTGGGACAGATAACTTCCGGTTCAGTCTGGGGTCTTTGGCTTTAAGGACCACCGATATGTCACCCCAGGTGTAGGCCTTATTTTCTGCCAGATCGTGCACAGAAATAAGGAGAGAGGCCAGGTTGACGTCCCTGCCGTCCAAAATGTCCTTCCTGATGCTGGTTGGAACCAAATGGGAGGGGTAGACAATGGGGCTCCAGCCTGTGGTACCTGCAGGAAGGGGTGTTAAGGTTTGGGTTGCGGTTGGGTCGGGGATAGCCGCGGCCGGTCGAGCCTCCAGGAGTGCCACCCTGGTTTGCACGTCTGTGACCGAGGTAGACAGTGACGACACCATCGTGTGCAGTTGTGAGATGGCTGAAGATATCGACTGGAGGGATGCCTGTTGGGTACTGGGTCCTGCTGCTGGTGGGGGGAAGAGGAGCTTGAACAGCTCGCCTTTCCTCGCTGTGGCGGGGAAGGGCACGCCTCTGCGTCTTAGCTCTGCCGTCAGTTTGGGGATAGTCCATCCCCTGAGGGACTGCACGCTGCCGCTCTCTGAGACCGGGGAAGGTGACAGAGGGGCCGTGAAGTCTTCGCTGCCAGCCTGAGACATGGTTGATCTAGTGAGGATATCCTGTTTTTGAGCTCGTATTTTTTGGTTGACTGTAACCTATTGGGGGTGACATGAATTTCAAGTTTTTGGTTTGATTCCCTGAGTCATACTTACCCGACTTATTTTCTCCCATTTTTTATTTTATTTTTTTACCTGGGGGGATATCGTCCAACCTGGTGCAGGGTGGACCTACTGAACTTTGACTGACTTGGAGGAAAATGAAAGGTGATAATTCGTGAAGGGTTTGCTGACTAGCTTGAAGCAATGACTTGTATGGTGCTTGCAATCTTGTGACAATGAAATGATTTGAAATGTTTGCCTTGATTATGAAATGAGTGAACTCTCTTGCCATGACAGAGGTCCGGCTTGGTCGTGCCGTGACTGAGCCGACCGTGAACCGGGCTCTGGAGCATGTACTGAAATGAGGCAACTGAAAAACATTGGTGCACACCGGGACGAATCGGTGCATGTTTGATGCATCTGGATTCGAATCAGAGAGCAGTATGAAACGAAATGAAAGAAATGTTTTACCTTGACCGAGGCTCGAATTGGTTGTGCCGCATTTTGCGACTGGCAACGAACCAAGCTCTGGTATGGTATGGATACGGCCGAAACAACTGAGGCATTCCGTGACGAATCGGTGGATCTCGGATGCGACTGGTTTCGAAACGGTGATGTCCTGTGGGAGTGAAATGAATGGTAGCAATTCCCATGACAGAGATGCGGATCGGTCGCCCGATATCTGCGACTAGCTACGATCCAGACTCTGGAGCATGTTTCAGAAATGAGGCCGAGCCCTGGGGCACGCCGTAACGAATCGGTGCATGGAGGATGCGACTGGATTCGAAGCGGAGCGCGGTAAGTGCAGGTGTAACATTTTGTTGCCATGACAGAGGCGCGAATCGGTCATGCCGCTGTAGCGACTGACTGCGAATCAGACTCTGGAGCATGTACTGAAATGTGGCAAATACCTGGGGCACGCCGAGACGAATCGGTGCATTTCCATGCGACTGAATTCGTATCGGAGCGTGATAGGTGGCAATGAAATGATAACCATGACAGAGGTACGAATCGATGAGTCGAAAGCGACTGATAATGACGTGACTCTGGAGCATGTACTGAAATGAGGCCGTAACTACTGGGGCACACCGGAGCGAATCGGTGCATCTTTAGGTGCGACTGGATTCGAATCGGAGCGCGGTACGTGACTGAAATGAGAAATGATTCAAAATGGTTTGAAATGTTAGAAATGTATTTAGAAATGTTCAGAAATGAGAAATGATTGGTATCGAACTGACGTGATTCGATAAGATTTGCGAATTGCGAATCGCTATGGCTGTTCTACTGACACATGTTTAACAATTTCGACATGCCTAAAATGAAGCGACGCCTGCGTCGCTGTGGTTTTCTCAGATAACGCGAAATGGTAACATGACGATAGTGCGAGTGATATACATTGCGGTTACGTTTGTGAAATTTGCGAGTGATTCGTAAGTTTGATATCACGGTTTAGTGACATGATATCTAACAATGCGTGAAAACAAAAGTCCGACGGGACCCTACCTGCGACAGCCAAGCCAGACGCGTGGTACGAACTACAAATCGGTAAACACTGACTTCGAAACTCTCGAGCACGGAAATTACGAATGCGGGAACTTGCGAGACAAAAACTTGCGGACGCTGGTATTCGAATCGTCGGCCTAGTGACGTATATCGCGCACAGGAAACCGACAAGCACCACAGGTGAGCGGGCTGCTTAAATACCCCCCCCCCCGGGCTCCTCTCATAAATTCAAGCCACCATACTGGCCTTCCTACATATATATATATATATATATATATATATATATATATATATATATATATATATATATATAAAGGCAGTCTCGTATATATATATATATCCACTGCATCCAGTTTAGCTATATCTGACTGCAGGCCATTTCTGGTGTACTTTTTCTTATATACTTCAGGCAGGCAGTTTATTCAGCTAGCTGCAATGTATTTAATATATATATACAGACAGTCTCATATATATATATATTATATATATATATATATATACATATACATACACACATACACTGCATCCAGTGTAGCCAAGCCTATATCTGACTGCAGGCCATTCCTGGTGTACTTTTTCTAATATACTTCAGGCGGTGTACACAGTACACAGTACCCTGCACCCATAGTGCAGTTGCTACTACTTTTCTGGTGGTGTACACAGTACACAATACATACAGTACACCCATAGTTGTTATTACACTTCTGTTGGTGTACACGGTACCGTGCACCCCTGGTGCAGTTGCTACTACTTTTCTGGTGGTGTACACAGTACACAATGCATACAGTGCACTTATAGTTGCTATTAGACTTCTGGTGGTGTACACAATACCGTTCACCCCTAGTGCAGTTGCTACTACTTTTCTGGTGGTGTACACAGTACACAATGCATACAGTGCACTCATAGTTGCTATTAGACTTCTGGTGGTGTACACAATACCGTTCACCCCTAGTGCAGTTGCTACTACTTTTCTGGTGGTGTACACAATACACAATACATACCGTGCACCCATAATTGCTATTAGACTTCTGGTGGTGTACACAATACCGTTCACTCCTAGTGCAGTTGCTTCTACTTTTCTGGTGGTGTACACAATACATACAGTGCACCCATAGTTGTTATTACACTTCTGTTGGTGTACACAGTACTGTGCACCCATAGTGCAGTTGCTACTACTTTTCTGGTGGTGTACACAGTACACAATACATACAGTGCACCCATAGTTGTTATTACACTTCTGTTGATGTACACAGTACCATGCACCCATAGTGCAGTTGCTACTACTTTTCTGGTGGTGTACACAGTACACAATACAGTGCACCCATAGTTGCTATTAGACTTCTGGTGGTGTACACAGTACTGTGCACCCATAGTGCAGTTGCTACTACTTTTCTGGTGTTGTACACAGTACACAATACAGTGTAGTGTGGTTTTACTAAACAAAATTTACAGCATGTCCGGAAGGCCACCAAGGTGTCAAGGTACTCACCAGAGCCGAGATGCTGAGAGCGGCTCCCCTTGCAGCAGAGTACGCTATACCCCTGGAGGTGGCACAGAGGGTATCGGGCACAGAGAGGCACGGGTCGCCAGGCACTAGTAGGGGCTTGCCTGTTGGTCTTCCGTCTGGTAGCAGGTCTGTGCAGGTTGCACTCGGACGCTGGTCAGCAGGGAAACCAGGCTGGAGTTCAAACACCTTGATCCTGAAGTAGATAATGGAACAAAGTATGTAGAGAAGGCCAGGGGGCAAACACAGCAAACCGGTAAGAAGGAAGTCCGTTTAAACAAGCCGAGGTCATACACGGGAATCAAGCAATGGGAGAGTCCAAAGACAGGCCGAGGTCAAACACTGGATCAAGCAGGAGCAAAGCCTAAAGGAGAAGCCGGTTGTCATGGTTATGCAATAGAGTTTGTCGATCAGCATACCTGTCTCCATGTGTTCATCTCTACAGACCAGCTGACCCTCACCTGACTGCTTTTGTAACCTCTCCTCTAAGCATGGCCCCACCCCAGGCCCTATCGGGGAACCCTATATTAACCTGTGCACTGCAAGCCAGCAGTGCTGATCAACCATTGTGTGTTAGCCTCTGTGTGTACTTGCCGTGTTTCCTACATCTGATTCCTGTTACCGACTTTGGCCTGTTCTTAACCATTCCTGTCTGCTCGTGACCCTGACCTTTGGCGTGTTCCCGACCATCCCTGTTTGCCTGTGACCCTAAACCTTGGCATGTAGTCTGTTGTCCTTGTCTGCTTGTGGCCCCGACCTTGGCTTGTCCCTTACTTTCCTTGTTGTTCCAGCCTGCTGCCTCCTTCCTCTTCTCCTGTAGTCTACCGTGAGCGTGAGCTGTGAGACCCTGGGGGCCGCGACCTGGAGCCAGACTGCAGCGCAGTCCATCCTTACCATTTAAGGCTCTGGTGAACACCTGCTGGCTCTTAGACTCCGCGCCCTGGGGAATCTATGCTCTAGCTCCCAGTGTGATCTGTGTCAGTGATCCAGTAGACCTGCTTCCTGGACCTCCCAGGGTTCAGTCTGCAGCAGTCAGCCGTAGGGTCCACTACCTTGCGGTGCACTCCTGATCCCAACGGTGTGCATCTGTCACCCAGCCTCTAGGTGACCTGACAGTTTGATCAGCCATGGACCCGGCTGATGTGCCGCTACCCGCAGATGATCCATTGCAGGACTTAGTTTGCAGACTTGAGACCCAGGAATCGCATCAGACCCAAGTGATGCGATTCCTTCAGGATTTGGCATCCCGTTTTGAACAGGTTCAGGCCTCATTAGGACCCCCGGTTCAACAACCTCAACCGCTATCTGCTGCTGCACCTATCGCATCAGTCGCAGCCACACATTCATTGCAACTGCCAGCTCTGGCCCGTTTCTCTGGGGACTCCAAGGCTTGCAGGGGGTTCCTTAGCCAGTGCACGATTCATTTTGAACTTCAGCCCCAAAACTTCCTGTCCGATCGGGCGAAAGTAGCCTATATTATATCCCTTCTGTCCGGTGAGGCGCTAGCTTGGGCTGCCCCTCTGTGGGAACTGAATGATTCAGTGGTTTCTACCCTGCCTGATTTCTTGAAACTTTTTCGGAATATCTTCGAGGAACCGGGTCGTGTCTCCTCAGCGGCTAGCGCTCTTTTACGTCTCCGTCAAGAGTCCGCTTCTGTGGGACAGTATGCTCTTCAGTTCCGTATCCTCACAGCTGAATTGAGCTGGAATAATGAGGCCCTAGTTGCAACCTTTTTACATGGCCTCTCTGATAGAGTGAAGGATGAATTAGCAGGAAGATCCCTTCCTGCTGATCTGGACGGTGTCATCACCTTGTGTAACCAGATCGATATTCGCTTTCAGGAGAGGGCCCTGGAAAAAAGAGGCCAGCACTCCCCATCCCTTAGGCAGCTTAAGCTCCCAGTCCCTTCTCTTCGATCCGAGGAGCACCCCCTGCCTGCTGAGGAACCTATGCAGCTGGGCTGGACCAAGTTATCTCCTGAAGAACGCGCTAGGCACAGAACCCTGGGCCTGTGCCTCTACTGTGGGGCCAAAGGTCATTTTCGTGACACTTGTTCTCTTCGTCCGGAAAAACGATCAGGGCTAATACATCTGGAAGGTGGAGTATTAGACCCTGAAGTATCACCTTCACCTTCTCGTCTTCTTCTTTCTGTGTTCCTTCATGTCGGCGCTTCCTCTCGTTCGGTCTCGGCATATCTGGATTCCGGAGCCGCTGGCAATTTCATGGACTGGGGAACTGCGTCTTCCATGAGACTTACCCTTTTGCCCCTTACAACGCCATTGGTGGTCTTGGCGATTGATGGCACTGTTCTCCCAGGGGGCCCTATCCGCTTCCAGACCCTCCCTGTTAGGATGTCGGTAGGGACACTCCACCAGGAGTGGATATCCTTCCTTGTCTTACCTAAGGCTTCGTCTCCTATTATATTAGGTCTTCCTTGGTTACGGCTCCATTCTCCACATGTTGACTGGACTGCTGGACAGATCTTGACTTGGGGTTCCTCCTGTTCCTCCTCCTGCCTACTCAAGGTTACCCCAAAAGAGAATCCTCCTGTTGCCACCATCCCAGTATCTTCTGCTCTTCCCGCTGTATATAGCGATTTCTGGAATGTCTCCTGCAATAGTCGGGCTGAGGAACTCTCTGGGTCGTGTGGCACTCTGGATGAGGAGCCTACCTGTGAACCTGAGCCGATCAGTCACTCCAGTTTGCATGGCCATTACTCTTTGCCTGTCCCTGGACCCCCTTGGACACACACCCAGGCTGACTCGTCCACCAGTTCCACAGTCGCTACGCCCTGCGATGCAATTCTGGTGGTCGCTGCACCTGGCAATGCTGTTCAGTCGGCCTCTGCACCAGTCCAGCCTATGCCCAGTGAGCTTCCTGCTTCTTGTTCAGGACCTTCTGTAACCTGGCCTCACCCTACTGCTACTACGTCCGTTCAAACCTGTTTAGGAGGCTCAATCCATCCTTTGGATAGACTGCCTCATTCGGTCAGGTGGGGTTTTCAATCTTTTGTTCAGGGCTCTCTGCATTCTGTTTGTGTTCCGGCTATCCAGCTTAACTCTTGTGACACGTCCCCTTTTAACCAACCTGACCTCAGGGATCCACTGACCTCTACCCAGTCTGATGGTCCTGTGTTGGATGTCCAGCACATCTTTAAGGGTCTGGGGGACCCTGCTCAGACTTCTGATGGTCTTCTCGTGCCCTTACTCATTTCTAAAAAGCCTTTAGTCCTCAATAGGTCCTTTCGTCCTCTCCTTACCTCGGTTCCGGCCTCTGAGGATAATCTAAAGTACGAGGTTAGTCAAGTTTTGGATTCCCGGCTCCGTAAAGGCATTCTTCAGTACCTCGTACATTGGAAAGGGTTTGGTCCTGAGGAGAGGTCTTGGATCACTGCATCTGAGGTCTTTGCTCCTCGTCTATTGAGGAGGTTCCATCTGGAGTTTCCCTTTAAGCCTGGGCACAGGCGGGGGAGGGGGAGGTCTTAAGAGGGGGGGTACTGTCATGGTTATGCAATAGAGTTTGTCGATCAGCATACCTGTCGACATGTGTTTATCTCTAGAGACCAGCTGACCCTCACCTGACTGCTTTTGTAACCTCTCCTCTAAGCATGGCCCCACCCCAGGCCCTATCAGGGAACCCTATATTAACCTGTGCACTGCAAGCCAGCAGTGCTGATCAACCATTGTGTCTTAGCCTCTGTGTGTACTTGCTGTGTTTCCTACATCTGATTCCTGTTACCGACTTTGGCCTGTTCTTAACTATTCCTGTCTGCTCGTGACCCTGATCTTTGGCGTGTTCCCGACCATCCCTGTTTGCCTGTGACCCTGTTCCTTGGCATGTACTCTGTTGTCCTTGTCTGCTTGTGGCCCCGACCTTGGCTTGTCCCTTACTTTCCTTGTTGTTCCAGCCTGCTGCCTCCTTCCTCTTCTCCTGTAGTCTACCGTGAGCGTGAGCTGTGAGACCCTGGGGGCCGCGACCTGGAGCCAGACTGCAGCGCAGTCCATCCTTACCATTAAAGGCTCTGGTGAACACCTGCTGGCTCTTAGACTCCGCGCCCAGGGACATCTATGCTCTAGCTCCCAGTGGGATCTGTGTCAGTGATCCAGTAGACCTGCTTCCTGGACCTCCCAGGGTTCAGTCTGCAGCAGTCAGCCGTAGGGTCCACTACCTTGCGGTGCACTCCTGATCCCAACGGTGTGCATCTGTCACCCAGCCTCTAGGTGACCTGACACCGGTGGTCAAACACGGGAGCAGGCAGAAGAGGAATCCGTTAGGCAAGCCGAGGTCAAGGTGCAGGAGAAGTTCAGAGGAGGTCAAGGCAATCCGGGTCACAGCAGGCAGGAGTCAATAGCAGAACTAAAGAACAGGAACACAGAAGCTGAAACGACAAACCAGCAATGAGACAGAGAGCAGGGCTGCCTTTTATAGGGCCGCCAGGGGATCTCACATTGTGCGGCTAAGGTGCGTACGTGCTTACGCCCTTTTGCTGTGGCGCGGCCCGCTGACTCGCACATCTACATGTGCCGTTGTGCCGTGTCGCGGTCCGCTGAATCGCGTACCCCCATGCGCCGTTTCGCCATTCTACTACGCAGGCGTACAGAAAAATGCCGGTATTGGCAAACAAAGTTTCTGTTATTCCTCTGACACAAGGAGAGGCAGACGCTCACAGGCCACTAAAAGAGGGCAAGCAAGCTCTGTGTCTACAGTCAACAGTGCTGGTCTTTGACACGGTGCATCCTCAGCACATGGCTGTGGGGCACGCTTGTCCTTTTTTTCTGCAGCTGGCTGTGTTATTGAGCCACAACATGCAGAAGAGTTCGAGAAATGGATAACAAAGCCGTCCTCATCCTCCTCATCCTCTGTCACCCAGGCTCAGAGTAGTTTGCCTGCCAATGCAGCTGCCAAAGTGGCCTATTCCATCAACTCCATGTCAACAGTCACTCCTTCCCTAGCCCCACCATCATGCACGGAGGAGTCCCCCGAACTATTCGACCACAGTGTCGGGTACATGCTGCAGGAGGATGCGCAGCAATTTGAAGGCTCTGATGATGGTACCCAGGTTAAGAAAGGGAGTAACGTGAGCCTAGAGAGAGGGGTGCCTAAGAAGGGCAATAAACTAGCAGTCATGTTCCCCCAGCTGCAGCATACTGCTACGTTTGCTCCAGTGATGAGGAGGGAGGGGATGATGAGGTCACTGACTCTACTTGGGTGCCTGATAGAAGAGAGGAGGAGGAGGCACATCTCCAACGAGGCAGGATGCCCTCCAGGGGGCAGCTTAAGGGCAGCCACCCTATTGCATCACACCGCAGAGCTAAACAAGTGCAGGGCGCTGCTGACTTCCCGCATATTATAAGTTCTTTGGTGTGGGCCTTTTTTGACACATGTTCAGCAGATCGCACAGTTGCTGTTTACAACATATGTCTGAAGCGTATCAAGCGTAGCCAAAACAGCAGCCGCTTGGGCACCACATGCTTGACCAGACATATGACGACCTCCCATGCAGTCCATTGGCAACAGCACTTAAAAGACCCAAATCAAAGAACATGGCGGACCTCTCCTTGCTCCTCATCAGCTGGGATCTCCAACCCCACTATACCTCCAGTCCTCTCAGAAACCTGCACTGAGAGGAATGAAGGTATAGAAATAGGTGTCCCAAGTACTTTCGGCCAATCTGCTAGCGGTACACCAACATCTGATTTTAGCAGGCAAATTTCCCTACCACAGTTGCTAAACTGTCAAAAGAAATTCAGTCCCAGCCATCCACATGTTCAGCATCTGAATGCTAGCTTGGCCAAATTGCTAGCACTGCAACTGCTGCCTTTTCAGCTGGTAGACTCTGCCCCTTTTGCGAATTTCTGGAATGTGCGGTACCTCAGTGGCAGGTTCCCAAACGCCATCTCTTTTCATGGAAGGCCATTCCGGCTCTCTACCAGCATGTGGAAGGCAATGTCTTGGCCTCGTTGGACAGGGCGTCAGCAGTAAAGTGCATATTACCGCTGACTCATGGTCCAGCAGGCATGGACAGGGATGTTGCCTTTCTTTCATGGTGCACTGGGTAACTCTGCTGGCAGCTGGGAAGGAGGCAGGACAGGGTTCAGTATTGTTGGAGCTGGTTCCACCACCATGCTTCCAAAGTGCTAGTGGTGATTCTGCCACACCTCCCTCCTCCACCCCCTCCTCTTCTTCTTCCTCTATGGCCTTTTCCTCTGCAGATTTGTCTTCTGAACCAGCGGTGCTTCGTAGGCGTTCAAGGGGCTATGCAAGCACTCAGGCAAAAAGATGCCATCCGGTGCTTGAGTTGGTCTGCTTAGGGGACAGGAGCCACATTGGGGCAGAGATTCTGTCAGCTCTGCAGGGGCAGGCTCAGAGGTGGTTGACGCCACGCTAGCTTCAGCCGGGAATGGTTGTATGCGACAATGTGATAAGCTTAAAGTGTCCACATTCCAAAGGAATATAAATACAATTTTAGGGAATGAGAAAATGTCCAAAATTCAGAGGTGTGGCCACGAAATGGATCTGAAAGTATTCTATTCCCAGTGATCTATCATGCAAATAAGGCGGATTCCATACAATGCAAATAATCCATAAATGTCTCCTCCATAGTGGTCTGATCAACACAAAAGATAAGGTACTCTTACCAACTTTGGTGGACTCACAGGCCGTTGGCGGTGAGTCAGAAAGGCTTGCACTGTCTCAGAATGGAGGACAGTATGGGAGCAGGTCATATGCTGGAAAACCTCTTCCTCCAAATGGGATGCCAGGATCCTGCCCGAATGGTCTGCACGATCTCCGTTTGGGTCAGAAATGGTAACCATGTATAAAGAAAGAAAAAAGGAGCCTCCACATGGTGTAAATCCAACAATTCAATTGGCATTTATTCGATCAATCACGACCATTAACAGTCCATAAAAGTATAAAAAGATATAATAGAATCGATTCCAGTATTTAAAAAAGGCAAGCGTGGTGTGGGTGGCCTCCTTGCTGTACCCAGCCACCCACACCACGCTTGCCTTTTTTAAATACTGGAATCGATTCTATTATATCTTTTTATACTTTTATGGACTGTTAATGGTCGTGATTGATCGAATAAATGCCAATTGAATTGTTGGATTTACACCATGTGGAGGCTCCTTTTTTCTTTCTTTATACATGGTTACCATTTCTGACCCAAACGGAGATCGTGCAGACCATTCGGGCAGGATCCTGGCATCCCATTTGGAGGAAGAGGTTTTCCAGCATATGACCTGCTCCCATACTGTCCTCCATTCTGAGACAGTGCAAGCCTTTCTGACTCACCGCCAATGGCCTGTGAGTCCACCAAAGTTGGTAAGAGTACCTTATCTTTTGTGTTGATCAGACCACTATGGAGGAGACATTTATGGATTATTTGCATTGTATGGAATCCGCCTTATTTGCATGATAGATCACTGGGAATAGAATACTTTCAGATCCATTTCGTGGCCACACCTCTGAATTTTGGACATTTTCTCATTCCCTAAAATTGTATTTATATTCCTTTGGAATGTGGACACTTTAAGCTTATCACGTTATTTTTTGTATTTTTTCATTTACATTCCTCTTATCTTCATTGATATATGAGTGTTCTTTTATAGGTTGTTACACTACACATTTGATATTTTTCACAAATATGTAATCCGGAGACAAGATAAGATTATTTTTCACTTCACTGTGGAATAATTTTTTCTTTTTTCTTTTTTGCACATTAATTTTTGCACAGAGGTTTACATTTTAGCGCTACACTATTTATGTTTATGTATTTTGCACAATTTGGTCTTATTGGAGTGTTGGCTGCTACTTTATGTTTCTGATTGGCGCAGTGTTCCCCACCCTTTTCTGTACGCGACAATGGCACCAATCTCCTCTCCGCCCTCCGACAGAGATACTTGACCCATATTCCCTGTGTGGCTCATGTCCTGAATTTGGTGGTGCAGCGGTTCTTGAGCAGGTACCCGGGCTTACAGGATCTCCTAAGGCAGGCCAGGAAAGTCTGTGGTCATTTCCGCCAGTCATATAATGCAAGTGCTCGGCTGACTGACCTTCAAAGGGAATGCAACCTGCCCAACAATCGCCTCATTTGTGACATGCCCACCATGTGGAACTCAATGTTGGCAATGCTGCAGCAGCTGCACACGCAGCAGAGGGCCATAAATGAGTACCTGTGTGAGTATGGCACCAGGACAGGATCAGGGGAGCTTGGCTTTTTTTCGCCACGCCAGTGGCTACCGATTAAGGATGCATGCACTGTCCTGTCAACATTTGAGGAGGCCACGAGGATGGTGAGCAGTGACAGTGCATGCATCAGTAAAACTGTCCCTCTTGTCTTCCTGTTGGAGCACACCCTTCGTGGAATAATGGACAGGGCACTTGAGGCAGAACAGTGGGAGGAGGAGGACTTCCTTACCTCTCAAGGCCCCCTTTATCCAGATAGTATTCCTGCGGGCCCGCCGATCACACAGGAAGAAGAATAGGAGGAGGAGGAGGAGGAAGAATGTGTCAGCATAGAGGTGGAGGATAACACTCAGCATCAGCAGCAGTCTTCAAGGGATCGTTTTCAGTCCCCAGAAACCCATGGAGTTGTACGTGGCTGGGAGGAGGTGGTTGAGGATCATGTGATCCTTAGTGACCCAGAGGACTCAGGATCGCATGCCTCTGCAACTTACGCTGCATGGCCTCCCTGATCCTGCAAAGCCTGTGAAAGGACCCTAGGATTCGTGGTATCAAGGAGAGGGATCATTACTGGCTGGCAACCCTTCTTGATCCACGTTACAAGGGTAAGGTTGCAAAACTTATCCAGCCTTCGCAGAGGGAGCAGAGGATGAAACATCTTTGGGAGGCCTTGCATAAAGGTTTGTGCAATGCATTTCCAGAGCCTGGGAGGTTACAATTTCCTGGTGCTGGACAACTTGTTGCTGAGGCTTCCTTCAGTCACAGAAAGAGCGGTGGAGAAGGTGGCCGGCTGACCGATGCCTACAGACAATTCTTCAGTCCTCAGTGCCAAGGTGTCAGGAGCCAGGGAGCGTCTCCGCTCGCCGGGCTCCGGTGCGCATGTGCACGGGACGGGCGCTTCGCCGCACACCCGTCCACGGCCTGATGGTGCGGCGCGCGCGGGTGCACGGTGGTCCTCGTGTGCGCGCCGTCGCCCGTGCGGGTGCCCGGTAGCGCATCACACTGACGCGCTCGCCGGCAGGGAGACTATATCTGACGGCTCCAGCGCCCAGTCGGGTTGCTGGTTTGTCGTCAGCTCTCCCTGTTCCTTGAGCCTGTGTTACTCTGTGATCTGCCTGTCTCTGTGTACCGAACCCTCAGCTGGACTGTTAACCACTACTCTCCCAGATTGCCCCTGTACTTATTGCCTGATCTGTGTACCGAACCCTGGACTGTTAACCACTACTCTCCTGGATTGTCCCTGTACTCATTGCCTGATTTGTGTACCGAACCCTGGACTGTTAACTACTACTCTGCTGGACTATCCTGTCAATAACCTGCCTGATCTGTGTACCAAACCCCTGGCCTGTTTAACTACCACTCTGCTGGACTATCTTGACTATACCTGCCTGATCTGTGCACCGAACCCTGGCCTGCTTAACCACCGCTCTGCTGGATCTTGTGATACCCTGATTACTACCTGCTTGTTCCCTAACCTCTGCTTGTATTTTCAGCTCTGCTTCTGCGGATCCCAAGACACCCGCTTCCAGCCTTGGTACCCACTATCCTACCGGAAGCCCGTGCCTCCGCGTGCCCTCAGCCTTCCGTACCCATTTCGGGGGTCTGGGTGCGCGTGGTCGTAAGGGCGAGCCGCTCTCGGCATCTCGGCCTCGGTGAGTATTTGTCCGTGACAGTACAAACCAGCCAGATGTCCGAGGCCGACAGAGCGCGCTCTCCTCTGGAGATCCTGTGCCAACAAGTATCTACCCTCGCTGACTCCGTACAGAAGTTACAAGAAGGTTATTCACAAATTGATAACCGTCTGCAGCAGATCACCGGGTCACTACCCTCCGCAGCCGCAGCTCCTGCACCCAGCAGTGGGGGTTCACTTCCCCAAGCTCCGGCCAACCCCACTGTGGTCATGGCCCTTCCTGAGCCCAGGGTCCCTACACCTGAACGGTTCTCGGGGGACCGCAAGAAGTTTAGGGCTTTTAAAAACGCATGTTCCCTCTACTTCGCTCTACAGCCGAGAACCTTCTCCTCGGAAATCGTCAAGGTGGGGTTTGTGATTTCCTTGCTATCCGAAGAACCCCAGGCTTGGGCCCACAGCTTAATGGAACAGAGCAGTCCTGCCCTGAACACTATCGAGGCCTTCTTTGAGAGCATGACCCAGCTCTACGATGATCCACAACGTATGGCTACAGCTGAAGCTATCTTGCACCATCTGTCCCAAGGAAGAAGACCTATTGAGGACTATACTGTGGAATTCCGTAAGTGGGCGGCCGATACAAACTGGAACGAGCCGGCCCTACGTTATCAATACCGTCAAGGCTTGTCCGAATTACTCAAAGACGAGTTAGCTAGGATGGAGACCCCTGCTTCACTAGAGGAACTCATTCAAGCAGCTACGAAGCTCGATCGGCGTCTTCGGGAGCGGCGCTCAGAACGGTTTCAGTTGCCTCGCCCCACCTGGGCGTCGCCAAGGCCTCACTCCACAGTATCCTCAACCTCATCTTCAGTTACCGCTGCATCGGTCCCTGAGGTCGAACCAATGCAGCTCGGCTTGGTCCGAGGTCCGTTAACCTCCGAAGAGAAGCAGCGCAGGCGGCAGTCTAACCTATGCCTCTATTGCGGAGGAACCGGACACTTCCTACGCAGCCGTCCGATCAGGCCCAGTAAGTTCCCTCAGTCAAACGTATTGAACTTTCCAAACAATAACATTCCCAAGGCTTATGTGATGTTGTTTATTTCTCTACAGCTTCCGGAAAGGGAGACTCGCTTGCAGGCCATCGTTGATTCCGGAGCCTGCAGTTGTTTCATAGATTCTGCCTTGGCACGCAGGTTGAAGATCCCTTTACAAACCAAAGAGCAGGATCTACAAATACATTTGGCCGACGGATCCCTTCCTCGCTCAGGTCCCATCACGCAGGAGACCCAACCTATTTCAGTAACCACAGATTCCGGCCACCGGGAGTTCTTACGGCTTGACTTAATTCATTCACCAATCTTTCCCGTCATACTTGGCCTACCATGGTTACAAGCTCACGATCCACTAATCAAATGGAGTACCAAGACAGTATCCTTCTCTTCTCAGTATTGCTCTCAGCACTGCCTGCTCCCGGATTCCAAAGTTTGCGCCACAATGGTGGCACCACCAGGCAATCTCCAACACGTCCCCTCCGAGTACCTTGAGTTTCAAGAGGTTTTCAGTAAACAAATGGCTGACCGCCTACCACCTCACCGGGCCTACGACTGTCCAATTGACCTTCTTCCTGGATCCGAGATTCCATTTGGCCGGATATTCCCTCTTTCTGAAACCGAGCTGGAGGCTCTAAAGCAGTATATAGACGAAAATCTTGAGAAAGGTTTCATCCGCCCTTCATCTTCACCCGCCGGAGCGGGTATCTTTTTCGTTGGGAAGAAAGACGGTACCTTAAGACCCTGCGTAGATTATCAACAGCTTAACAACATCACAATTAAGAACCGGTACCCGTTACCGCTCATTCCCGAGTTATTCCAGAGGTTCCGATCAGCTAAGGTGTTCTCTAAACTTGATCTCCGAGGGGCCTACAATCTCATTAGGATCAGGGCTGGAGACGAATGGAAGACGGCTTTTAGATCCAGATTCGGGCACTTCGAGTATTTAGTGATGCCATTCGGACTCTGCAACGCTCCAGCCACCTTCCAACATCTAGTGAATGACATATTTCGACAATATTTAGATGACTTTCTTGTGGTATATCTGGACGATATCCTTATCTTCTCCCCTACGCTAGAGACGCACAAGAGGCACGTTAAAACGGTTCTTGCCATTCTTCAACAACACAAGCTATACCTAAAAGCTGAAAAGTGCGAGTTTGAGAAATCAACCATACAGTTCCTGGGATTCATACTTTCAACCAATGGGGTCGCAATGGACCCACAGAAGATTCAGGCAATTCAGGAGTGGCCGGCCCCATCTAACAAAAAAGGAGTACAGAGGTTTATAGGATTCGCCAATTTCTATCGGAAATTTATTGTTGGATTCTCGGCCATCGTGGCACCTATTACCCAATTAACCCGGCAACACAGTTTTTTTCAGTGGTCCGCAGCTGCTCAAGAGGCTTTCCTTAAGTTAAAAAAATTGTTCAGTTCCGCTCCAATCCTCTGCCATCCTGACCCGACTCAACCCTTCGTACTGGAGGTGGACGCATCAGAAATCGCAACTGGAGCAATTCTCTCCCAGAGACAGGGACCAAAGGCCATCCTACACCCAGTAGCTTTCGCTTCTCGGAAACTCAGTCCACTGGAACTCAATTACGATGTGGGTGACAGAGAGCTGCTGGCTATAAAGTTCGCTTTAGAGGAATGGAGGTATCTGCTGGAGGGGGCAGTTCACCCGGTGATGATCTTTACAGATCACAAGAATCTCGAGTACCTCAGAACGGCAAGACGGTTAAAACCCCGCCAAGCCCGTTGGGCCCTCTTCTTTTCTCGCTTCAATTTCCATATAGCATACAGACCTGGGGCAAAGAACGGGAAGGCCGATGCCCTTTCACGGATGTTTTCCACAGACTCTCAAACACCAACACCCAGCACGATCCTCTCTCCTCAAAATTTCCTCGGACTAACTCAGGCAGACTTAATATCATCCATCAAATCTTCATCAGGCGCATGTACAGAACCAGCTGTGCATTCCCTGAAAAGATACGAAGATCTCTTCTGGATTAAAGGAAAAATATTTGTACCACAAGTGACTCGGCCCTTAGCCCTTCAGATGTGTCATGATCACAAGATGGCAGGACATTTTGGGAATAAGAAGACGGCTGAACTCCTTTCTCGTTCTTTTTGGTGGCCAGGATGGAGAAGGGATTGTAAAGAATATGTGGCGTCCTGTTCCCTGTGCCAGCGAAACAAGGGCCAAAACATCAAATCCTGGGGTCTGCTCAGACCTTTGCCCATTCCGGAACGACCATGGGCTGATGTGTCCATGGACTTCATTGTTGACCTACCCATCTCAGAGAATTTTTCCACCATCCTTGTCGTTGTCGACCGCCTTTCCAAAATTGCCCATTTCCTGCCCATGAGGGGTACTCCCTCTGCCGTAGACACGGCCAACATCTTTCTAAAGGAGGTTGTTAGGCTCCATGGGATACCAAGGAGCATCGTGTCGGACAGAGGCGTCCAATTCACGTCCAAATTCTGGAAGGAACTCTGCAAGGCACTGGGTATCAACATTTGTCTTTCTTCAGCTTATCATCCCCAAAGCAATGGCCAGACGGAGAGGACCAACCAGACGCTAGAGCAATACCTCCGCTGCTTCTGCTCGGGTTCTCAGGATGATTGGGCGAGCCTCCTCTCCTACGCTGAATTTGCGTACAATAACTCAATCCATGCCTCTACCAACCAGACTCCCTTCTGGACCAATTGCGGGTTCCATCCCACGTCCTTTGCTAACAATATCCCCGAAACGGCAGTCCCTGCAGTCCAGGATAGGATAATTTCGTTACAATCTAACTTTCAGAGAATTCAAGACACACTACGCAAAACCCAGGAGGACTACAAGAAACAGTACGACCGGGGCAGAAAGGCAAACCCAAGATTCGACATTGGAGACGAGGTCTGGCTGTCCACCGTTAATCTGAGGTTACCACTGCCATCTCGAAAGCTCGGGCCTAAATTCATTGGGCCTTTTCAAGTCAGGAGGATCATCAACCCTGTGGCTGTTGAGTTGGCACTTCCCAAGACATAGCGGATTCACCCCGTTTTCCATGTGTCACTATTGAAGCCTGTGGTGCCCAGCCCTTTTCCGGGAAGAAGAGAACCCCCTCCTCCGCCAGTCAGAATCGATGGCGAGAATGAATTCGAAGTGGAATCCATTCTAGGTTGTAGAAAGAGGGGCAGGCAGCTACAGTACCTGATTCAATGGAAGGGGTATCCTCCCGAAGATAATTCTTGGGAGCCCGCCAGGAATCTGCACGCCCCACAGTTAATTCAAACGTTTCATCAAGATCATCCGGAATTGATGGCCAGCCTTGGCGTCCAGTGTCCGCCCTTAGGAGGGGGGCACTGTCAGGAGCCAGGGAGCGTCTCCGCTCGCCGGGCTCCGGTGCGCATGCGCACGGGACGGGCGCTTCGCCGCACACCCGTCCGCGGCCTGATGGTGCGGCGCGCGCGGGTGCACGGTGGTCCTCGTGTGCGCGCCGTCGCCCGTGCGGGTGCCCGGTAGCACATCACACTGACGCGCTCGCCGGCAGGGAGACTATATCTGACGGCTCCAGCGCCCAGTCGGGTTGCTGGTTTGTCGTCAGCTCTCCCTGTTCCTTGAGCCTGTGTTACTCTGTGATCTGCCTGTCTCTGTGTACCGAACCCTCAGCTGGACTGTTAACCACTACTCTCCCGGATTGCCCCTGTACTTATTGCCTGATCTGTGTACCGAACCCTGGACTGTTAACCACTACTCTCCTGGATTGTCCCTGTACTCATTGCCTGATCTGTGTACCGAACCCTGGACTGTTAACTACTACTCTGCTGGACTATCCTGTCAATAACCTGCCTGATCTGTGTACCAAACCCCTGGCCTGTTTAACTACCACTCTGCTGGACTATCTTGACTATACCTGCCTGATCTGTGCACCGAACCCTGGCCTGCTTAACCACCGCTCTGCTGGATCTTGTGATACCCTGATTACTACCTGCTTGTTCCCTAACCTCTGCTTGTATTTTCAGCTCTGCTTCTGCGCCAAGACACCCGCTTCCAGCCTTGGTACCCACTATCCTACCGGAAGCCCGTGCCTCCGCGTGCCCTCAGCCTTCCGTACCCATTTCGGGGGTCTGGGTGCGCGTGGTCGTAAGGGCGAGCCGCTCTTGGCATCTCGGCCTCGGTGAGTATTTGTCTGTGACACAAGGTCTGATCGGTTCCAGCAACCATCGCCAGCATCTGAATTACATGGTGCAGGAATATCTATGGGCAAGATCAGACTTGGAGACCTTTCCAACAGAACATCCACTGGGTTACTGGGTCTTAAGGATCGACCACTGGCCAGAGCTTGCTCAATATGCAATTGAGCTACTGGCCTGTCCTGCATCCAGTGTTCATTCTGAATGCACATTCAGTGCTGCTGGAGGCTTTGTAACTGATCACAGAGTGCGCCTGTCCACAGACTCTATTGATCGGCTCACATTCATAAAAATTAATCAGTCTTGGATCACCAGCTACCAAGCACCTGATGCTGATGTAACCGATTGATTTTTCTATGGATGTAGGATCCCTTGAAGACTGCATATGCTGAGTGACTATCCTATTATGCTGAGTGACTATTCTATTCCTCCTCAATCTTCATGATGATAGCTTCTAAGAATATTTTTGATTCAGGGCACCACCACTACTGCCTAAAGCCCAATTTTTCTGCCCTGTTTAACAGGGGCGTGTAGTTACAATTTTTGATCAAATATTTAACAGCAAGGCTCTTTCCTGCGCTCAACAAGAGTATCTGTGAGGCTATACAGTGTTGTGCCACCACCACCGCCTAAGGCCCAATTTTTCTGCCTCTGTTTAACAGGGGCATGTAATTACAATTTTCGCTCTAATTTTTAACAGCAGGGTCCGTACCTGCGCTCAACAAGAGTAGCTGTGAGGCTTTACAGTGTTGTGCCACCACCGCCTAAGGCCCAATTTTTCTGCCCCTGTTTAACAGGGGCATGTAATTACAATTCTTGATATAATATTTCACAGCAGGGCCCGTTCCAGCGCCCACCAAGAGTAACTGTGAGGGCTTACAGTGTTCTGGTACCGCCAACACCTAAGTAGGCCCAATTTTCCGCAGAGTGTATAGGGCAGGCCGTATAGTATATACAGACGGTCCCCTATTTTCAAACATCCAACTTACAAACGACTCCTACTTACATACGGAGGGAGACAACAGGAAGTGAGAGGAAATCTACCCCTAGGAAGGGAAAATTTTCTCTTGTAAGAGTTAATATGGGAAAAAGGTGTCTCCACTGATGCTTTTTTTCCAATCCTAGTTTCCTTAATAACCCCAAATTTTCAAAATACAATTGGCGTTGGGACAGAAAGTGAGGTGAAATCTTCTGATCAGGAGCACAGACAGCAAAACAAATGTTACAGGGATGATAACCCTTCCCTATGTTATCCAAAAAGCTTAAAAATAGATTTTTTGGCTGGAGCTACACTTTAAAAATGTACCTGTTCCAAATTACAAACAGATTCAACTTAAGAACAAACCTACAGTCCCTATCTTGTTTGTAACCCGGGGACCGCCGGTATACTGCTGTCCAGAGTATATAGGGCCTGGGGACCCCACGCTTTTTTTTTGTAATTTGGGTGCGGGGTTCCCTTTAAAATCCATACCAGACCCAAAGGGCCTGGTAATGGGCTGGGGGGGAGGACTCATGCTGTTTTTCTCAATGATTTTCATCTATATTGCCGGGATCCGACATTACATTACAGCCACAAGCAGTTTGAAATGACTTTTATTCCTTTAGAAATGTCATTTTGTGCAGGGACTGTTTTAAACACGGGAAAAATGCGCCGCTTTACAGGCATACTATAGTCACCCCGCAGGCACAATATTTAAAGGAATATTTCACTTTTATTGTTTCACTTTAAACATTATTAAAATCATTGCTCCCGAAAAAACGGCCGTTTTTAAAACTTTTTTTTTGCATTAATACATGTCCCCTGGGGCAGGACCCGGGTCCCCAAACACTTTTTATGACAATAACTTGCATATTAGCCTTTAAAATTAGCACTTTTGATTTTTCGAGTCCCATAGACTTTAACGGTGTTCGCACAAATTTTTTGCCTGCTCGCATGTTCTGCTGCAAACCGAACCTGGGGGTGTTCGGCTCATCCCTAACCCTGAGGAGGAATGTCAGTTCTCCCTGGCTCTGGGGGTCACCATCAGGCCCTTGAAATTCGGATAGACCGCTACATAAGAAAAAATTTCCATGCCTAAACTTCAGCTTTAAAATAGAACTGAACATTTGCTAAGTTTTACGTATATCTTCTGGAAATATTGTTTGTGACTGAACAATATAATGAAAAGATCTGCAAAAAAGGAAGAGAAGCACCAGGCAAATCCTAGTACAGCATTCTTTTATTTGATTAAAATACAAGTTGTTGACAGTATAAGATGCACTTGCATAGTGCTGGTGGAGGTAGGCCTCTGGCCAATCAGAACACGTTTGGAAGGCACGGCCAAGCCTCCTTCATCAGCTGAGAGGCTTGGCTGTACCTTCGAAAACGCATTCTGATTGGCCAGAGACAGTGGTAGGCGGCTCCCCACTCTGACAGCTCCCACACACTCCTACACAGAGTTACACAGCCGGCGTCCTCCCCAGGTCCCTCGAGGCTTCAGCTTCCTGCTGACATGCAGCGCTCGTGGATTCTTTCACAGAAACACCCCGGTGGCTCTTCTGTGATGCTGGATCTGGAAAGCACCTAACCTCACGAGCACTCTGTAAGTGCATCTTATACTGTCAACAAATTGTATTTTGATCAAATAAAATAATGCTGCACTAGGATTTGCCTGGCGCGTCTCTTCCTTTTTTGCCTTCCTTTTCCCATAGTGATTAAGAATGAGCTCTGGCGTTTTCGCACACTCCACGTGCAGAGCCCGCCAGGAAGTCGGCACAACGTTGCGCTAATCACAGGCAGCGAGACATTTCCCGATCTCTGCAGCCGCACATTGTAAAAATGTCTCACTGCCTATGTTTAGCGCAGTGCCAACTTCCTGGCAGACTCTGCACGTGGAGTGTGCGAACATGATGCTCCAAATTTTTTTGGGGGGGCACAAACTGAAAAATTCTGGGAAAAAACCCATCAATTGCATCAATACCAAACGCAGCCACTGTGCCATCAAACGCAGCCACTGTGCCCATCAATTGCCGCCACTGTACCATCAAACACAGCCACTGTGCCATTAAACACAGCCACTGTGCCATCAAACACAGCCACTGTGCCATTAAACGCAGCCACTGTGCCATCAAATGCAGCCACTGTGCCATCAAATGCTGCCACTGTGCCCCATCAAATGCTGCCACTGTGCCCCATCAAACACAGCCACTGTGCCATATCAAATGCTGCCAGTGTGCCCCCCCCGCCCGCCGTCTGCACTTACCCTGTCTCGGTGGGACAGCTCCTCGATGTCTTCTCCCATCCTCTCTTCCCGTCCTCTGCTATGATTGGACGCCTGATAGGCATCCAATCACAGCGCCTGTCGTTTCAGCCAATCAGGTAACGGGTAATAGATCCGAACACCTGATTGGCGGAGAGGCGGTTTAGTGTTAGGAAAGTGAATATTCATTTGCTTTTCTAACACAGCTGAGTGACCTGTGAGCGCCCAGCATGGCGCTTGCAGGTCACCTTTTTTGATGCCTATTAGAGCCTATGGCTCTAATCAGGTGCTTCAAAAAAAAACCCTGCCGCTGTAATTCAGGCCAGGCACCTGAATAGGGGGTGGCAGCAGCGGGCATAGATAGATTCATGCCATGCATAAATCTATCTATTGGTGCTAGAGGGGGTGGCAGGAGAGAGGGGGCGGCGCCCGCACACCCTTATGGACGCACCGCCACTGGTCAGGAGTATAAAGCCCCGGCATCACAGGACAGAGTATACAGCCCCAGCATCACAGATCAGGGTATATAGCTCATCCTCACAGATCAGGGTATACAGCTCAGGGTATACAGCTCAGCCACACAGACCAGGGAATACAGCTCAGCCTCACAGACCAGAGCATACAGATCAGGGTATACAGAGCAGTCTCATAGATCAGGGTATACAGAACAGGGTATACAGATCAGCATCACAGACCAGGGTATACAGATCAGGGTATACAGAACAGGGTATACAGATCAGCCTCACAGACCAGGGTATACAGATCAGGGTAGATAGAGCAGGGAAGACAGAGCAGGGTAGACAGAGCAGGGTTTACAGACCAGGGTATACAGAGTAGCCTCACAGAGCAGGGTATACAGAGCAGCCTCACAGACCAGGGTACAGCAGCAAACATCACCCCCCTGCCCCTCACCCGTCTGGTCAGGAGGCACTTACCACTGGGACTCTCTTCCTCCTCTGTGGTGAAGCTCGCTCTACTTCTCCTCTGTGGTGGGGCTCGCTATACTTCTCCTCTGTGGCGGGGCTAGCTCTCCTCCTCCTCTGTGGAGGGGCTTGCTCTCCTCCTCCTCTGCTGAAGCGGCAGCTCCGGTGTCCGCTCCGGCTCCCAGGCTTCCTCCGCCGTGCCTCCTCTTCTGCCAAAGCCCCGCTAGACATCCAATGGGATCAGCTGACACTTTGGCCAATCGGGAAACTGATTGGTGGGAAGGAAGGTTAGTGTGAAAATTGCGAAAATTCATTTGCTATGTCACTCAACTGGGTGGGATCAGGATGCAGTGCTCTGGGCCCCAAGCCCACCCTATTTTGAAGCCTATTAGAGCCTCTGGCTCTAATCACGTGCTTCAAAATACACACCCCCGCCTATCCTCGCCATAGTTATTCATATGTCCGGTGTCCTTAAAGGGGCTGGGCACATGGATAAGGAGGGAGGCTCCCATAATGCACAGGCCGCCACTGGCTATGTATGTTCCAGTCTACTTACTTTTCTGTAGCTCCTAGGTAAATCCACTCTTAGGGCAAGATCCTTGGCTTATGGTGCAATGATTAATTTGGGAGCTAGTCGCTTTAGTTTTTTTGTAATTTTATTGCTGATAAAGTCTTGGAGAGTAGGTTAGGGAAGACAGGATACTCTGAGCAAAGACAGTAGCACAAGGGTGCTACTTTTAGTTGGACATACACATACACATTAAGGGTCTGCAATGTTACACCATAATTTGATTGTGGGGTTCAAACTCCTTGTCTAAAGCTACTTCAAGGCCTGATTCACACCTATGAATTTTTAGTGCTGTTTGCATTTTGCAGATTTGCACTACAGTCTATTTAACATGGTTTCCTATGGAACACGTTCTGTAGTGCAAATCTGCAAAATGCAAAAAACACTAGAAATGCATAGGTGTGAATCAGGCCTAACAGCTGAAATATGAAATTAGCACTCAAACAAGGGGAAACAGCTCTGAAAACTGGCTTAAAGAAAATTTAATTCCACGTAGAGGTTAATCCATAGTTACATAGTTACATAGTTAGTAAGGTTGAATAAAGACACCAGTCCATCCAGTTCAACCTGAGTGAGTGTGGGTCTACAACCCTGACCCTTGTCCCTAACCCTGTACATCGCACACTCACATCAGTCCCTACCCTCAATCCAAGGTCCCCATTCATATACTAGGGCCAATTTTGGACAGAAGCCAATTAACCTACCAGCATGTCTTTGGAGTGTGGGAGGAAACCGGAGTACCCGGAGGAAACCCACACAGGCACAGGGAGAACATGCAAACTCCAGGCAGGTAGTGTCGTGGTTGGGATTCGAACCAGCGACCCTTTGTTACTGCTAGGCGAGAGTGCTAACCACTGCACCACTGTGCCGCCCAAATCCCTTATCCAAATACTTAGCCTTTTGTTCAAAAATGAGATGACCAATATTTTTATGAATTTATATGAAGTGAATACAATTTTGGGCATATATTAACCAGATGTTTCCTCTAGCTGTTGAGCAGACTTGCTCAACAGTGAGTTGGAATTGTAGCCAATTCCTCCTGACAAAACAGTTTCAGTTCATTAATAATAATGGATTTCCTCCATGATTGTCTCTTCAGATCATGCTACAGTATTAAAGTGGAATTATGTCTGGTCATTCCAGAATACATAAAGTAGTAAAAAAGAACTCAGCGCGATGAGTGAAAGGTGAAATTAAAGCTGCTCCCTTCCAAGTGCTTAGCAAACAAGCTTTGAGCTATGGGGGGGGGGGGTGTATAATAATAGGGGGGCGCTAGTGATAAATATGCGTATCAATAAAAAAAGTTCTAGTGCTCAATAATTCATGATCATACATAAGCAGTGTGAACAGTTAATTACAAATGTACAAAATGCATCATTTCATAATCATAAGTGAACAATGAGAACACAAAACAAAGTGCAATGTGCATCAATAAACAGCCAGCAGATATGTCAAAAAAGTCCATAAAATGTGTGAAGTTTTCTGATCTGTTACACCACCACCACTGCCAAAAAACGATTTTGAATACAGCGACACCCAGTGAATGAAGCTAAGTATCCTACTTACCAGACCACCATGACATGACCTCTTTAGTTAAAAAAATAGGTCAGGTGGGGCTTTGTATGTAATGTTCAGAGAAAAATGGAAAAAGGCAATAACATAGCATAATTCCGTTTATTTAAAAGAAAAATATAACAACAACAGGCCAAATGGCCGCTTACTTTAAAAGTGCCTTTCCTCGGCACTGAAGGTACAGGCTTAGTACTATCAGGTGAGTTGTGAAGCAGCCGCCTCGCTTGCTCGTGCTTGTTGTGGATCAGCGTGCGTTCCACCACCTGGAAAGCTAAACCCGGAAGTGGCCGGAAATGATATTGTGACCAGGATATGCCTCGATTTACGTTTCGTTGTGATGACGTCGTCAGGAAGCGTGAAAAGAATACATACTTGTCTTTACACCACTAAGTTTTTGATTTATTTTTTTATTAAAGCAGAACTATGGTAAGGGCTCAGAAGCTCTTGCCATAATGTGCAAGCATGGATAGAATATTTACACATTATGGCAGACTTGCCGCTTGGTCTTGTCCCCCTCCAGCATTGACAATGATTACCATCACCGCTTCATCTGCAGCCAAAGCCATCTTCTTATTCCGTGTACACACGACCGGACTTTTCAACAGCAAAGGTCCGAGGGAACGAATCCGCTGGACAATTCGATCATGTGTGGGCTTCATCTGACTTTTGCTGTCAAAAAAATCAGACGGACTTTAGAAATAGAACATGTTTCAAATCTTTCCGACGGACTCAAGTCCAGTCGAAAAATCTGTTCATCTGTATGCTAGTCTGACGGACAAACAACGACGCAAGGGCAGCTATTGGCTACTGGCTGTGAACTTCCTTATTCTAGTCTGGTCATACGTCATCACGTTCGAATCAGTCGGACTTTGGTGTGATCGTGTGTAGGCAAGTCCGTTGCGTCGGAACTCTGTTGAAACTCTGTCGAAAGTCCGTCAAAAAGTCCTTCGGAGTTCAGTCCGTCGAAAGTCCACTCGTGTGTACACAGCATAAGACGCTTCTTCTGACCTATTGTCTTCTCTCTATGGCCATTGATCAGTCACTGATGATGTAACTAATGCGCCTGCACACTTAAAGAGTAGTTCCAGTCTCCCCCCCAAAAAAAATTAAAAATACTGTAGTTACTGACTTTGAATATAAGGACATTTACCTGTCCAGGGATCCAGCGAAGTCCTCACTTGAACCGGTTCTTCAATTGGCTTCGGGTGCAGGCATCACTAGTATTCTTTGCCTGTTTCCCTACAGGAAGTGAAGCCTTGTGACTTCACAGCCTGTTTCCTAATGCACATGCGCAAGTCACGCTCCACCTTGTAAACCTTCCTGTAGCCTTCTGGGTTCTGGGATGTGTTCCAGAAGACTGCAGAGGAAGGAGTCTTGAGTCTCTCCCTGCCCCTCCCCCCCAAAAAAGTGTCAAAAGTGTCAGTGGAGGGGGGAGGTGCAAACAAGTAGAGCTTCCCCTTTAGGTTACATCTTAGCATTCTGTATTGCTTTTGGCATCTTACAGATGGCAGGAGTGAGCCGAAAGTGTACACTGTGCGTGTGGCATGGACAATGTACACAAGAAAAACTATTTGCTAGAAGAAAGCAAAGAAAGTAAAAAAATCCCCTCTGCCAAAAAGAGAGAGAGAGAGAGAGAGAGAGAGAGAGAGAGAGATAACCAACCTGAGCACCACACTGGTAAATGCCATGTGTCCAGAGATATCAATAGTCCACAGGGAGTCATTAAAGTATCTAGAAAGGTATTGTGTTATCGATGCATTCTAAATTTTATGGAATTTATCCACGTTGTCATAAGGGATAGCTGCCAACTACTCGTTGATGAAGTACCAGAACATTTTTGTATGACTTGGGTAACCGTTGAGGTGGCAGACCACTGGATCTTGCCTGCTGACCATAAAAATAAAGGTTGAAGGGAGGTTGAAGATTGAGAAGGATTTTGTATGGGCTGTTGGGTATGCTCTAGCCTGAGACAGTATATATTAATTGGTAAGCTTAAGTCCAGAATCTGTTGATTCTGGAACAATGCCACTAAATGCTGCATATATCAGTGTGTGCACTTACCCTGCAAACCTTGAAGCATAAATCGAATGCACCCTGGTTAAAATTGGCCAGTATATGTGGCACCATATACCATCTTAATAATAACTAATAGTTAACTATAGTGAGCTTAGGTGACCTGTCACATACCTGGTGAAGGAACCTGAAGCAATGAGGGTGGCCTCTTATACCACCAGTTCAGGGCCCCTGGTAAAGCAAACAGGTGAAGGGAGGACATGGAGTGGCATTGGTGCCTTGTAGTTCTTGGCAGCATCTGGTACATGTATTTAGGCCTATCAGAACTGAGTAGCTTCTCCACAGTAGATGATGAACAGGAGACTGCACACGGGAATCAAGCCATATTCTGCTACAGGTGACAATCACAGAAACAATGGACAGGTGATAGGTTATAGCATCAGCTGTGACCTGAAACAGATGTGCAGGCAAGTCAGGTTGGTAACTGGCAATCAGATCAAGTACAATAACAAGGAGGTCAGGAACAGACAAAAGCGTAGTCAAAGTGCAAGCCAGGGTCAGTATAGATGGATATCAGAAGCAGGTCAAGGCAAGGATCTCAAATATCACAGAAACGCCGTAGACAAGACAACACTGGCCATGTGCCACTGATCAGTAGCTCATTTGGCACCAGCATTATTGTGGCACTTGCATGTGCACACAATCTTGCACATGCAGTCGTATGAGTGGCTATGGCCTGGCCTGCCCGCAAAGGTTTGTCCCAATGTCCCATTTCACATACTGGCAAGACCTTCCTGACAGAACAATGTGCAGTTGTGTCCCAGATTTGGGACCACTAATTCAGATTGAGGGGACTGGTCAGGTACTTTTTAAATTTCTAGTTAGGAAAATCACCTTCCATAATGAAACTGTAGATGGGGGATACTGTGCATTCGGTCAAAGGCTCGTGGAGGAAATTGTGTTAAGGGTCAGTGGGGAATTTATGCCCTTTAGGGTGGTTTACTCATAATTTTGGATTTGTGGGTAGTGGAAACTTTCCAAGAGGGTTGCATGATGTGTAGATTGTAGTAGGAGAAACATAATACCCCTATTTAGGGTGATAACGTCTTATATCCTTCTGAAGCCTGTTTTGGTCCATCAGAGGAACCTGTGGGGTTTTTCATATTTCTGGAGGAAATGAGGATTATGGGTAATGCTTGCAAGAGGTGAGTGAGGAAAAAGTATCTTACCTGAGTATCTTATATTGTCTCAGGTTTTTAGGGAGTGTTTATGCATTTGCGCAAGGTCAGGGGGGTCCATAAGACCTTCTCAACAGCTAGCGGTGCTATTTGATATGTGTAGCGCACCACCTTAGGAGCAGCCAATGAATTGGGATCGCCCACCCTGAAAAGCCAAGCACACCAAATTTTCACAGGCACTCCAGATTCAGAGAGCAGTTTGTTACTTTGTTTTTGTTATTTATTAGGGTTAATAACTTGGATAGGCTTAGGAGGTTATGGGATGCCCAACTTCAGGGATATTCTTCCTATATACAGTCTCTATATACAGCTCTAACTTCTTCCACCAGCACACACTTGTTTGGTCCAGCTATGTCACTCTGTGATGAATTAACATTCTCTAGCAATGGGCAATTACAGGCAGAGACTCGCAGCCCCTATGAGTGTAGAACAGTGGAGTGACACAGCTTGTAATTTCACATCACTTCCTCCCTGTGGTCACTGGTCCCAGCACCACCTCTTCAGGCACCGCCAACCCACCTGGCTACAGCCGCCCCCCCCCCCCCACCAGTCCTCCAGACTAACTACTTTATAGCAGTCCCCCAGACCGACTCCCCACCAGCCCACCCGGCTGACTCCCCCACCAGCCCACTCAGCTGACTCTCAGGAGATATCCCAGGGAAGGACAAAGGCCTGGCCCACTTCTGTCCCCAGGGAAAACTGGCCACATGTAGAAGTCTCCCCCCCCCTGCAAGTCCCCAGTAATGCTGCTCTGCTCACACTCTCCTCTCTCCTGCTCCCGCACCTCCAGGAACGGCCCCCTCTCTGTGTGTTGTGGCAGGATCCCTCCAGCACCCGAGCCTTGGTCCAAGGTCACCCCACCCACACCAGGGGGCACCCTGAGGGCCACCAACAGCCTCCCCAGCACTACTTCTCCATCCTCCACCCGACTGCCCCTGCTGGCATGGTTCATGCTATTTAAGAGGCAATCTCTGCCCTCTGACAGCCTTTTATTGGGGATTGGCTGGGGCCCTCTTAAATATTCCAGGCAGCTCCTTCTAACCTCCTTCTCACTAGTTCCAGAACATTTTCCAATGTCCCAAAAACAGGGGGAGGCACCAGAGGAGCTGTCAGGATGAGTCATCCAGCCCTGACTCACTGAAACCTGACCCAGATTCAACAGCTTAGGCTTATCCCTGAGCTAAGTTTTTCCTACACCAACTCTAGCACACACTAGAGGGTTCTACATATGCTTAAATGCTGACCCACAAGGGGGTGTTAGCAGATGATGGGAGGTTAAAGTGGAACTTTACCCATAACAACTTGATGAAAATAATGTTCTTTAGCAAGAAACCTACATTCCACATATACAGTTGTGCTCATAAGTTTACATACCCTGGCAGAATGTATCATTTCTTGGCCATTTTTCAGAGAATATGAATGATAACACAAAAACTTTTCTTTCACTCATGGTTAGTGTTTGGTTGAAGCCATTTAGTATAATTTAACTGTGTTTACTCTTTTTAAATCATAATGGCAGCAGTAACTACCCAAATGACCCTGATCAAAAGTTTACATACCACAGTTCTTAATACCGTGTATTGCCCCTTTTAACATCAATGACAGTTTAAAGTCTTTTGTGGTATTTGTAGATGAGGCTCTTTATCTTCTCAGATGGTAAAGCTGCCCATTCCTCCTGGCAAAAAGCCTCCAGATCTTGAAAATTCTTGGGCTGTCTTGCATGAACTGCACGTTTGAGATCTCCCCAGAGTTGGCTCAATGATATTGAGGTCAGGAGACTGAGATGGCCACTCCAGAACCTTCACTTTATTGTGCTGTAGCCAATGACAGGTAGGCTTGGCCTTGTGTTTTGGTTTATTGTCATGTTGGAATGTCCAAGTACGTCCCATGCGCAGCTTCCTGGCTGATGAATGAAAATCTTCTTCCAGTATTTTTTGATAACATACTGCATTCATCTTGCCATCAATTTTGACCTAATTTCCTGTGCCTTTGTAGCTCACACATCCCTAAAACATCAGAGATCCACCACGGTGTTTCACAGTAGAAATGGTGTACCTTTCATCATAGGCAAGGTTGACTTCTCTCAAAATGTAGCTTTTATGGTTGTGGCCAAAAAACTCAATTTTGGTCTCATCACTCCAAATGACTTTGTGCCAGTAGGTTTGAGGCTTGTCTCTGTGCTGTCTCTGTTTGACGTATTGTAAGCAGGATACTTTGTGGCATTTGCGTAGTAATGGCTTTCTTCTGGCGACTCAACTATGCAGCCCAGAGTTTTTCTTTACATCCCAAACAATTTTCCTGGCAGTTGTGGCTGAAATTTTGTACCCCAGGGCAGACATCAATTATTTGACAGGCAAAATTGGTAGCCTGAGGAGTCTATTTATTAGGGAGCACAATCCGGTCCAGGAGTCCGAGAGATTGGGAGCAGCAGCAGACGACATGTATGTGCCGAGGCTGTGGTCTTACAACAGCCTGTGTCTTTTGGCAGACCACACCAAACCCAGGCCATCACTCTCAAGACTTCCTTGCATGCTTCCTTCCAGGCTGTGGCTGTGGTGTTGAAGGTGTTGCTGGAGGTGGTGGAGGAGTCATATGGTCCAACTCACAGACGTGGCTTTTATTGGCGAGTTCACGCCTCACCCCCTTATTTAGGGCCTGAAATATGACCTTCTCACAGATGAGGCATTGGCCCTCCTCCATTAGTTGCACCTTACTGGCCGTCATACACGCAATAGACTCCTGGACACTAGGGGTGGTTGTGAGTACCGCAGTAGCCTGCCGAATCAAATTAGTCGCTGACTCCTCCAGGTTCCTCACCTTCCTGGTCCTTTTTGTTGGAAGGTGGAGGGGAGGAACCTGGGATTCGGTCAGGCTACTGAACACGGCCACCTCCTGGCTGCCACTTTCCATGGCCACCTCCTGGCTGACACTTTCTATGGCCTCCTCCTGGCTGAGACTTTCCTGTGTATGAAAATGGGACATGGTTTTAGTTTTTTGGTCATCAATCACACACAATTTTGAGCTCATGACTGTTGCAAATTGAATGTTAACAAATAGAAAAGACTATCATTCTGACTCCAGCATTTTTCATTCTTGTCCCAATCATTTTTGGCTACTATTGTCTATTGATATGTAAAGCACTTTGTTAAATCATAAATTAGTGATCAATAATAACATCTAGTTAACATAATTATTTTTTAGAAAATAAATATGTTAAACAATGCTAGACCTGGCTCAAGCTGGGCTCCTCCATATCTTCTTCCTGGGTGGAAGGCCCAGGTTGTACATTGGAAGCCTCATCTGAGGTGGAAGGAAGAGTGGAAGGAAGGGTTGAGAGTGATGGCCTGGGTTCACTCTGGTCTGACAAAAAAACGCAGTCTGTCGTAGTACCAGAGCCTGGGTACATATATGTCATCTGCTGCTGCTCCTGATCTCATGGAATCCTGGACCTTCTTGCGCTCCCTATTTTATGTGCTCCTCAGGCCACCAATTTTGCACTTCAAATAGGTGATGTCTGCCGTGGGAATCACCGGCTTCACCAATTCCAACAGTTGATCCAGCGCTGCCTTCCTCTTTAGTTTGTTATTATAAAATTGGTGTTTCACTTGCCACGGACATGGCAGCTCTCTGTACTTATCAATGAAGTTGGGGAGGAAGTCATGGTCATTAAATTTATCCATTTTCTTTGCAAGACACAACACAAGACAAACCCTAATGTCAGGCTAAACTCTCCTAATCTTGTCCCAATATAGGCCTCAATCTATAAAAGCAATATAGGCCACTAACCACTGATGCCCCAAGTTAAAATTTACCTTTGTTTGCAGGATCGGTGCTTACGCTACTCCATCCTCCGCTCACAGATGGTACGTACGACGCACGCGTGTTATGCTTTAGATACACTGCGCATGCATGAAACTCCGCCCTGACCTTCTTTCTAGTGTATTCCCCGCCCCTTCTCTTTCGGCGCAGTGGGAGAGCAAATGGCGGATAGAGATTTGTAGAGATGGTGGACATCTTGAAGAGGGCCGACTATGATGGGAAGTATGGACTGTACAGCAACCCAAATGTGAGAAAGGCCAAGATCATGACTAAAGTTGTGAGAAGTCTGCACAGGAATTTTGGGGTATGACGATCCAAGGAGCAATTGAGGAAACACTGGTCACATCTCAAATTGAGGGAGCAGGATCAGCACAGTAGGATCAAGAGAGTGCTGCAAAAAAGTAAGTATTTGTCGTGTGTTCCTATTATTATTAGTATTTTAGTGTTGCTCCATGAGCTTTTCTTTACTGTTGTACAGTTTAAAATGGCAAGTTTAAGGTTAACTACATTTGTTCATGCCTATTTGTATTAAAAGAAGTTTAGTACATTGTTGTCTAGATGTGTTTGTAACTATAATGAAATGCAAATTTGATTCAGTGTAAGGAGAGGACATGACATATCTAGGACTTAAGCCCAGTCTCCTGATACACCTTTTGTCCCCACAAAAACTCCCCCCCCTCCAAACCCTTCACAAATGACTTGACCAGGTTTTGGAGTAAATGGCCTTGACGGCCTTTTATTAACCAATTATAACATTAATTAAATAACATCTTCATAAATAACCATTAAACTTTAACATATACTTGTTTAGTGCCATAAAGGGAAAACAACATAGATTAGTCACTGCGAATAACTTCTTTTAAACTTTAGGCCTCCAGTCGGAAACCTCTGACTCGGAGGCGGTACCCAACATTCACAGTGACCTACCCTTTTTAACCCTTCCAGGTTAACCCCTCGTAACCTGAAAGTACCATAAACAACCCTCATCCCATGGATGGGTACCAAAAACGACCCCCATCCTTTCATGGATGGGTACCAGAAACAACCCCCATCCTTTCATGGATGGGTACCAGAAACAACCCCCCATCCTTTTATGGATGGGTACCAGAAACAACCCCCCATCCTTTCATGGATGGGTACCAGAAACAACCCCCATCCTTTCGTGGATGGGTACCAGCAACAACCCCCATCTTTTCATGGATGGGTACCAGAAACTACCCCATCCCATGGATGGGTACAACATGTTCCATACATGTACCCTCTATCTTCTCCTTCTCCATCGTCCCAAAACTGCCGGTTATCCTGACCTGTCCTTTTACCTACTTTCTTACCAACTCAGGGCGGGTGGGTGGGAATCGCTTCCTCCTCCGCTCTACGATTGACGTCACTTCCCCCTCTCCCTTCTTCTCTCCAGCTCTGAGCGCCGCCCTCACCAAGCCCCCCTCCCCTTTCTAAAAAGGGGAAACCCTGCTCTTAAAGTGGTCACTGTGCCGTCCATAAATGTCATGTTGTCCCTCCACCAATTTCTCTCCTTTCCATGGCTCCGGGACTCTCTCTCAGCAGCTGTTTACACATCTGGACGCAGGAGCACTAGTGTGGGACACCAGAATACCCTTTTTAGGGTGTCCCACACAGGTGCTCCAGTGGATACTAGGGGTTTCTCGATGTGTGATACTTTACCAAAAAAGGTAAGTATTCCAGCTTTAAGAAAGGGAAATAATCATGTCTTCAGCTTGGAACTCTGCCAAAACAGACAATTGTACAACACCTCCAAGCAATGTTTCATATTACTATTTCTTGCCTCAAATATTTGTGTGCTAAGTATACCTTTTTTTATTCACATAGGGGAGAAAAGAATCGGGACATCTGAGGACACCAGGAACCCCACACCTCCTAAAGACGGGGAAATCCCCACACAGCATGAAGAAGATGGAGGGAGGAGAGGGTCATGAATTGGGCGAAATAGTGACCACAACAGGTCAGTGTCTGAGACCACAGCTTCAGGTAATAGATGTATGCCTGCATATTTATAATACATGGTGTTTTTTTTTATTTTTAGGTGATGTGGATGTTGTGGAAGAAGAAGGATGTTGTGGAAGAAGAAACTCATTTCAACAGTGCAAGTACACAGATCCTCATCGGGGAGATAATGGTGTGCAATCGGGAATCGAGAAGATCAAGGAAAACATCAATGATGTTGAAAAAAGACTCAACAACATCATTAATGTTTTAGTCAGAATCTAAAACACCCAAAAAATTTTACAGTTTGTCGTTATCTTTTTTATTTTTACCAAAGTTTTAAAGTAATTTGAAAGCCAAATTTTGAAGATGCACACAGTGTGTCAACATGTGCTATCTGCCATCACGGAAAATCAATGTACGCATTTTGTGGGTGCAACCCCTTCCTTACAACTAAAGTAGATGAGAGGAAGGGGTTGCACCCCCGAAACACGTCCATTGATCCCCCATGATGGGAGCTAGCACATGTTGACATTAGCATGGGATCAGGAGGGAAATCCACATTTTGACTCCAAATTTGTGTGCATCTTGAAAATTTGGCTTTTACAGGGGTGACATCACCCCATCTGATGAAGGCAAGATCAACACAGTTTGGATATACTAATGTCACATATTGCCTTCAATTTATCAAAGTTGAACTTTTAAGTTCCTGAGTTGTGTATGTTATGGTTTTAAACATGCCTGTTTAACCAAAAAAAGGCTATATACTGTCACACATAAATGTTATACACCAAAGATGTTGGTTTGTTACAAATCCCTTTTATAGCGCACATGTGAATGTGCACGGAGTAAAATGTTTTATACTCAGCAATGTGTGGCTTCTTCTTTCAATGCTCAATACCAGTTTTTGGCGTAAGTTTTTGTAGTTACAGTGACAATGCAGGTATTTACTAAAGGCAAATCCACTTTGCACTACAAGTGCCCTTTCAGTGCAGTTTCAGTGTACTTTCAAGTGCACTTGCAGGGCACTTGTAGTGCAAAGTGGATTTGCCTTTAGTAAATAACCCCCACAGTGCTCTAAAATTTGCCCCAATCAGGCCATTTTAGGGACTCAAAGCAATTAATTCATGAAGCTGAAAAGGATGACTATTTTTATCAACAACAAAAACATTGTGTGTGTGTGTAGCAGATCCACAACATAAGACCCCATTCACACTGGGGCAGGCGCTATTGCGCTAAAAATAGCGCCTGCAAACCGACCCGAAACAGCCGCTGCTGTGTCTCCAGTGTGAAAGCCCGGGGGCTTTCACACTGGAGCGGTGCGCTAGCGGGATGGAAAAAAAAAAATTCCTGCTAGCAGCATCTTCGGATCGGTGTATACACCGCTCCTGCCCATTGAAATCAATGGGGCAGCGCGGCTATACCGCAATCAAAGTGCCTCTGCAGAGGCTCTTTGCGGTAGTTTTTAACCCTTTCTCGGCTGCTAGCGGGGGGCAAAACCCCCCACTAGCGGCCGAATACTGCCTCTAAAATAGCTGTAAAGCGCCGTTAATAATAGCGGCGCTTTACCGCCGACGCACCTCCTTCCCCAGTGTGAAAGGGGCCTAATAGTTAGCTGAAGAAGAGATTGTCACCTCATGTATCAAAGAAATTACATTTGCACTATTGAAGAAAATGGCCAAAAATAAAAGGCCACTGGATAACCGAGGAGACAGCTAAAAGAAACACAAGCAGTAAATCAACTGAAAAATTAGTTCAGTTTATACCAAAAAAATGTATTTAAAAAATGTTTTACACATTGCCTGGCATATCAATGGCCCCCCTACCTGCAAAGTACTCTACGTACTTTTGTCTTACTTTGCGGGTGCTTTGGGGGGGGGCAACCAGGACGGCCAGCTTCAAGAGCCATCAAGGTTGTTGTATTTTGAAAGCCGGCCTCAGTCCCAACTGAGGCCACATAGTTTGTTGCATTTTTCCTTAGGAAATTATGGAGTATGCAGCATGCAAGGACAATATGATTCCGTTTATATTCCGCCATGTTGATCGCTGTGAGAAATAGGCAGAACCGGCTGGCCATTATTCCAAATGCATTCTCCACCACTCTTCTGGCTCTGGCCAGCCATTAATTAAAAACCCTCTGGTCTGGGGTGAGGGTCCTTCATCAGCCACGTTGTCTTCAGGAGGTGGCAAGCCCAAGCCGCCATTCTGGAGACATCTGAAGAACTCCATCTGGCCGATGACTCCCCCATCCGACATCCGGCCATTCTTCCCCACGTCCACATACAGGAATTCGTATGTCGCCGACACCACTGCCAACATCAGAACCCTATTAGACCCCTTATAGTTGTAATTGTATGACCCCGAATTGGGGGGTGGGACTATGTGTACATGCTTCCCATCTATTGCCCCTCCGCAGTTGGGAAAGTCCGACTGCTGGGCAAACTGGGGGGCCACAGTCTGCCATTCCCGTGGGTTTGAAGGAAATTGTGGAGTCAAACAAGAAAAAAAAATTGTACTTTTGCACATAACATTGCAAGCAGATTAGACACAAATATTCTTGGCCAACATAAGTATAAATTTATTTTAAGGAGTATTTAAAGACAAAAGTATAAGGTCCACTTATCAGATTCCTCATCCCCTCTGATGGCCCAGTGTAAAAAAAATTTGAGGGGGGGGGGGGGATGTTTTGGACAGGTAAGCCTCTCCACTTCATTGAGAGCTGAATGCATAAATAATGTACGTTACTTTGGCCAGCCCCTCCTTACTTACACTATTGGCAATCCACTTGACAGGTAAGAAGTGTCATAATACAAAAATATGAATACATACTGTCCTAATTGAAGCACATTTTTACATAATGCAATTACCTATCAAGTTAATAGGAGAACAAAACTTGAAACAGTGCCATTTGAAAGTATTCAGGCAGGCCCTTGCACTACATGCTTAGGTGAATTCATCCATAAATCTGACCACAAAGAGGTAGGTATAGTGTGTATGGGTTTGGCAAAGTCAGCAGATAGAGTATTGGTATGGGCTGACTTAGCGGTTGGGGGGGGAGGGAGGATTCCAAATGAGTTCCCCCCCCCCCCCAAAAAAAAAGCCTCTTGCACTATGCATGAATTTAGGGACAAAAATAACATTTGGACACATTTTAGGGGGTGTTTAGGGTAAGCACTACAATGAAGATGACAAAATACATTAGCAAACATTAAATACATAGAATGTGATGTTAAAGGATAAAACTTACCTTAATATAGTCCTTCTGCAGGACTTGAATTATGGCAGAACAGGTCTCTGGAATAATGATTCCCAGAGCCTAGGGGGAGATCCCAGTCGAGAACTTGATGTCCTGCAAACTTCTCCCCGTCGCCAAGTACCGCAAGGTGGCCACTAGCCTTTGTTCAGGAGTGATGGCTTGCTGCGTGCAGGTGTCCTGCTTCATAATATAAGGGACAGCAAAGCCAACAGACAGAGAAAAGTGGAGTTCGTCATCCGGAGATAATTCCTGAAATCATCAGGATTATCTTCCCGGATCTCCCGCAACAAAGGCATGTGTGAGAATTGGTCACGCTAGAGCAACCAATTCTTCGTCCATGAACTCCTCCTCGCCCTGTTCATGGACTGGACTTGGGTCAAAGCAAGAACTCCAACAACAAGCCCTTGCACAGCATGAACTCCACAATTAGTACGTACCCGCAACATGGCTAGAAAACTGTCGGCTGGTCAGAACGAACTAACAGAACGCACTGAAAATCAGAATGAACCTGAGAAGAACGATCTAAAAATCAGAAACGAGCGGACAAGAACGCACTGAGAAACAGATACGAACTTTTAAATAGAAGGCACTGAAAGACAGAAACAAACTGACAACATGCACTGAAAAACAGATGCGAACCCACAAGCACAAACTGACAAGCAGTTACAAACTGAAAAGCACAAGGCTGAAAAGCGCGAATCGTCTCTCTCCAAACTTCTACTAACACAAGATAAACACAAGATTAGCAGAAGGTGCCCAAAGGGTGGCGCACTGGCTATTGAACTTCCTTTTTATAGTGCCGTCATACATGTTGTACGTCACCGCGTTCTTGATGTTCGGAATTTCCAACAACATTTGTGTGACCGTGTGTATGCAAGACAAGTTTGAGCCAACATCCTTCGGAAAAAAAATCCACGGTCTTGTTGTCGGAATGTCCGATCGTGTGTACGGGGCATAAGAGCGACAAGGATGTGGAATTCCCATCCACAGGCAGTGGTCTCAGCGGAGAGCATCGATAGTTTCAAAAAACTATTAGAAAGCACCTGATCGACCACAACATACAGGGATATACAATGTAATACTGACATATAATCACACACATAGGTTGGACTTGATGGACTTGTGTCTTTTTACAACCTCACCTACTATGTAACTATGTAACTTGCTTGACTGACGTCCCTTCTGGTTCCAGATCCTGCTTGCTGTTCCACTATGCTGATTCTCCGGTTTCCTGAATTCCTGGCCTGTCCTGAAGTACGCTGATCTCTGGCTCGCTGATGTCCTGGCTTGTCTGACTATCTGTTCCCGTTACCGAACTCTGGCTATGATTTGACTATGTTGCTCTGTTTACCTTTTACTATTATTATTAAACAAGTGTGATATTGACTGATTCATGGTTTCTGACAGTAGACGGAGGCCATGAATTCAGTAGATGCAGTCAATCCACTTGTTGGTAATATTTTTTAAGGTTGGATGAGCAGGATCACTGTATGGATCAGTTTGCCATAGTGTTACAGACGCTCCTGATTCACACGGCTCACCTGGAATCTTCCGCTGTGGCTGCTCCTGTACAACCTGTGTTGCAAGTCGTCCCTGCTTCTGCTCCAGTCTCTGTGCAGGCACCCGCCTTGAGTATTACCTCTAAAGGAGGTATGTCTGGTTCCTCTCTGCTTCCCCAGCGATTTGGGGGCGATCCAGTTCAATGCAAAGGGTTTCTCAATCAGGTTGAGATATACTTCGAGATGCTGCCCCAGGCGTTTCCCACGGACAGAAGCAAAGTAGGTTTTGTGATATCTTTGCTTTCTGAGAGAGCCTTGGCCTGGGCAAACCCTCTATAGGAGACGCAAAAACCCATTGTTCTGAGTTACTCAGAGTTTGTGGTTTCCTTTAAAAGGGTATTTGACGTTCTCGCACGCTCCGTTTCTGCTGCCAAGTGCCTCATGTCCATCAAACAGAGTACAAGAACTGTTGCTGATTACGCCATTTAATTCCGTACTCTGGCAGCAGAGGTTGCGTGGAACAATGAGGCCCTCGTGGTTGCTTTTTCTTATGGTCTCTCAGATACCATCAAAGATGAGATGGCAGTCTGAAATATACCCACTGAGCTGGAGAAGTTGACCATGTTTGCCATCCTCATTGACTCCAGACTCAGAGAAAGACTCTCTTTTAAGGAGCGCTTGCAAGAGCCTCCTGAACATTTGTCTCCGAACTTTGCAGTCCCACCCTTATCTCCCTCACCTCCTACTCCTCCTGGTACCGAGTCGGTCAGTGAAGGTGAACCCATGCACTTGGGCTTCACACGTCTCTCTGTGGTTGAGAGAGCCCTTAGGAGGAGGGAGAGATTGTGCCTTTATTGTGGCCAGGCAGGTCACTTTTTGAAAACTTGTCCTACACGTCCAGGGAACGTCCGAACCTTGAGGTCCTGTAACAGGCAGACCTTAGGTGGCGTTGTTTCGTCCCCAGTTATCCAGAAGGATAAGCCCCTGGTTCCGGTTACCCTTTCTTGGTCTGAGTCATCCATCGAGATACAGGCTCTAATCCACTCTGGGGCTGCAGTCCTGTTCATTGATGCTGCCTTTGTATCTCAGCATTCGATTCCACTACAGCTGCGTGCCACTCCACTTGCCATTGAGGCTCTTGACGGGAGACCTCTACAGCCTGTCCATGTGACTCATGAGACTGCTTCGTTGTCCATGGCCGTAGGGGCTCTTCACCATGAGATAATCTAATTCCAAGTTATTTCCTCACCTAAGTTTCCGCTGGTTATTGGTTATCCTTGGTTACAGAGGCACAACCCCTCTTTTGATTGGTTTCGTGCTGAGGTTCTCTCCTGGTCGCCACAATGCAGCAAGACATGTTTCCAGAATGTGGCTAAGGTCCAATGCGCCTCTTCACTCTCCTCCCTGCCGGAGGAGTACCGCGATCTCATCAGGATCAAGGAGGGCGACTAATGGAAAACTGTGTTTAATACCAGAACAGGCCATTATCAGTACCTCGTAATGCCATTTGGCCTTTGCAACGCTCTGGCAGTTTTCCAGGAATTTATCAACAATGTCCTGCGAGATTTGTTGCAGCTATGTGTGGTAGATTATCTCAACGATATCATTTTTTTCCAAGTCCCTAGAGAGCAACCACACAGATGTCTGTCGTGTGCTTCAGAAGCTGAAAGAAAACAATCTCTACTGTAAATTGGAGAAGAGCGAGTTCCATTGTGAACAGGTTAAATTACTGGGTTATGTCATTTCCACTGCCGTTTTTTTGATGGACCCAGAGAAACTTTCAGCAGTCCTACAGTGGCCCCAACCCATGGATATACATCCTCTGCAACGTTTTCTTGGCTTTGCCAATTATTATCAAAAGTTTATACAGAACTTCTCGTCTCTGGTCAAGCCCCTGACTGATATGACCAGAAAGGACGGTAACCCACAGAGTTCATCTCCGGAGTCCATTAAGGCCTTTGAGAGTCTCAAGGCTGCCTTTGTTTCTGCTCCTGTGTTGGCACATCCTGATCCTACGTTACCCTTTATCCTTGAGGTTGATGCTTCTGAGACTGGAGGTGGCACCCTTCTGTCTCAACGTCCTACCTCTGAGAGTGCTATGCATCTTTGTGGCTACTTTTCCAAGAAATTGTCACCTGCGGAATGCAATTACGAGATTGGGGACAGAGGGTTGTTAGCAATCATTTTAGCCCTTAAAGAATGGAGGCATCTCCTCGGTACCACTGTGCCGATCTAATTCTTATTGACCATAAGAATCTCACATTCCCTGCTCCAGACTTACCATTCTGCTAAGGCTGCTGGCCACCCAGGCAAGAATCAACTCTTTTGGGCCATTTCCCAACAATTTTGGTGGCCTATTCTACGTGCTGATGTAGTCGCCTTCGTAGCTGCTTGTTCCATGTGTGCTCAGAGTAAGACACCACGACACCTTCCAGCGGGCCTCCTTCAACCTATATCCAATGGTGAGAGGCCTTGGACCCACTTGTGCATGGATTTCATTGTGGAGTTACCCAACTCTCAGGGCAACACAGTTATCCTTATGGTGGTTGATCGGTTCTCGAAGATGTCTCATTGTATTCCACTTAAGAAGTTGCCCACATCTAAGGAACTAGCTTCCATTTTTGCTCAGGAGATCTTTCACTTACATGAGCTACCCAAGGTGATCGTCTCGAACAGGGGTAGTCAGTTTGTGTCCTGGTTCTGGCGAGCTTTTTGTGCACAATTGGGAATTAAGCTTTCTTTCTCCTCTGCGTATCACCCGCAGTCTAATGGGGCCACAGAACGAGCCAACCAGTCCTTGGAGCAATTTCTACGTTGCTATATTTCTGACCATCATCACAACTGGTCAGACCTCTTACCTTGGGAGGAGTTTGCTTACAATAGTGCCTTGAATTCTGCTTCCCGATTGTCCCCGTTTATGGAGAACTATGGTTTCCAACCATCCATGCTGCCTGATTCATTTGTTCCGCAGAGCATTCCTGCGTTAGAGAAGCATCTCCGTGGTCTTCGTGCCACTTGGGTACAAGTCCAGGAGGCCTTGCGACATGCCAATGATAGGTACAGACTCCATGTTGACCGCAGACAGCTCCCTGTGCCTTCCTACCAGCTTGGGGACAGGGTCTGGCTGTCATCTCGCAACCTCTGACTCCGTGTTTCCTGAAGTTGGCTCCTCGGTTTATTGGGCCTTTCCGTTTTCTCCGCAGGATTAACCCAGTGGCTTACGCTTTAGACCTTCCTTCCAATATGCGTATCTCAAATATATTCCATGTCTCCTTATTAAAACCTTTGGTCTGCTTCACCACCTCGGTGCCACGCCCTCACCCAGTACAGGTTGAGAACCATGAGGAGTATTAAGTACAGTCCATTGTTAACTCCTGTATGTTTCGTGGACGCATACAGTACCTGGTTCATTGGAAAGAGTACGGTCTGGAGGAACGCTCTTGGGTCTCATCCTCGGATGTACATGCCCCTGTCTTCCTCCGTGCTTTCCATAGACTTTTCCCCTCAAACTTGGAGGTCCTCCGAGGGGGAGGGGTCGTTATGGAGGGGGTACTGTTAGGGCTGGGCTCAGCCCTTCCTTCTCAGAGCAGGTCGCTCAGCTGTTGGTTAATTGCCAGCTCTAATTCTTCCACAGTGACTCACCTGGTGATGATATCCTGCTTGTCAGTCTTGCTGGCTACTTAAGCTGTAGGGTCCAGAACCTCTCTGCCTTCGCCTTGGTCAGCACACCCAGAGACTCTCTCCTGTGTACCTGTTGAAGACTTGCTTGGCTGACATCCCTTCTGGTTCCAGATCCGGCTTGCTGTTCCACTACGCTGATTCTCCGGTTTCCTGATTTCCTGGCCTGTCCTGAAGTACGCTGATCTCTGGCTCCCTGACGTCCTGGCTTGTCTGACTATCCCTTACGGTTACCGAACTCTGGCTATAATTTGATTACGGTGCTCTGTTTACCTTTTACTATTATTATTAAAGGGGTTGTAAAGGAAATTATTCTTTTTTTAAATAACAAACATGTTATACTTACCTCCACTGTGCAGCTCATTTTGCACAGAGTGGCCCCGAACCTGGTCTTCTGGGGTCCCTCGGCAGCTGTCTCGGCTCCTCCCCGCAAGAAATAACCACCTTCATGTGAGCTCTCTCGCATGGTGGTTAGTTCTTGCGGGCGCGCTCCCATGATACAGCCGGCAGCTATAGCCGCTCACTGTATCACTCGGCCCCAGCCTCCGCGCGGCGTGTCATTGATGTGATTGACAGCAGCGCAAGCCAATGGCTGCGCTGCTTTCAATCCATCCACTCTAGCCAATCTATGGCCAGGCTGAGCAGCGAAGAGGACATCGGGGGCGAGCGCAGCAGGTGAAGGGGCTCAGGTAAGTAAAACGGGGGGGCTGGGGGGGCCGGTATTGTCGGATGTTTTTTCACCTTGATGCATAGGAGGCATTAAGGTGAAAAAACGCAAACCTTTACAACCCCTTTAAACAAGTGTGATTTGACTGCACTTCTGTCTCGGTTTGATTCAGGGTTTCTGATACACTGCCTTGCTAAAGAAGCTGAGGGTAAAGGTGATGGACTGGCCAAGCATGTCTCCAGACCTAAACCCTATTGAGCATCTGTGGGGCATCCTCAAATGAAAGGTGGAGGAGCGCAAGGTCTCTAACATCCACCAGCTCGACCAGATGTCGTCATGGAGGAGTGAAAGAGGACTACAGTGGCAGTGCTGGAAAATAATGGTGGCCACACAAAATATTGACACTTTGTGCCCAATTTGGACATTTTCACTTAGGGGTGTACTCACTTTTGTTGCCAGCGGTTTACACATTAATGGCTGTGTGTGGAGTTATTTTGAGGGGCAGCAAATTTACATTGACACTCACGACTTTACATTGTAGCAAAGTGTAATTTCTTCAGTGTTGTCACATGAAAATATACAGTGGGGATGGAAATTATTAAGACCCCCTTAAATTTTTCACTCTTTGTTATATTGCAGCCATTTGCTAAAATCATTTAACTTCATTTTTTTCCTCATTAATGTACACACAGCACCCCATATTGACAGAAAAACACAGAATTGTTGACATTTTTTGCAGATTTAATAAGAAAGAAAAACTGAAATATTACATGGTCCTAAGTATTCAGACCCTTTGCTGTGACACTCATATATTTAACTCAGGTGCTGTCCATTTCTTCTGATCATCCTTGCGATGGTTCTACACCTTCATTTGAGTCCAGCTGTGTTTGATTATACTGATTGGACTTGATTGGGAAAGCCACACACCTGTCTATATAAGACCTTACAGCTCACAGTGCATGTCAGTGCAAATGAGAATCATGAGGTCAAAGGTACTGCCTGAAGAGCTCAGAGACAGAATTTTGGCAAGACACAGATCTGGCCAAGGTTACAAAAAAATTGTACCTAAAAAAAAAAAAAAAATAAAAAAAAAAAAAAAAAATGTACCTGGGGGGTGTCTATAGTATGCCTGTAAAGTGGCGCGTGTTTCCCGTGCTTAGAACAGTCCCTGCACAAAATGACATTTTTAAAGGAATAAAAGTCATTTCAAACTGCTTGCAGTGTAATGTCGGGTCCCGGCAATATGGATGAAAATCAGTGAGACAAACGGCATGGGTATCCCCCACCCCATAACCAGGCCTTTTGGGTCTTATATGAATATTAAGGGGAACCCCGCACCCAAATTAAAAAAAGGAAAGGCCCTATATACTCTGAACAGCAGCATACAGGCGATGCAAACAACACAGGGACTGTAGGTTTGTTGTATAATCTGTTTGTAATTTTGAACTGGTACATTTTTAAAGTGTAGCTCCAGCCAAAAAATCAATTTTTAAGCTTTTTGGAAAACATAGGGAAGGGTTGCACCTCTGTAACATTTGTTCTGCTGTCTGTGCACCTCTTCAGAAGATTTCACCTCACTTTCCGTCCCAATGACAAATGTTTTTTGAAAATTTGGGGTTTTTAGTGAAACAAGGATTGGTGATAAAGCATCAGTGGAGAGGAGACACATTTTTCCCATATTAACTCTTACAGGAGAGAATTTCCCTTCCTAGGGGTAGATTTCATCTCACTTCCTGTTGTCTCCTTCCGTTTGCAAGTAGGAGTCGTTTGTAAGTTGGATGTTTGAAGGTAGGGGCCTGCCCTATATGCTCTGCAGAAATTGGGGCCTTAGGTGTTGGTGTTGCCACAACACTGTAAGCCCTCACAGTTACTCTTGGTGGGCGCAGGAACAGGCCCTGCTGTAAAATATTAGATCAAGAATTGTAACTACATGCCATTGTTGAACAGTGGTAGAAAAATTGGGCCTTTGGTGGTGGTGCTGGTGCCACAACACTGTAAGTCCTCACAGTTACTCTTGGTAGGTGCTGGGCCCTGCTGTGAAATATTATATCAAGAATTGTAATTACATGCACCTGTTGAACAGGGGCAGAAAAATTGGGCCTTGGACACTGGTGCTGGTGCCGCAACACTGCAACCCCTCACAGATACTCTAGTTGGAGCACAGGAATGAGCCCTGCTGCAAAGAATTGCATCAAAAATTGTAACAAAAAACAAACTCCGCGCTTAGGACTACAAAAGAAAAGAAGGTATGCAGCCTCCCCTGATAGACCCACGAGGGGGCTAGTGTGTATAAATAAATAAGGAATGGGGTGAATGGTGCTCCCTAATTGGGGGGTATGTGAACTGTATGTGCAACACCAGTGCTACCAAAACCACTGTAATGATATACACATTATATAATAACCCCCTATAAACATATATCTATATCCAAACTAATCAATCAGTTAAAAATAAAAGTGATCAATTATACCATAAATTATATAAAATGAAAAATGACACCAACATGTAAACTAAAGTGATATGCAGTACTAGGCATATGTGTAATACGTGCCACCCTAATAAAAATTGTAAAAAAAAAATAAAAATTGTTTTTGCAATAAAGAAGTGAAAAGTCTACAATACTCCAAAAAATTGTTTAGCAAAAAAAGGAATTCGTTTCAAAAAGTTCCAAACAGTCTGGTGACTCTTGTGCTCAAATTGACCGGTGACTTCTGTGCTCCCCCTATGGCTCCCCACTCACCAGTTCCTTCTACCCCTACAGGGGTGACAGGCAGTATGGAATATCGTAGGCAGTCTTCATAGATGGTTTCCTGTAGTCCCTTTAGCAATGGCTCTTGCTTCCACTAACCCAGGACATCCGGATCGGTCAACTGTACATCACAGCCTCTGCCACCATATCCAGAAAAGGGATCTTCAGGGATGAGTCCTGGCTGGGTCTGTAGGATCACACAGGAGAATCCGTGTAGCAGCTACACGGGTTTATTATATAGGGGGTTATTATATAATGTGTATATCATTACAGTGGTTTTGGTAGCACTGGTGTTGCACATACAGTTCACATACCCCCCAATTAGGGAGCGCAATTCACCCCATTCCTTATTTATTTATACGCATCAAAAATTGTAATTACACGCCCCTGTTGAACAGGGGCAGAAAAATTGAGCCTTGGCCACTGGTGGCGGTGCCCAGAACCAAAAATGTTCTTACAAGCTATCAGCATGAAAATTGAGGAGGAAGAGGATTGTCACTCCGCATAACAGGATAGTCACTCAGCATCAGCATAGGCAGTCTTGAAGGGATCTCACATTAAAGAAAAAATCAATCTGTTACATCAGCATCAGGTGTTTGGTAGCTGGTGATCCAAGACCGATTCATTTTTATGAAGGTCAGCCGATCGACCGATTCGCTGGACAGGTGCACCCTGTGATCAGTTACAAAGCCTTCAGCAACACTGAATGTGCGTTCCGAAAGAACGCTGGATGCAGGACAGGCCAGTAGCTCAATTGCATACTGTGCAAGCTCTGGCCAGTGATCCATCCTCAAGACCCAGTAACCCAGAGGATTTTCGGTGGGAAAGGTGTCCAATTCTGATCTTGCCCCTAGGTAATCCTGCACCATGTGAATCAGACGCTGGCGATGGTTGCTGGAAACGATCAGACCTTGGGGCTGCGGACTAAAAAATTGTCTGAACGCATCGGTCAGACGGCCACCTTCTCCACCGCTCTTTCTGTGACTGACCGAAGCCTCAGCAACAGGTTGTCCAGGAGGACCAGGAAATTGTAACCTCCCAGGCTCTGGAAACGAGCTGCACAAACCTTTCTGCAAGGCCTCCCGAAGATGTTTCATCCTCTGATCCCTCTGCGACGGCAAGATAAGGTCCGCAACCTTACCCTTGTAATGTGGATCAAGGAGGGTTGCCAGCCAGTAATCATCCCTTCCCTTGATACCACGAATACGAGGATCCTTCCGCAGGCTTTGCAGGATCATGGAGGCCATGCAGCGTAGGTTTGCTGAGGCATTCGGTCCAGAGTCCTCTGGGTCACTAAGGACGACATGATCAGCAGCGACCTCCTCCCAGCCACTTACAAGTCCATGGGTTTCTTCAGACTGTAAATGATCCCTTGAAGACTGCAGCTGATGCTGAGTGCCAGGCTCCACCTCCATGCTGACACAATCCTCCTCCTCGTCCTCTTCCTGTGTGATCCGCGGGCATGCAGAAACACTATCTGGATAAAGGGGGCCTTGAGAGGTAAGGAAGTCCTCCTCTTCCTCCCTCTGTTCTGCCTCAAGTGCCCTGTCCATTATTCCACACAGCGTGTGCTCCAACAGGTGGACAAGAGGGACAGTGTCACTGATGCATGCACTGTCACTGCTCACCATCCTCGTGGCCTCCTCAAATGGTGACAGGACAGTGCATGCATCCCTGATCATAGCCCACTGGCGTGGGGAAAAAAAAACAAGGTCCCCTGACCCTGTCCTGGTGCCATAGTCGCATAGGTACTCATTGATGGCCCTCTGCTGCGTGTGCAGCCGCTGCAGCATGGCCAACGTTGAGTTTCACCTGGTGGGCATGTCACAGATTAGGCGGTTTTTGGGCAGGTTAAATTCCTTTTGGAGGTCAGCCAGGCGAGCACTGGTATTATATGACCTGCGGAAATGCACACAGACTTTTCTGGCCTGCCTCAGGACATCCTGTAAGCCCGGGTACCTGCCCAAGAACCGCTGCACCACCAAGTTAAGGACGTGAGCCAAACAGGGCACATGGGTCAGTGGTCCCTGTCGGAAGGCGGAGAGGAGGTTGAAGACACGTGACGGTGTCGTAACGTGTAGGGATTGGCTGGAGCAATACACAGTATCTGAAGCACAAGTGAGAGGGCGCTGAGAACGCCAGACCGTTTTTTACATTTACCCTGCCTGTTTTTATTATGAGAGATGTAAGAGCATTACTTAATAAATATTCCCCCTTTGATTTTAAAAGTTTAATGCACTAGTGGAGCCTTTTTCTTCTCCCCCCTCCTTATTTATCCCCCCCCCCCAAACTGAGTTTACCAGAGCGGAGCTACATAGAGGGAATGTTGGAGGAGAAAAAATAACAAAGAAAGAAAAGGCTGCCAGAGACCACTCCCACACCTTAAAGACATACTACTGAATGCCTGATTACTACCAATTGAAGGTGAGGGTTCTGTGAGACCACACTAGGAGACACCAGCAACAGAAGGATACACATTTGTCACATTTTAATTTCCAAGATTAAATAGAAGAATTACTCACAGACTTTTTCATATATTAGTACCCACTTACTTCCTTCTAAAGCACTTCTTTACCTGAACACCTGCACTTTATTGTAGCACCAAAACTGACTTTTTACACTTATTTTGAATGACTACTATATATATGTGTATTTTTTAAGGTTACACTTATGTTTCACTGCACATTTTTGATTGTTGATTTTAGAAGATTTCACTTGTTCTTATCCACCAGGAATCATCATTTTTTATGCACGTATTCTTTTATGCTGATTACAGGGTGGCATTTATAATATCCTAACACTTGATTATTGATTTTAGACTTTATTGATTTTTTATTCACCAGGAATTGCCATTGTTTATTCTTTCATGCTGTTTACAGGGTGGCATTTTTATTATTCTAGCATTTTACTGCAACTATTTGAATATTATCACTATATTGGTAAATAGCAGCGATTATTATATTGCAAAACAGAGATCATTGATCCCAGCATTAATAACAATAGTCACCAGTGTCCCACATTTGCATTATAATATGCACTTTATATATTCACCTACACATTTTATTTCGGTTTAATATTGCGCAAAATATATTTAAATATTTATGCTATTAAGTGTTGGTGTGAACACCCCCATTTTGCTGCAATATTATCACTTGTTTCACATATCACTACCCACTTATTTAACTATTTGGCCACTTCACTTTTTATTATCCACCAGCACGAAGGACATTTTTTAATTTATTACCGGAGAGGAGGTTGGTGCCATTGTCTCAAACCACCATACCTGGCTTAAGCTGGCGTGGCGTCAACCACCTGTGAACCTGCCCCTGCAGAGCTGACAGAATCTCTGCCCCAGTGTGGCTCCTGTCCCTCAAGCACACCAGCTCAAGCACCGCATGGCATCTTTTTGCCTGCGTGCTTGCGTAGCCCCTTGAACGCCTACGGAGCACCGCTGGTTCCGAGGACAAATCAGCACAGGAAGAGGCCATGGAGGAAGAAGAAGAGGAGGGGGTGGAGGAGAGAGGTGTGGCAGAATCACCACTAGTAGAATTTTGGAGGCGTGGTGGTGGGACAACCTCCAACACTACTGCACCCTGTCCTGCATCCTTCCCAGCTGCCTGAAGAGTCACCCAGTGCACAGTGAAAGATAGGTAACGTCCCTGTCCATGCCTGCTGGACCATGAGTCAGCGGTAATATGCACCTTAGCGCTGACCGCCCTGTCCAGCAAGGCCAAGACATTGCCTTCCACATGCCGGTAGAGAGCCGGAATCGCCTTCCGTGAGAAAAAGTGGCGTTTTGGAACCTGCCACTGAGGAACCACACATTGCACAAACTCACAGAAGGGGGCAGAGTCTACCAACTGAAAAGGCAGCAGTTGAAGTGCTAGCAATGTAGCCAAGCTAGCATTCAACCGCTGGGCATGTGGATGGCTGGGAGCGAACTTCTTTCGGTGGTGCAGCACCTGGGGCAGGGAAATTTGCCTGGTACAATCTGACGTCGGTATAGCAGATTGCCCGCAAGTACTTGGCTGTGACACACCTAATTCTACACCTTAATTCCTCTCAGTGCAGGTTTCAGATAGGACTGAAAGTATAGTGGGGTTGGAGATCCCAGCTGATGAGGAGCAAGGAGAGGCCTGCTTTGTTCTTTGGTGTGGGTCTTTTAGGTACGCTTGCCAACGAACTGCATGGCAGGTCGACATATGTCTGGTCAAGCATGTGGTGCCCAAGTGGGTGATGTTTTGGCCACGCGAGATATTCTTGAGACATATGTTGCAAATAGCAGTGGTGGGATCTGATGCACTCGTCTCCAAAAAGGCCCACACCAAAGAACTTTTGGAATAACACGCAGAGACAACAGCGCCCTGCACATGCGGAGCTCTGTGGTGTGATGCAGTCGGTGTGCTGCCCTTAAGCTGGCCCCTGGAGGGCATCCTGCCTCGTTGGAGATGTGCCTCCTCCTGCTCCTCTCTCCTATCAGGCACCCACGTGGAGTCAGTGACCTCATCATCCCCTCCATCCTCATCACTGGAGCAAAGCTGGCAGTATGCTGCAGCTGGGGGAACATGACTGCCAGATTGCTGTCCTTCTCGGGCACCCCCTCTCTCTGGGCTCACGTTAGGTGCCTTCCTCTAGCTGGGTACCATCATTAGAGCCTTCAAAATGCTGGGCATCCTCCTGGAGCATGTACCCAACACTGTGGTCAAACAGTTCGGGGGACTCCTCAGGAGGACATGGTGGGGCTAGGGAAGGAGTGACTAATGTCATTGAGTCGAGGGAAGAGGCCGCGTTGGCAGCTGCTTTGCCAGATAAAGTACCCTGAGCCTGGGTGAGAGAGGATGAGAAGGATGAGGACGGCTTGGTCATCCACTCTACCAAGTCTTCTGAATGTTGAGGCTCAGCATGGCCAGCTGCTGAAAAAAAGGACAAGCTTGTCCCACGGCCATGTGCTGATAAGGATGCACCGTCTCCATGACCAGCACTGTTGCCTCTAGACACAGAGCCTGCTTGCCCTCTTTTATTGGCTTGTGACTGTCTGCCTCTCCTTGTTGGCCTTCCAGACATACTAATGGCCTGCAGTGAGATGTAGCCGCACAAAGCTGGGATGTATATATATACTGATACTGCAGCTAGCAGAATCAACTGCCTGCCTGTGGTATTATTAGTATGAGAACACCAGCAAATGTCTTCAGGTAGCTTTAGGTGCACACTATGCAGAGGACACAGTACACTAACTGTAAATACTGCAGCTGCCTGCCTGTGGTATTAACAGGATCAGAACAACAGCAATTGTCTTCAGGTAGCTTTAGGTGCACACTTTGCAGAGGACGCAGTACACCAACTGTAAATACTGCAGCTGCCTGCCTGTGGTACTAATAGGATCAGAAGAACACCACCACTTTTCTTCAGGTAGCTTTAGGTGCACACTGTGCAGAGGACGCAGTACACTAACTGTAAATATTGCAGCTGCCTGCCTGTGGTAATAATAGGATCAGAAGAACATCACCAATTTTCTTCAGGTAGCTTTAGGTGCACACTGTGCAGAGGACACAGTACACTAACTGTAAATACTGTAGCTGCCTGCCTGTGGTACTAATAGGATCAGAAGAACACCACCAATTTTCTTCAGGTAGCTTTAGGTGCACACTGTGCAGAGGACACAGTACACTAACTGTAAATACTGTAGCTGCCTGCCTGTGGTATTAATAGGATCAGAACAACACCACCACTTTTCTTCAGGTAGCTTTAGGTGCACACTGTGCAGAGGACGCAGTACACTAACTGTAAATACTGCAGCTGCCTGCCTGTGGTAATAATAGGATCAGAAGAACATCACCAATTTTCTTCAGGTAGCTTTAGGTGCACACTGTGCAGAGGACACAGTACACTAACTGTAAATACTGTAGCTGCCTGCCTGTGGTACTAATAGGATCAGAAGAACACCACCAATTTTCTTCACGTAGCTTTAGGTGCACACTGTGCAGAGGACGCACTACACTTACTGTAAATACTGCAGCTGCCTGCCTGTGGTATTAATAGAATCAGAAAAACAGCAATTGTCTTCAGGTAGCTTTAGGTGCACACTGTGCAGAGGACGCACTACATTAACTGTAAATACTGCAGCTGCCTGCCTGTGGTATTAATAGGATCAGAACACCAGCAATTGTCTTCAGGTAGCTTTAGGTGCACACTGTGCAGAGGACGCACTACACTAACTGTGAATACTGCAGCTGCCTGCCTGTGGTATTAATAGAATCAGAACAACAGCAATTTTCTTCAGGCAGCTTTATGTGCACACTGTGCAGAGGACGCACTACACTAACTGTAAATACTGCAGCTGCCTGCCTGTGGTATTAATAGGATCAGAACACCAGCAATTGTCTTCAGGTAGCTTTAGGTGCACACTGTGCAGAGGACACAGTACACTAACTGTAAATACTGTAGCTGCCTGCCTGTGGTATTAATAGGATCAGAACAACAGCAATTGTCTTCAGGTAGCTTTAGGTGCACACTGTGCAGAGGACACAGTACACTAACTGTAAATACTGCAGCTGCCTGCCTGTGGTATTAATAGGATCAGAAGAACACCACCAATTTTCTTCAGGTAGCTTTAGGTGCACACTGTGCAGAGGACGCACTACACTAACTGTAAGTACTGCAGCTGCCTGCCTGTGGTATTAATAGGATCAGAACACCACCAATTTTCTTCAGGTAGCTTTAGGTGCACACTGTGCAGAGGAGGCACTACACTAACTGTAAATACTGCAGCTGCCTGCCTGTGGTACTAATAGGATCAAAAGAACACCACCAATTTTCTTCAGGTAGCTTTAGGTGCCCACTGTGCAGTGGACGCACTACGCTAACTGTAAATACTGCAGCTGCCTGCGGTATTAATAGGATCAGAAGAACACTACCAATTTTCTTCAGGTAGCTTTAGGTGCACACTGTGCAGAGGACGCACTACACTAACTGTAAATACTGCAGCTGCCTGCAGTACTAAAAGGATCAGAAGAACACCAACAATTTTCTTCAGGTAGCTTTAGGTGCACACTGTACAGAGGACGCATTACACTAACTGTAAATACTGCAGCTGCCTGCGGTACTAATAGGATCAGAAGAACACCACCAATTTTCTTCAGGTAGCTTTAGGTGCACACTGTGCAGAGGACGCAGTACACTAACTGTAAATACTGCAGCTGCCTGCGGTACTAATAGGATCAGAAGAACACCACCAATTTTCTTCAGGTAGCTTTAGGTGCACACTGTGCAGAGGACGCACTACACTAACTGTAAATACTGTAGCTAATAGGACTAATAGGATCAGAAGAACACCACCAATTTTCTTCAGGTAGCTGTAAATACTGTAAAAACACCTGCCTGCCTGTCAGTAGGACAGGCAGGCAGGTCTAGCTAAATTGAATAGATCTAGCTAAATTGAATACAGCGTATATATATATATATATATATATATATATATATATATATATATATATATATATATATATATATATATATATATATATACACACACACACACACACACAACACCTAGGATGCATATATATACACAATACTCTGTAAGTGCAGCTAACTGACTCGCCTGCCTGCTCTATCTAACTTAAATCAAATGGCACTGTCTCTCTGTCTATCTCTCTGCCGCCGCCGCAACAAACACTACACAAGGCCGCCTTGCAGGTGGCCTTATATAGTGTAGGGCGTGTACTAAACCCCTTGAGCCATAGTTGCCTACCAGTGACATTAGCCAGGGTGGCTTTGGCCAATTACGGCTCTCTGTACAGACGGCGCTGTGATTGGCCAAGCATGCGGGTCATAGTGCATACTTGGCCAATCATCAGCCAGCAATGCACTGCGATGCCACAGTGAATTATGGGCCATGACGCGCCACTCGAATTTGGCGCGAACGGCCCATAACGTTCGAAATTCGACGAACGTTCGAACATGCGATGTTCGACTCGAACCTCATCCCTACTCATTATATTCTATGTATGTATATATTGCTTTATGAGACCCACTTACACAGGTGTGGACATATATTTAACCGTTCATGTTTGGGATTGGTGCAGTGAGAGGTCTCTCTGTTTTTACATATGACTTATTTATCATATTTGTGTGTTGCAATATATTCTTGTTCAACTTCAGATTGTAGATCTCATCCTTTCTCCTAAAGAAGCAGAACTAGATTCTGAGAAATGCGTTGAGTTGAGGGTTAGTCCCACTCCCAGTTTGTTTTTGTATTAGTGTTTATATTTCTATTACCATCACAGATAGTTTTTGTTTGCTAATGTGTAGTAATTACCTACTGTACATGGGGGGTGTAATATACTCTCTGGATGAGTCTTATACGCTTTCTATTTTGGATATAACATTGTGCTGGAATTTTATCTGTGTTTTAATGAATTGTACATGTATACAAGTATATGTTTTTAGGATATTTGTCTGGGTGCCTTTAAAGTCTGTCTGGTGTTTTTTGTTTTCCATACATTATCTAATTAGGAAGTGGTACCCTTCCCTTACCCTAAGCCCCCTTTTTTCCCATTGTTGCTTTGCTATCTGCATTAGTCACTTCTGACAAGTTATCCAAACACCACAGAATCTCAGGAGGCAGCCTGCCCCCTCCAACACACAGTGATTCACAGCCTCAGCTGTGCATGTTTCCCTCTCATACTGTGTATGGGGTTTGTGTAAATTCCCTCCACTCGGGTCTCAGATTATACCCAGCTCCCTGCTGTATGCTGTACAGTGTGTGACATCAGATCCCCACCCGCTGCCTGCTAAAGCTGAGAAATGGCCTTTGATCTGTGTGTTTTAGAAGGTTGTAGAGTAGAGAGGGCTGCAGATATACAGGTACAACATATGTAGGAGGATTTATTTAATCTCTATGTATCACCTAAGGCTTGTCACTTCATTGGGCATATGTAAGAGTTTACAACCACTTTAAATTAGACAAGTTCCACCTGCATATTCCCCAAGGATGTTCTAATCATTGAACCCTAATTTAGAACACCGGAATTTAATGTTCATGTGACAAATCTGCATTTTTGTTAATTGAGATTATGAGAATGAATACACTGTGCCAATTTTATGTGGAAATTGTTCAAGCATATCATCTTTTTCTGTGGGCACTATTGGCATGAAGATCTATATTAAAAAAAGTCAACAACTTCCATGGAGTGTACTTACTTTTTCAAATAACTGAGAAGGTAATATTAATTTTGCCTAGTCATAGAGTGGAATATCTTCTCCCGTTGTAATTACCCCTGCCCTCCCTGATCAAAACACACTTCAACAATAGTAACAAGGCATTTAATGGCTTACTATATGATCCTTTGAAATGACAGTTATAAAAATTCCTATTTTTTTTTTCCTTGCATGTGATTGGGTATTCTTTGTTAAGTGAATGTTCGCCATATATTTAAAGTGAAAATTCCCCTGCAAAGTGAGTTATACAAGTAAAAAGGCGCAAAATAACTAATACATTGGTATTTTGTAGTGGTTAAGTGCTAAGTGGCATATATCTAGTCCACAGTCTCTCGGATAATTCACAGAGAAGTTAATAAAAGTTTATAAGGTTCTTACAAAGAAGAATGATTAGTGGTGATGGGGAGGGAGGGGGGAGAGGGGAGGGGAAAAGATGGGGATAATCCACTCACAGGGCTGCCGTCACAAGGGAACATAGACCATGTTCCCAAAAACTGGAGAGAAAAGAAGAGAGAGAGAAGGCGCCTCTGGGTGCAGATTTAAAAACAGGTTTTATATACAGTGAGGATTTACAGTAATGTACTCACATTTTCCTACTTGAAGTGAACATGCTCTGCTCCTTCTTTAGTAAATCCACTCCAATGGTGTAAAAGTTAAGTATATTAAATTCCAGCTACTTTGTAAAAACTGCAGGCATACCATGAATTAAGTCTAAGGAGGTGCCTGCCACCTGGTAGACTTAAAGCGTTGTTCCACCCAAAAATGGAACTTCCGCTTTAAGTGCAGGTGACCCCCTGACATGCCACATTTGGCATGTCATTTTTTTGGGGGAGGAGCGGGTACACTGTTTTTTACATGGCACCCAGCTCTCACTTCCTCCCCTGGCTCCGCGACGCCGGAACGAAGATCACCTCTCCCCCCTTCCTCCCTGCAATCTTCTGGGACACGTCACAGGTCCCAGAAGATTGCCCAGCCAATCACAGTGCGCAGCGCGGTTCGCACATGTGCAATGCGCGCCCGGCTGTGAAGCCACAGCCGGGCGCCCACAGTTAGAATGCCGGCGCCTTGGAGTGGAGGGGGAGAGGAGTGAGGCTTCCTGCACCCACATCGCTGGGCTATGGGACAGGTGAGTGTCTGATTATTAAAAGTCAGCAGCTACACTTTTTTTAGCTGCTGAGTTTTTAAACGGGTGGAACTCAACTTTAAGTCTATTATTCCAATCTGACAGGTTTATTGTGCTCCAGGAATATAACTTCCAGTGCGATGAACACCAGACCTTTATTGAAGTATTCGACCTGGCAGTTCGGGGGGGCAAATCCTGCATTGTTGTCAGATCACCCCGGCAGGAGGAGATGGAGCCAGATTGGATAGGAAGCACTTAGAAACATGGGACATAGTGCTACATACACTTTGTCCCATAGGGGACAGAACTGTAAAATAAAAATTGTAATGATAGATCTGGATAAAACGAATATTACACGATTTCCCTAGTACCCGGGTGACATCACTGGGACTTTGTGTTTTTCTATGCAATGCAAACCAATCATGCCTGGTGGGAAGGACCAACAGAGTGCTGTACATAGCTTCCTGAAAGCATTGCAGCATCCGGCTCAGTACTCCTCTAAAGAGCCCTAAGCCCTGATGTAAACAGTGGGCTGAATATTGGTTGGAGTTATTGTAAATATCAAAATGCCTTGATGGGCGAATATCCGTCTGGAAGAGTGAGCATTTCTAGCTAGGCACTAAATGCATGAAGACCCCCCCTAAGTAATGCCCACATGCAATGTAGAGCCTCTATGATTGAAGAACTGAAATCCAATCAATAAAAGGGGTGGGCAAGGCTGGGGAGGTACGGACTAGGGGATGTTGGATGTTCTCCAGCCAGGAAATGAGAAAGGCTCTGAGTTGCTGCAGCTTTTAATGCACAGTGAAATCAGAGTGAGCAATATCAGTACAGGAGAGGGTCCTGCACAACTCAGCAAGACTAACATAAGGCTGGAGTTAAACTTTAGGGAATGATTGTTTTCAATCATACAACATTTTTAGTAGCAGCACAGCACACTGTAACTTCTCAAAAGTTTCAAGAGACTGCTAGATAATACTTTCTTGTTCCAAGACCCTCCTCACATTTTGAAAGAGATCAGGAACTGTGCTTTCTATTCTATCTGGCATCTTTCACCTGGCCACAGGTGGGACATAGGCAGCTGTAAAATCTTGATGGGGATCCTACAGTAAATCTTTTTTTTTTTTTTTTTTTTACTGTAAGAGAAAATGTTTTTATTGCAGTCAGTGTCCCTGTTGGAGTAATTTCCTCTCACTTCTTGTTCTGCCTAATACCGATCAAATAGACATATTTCTATTTTGTCTGAAACCTACCAAATGGCAAGGGAAGGAATTCACAAATTGATCATAGAGAGCAGTAAAACTTTACAAAGATTCTAACCCAGTGTTTCTCAACTCCAGTCCTCAAGGCGCCCCAACAGGTCATGTTTTCAGGCTTACCATTATTTTGCACAGGTGATTTGATCAGTTTCACTGCATTAGTAATTACCACAGCCCTTTCATTCCTGAAAACCTGACCTGTTGGGGTGGCTTGAGGACTGGAGTTGAGAAACACTGTTCTAACCTTTATAATACTATGCCAAAAAGGATAAAAAAATTTTGGTTGCAGATGGGATTTACACTCATTGATTACATGCCATTTGTATATGTTATTTGTAATGCAGTTTTTTCGATCAAATATAGATGGTTCGGCCACATCATGAGTATGCCATTTAATTTTAGTCACCAGTCCTCGAGAGGGATGTGCTGGAACTGGATCGAGTCCAGAGAAGGGCAACAAAGCTAAAAAGAGGACTGGAGGACCTCAGTTATGAGGAACGACTACATACAGTATATTAACCACTTACCGACCAGGTCGGTGTGTTCCAGTGAACCACTGTAGCTATACGTCGGCTCTTTTACCAGCTCTAGCAGGCATGAGCGCCGCCCGATGCAGGGCAGGGGACACGGTGCACGTGGCCGGCGGCTGCGATGTCTGCCAACCTCTCGCAATCATGGGCATGAGTGCCAGAACGGGGATGTGTGTAAACACACACACATCCCCATTCTGTCAGGAGAGGAGAGACAGATCGTCTGTTCCTACTAAGTAGGAACAGTGATATGTCTCCTCCTCTAGTAAGTCACATCCCCATACAGTTAGAAACACATTTAACCCCTTGATCGACCTCTAGTGTTAACCCGTTGCCTACCAGTGACATTAGAAATAGACTTGGAAAACGTAACATTAATGAGTCGCCGGGACCAGATGGCTTGCACCCGAGGGTCCTGGTGGAACTCAGTCAAGTAATTGCCAGACCATTGTTCCTAATTTTTACTGACAGTCTACTGACTGGAATGGTACCAGCTGATTGGAGAAAAGCCAATGTAGCTCCAATATTTAAAAAAGGACCAAAATACATCCCTGGGAATTACAGACCATTTAACCTAACATCAATAGTATGCAAGCTCTTGGAGAGAATGATAAGGCCATAAATACAAGAGTTTAGTAATGAAAACGGTATAATTAGCAGTAATCAGTATGGATTCATGAAGAATCGTTCTTGCCAAACCAATCTATTAACCTTCTATGAGGAGGTGAGCTACCGTCTAGATAAAGGAAGGCCCGTAGACGTGGTGTACCTGGATTTTGCAAAAGCATTCGACACAGTTCCCCATAAACGTTTACTGTAAAAAGAATGGTCCGTTGGCATGGAATATAGGGTGAGTACATGGATTGAAAAGAGTGTGGTGATAAATGGGGAGTACTCAGGGGTGGAAAGTGGGGTCCCCCAGGGTATTGTGCTGGGACTAATCCTATTTAATTTGTTCATAAACGACCTGGAGGATGGGGTAAACAGTTCAATCTCTGTATTTGCGGATGATACCTCGCTAAGCAGGGCAATAACTTCTCCGCAAGATGTGAAAACCTTGCAGGAAGATCTCAACAAATGAATGGGGTGGGCAACTACATGGCAAATGAGGTTTACTATGGAAAAATGTAAAATAATGCATTTGGGTGGCAAAAATATGAATGCAATCTACTCACTGGGGGGGGGGGACCTCTGGGGGAATTAAGGATAGAAAAGGACCTGGGGGTCCTAGTAGATGATAGGCTCAGCAATGGCATGCAACGCCAAGCTGCTGCTAACAACGCAAACAGAATATTGACATGCATTAAAAAGGGGATTAACTCAAGAGATAAAGCGATAATTTTCCCACTCTACAGGACTCTAGTCTGGCCTCACCTGAAGTATGCTGTCCAGTTCTGGGCACCAGTCCGCAGGAAGGATGTACTGGAAATGGAGCGAGTACAAAGAAGGGCAACAAAGCTATAAAAAGGGATGGGAGGATATTAGATATGAAGAAAGGTTACGAGCACTGAACGTACTCTCTCTGGAGAAGACACGCTTAAGAAGGGTTATGAATTTAATTTATAAATACCATACTGGGGACCCTACAATAGGGATAAAACGTTTCCGTGGAAGGGAGTTTAACCACTTCCGGACCGCCGCACGTCCTAAGTTTGAAGAGGAATATCACTGTTATGGCAGCAGCTAGCTGCCATAACCCCGGTATCCTCTTTTTCGGCCGGCGGTCCAATTTCTGATAATAGTAGTCTCTGTGGCGGATTCACCGTGAAATCACTTTTATCGGTGGCAGGAGAGGGCCCCCCCTCCCCGCACGCTCCGGTGCCCTCTGCCGCTTACCGGAGCCGCCGGCAGTGGAGGAGGAGATCGGATCCTCCTCTGACGTAAGTGGCATGGAGACGAGTGAGGGGAAGATGGCCCCCACCTATCTCCATACCATTGCAGGGCGGAAGCGACGTCAAAACGTCACTTCCGCCCATAGTTCTTAAAGGTCCATTTTTTTATTTATTTTTTAATGACAACATTTTTTTATTTATTTTTTTATTTTTATTGCATTTTAGTGTAAATAGGAGATCTGAGGTCTTTTTTAGGCCCCTTTCACACTTATACGACTTCAAAGTCGCGCGATTTTACCGCGATTTTGCGGCCCCGATTTTGCCGCGATTTGCCGCGATTTTACCGCGATTTGGGAGCAGTACTACTTTGTACGACTTTGCCACGTTTTTGGCATTAACAAATGAAAACATACAGTAGTTGGTATGAATCATAAGGGGGAACTCCACACCAAGTTTTAAATAAAATAACTGGTGTGGGTTCCCCCCCAGGGGCATACCAGGCCCTTAGGTCTGGTATGGATTGTAAGGGGAACCCCCTACGCCGAAAAATCGGCGTGGGGGTCCCCCCAAAATCCATACCAGACCCTTATCCGAGCACGCAGCCCGGCCGGTCAGGAATGGGGGTGGGGATGAGCGAGTGGCCCCCCCCCTCCTGGACCGTACCAGGCCGCATGCCCTCAACATGGGGGGGTGGGTGCTTAAGGGCATGGGGGGCACCCTGCCGGGCCCCCCCACCCCAAAGCACCTTGTCCCCATGTTGATGAGGACAAGGGCCCCTTCCCGACAACCCTGGCCGTTGGTTGTCGAGGTCTGCGGGCGGGGGGCTTATCGGAATCCGGGAGCCCCCAGATCCCGGCCCCCCACCCTATGTGAATGAGTATGGGGTACATGGTACCCCTACCCATTCACCTAGGGAAAAAAGCGTCAATAAAAAACACAGTACACAGTAATTTAAAATAATTTATTAGGCAGCTCCGGGATCTTCTTCTGACTTCGGGGGTCCTCTTCCAACTTCGGGGGTCTCTCCGGCGTCTCCTCCCGGTGTCCTGATCTTCTGCCTTCTCCTCCGCTTTCTTCTGCAGCTCAATTGCTAGCGGTGGTCCGGACTTCTGCCTTCTGCCTTCTTCTTTTCTTCCAGAGATGTTGACACAACGCTCTCTCCAGCTGGAATGGTCTCTGAACGCTCCGCAACGGACTTATATAGGCGATGACCCCGCCCCCTTATGAGCCCCTGGGACTGTGCCGTCATAAGGGGCCGTGGTCATCACCCGGTGACCACGCCTCCTAAAACGTCACAGTCCCAGCATGCCCAGGGACTGTGACGGCATAAGGGGGCGGGGTCACCGCCTATATAAGTCCGTTGCGGAGCGTTCAGAGACCATTCCAGCTGGAGAGAGCGTCGTGTCAACATCTCTGGAAGAAAAGAAGAAGGCAGAAGGCAGAAGGCAGAAGTCCGGACCACCGCTAGCAATTGAGCTGCAGAAGAAAGCGGAGGAGCCGGCAGAAGATCAGGACACTGGGAGGAGACGCCGGAGAGACCCCCGAAGTCAGAAGAGGACCCCCGAAGTCGGAAGAAGATCCCGGAGCTGCCTAATAAATTATTTTAAAAACCTGTGTACTGTGTTTTTTATTGACGCTTTTTTCCCTAGGTGAATGGGTAGGGGTACCATGTACCCCATGCTCATTCACATAGGGTGGGGGGCCGGGATCTGGGGGCTCCCTTATTAAAGGGGGCTCCCGGATTCCGATAAGCCCCCCACCCGCAGACCCCGACAACCAACGGCCAGGGTTGTCGGGAAGAGGCCCTTGTCCTCATCAACATGGGGACAAGGTGCTTTGGGGTGGGGGGGCCCGGCAGGGTGCCCCCCATGCCCTACAGCACCCACCCCCCCCATGTTGAGGGCATGCGGCCTGGTACGGTCCAGGAGGGGGGGGCTCGCTCGTCCCCACCCCCATTCCTGACCGGCCGGGCTGCGTGCTCAGATAAGGGTCTGGTATGGATTTTGGGGGGACCCCCACGCCGATTTTTTGGCGTAGGGGGTTCCCCTTAGATCCATACCAGACCTAAGGGCCTAGTATGCCCCTGGGGGGGAACCCACGCCGGTTTTTTCATTTAAAACTTGGCGTGGAGTTCCCCCTCTGGATTCATACCAGACAGCTGTCAGCACTGCCTGTCGCTCATCGGGAAAGGAAAAAAAAGTTTTCCTTTCCCGATCAGCGAGCCAGGCTTGTGCTTACAAAGTCGTACTGAAGTCGTGTCTATATTATTCAGGCACGACTTGCATGCTACTTCAGGATTTAACATTGAGGTCTATGGAGTACAACTCGCACAGAAGTTGGACCAAAGTAGTGCAGGGACTACTTTCAAGTCGGCACAAGTCGTGCCAATATGAATGGTAGTCATTGAAAATCATGGAGAATGACTTGTCATACGATTTTGCAGTACAAAATCGTGGGACAAGTCGTATAAGTGTGAAAGGGGCCTAACCCAGATCTCATATTTAAGAGGTCCTGTTATGCTTTTTTTCTATTACAAGGGATGTTTACATTCCTTGTAATAGGAATAAAAGTGACACATTTTTTTTTAAAGAACAGTGTAAAAATAAAAGGTAAAATAAATAAGAAAAAAAATATATATATATTTAAACGCGCCCCGTCCCGCCGCGAGCTCACGTGCAGAAGCGAACGCATACGTGAGCAGTGCCCGGATATGAAATCGGCGTTCAAACCACACTATGAGGTACTGCCACGATTTGTAGGGCGAGAGCAATGATTCTAGCCATAGACCTCCTCTGTAACTCAAAACATGCAACCTGTAGAATTTTTTAAACGTCGTCTATGGAGATTTTTAAGGGTAAAAGTTTGTTGCCATTCCACGAGCGGGCGCAATTTTGAAGCGTGACATGTTGGGTATCAATTTACTCGGCGTAACATTATCTTTCACAATATAAAAAAAAATTGGGCTAACTTTACTGTTGTCTTATTTTTTAATTTAAAAAAGTGTATTTTTTCCAAAGAAAGTGCGCTTGTAAGACCGCTGTGCAAATACGGTTTGACAGAAAGTATTGCAACGACCGTCATTTTATTCTCTAGGGTGTTAGAAAAAAAAATGTATAATGTTTGGGGGTTCTAAGTAATTTTCTAGCAAAAAAAAATGTTTTTAACTTGTAAACAACAAATCTCAAAAAGAGTCTTGGTTCTTTAGTGGTTAATAAGACACATGGTCACTCATTAAAATTAGAAGAAAAGAGGTTTAACCTTAGACTGCGTAGAGGGTTCTTTACTGTAAGAGCGGCAAGGATGTGGAATTCACTTCCACAGGCGGTGGTTTCAGCGGGGAGCATCGATAGTTTCAACAAACTATTAGGTAAGCCCCTGAATTACCACAATATACAGGGATATACAATGTAATACTGACATATAATCACACACATAGATGGACTTGATGGACTTGTGTCTTTTTTCAACCTCACTTACTATGTAACTATGTAACATTTACACAGTAATCAGTGCATTTTTATAGCACTGATCACTGTATAAATGTCAATGATCCCAAAAATGTGTCAAAAGTGTCCGATCTGTCTGCCGCAATGTCGCAGTTCCACTAAAAATCACAGATCGCCACCATTACTAGTTACTAGTAAAAAAAAAAAAAAAAAAAATGCCATAAAGCTATTCGCTATTTTGTAGACGCTATAACTTTTGGGCAAACCAATCAATATACGCTTATTGCGATTTTTTTTTTTTTTTACCAAAAATATGTAGAAGAATATATATCGGCCTAAACTGATGAAGACGTTTCTTTTTTTACATTTTTTTTGGATAATTATTATAGCAAATAGTATAAAATATTGGGTTTTTTTTTTCAAAATTGTCGCTCTTTTTTTGTTTATAGCGCAAAAAATTTAAAACCGCAGAGGTGATCAAATACCACCAAAAGAAAGCTCTATTTGTGGGAAAAAAGGATGTCAATTTTGTTTGGGCACAGCTTTGCACTACCGCGCAATTGTCAGTTAAAGCGACGCAGTGCCGTATCGCAAAAAATGGCCTGGCCATTAAGGGGGAAATTCCGGTCCTTAACCACTTTAAGACCAGCCTCGTTTTGGATTTTAGGTGTTTACATGTTTAAAACAGGTTTTTCTGCTAGAAAATTACTTAGAACCCCCAAACATTATATATGGTTTTTCTTCTAACACCCTAGAGAATACAATGGCGGTCATTGCAATACTTTTTTTTGCACTGTATTTGCGCAGCGGTCTTAAAAGCACACTTTTTTTGGAAAAAATTCACTTTTTTGAATAAAAAAATAAGACAACAGTAAAGTTAGCCCAATTTTTTTTTATATTGTGAAATATAATGTTACGCCAAGTAAATTGATACCCAACATGTCATGCTTGAAAATTGCGCCCGCTTGTGGAATGGCGTCAAACTTTTACCCTCAAAAATCTCCATAGGCGACGTTTAAAAAATTCTACAGGTTGCATATTTTGCGCTACAGAGGAGATCTAGGGCTAGAATTATTGCTCTCGCTCTACCAATCGCTGTGATACCTCACATGTGTGGTTTGACCACCGTTTTCATATGCGGGCGCTACTCGCGTATGCGTTCGCTTCTGCGCGCGAGCTCGTCGGGACAGGGGGGTTTTAAAAATTTTTCTTTTTATTTTTATTATTTATTTTACAATATTTTATTTATTTTTACACTGTTTAAAAAAAAAAAAAATTGTGTCACTTTTATTCCTATTACAAGGAATGTAAACATCCCTTGTAATAGAAAAAAGCATGGCAGGACCTCTTAAATATGAGATCTGGGGTCAAAAAGACCTCAGATCTCATATTTACACTAAAATGCAATAAAAAAAATAAATAAAAAAAAAGTAATTTAGAAAAATGACATTTGAAAAAATATGCCTTTAAGAGGCGTGGACGAAAGTGACGTTTTGACGTCGCTTCCGCCCAGCAGTGTCATGGAGACGAGTGAGCGCCATCTTCCCCTCACTCGTCTCCAGACACACCAGAGAGCAGGACCCGATCGCCTCCGCCGCTACCGACGGCTCCGGTAAGCGGCGGAGGGCACCGGATCGCGGCGGGAGGGGGGGGGCCCTCTCCCGCCACCGATAAAAGTGATCTCGCGGCGAATCCGCTGCAGGGACCACTTTTATCTGAAAGCCGGCCGCCGCACGAAAACGGGGATACCGGGGTTATGGCAGCTAGCTGCTGCCATAACAACGATATCCCCGTTCAAACTTAGGACGTACATCGGCGTGCGGCGGTCGGGAAGTGGTTAAGTGGTTAAACATATTCTCCCTGGAAAAGAGATGCTTAAGAGGAGATATGATTGCAATAGCTAAATGGTGATTCTAGCATAGAGAGAAAACTATTTGATCTCAGGTTGTTTAAGAAGACATGCAGCCAGACAATGAAGTTGGACTAGAAGCAGTTTAACCTTAAACTGCATAATTGTCTCTTTACTGTAATGCCCCGTACACACGGTCGGACTTTGTTCGGACATTCCAACAACAAAATCCTAGGATTTTTTCCGACGGATGTTGGCTAAAACTTGTCTTGCATACACACGGTCACACAAAGTTGTCGGAAAATCCGATCGTTCTGAACGCGGTGACGTAAAACACGTACGTCGGGACTATAAACGGGGCAGTGGCCAATAGCTTTCATCTCTTTATTTATTCTGAGCATGCGTGGCACTTTGTCCGTCGGATTTGTGTACACACGATCGGAATTTCCGACAACAGATTTTGTTGTCGGAAAATTTTATATCCTGCTCAAACTTTGTGTGTTGAAAAATCCGATGGAAAATGTGTGATGGAGCATACACACGGTCGGAATTTCCGACAACAAGGTCCTATCACACATTTTCCGTCGGAAAATCCGACCGTGTGTACGGGGCATTAGAGTGGTAAGGATGTGGTTCTTCCATCCACAGTTGGCATCAGCGAGGAGTGTCGATAATTTCAAAAACTTTTAGAAGGGAATCCTAGCAAAAGCAATATATGGGGACAAGGGAAATGGTAGTGGTGGGTAGTCCTCTTTAACCGCCTTTTTACCCCCTTCCTGACCAGAGCACTTTTTGCTATTCGGCACTGCGTCGCTTTAACTGACAATTGCGCGTTCGTGAGACGTTGTACCAAAACAAAATTGTGTAAAAAGAGAAAATACTGCGCTAAACCAAAAAAAAAATCAATTAAAAATAAATAAATGAATAAAATAAAGCAGCTAACACTCCCAAAACAGAATAGAAGAAAAAAAGTGTAACGCTACAGCTAGTGCCTAATAAAAGGTAAACTCAAGGAAGACAACCCCAGTAAGACTGAGGTTGATAAGAAATAACTCCAAATGACCTGTAAATACAGTATTCGAAACAAAAGTGAAATACACATACAAATAAGTATAAAATGAGTAGTGAGACAAAAAACTCAAAACAAGTGTCAATGTCCACACAGAAATGTATATAGGATAAGAAAGTTATTTTCACTCGATCTCCAGCTGGAGTAAGAAGTCTGCTTGCAATAGACTGTAGAATATATTGATAAGCACTTCAGACAAATAAGAGGTGGGGTACTTTTACCAGATGCAATGGACGCACATACCGTACGGCATTGCGTCAAACGGGCTTGTAATGCTGGATTTCTGTGCAGACTCCAGACCACTCACTAGTCAGTCTGCTCCGGGGCTCTCGACAACCAGGCCAATCTAGAGGCGATGTTAGCAGGAAGGTAACCGTCAGTGCCCAAATATGGAAAATTAAGAAAAAAAGCTGCTCCATGTGGCGCAGGTCAACCAAAAAAATGGTTTATTGGAATAAAAATCATCTTACAGCAGAATGCAGGACGAAATATAAAAAGTGATCACAAAAAGAAGCATAAAAAGCAATGTAGGAAGCAGGAGGCGTTAGCCCGACGCGTTTCAACTAAAAAGTCTTCCACTGGGGCATATCCTAGCCTCCCCACATTGCTGCTGAATTAATAAACTATCCACAAATGAAACAGTAAAAGAGGGACCGCCCCCATCTTAACGGAACCGGAAGTAAATGAGATGGCATGCGTCTCAAACCTCGCTATGAGTCCGGTAAAACGAGACATACCGAAATTCTAAAACATTACATCATCAGAGAACTTTACTTGCTGAATTTTGGCTTTGTTCATTAGGCTGTTAATATTCTTAGCTATACTCTCTTTCAGAAAAATAGGGTAAAAGGAATAGGTGGGGGTGTTCGTGTAGGTGAAAAGTGAACTAAAAATATGCAGGAGGACCATGTTGATGGAGAGTGTGATGGTGCCAAGGCATTATTGATGGGTGTGAATGCTGCAAAGTAATTTTTTTTCGTTTGTTACAGGCCCCCCAGTGTTAATGAGGAGATGGAGATTCAGCTTTTTGCACAGATAATAAGGGTTGTAAGGGTTGGGACAATGGTAATGATGGATGATTTTAGCTACCCTGAAAAGTGCTGGTGTAATGGAACTGCTGGAACAGGGATGGACATACAGTGCCTTGAAAAAGTATCCCTACCCCAAAAATGTAAATGCATTTTATGGGATTAGGGTGTCCTTTTATGAAACTGAGATCAGCGGCGATCCCGAGTCTCACCGCTGATCTCAGGTCATTACCAGTTTATGAAACTGAGATAATCAGCGGAGAACATGTTCTCCGCTAAATATCTCAGCACAGTGAGAATCTGTAACTGACTGTGACAGAAACGGCCAGTTTATGAAGGTGCGATCTCGGCACATCACTGGCGATCTGTGACAGAATTCTCACTTTCTGATTCACCATTCCTGGCGTACATTAAACCTGGACGGCAGAGATTTTACTTTTTTCTCCACCCCACACCAACGTTATTTGAGACTGGATTAATTGTTCATACCCCAAAATGACCTGCCGGTGCTTTATCGAGCGTCAATCGACCCAATGTTTTTGTCTGACCACCATCCTATCTCAGTTAATTTATCATTCTCAGACGTTGCCACACGACCTACGTCCTGGAGACTGGACCCTTCCCTTCTTACAGACGCATCTGTGTAGCTGAGGTTACATTACAGCTCAAACATTATTTTACAGAAAATAACTCACCTGAAATCTCTGCGATAATTAGATGGGTTACGCACAAATGTGTCATAAGAGATATCCTAATCACAGCTGCTGCCAAACGCAAACGAGCTAGACAGACTCATATCTGAGAACTGAATACTTGCATTCAACAGCTAGAAGGTGCACATAAAAAAATCACAGGCAACATCCACCTTCCAAACCCTTCTGCAAGCCAGGGCATAACTTTTGGAAGAGCTAGGGAAAAAAAAAAAGCAAAATTATCACAAAAAACTTTTATCAATATGAAAACAAATCAGGCAAGCTCCTCGCCAGGGCATTACATTCTAATGCCGCGTATACACGATTGGAATTTTGGTCAGAAAAAGCTATGATGGTTTTTCCGACGGGATTCCACTCAAGCTTGTCTTGCATACACACGGTCACACCAAATTCCAACTGTCAAGAACGCGGTGACGTACAACACGTACGACGGCACTAGAAAAAGGAAGTTCAATAGCCACTGCATCACCCTTTGGGTTCCTTCTGCTAATCTCGTGTTTATCTCGTGTTAGTAGAAGTTTGGTGAGAGACGATTTGCGCTTTTCAGACTTGTGCTTTTCAGATCGTTTTACTGCTGCTCAGTTTGTGCTTGTGGGTTTGTATCTGCTTTTCAGTGTGTGTAGTCAGTTCGTATCTATTTTTCAGTGCGTTTTTGTCCACTCGTTTCTGATTTTCAGCTCGCTCTTCACAGGCCTTGCTGTTCTTCAGAGCGTTCTGTTAGTTCGTTCTGACCAGCTGACCGTTTTGAAGCCATGTTGTAGGTACGTACTCATTCTAGAGTTGGTGCTATGCGGGGGGCTTGGTGTTGGGGTTCCTGCTTTGACCCAAGCCCAGTCCATGAACAGCGTGGGGAGGAGTTCATGGACCAAGAATTGGTTACTCCAGCGTGACCAATTCTCTCACATGCCTTTGCTGCGTGAGAGCCAGGAGAATAACCCTGATGATTTCAGGAATTTTCTCCGGATGACGGACCCCGTTTTTCACCGTTTGTTGGCTTTGCTGTTCCTTTTATATTAGCAGGCAGGACACCTGCATGCGGCAAGCCATCACTCCGGAGCAGAGGCTAGTCGCCACGTTGCGGTACTTGGCGACAGGGAGAAGTCTACAGGACCTCAAGTTCTCTACAGGCATCTCCCCCCAGGCTCTGGGGATCATTATCCCAGAGACCTGTTCTGCCATCATTCAGGGCCTGCAGAAGGACTATATTAGGGTAAGTTTTCTCCTTTAACATCACATTCTATGTATTTAATGTTTGCTATTGTATTGTATTTCTTTCTTCATTCCCTAATTACCAGGATTGTAATATGCTGTGAATGTTCCCTTTGTGCCCATGCATGCTGTAAGCTTTTAATGCTCCTTTTTGTCCTTCATGCATATTTGCCTTCACTAACCTACCCAGCATGCTATTCTGGCCCCATACACACCTAGCCTAGTCACTTAACAATGTATTTTGTCAGCTCCATGGTAGTGCTTTATTCTAAAATGTGTGCAAATGTTATTTATGTCCTTAAATTCAGGCAGAGTGCCAGAGGCTTTTTTTTGGCTCCCAAACTCATTTAGAACCCCCCCATTACAATTTTTACAATGGGCCATCAGAGGGGGTGAGGAATCTGATAAGTGGACCTTATACTTTTGTCTTTAAATACTCCTTAAAATAAATGTTATACTGAGGTTGGCCAAGAATGTTTGTGTCTAATCTGCTTGCAATGTTATGTGCAAAAGTACTATTTTTTTTTTACCACCACCCCACTCGGGGTCATACTATTTTAATTATAAGAGGTTTCATAGTATTGTGTTAATGGCGGTGGTGTCAGCAACATATAAGTTTTTATATGTGGACCTGGGGAAGAATGGCTGGATGGCGGAGTCTTTGCCCAGACTGAGTTCTACCAACGTCTCCAGAGTGGTGGCTTGGGATTGCCAGCTGCGGAAGAGAATGTCGAAGGACTCCCATTTGTCTTTATCGCTGATGAAGCATTTGGTCTAGGTGATCACCTGATGAGGCCATTCCGCCAGAGGACCCTCACCTCGGAGAAGAGGGTTTTTAATTACCGGCTGGCCAGAGCCAGAAGAGTCGTGGAGAATACCTTTGGGATAATGGCCAGCCGGTTCCGCCTATTTCTAACGGCAATAAATATGGCGGAGTACAAACTTAACAAAGTTAAGCTTGTATTTAAATTTGTAGTTAAGTACAAACTTAACTACATCATTTTATCATGCTGCATACTGTACAACTTTTTCCAAACTCTCTGACCTATACGTAAAGAATCATCTACCCCTCCTACACAAATTATCTATCGACCTCAAAAGCTGGAGCAAGCCTATCTTCTCTTGGTTCGGGAGAACTGCGATCCTAAAGATGAACGCGCTACCAGATTGTTATATGTTTTGCAGACGATCCCGATCCAGGTCCCACCAGCCTTTTTTAAAACATACAAATCTATATGCACCAAATTCCTTTGGGATAATCAAAAGCCCAGAATTAGCTTCACACAACTAGCTCGACCAAAACGACTGGGAGGGATAGGACTCCCAGATTTGTATGATTATTAGGCAGCCATACATCCCTTCAAAATCATAGACTGGAATGTACATTCCCCCTGCAAAGACTGCTTTTCAGTGGAAGCGTCGCATTCTACACTCCCTTTAGCTTCCCTACCTTGGACAAAACTTGGACATATTCTGGTGACAATAAAATGACACCCACTGATAGGACCTACGCTGCGCTGTTTCTGGAAACTGTGCTCCCACACTGACCTATCATCCATACCAGATCCCCTAACCCCAATAAAATTAAATCCTGACTTCCCCATTGGGATGTCCCGCCCACTTCTCATGGAAAACTGGTCCTCAGATCAAATCCGAGCTTACCACTTTTCTTACGACGGAAAACCTCTTTCGACCTTAGCCTTGCAGAACAGATGGATAAATCCCCTATACCATCCTGGACATATTTGATGATCTTGCAATACATAAAAACTCTAAACAAAGACTCACAATGTTCTAAACAACTATCCCCCTTTGGAAGGCTCTGCATCCAAGATACCCCCCAAAAACACCTTATAGCTATTACACATAACCTCCTCTTTGCTGACATTAGCCTCAGAGAAAACAAGGCCTGCGCACGTTGGGAAGAAGATCTTTCTTTCTCGGTCTCAGATGAGGATTGGGAATGTATCTTCCTGAACATTTACAAAGGCTCAATGAATGTTACTACACAAGAGAATGGATATATGTTGGACATGCCACAAAGAAAAGGGCTCCCTACTACACATTTGGTGGGCATGTACCCCACTACAAACATTCTGGAGGGCAGTGTGCCGCATCACCTCCCAAGTGACTTCATTCGAACTGAACCTGTCCCCCGACCAATTCCTCCTACACAACTCTCCCCTATCGCATAACGCCTACTACAAATCCCTGATAATGCACATGATAAACGCGGCGAAACAATGCATTCCATTACTCTGGGGCTCTACCCAGATACCCACGATCAAAGACTGGTTTCACAGAATAAGTAAAACCGCCGAAATGGAGGAACTGATCCATATATCTCGAGATTCCCCATCAAAATTTTATAAAAAATGGGCCTGCTGGATACATTTTCAGTCAACGCCAGCATGCTCAAAAGCACTTAACCAACTGGAATAAGGTAATGAGGACCAACATGACGAATCCTCTTTCCCTTCAGCCAGGAGATAAAGCTCTAGATAGAAAGCAAGAGCAGCTTATAATCCACTTTTCATATCATCATGAGTCACTCCATTCCTAGCCCCTCCCTCTGTAGACACTCAGAATTACAATCGAAACTTCCTTCCTTCCCAAAAGCCGGTCGAAGCTATCACCGACAGACCTCCCATTTCATTCTCCCTCTCGGCCTCTTCACCTTTCCCTTTCCTCTTTTCTCTACTCTTCTCTCCTCCCCCCTTTTTTTTTCCTACCCCCCCCCATTACTTCCACTCCCTGTATGTTCCTCCTGTCAATCCCCTTCTCCCCTACATTTCAACATGATCCACAATACGAGCATCTACAAATTTCCAACATAACCTTCATAACATCCACTTCACAATATCTCCTGCTGTGCCTACCCTTGACCACATAGAGAACTACCATACAACACGCTCCTCATCACTAAATTCTCAGACTTTCCCCAGACAGGTATACTGGGGGTCGTTACTTTGTACTCAAGACATGCTCATTTCCCCTTGGATAGTCTGAGAACCATACCAGCAATCACACAACATAAGCACCTCGGTCATAGTTAAAGTTCGACAAAGCAATGTGAACCGCACCGGAGGAAATATACGGCCCAGACGTACACACACCTTGTACGGACTTTTGTAGAAGTGATAACAATTTACTCATGTAACACAAACTCGCTGTTCCAATAGCTTTGTATAACTGTTTGAGAATTTTGTAAACGCTCTTTCTTGTTCAAATAAAAAAAAAATTTCCAAAAAAAAATACTGCACAACTTTTTAAAGTAAAATGCTCCAAATTATGTTGCCTCAGTTGGGCCTGAGGCTGGACTTCATGAAATGATGGCCTGGAAGCTGGCCATCCTGGCTTGCCCCCCAAAGCGCCCGTGAAGTGCGTCAAAAATATGTGGATTATTTTACAGGTAGGGGGGCCATTGCTATGCCAGCAAATTTGTAAATATTTTCTAAATAAAAAAAAAAATTATCTGATAAAATCTTGATTTTGATTTACTGCTTGTCTTTCTTTTAGCTGTCTCCTAGGTTCTCCTAGTGCACTTGTAGTACCAAGTGGTTTTTCCATTATTTAAATAACACCCATTGTCACTGTAAACACCAACTTAATACAAAAACTGGTATTGAGCATTGAAAGAAGAAGCCACACAACGTTGAGTATAAAACCTTTTACGTGCACATTCACACTTATTTTTTTTAAAAATCTTGTTTTTTTAAAGTTTTACAGTGAAATTTATATAAAAGTACATAAACAGGCATGTTTCCAAACATAACAAACACAACTCTGGAACTTACAAAGTTCAACATTGAAAAAATGAAGGCAATATCAGACATTATAGTGTCAAAGCGGTGTTGATATTGCCTTCCTCAGATGGGATGTCACCCCTGTAAAAGCCAAATTTAGAAGATGCACACAAATTGTGAGTCAAAATGGGGATTTCCTTTCTGATCCCATGCCTAATGTCAACATGTGCTATCTCCCATCATGGGGGATCAATGGACGTGTTTTGGGGGTGCAACCCCTTCCTCTCACCTACTAGAGTTGCAAGGAAGAGGTTGCACTCACAACCTTGATACCTTGATATCCCCTGATGGCAGATAGCACATGTTGACACACTGTGTGCATCTTCCAAATTTGGCTTTTAAACTGTATTAAAACTTTAGTTAAATTTTCTTTAAACAAAAAAAAAATGTGTAATATATTTTGGATTTAGATTCTCCCTAATACATCAATCATGTTCTTCATTTTTTTTCAATCTCCTTGGTTTTTTCCTTTATGAAGTCTAAATCCCGACTACAAAACATTATGTCCTAGATTAGCCTTTGTCCACTGTCACTGGTGAGATTCATAGATTGTTCTTCCACAACATGCACATCACCTAAAATAAAAACACACACCATGTATTATAAATATGCAGGCATACATCTATTACCTGAATCTGTGGTCTCAGACACTGACCTGTTGTGGTGACAATTTCAACCACTTCTTCCACCTCTCCTCCCTTCACATCCTGGAGTTGTGGTGTCCTCTGCTCCCGTTCTTCTTGAGGTGGGGGGTTCCTGGTGTCCTCAGATGTCCCGAGTCTTTTCTCCCCTATGAGAATGAAACAAAAGGTATACTTAGCACACAGATATTTGTGGCCAGAAATATGAATGTGAAACATTGCTTGGAAGTGAGGTACAATTGTCTGTTTGGGCAGAGTTCCAAGTTGAAGACATGATTTATTCCCTTAACAAAGCTGGAATACTTACCTTTTTGGACAACTTTCACACATGTAGACACCCCTAGTAACCACTGGAGCACCTGTGTGGGACACACTAAAAGTATCTTCTGGTGTCACACAATAGTGCTCCTGAGTCCAGATGTGTAAACAGCTGCTGAGTGTCCTCTCCTTACATTACACTGAATCAAGTTTGAAATTCATTCTAGTTACAAACACATCTAGACAACAATGTCCTAAACTTCTTTTAATACAAATTAGCATGACCAAATGTAGTTAACCCTGTATCTTCCAAAAACATTGTATTTAGTTGGAAAACGAACGATGTGTACTGCGACCGATTACTGTGCCCACGAACATGAAAGTAGCCATTTTTAACTGTGCAACAGTAAAGAAAAGCACATAGAGCAACATGCAAGTAATAATAATAATAATAATAGGAACACACGACAACTACTTACTTTTTAGAAGCACTCTCTTGATTCTTCTGTACTGATCCTGCTCCCTCAATTTTATGTCTGACTAGCGTTCCCTCAATTGCTCCTTGGATCGTCGTACTCCAAAATTCCTGTGCAGACTCTTCACAACTTTAGTCATGATCTTGGCCTTTCTCACATTTGGGTTTAGGTAAGGTCCATACTTCCCATCATAGCATAGTCGGCCCTCTTCAAGATGTCCACCATCTCCACCATCTTTACAAAGGACATATTTGAGGCCTTATATCTTCTCCTCCGGGATCGGGACGTTTCTGGCTCCAGGATTTCCTCCTCGTTACTGCTATTATCACGCACCTGCTGTGTCTCCGCCATGTGCTCTCCCACTGCGCCAAAAGAAAAGGGGCAGGGAATATTTTAGAAAAAACGTCAGGGGCAAGCGACGCGGGTGGAGTTTCACGCATGCACAGTGCATTTAAAGCTAACACGCGTGTGTTGTACGTACGATCTGTGTGCAGAGGAAGGAGGACCGGAAGCGCCGAACGTTATAACGAAGGTAACATTTGAACTTGGGACATCAGTGGCCTATACTGATTCTAGATTGAGGCCTATATAGGGATAAGATTAGGAGAGTTTAGCCTGATATTAGTGTTTTGGTCTTATGTTTTGTCTTTTAGCAAATATGAAACAATTCAAAGACCCCAAATTCATGGGCCAGTTCATTGACAGATACAGGGATATGAGAAATTTGTGGGAGGTTAAAAACCGCTTATATCGAAATAAACCAGCTAGGAAGGCATCGCTGGAGAAACTGCTGCAATTTGTGAAGACGCAGGTCCCCGGCGCAGACATCGAGTTTGCGGAGAAGAAAATTTGTAGCTTCAGAAGCACGTATAGGAAGGAGCTTAATAAGGTCCAGGATTCCATGAGATCAGGAGCAGCAGCAGAGGATGTGTATGTACCCAGTCTGTGGTACTACAACAGGATGCGGTTTCTGGAAGACCAGATTGAAGCCAGGAAATCACTTTCTACACTTCCCTCAACCCTTTCCTCAACCCCAGCTGAGGCTTCCGAGGACCAACCTGGGCCTTCCATCCTGGAAGAAGTGGAGGAGCCCAGCTGGAGCCAGGTGTAGTATTTTTGAACATATTTAGTTTTGTAAACTAGATGTTATTATTGATAACAAATGAATGATTGAACAAAAAGTGTTTTACATATCAATAGACAGTAGGGGCCAAAAATGATTGTAACAAGAATGAAAAATGCTGGGCTCAGAATGATAGTCTTTTCTATTTATTAACATTCGAAATGCAACAGTCACAAGCTGAAAATTGTGTGTGATTGATGAACCAAAAACTAAAACTATGTCCCTTTCTCATACACAGGAAGACCTCAGCCAGGACGAGGCTCTGGAATGTGGCAGACAGGAGGAGGCGGGGGTAAGAGTCAGCCAGGAGGAGGCAGGGGTAAGTGTCAGCCAGGAGGTGTCCAGGCCCAGTAGCCTCACCCAATCCCAGGTGCCTCCCCTCCTCCTTACAACAAAAAGGGCCAGGAAGGGGAGTAACGTGGAGGAGGCAGCACTGGGCCTCATTAAGCTAATGCACCCCCCCCCCCCGACGCTGTAGAGGCCTATGGCTGCTATCTAGCTGCAAAATTGCAGCACATGGAGGAGGGCCAACGCTTCATGTTTGAGAATCTAATTTTTCAGGCACTTCAGAAGGGGTTGAGGGGCCAAATTAGTAAGAACATGCACTTATGTGCACTCGCCCATCCTCCTCCTCCTCCTGCCACAAGTCCACCTCCAGAGCCACAACCTCCAAGGAAGGCTGCAGGGAAGGCTGCAGGGAAGGCTGCAGGGAAGCGTGGAGGGAAGGCTGCAAGGAAGACATGAAAGCGATGGCCTGGGTTCAGTCTGGTCTGACAGAAGATGCAGGCTGTGGTAGTACCACAGCCTGGGGACATACATGTCATCTGCTGCTGTTCCTGATCTCTGGGAGTCCTGGACCAGATTGTGCTCCCTATTATATGGACTTCTCAGGTTACCAATTTTTATTTACAAAGAGTTGATGTGTGCCCTGGGGTATAAAGGCTTCGAAAATTCAAGCAGTTTCTCCAGCGTTGCCTTCCTCTTTATTTTGTTATGAGCCAGAATAAATAAGGATTTTTTAAATATGAAAATACTTGCCTATGTGTTTTTCTTCAAAAAGGACAGTTTGTTTGTCAGTAGGCCAGTAAATTTCAAAAATACAATGTCAAATTAACAAGGGACACCAACCAACCTCCTTGAGCTTTAAAAATACAAGATAATAATGTTGTTGTGAAAACTTGACACACACAAAAAAAAAATTATGGAGATCACTAGAAAATAATTTAAAAATAATCCAAAAAACAGGAGATCTTGATTAAAATAAAAAAAATGACTATAAAAAATAATTCTAAACATTATTATGGAGATCTGGCTTTAAAAACAAAAAAAGATTATTCATGAGATCACGAGAAATAATAAAGAAATACGTTTGTCATAACTCTGTGTGAATATCAGCAGCAAAACAAATTAATTCTTCTAGCATTATAAAGAACAAAAGAATGCGCTGCATTAAAAGATCCAATAATTTGCAGAGTGACGAATGTGCTATCTCCATTACGAACGGTAGTTCACCTGACCAAGCGCTTCCATCTCGTACTTGATTCGGAGCATGGTGATTTTTTGCGCATCCGAATTGCATACAAACAATCGCATTTTCGGATATTTTTCGGTCGGAAAACTTTTTCCGACTGAAAAATAGACAGCCTGCTCGCAATCTTTTGCTGGCTGGAATTCTGCCAAAAAGTCTGATGGAGCATACACACGGTCACATTTTCCGACCAAAAGCTCACATCGGTCTTTTGCTGGCGGCATTTCCAATCGTGTGTATGTGGCATAAGAAAGCAGCCTCAACAGTAAATTATCTGACAGGCTCTTCAGGTCACAAACACAGCTGAAATTACAAACCTGATATTGCAAAACAATTTGTTCATTATTACACAAAACTATACAACTTCTCTTCCCCTGTCTCACCTGAGGTAGACGCATCAAGAAAGCAGTCAATCAAGGACTTCCTACACAAATATAGCCCTAAACCGATTTTGACAACCATAGCACGAGACTTAGAACATCCACTATTGGAAAAAGAAGCAAAATTAGCTCTCAAACAAATGAAACCAGGCAAGAGCCCGGGACCAGACAGACTAACAGTAGGATATTACAAAACCTATACGGACCTCCTATTCCCTTATTTCTTGATGGCTTTTAATTCTTATTCAACACCTTCCACACCACCTAGAGATATTTTAGAAGCACATGTAACAGTGATCCCCAAACTGGGGAAAGATCCATCCCTGGTTACCAATTATAGACCTATTTCGCTACTAAATGTAGACCTAAAATGGTTCACCAAATTATTAGCTAATCGCTTACTTCCCTTGCTCCCGCAGCTGATCTCTTTTGATCAAGTTGGTTTTATACCAGGAAGGGAAGCAAGGGATCATAGCCATCAATATTCATCACTTGCTATCTTCCAATCATCACCCGAGTTTCTTCCTTTCCTTAGATGCTGAGAAGACATTCGATAAAGTGGTCTGTGACTACATGGTGAAGACACCAAAATCTATTGGGCTGCACGAAAGAATGCTGAATTTAATTCTTTCACTATATTCCACTCCAACAGCGAGAGTCCACATAAATGGCCACCTATCAAATGCCTTCTCAATCACGAATGGAACACAAGGCTGTCCCCTCTCTCCCCTGATTTTCGTCCTTACTCTCGAACCTCTACTCCGTCGCCTTAAGGCATGGGTCCAATTGGAACATGTTATGTCCAAAATCCCACTACATCCACTTCCCTGGCTCGCTCCCAGACACGTCCTATCGACTTGAAGAAATCACCCATTAATAAATCCCACGTTAGTAACCTTCCAGGAAGCATGTCACAAATATAAAATCTCATCAACCCTAAGCCCCATGACACCACTTTGTCAGAACACAGATTTTCCTCTGGGCATATCCACAACCTTTCTCTTAGATACATGGCCACATCCAAACATCTCATGCGCAACACTCCTATGAAAGAGGTCGTCTTATCTCTTTGTCATTGTTGTCCTCCTGGATGACTAACCAATCGATGCCATTATGGTCATATATTCAATTACGACCCTTCTCTTGCAGGACCTCAACCTCGACCGGACTGGTCCAGACAGACTACACCTTTTGAATCTATGCACCTAAGAATGGAACCCCAAAGACATCTTATCTCTGACACATATGCACTAGTATTTGCAGATCAGAGTCCAAAATCTAATCTAGCAAGCCCCAAGTGGGAGCAGGATCTATTTCTCGACCTATCAGATATAGAATGGGAAAACATCTACACATACATTCATAAAGGGACAGTTAAGGTCTACCCACAAGAGAATGCGTTCAAAATTGTATAGGACCCCACTCAGACTACATAAAATATCCCCCACTCTCTCACCCCAAGGATCACTTTTACACATATGGTGGTCGTGGCCTCTCATACAACCATTTTGGAAAGAAGTACATCGACGCACAAACCAAATCACTCCTCTTACACTTGATTATTCACCAGCGCAATTTATGCTACACCATTCTACAATTTCGAAAGTTGCATACTTACGCTCGCTAGCCATCCATATGATACAAGCAGCAAACATGTGCATACCCGCCAAATGGCGTTCCTCAGATCCTCCGACCATAATAGACTGGGTTGGACGCATACAGAAAACCTCTGCAAAGGAGGAAGTTATACATCAGGCAAATGATACTCCTTCTAAATTCAGGAAGATATGGGCCTGCTGGCAACACTTTATTACTACTGATGAGTATACCAAACTTATGACGTAATTACCCACAAATAGTGCTGACAAGGGTGTAGCACTGAACTTCTGGCCTTATTTCTTTCCTCTTTCCTCCCCAAGAATGGGTTTTAATGACAACCCCTACCCCTTCGTAACCTCCTATAACCACTATCACCAACCCCCTTTACCTTTGCCATTACAACCCTATTAAACAATATCAGCAACGATATATATGCGGATGCCCGTATTGAGATGTGGAATTCCACATCAGCAAATAGGTTGAGACAACTATAAACACTGTAGCCAGTTAGTCTTATTTCCCCTTTAGACAAAGTTCCGGTTGGGAAACGCCCAACCCAGGTATACTGTTTATATCTTGTCTACACTAACGTATTTACTATTATGTTTGTCGAGATATGTCTTGTACATGCCTCTTTAGCAAGACTCCACCCTTTTTGTTCTTTTTCTCTGTTAATATTACGGCTATGCCTGCAACACTATAACTTTCTGTATATTTCTATTATATACAAATAAACACTTACCAAACGAAATCTAGGAAAGAGTGTGTTGTCTCTCCTTGGACACAGTTTGAGTAGAGGATGGTACCCTCCACCTTCTATCTAGAATCTGGAAGAAATTCCACTGCTTACTGTTTATTTAAATATGCTGTACTTTACTCTTCTAGGCTATGTAGTTTATATCCATGAGACGACTTTTACTAGCATAATCCATTGTTAGACGAGCATTATTCTTTTTTTTGTACATCTTGAAAATCTTCAATAAAAAACTTTGTTTAAAAAGAGTATGGCACAACTGCAAACCTACCAAGACATGGCCAGCCACCTAAACTGGCAGACTGGGCAAGGAGACCATTAATCAGAGAAGCAGCCAAGAGGCCCATGGTAACTCTGGTGGAGCTGCAGAGATCCACAGCTCACGTGGGAGAATCTGTCCACAGGACAACTTTTAGTCAAGCACTCCACAAATCTGGCATTTATGGAAGAGTGGCAAGAAGAAAGCCAATGTTGAAAGAAAGCCATAAGAAGTCCCATTTGCAGTTTGCGAGAAGATATGTGGGGACAGAGCAAAATTGTGGAAGATGGGGGTCTGCTCAGATGAGACCAAAATTGAACTTTTTGGCCTAAAAGCAAAAGGCTATATGTGTGGCGGAAAACTAACACTGCACATCACTCTGAACACACCATCCCCACTGTAGACATGGTGGTGGCAGCATCATTTTGTGGGGATGCTTTTCTTCAGCAGGGACAGGTAAGCTGGTCAGAGTTGACGGGAAGATGGATGGAGACAAATACAGGGCAATCTTAGAAGAAAACCTTTTATGACCCGTACACACGAGCAGATTTTCAAGGCAAGGCAAGCTTGAGCGGAATTCCGTCGGAAAAACCATCCAACTTTTTTCCGACGGAATTCTGCTCAAGCTTGCCTTGCATACACACGGTCACACAAAAGTTCTCTGAACTTTCGACTGTCAAGAACGCGGTGACGTACAACACTACGACGAGCCAAGAAAATGAAGTTCAATGCTTCCGAGCATGCGTCGAATTGTTTCCGGGCATGCGTAGGAATTTTGCGCATCGGAATTTGTACAGACGATTGCATTTTCGGATAGGAACTTTTCCCGACTGAAAAATAGAGAACATGCTCTCAATCTTTTGCTGGCTGGAATTCCGCCAGCAAAAGACGGGTGGAGCATACACACGGTCGCATTTTCCGACAAAAAGCTCTCATCTGAGTTTTGCTGGTGGAATTTCCGATCATGTGTACGTGGCATTAGACTTTGCAAAGGACTTGGGACTGGGGCGGAGGTTCATCTTCCACCAAGACAACGACCCTAAACATACAGCCAGAGCTACAATAGAATGGTTTAGATCAAAGCATGTCCATGTGTTAGAATGGCCCAGTCAAAGTCCAGATCTAAATCCAATTGAGAATCTGTGGCAAGACTTGAAAATTGCTGTTCACAGACGCTCTCCATCCAATCTGACAGAGCTTGAGCTATTTTGCAAAGAAGAATGGGCAACAAGTTAACTCTCTAGATGTGCAAAGCTGGTAGAGACAGACCCAAAAGAACTTGCAGCTGTAATTGCAGCGAAAAGTGGTTCTACAAAGTATTGACTCAGGGCGTCTGAATAAACTTTTCACATATTTGTAAAAAATATTGAAAACCATTTATCATTTTCCTTCCACTTCACAATTATGTGCCACTTTTTGTTGGTCTATCACATAAAATCCCAATAAAATACATTTACGTTTTTGGTTGTAACATGACAAAATGTGGAAAATTTCAAGGGGTATGAATATTTTTCAAGGCACTGTAATGTATAAACCTACTACAAAGTCATTTCATGGAACAGTTTACAGAAGCCCCAACTAAACCTGTTAACCAACTAAATGTGGAACTTTTTACTAATGTTCATATAAAAGAAAATCAGGGTAGCAGTCACCATAATATGGTTTTATTAAATTTAGGTTATAAATAATTAGCACATACTGGAAATATGGAAATAAACTCCTAATTTTAAGAGAGGAACATTTTGCTGATGTCTGCTCTCCAAGATGTACACTGGGAAAGAAAATTGTCATCGAACAACACAGAATAGAAATAGGAACAATTCAATTTGACTGTATGCAAACATACTGCAAAATATATTTCCAAGGGCAATAAGTTTAAAATGCTAAAAGTGAAACTAATATGGCTCACATCCAATGGTAAAAAAAAAACACAAAATAATATAAAAATGAAGGACATTTTCACCAGGTTACAAAGAATATAACAAAATATGTAAAAAGGAAATCTGGAATAAGACAAAACCCAAAAAGAGTCTTTTTGTAGTAGAAATTTTAGGTTGGAGCATGCAGGCCCCTTGCAAGATAACTTTTGTAGGGTTTGTGACTGGGGACAAAGAGAAGGCAAATCATTGAAATACCTTCTTGAGCTCTGTAGGTACAGAAGAAAATGGTGGAGCTAAAGTCCATAATGGACATGATAGTGCCAAAACCTCAAATGAACCACAATGGCTCAAAATGGGTATGGTTCTGAGACAGCTAGATGAAAAAAAGGTGAATAAAGTGCCTGGACCAGATGGCTTACACCCACATGTTTTTCAAATTTTTAGAGACTCCTTATTGACAGGCATTACCAATGCATTGGTACAAGGCCGATGTGGTGCCTATATTTAAAAAGGGTTATCTATTAGACCCCTTTCACACTGAGGCAGTTTTCAGGCATTTTAGCGCTAGAAATAGCCTCTGAAAAGCGCCTGAAAACTGCCTCCCATTCATTGCAATGAGTGCTTTCACACTTGGACGTTAGAAAAAGTCCTGCAAGCAACATCTGTGGAGTGGGTTGGGAGCGCAATAAATTGCGCTCCCAAAACGCTCCTTCCCATTGAAATGAATGGGCGGCGCTTCCAAAGCGCCTTAAAAGCGCAACAAAACTGGACTTTTTCCTCTTTAAGGTTGTCACATGGCCTTAAAAAATACGCCCCGCTATCGCCCGAAAAGCGCTGCAAAAGCGTCGCTAAATTACAACAAAAAGACCTGGCACTTTAGTGCTGTTTTAGCGGCGCTGCAGTGTGAAAGGGGTCTTAATTACAGATCTGTAAGCTTAACTTCTATAGTTGGGAAGATACTGGAGTGTTTGATAAAGCACCACATAGATGAGTTTTTAGTAGAAAGCATAAAAATAAGTGATAGCATGGATTTACAAAAGACAGAAGTTGTCAAACAAATCTACTTTCTTTTATGAGGAAGTAATTAAAACCCTAGACAAAGGTGTGGCTGTAGATATAGTATACTCAGCCTTTGCAAAAGTATTTGACACAGTTCCCCACAAACATGTAATGTTTAAGTTAATCACTTCCGCTCTTGAGCAATTTTTTCATGTTTTACACATGTTAAAACCTGTCTTTTTGGCTATAAATAAACGTATATGTTGCACAATCGATTATATACATGTGGGCAACTTACACGTGTAAATTTACATTCGTATTTGTGTGAGCAGTGTTCATTTTTTTTGTTTTGTTTATTGTTTTATCTATTTTATTTTACAGTTTTTAACAGTTTTTCATTTAACTTTATTGATATTACAAGGAGGCTATCAAGCAACCTATGTGAAAGCATTGGGTAGGGGACATGTATTCTTTATGGAAACATTAGACGCCTAATGTTTACCCTTCCCTCTGCTCCAGCGGATCAAGTAAAACACTCTGCTTTTCAGGCAGGACTTTGATAGCTCTGAACCCGTAAATGCTCATAGCTTAGCACTTTTCGGGTCACAGTCAGCAATGGAGTTCTTCTCCCGCTTACCATCCTGACATTATTTGTTGTGGTCCTGGGCACCCAGGAGGAGCAGAAGAGGTGTAAATGTAATCAAGCAAGCTGTGAGCCTATTTTAACCTCTTCAAACTCTGGATGTACCAGACATGTCCAAAGACCAAAAGAGGTTAAAGTGATTGTAAGGGTTTGGTGTTTTTTTTGTTTTTGTTTTTTTAAATAACAAACATATCATTCTTACCTCCACTGTGCAGCTCGTTTTGCATAGAGTGGCCCCGAACATCCTCTTCTAGGGTCCCCGGCAGCTCTCGCAGCTCCTCCCCACATCAGATAACCCCCTAGCTCTCCCAGGGGGTTACATTGCAGGCACGCTCCCGAGTCCATTATTCGGCATCCATAGCCGCCGAATGTATGACTCAGCCATGCCCCCAGCGCCCGCATCGTTGGATTTGATTGACAGCAGCGAGAGCCAATGGCTGCGCTGCTATCAATCTATCCAATCAGAACACGAGACACCGGCCATAGCTGGTGTGCTCGTTCCCGTCGGGCAAATTTCGGGGCTCAGGTAAGTATAAGGGGGCTTGGAGGCGCTGCTGCATTAAAAAATGTTTTTCACCTTAATGCATAGAATGGGTTTACAACCCCTTTAAAGTGATAATAAACCCTCTGTTTTTTTAAGCCCTCTCATCAGCTGATTTAATCACTTACTGAGTATGCAGCTTCTTTATCTTGTAATCCTTGTTTATGTTCCAGTTTAAGCTGGTGCCCTGACGGCTGCTAAAAGTTTCTTGTTTGATAGTGGCACCTTTCTCTTGCAGCATTCTATGGAGGCACCCTTGCATGCAGGGACTAAGTTGTGTCTCCCTACACCATTTGCATTAATAAAAACACACATCCCCATAGCCTAGGATGGCAAGGCACTCACCTGTTTTTACTTCCCTTTCACCAAGCTAATCAACTGACTGGAGATTGCATTGTCCACTGTTAACTCTTTCCTGCAAAGACTGGAAGTTCATAGAAGCAGCAGCAAGAGAGCAGGAGCCAGCAGCATTGAAAGTTGTAAACTGAGTGATAGGGTAAGAATTTTAACATGTAATGTATTGGAGAATGTTTGGTTTATTGTGCTTTATTGTGCTTATTGAGCAAAAAAACACTGAGGGTTTAAGCCCCCATTTACACCTATGTGATTTGTCATGCAATTTGACAGTTCCAAATCGCATGTCACGTGCACTACCTTTTGCCAATTTTATTATGACTTGCATGATTTCTGTTGTGTGAAGTTGCAAGACGCAATGAAATTGGCAGTTGAAATCGCACTGAAGTAGCGCGGTTTAAAAGCCACATCGGTGTGAATGGGGGCTTATACTACATACTATATACTATACAAGGTGGATGCATTATCGGTCCGATTCTGCATCTGCCCCCCGCCGGCACTGCAGTGAGAACTGAGCAATCAAACACCACTGATTGCTCAGTTCTCCCCCTCTGCTCTGAGTTGAGAGCTGTGACTGTCAGTCAACGTCTCTCTGTTCTCCCCTCCAGCGCTCACTGGAGCGCTGGGCTGTGCAGGGGGTGGGAGGGGCAGGCTCTCAGCAGATTGCTGAGAGGCTGGGCCAGGTGCTGGTCTAGGGATCTCGGTGTATTCTGACCATATGGTTGGGATCTTTCATGAGCCTAGACTGGCTGAGTGACATCAGTCAGCTGAAAATGGGTCACAGGAGTGCAGAACGAACTGCACTCCTGTGGTCCATAGGAGAAATATGGCCAAAAAAGCTTTGGCCATACTTCTCCTTTAAAGTGTTACTAAACCCAGGACCCTGCATTCACTATATCTGGTCTCCCACAGAACAGACCAAATCGATTTTACACCTGCCACTTGAACGTGGAGGCCTAACCCTTCCGAATTTTTTGGTATATTACTGGGCCGCTGTCCTAGTGACAGTTTGCTAGTGGTTTGCACAAACTAGAGATTACTCTGATGTGACGCTCAAGGCCGCTCTACTGGGCTCTTATGCAGAACTTAGCTATTTGCTAATTCGGGGACCCCATTCTAACCCTGCGATTGCCGTCCCGATGAAAACTACTTAATGCCCCGTACACACGGTCGGATTTTCCGATGGAAAATGTCCGATCGGAGCGTGTTGTCGGACATTCCGACCATGTGTGGGCTCCATCTGACGTTTTTCATCAGATTTTCCGACACACAAAGTTTGAGAGCAGGCTATAAAATTTTCTGACAACAAAATCCGATCGCGTCAATTCCGACCGTGTGTGGCCAGTTCCGACGCACAAAGTGCCACGCATGCTCAGAAGAAATTCCGAGACGGAACAGCTCGGTCTGGTAAAATTAGCGTTCGCAATGGATACAGCACCTTCGTCACGGTGCAATGTAAAAAATGGTTTAATACAGAGCACTCTCTTCTTCATAATGTGAGAAGAATGAAGTAGTTTTGCTGCTCATATTCACACAGACTTCTCACAAACTTCTTTCTTTATTATTTATCGTGATTCCCTCAATATATTTTGATTTGTCACATATGACAAAATTATTTTTGGGTTGTTTTCTTTTTTTTAAAAGGCTGTTTTTTGTTTTTTTGGGAGGTTTGTATTTTTTTCAAGGCTGATCTTTGTTTTATTTTTTGGTTAGTTTTACTCCATAATATTTTTGTGTGTGTTTTGTGTGTCAAGTTACCACAACACCATTGATAGCTTATATTATTTAATCTCAAGAAGGTTGCTTGGTGTTGGTGTCCCTTGTTAATTTCACATAGTATTTTTGAAATGTACCTGAATCCTCACAAACCAACTGTCCTTTTTTAAGGAAAACACACATGGGCAAGTATAATTGAAACAAAAAATCATTTATTAAGGGCTCAGAACCAAACAAAGAGGGAGGCAACGCTGGAGAAACAGCAGAAATTGGCGAAGCCTTGGACCCCCAGGGCACACATCAATTATTTTACAGCACAAATTGGTGGCCTGAGGAGTCCATATCTAAGGGAGTGCAGTCTGGTCCAGAAGTCCCAGAGATCATGAAAGCAGCAGATGACATCTGTGTCCCCAGGCTGTGGTACTACAAGAGGCTGCATCTTTTGCCAGACCAGACTGAACCCAGGTCATCACTTTCTGGTCTTCTTTCCACGCTTCCTTCCCGGCTGTGGCTCTGGTGTTGGAGATGTAGACGGAGGAGGAGTAGGACCTGGAGGAGGAGGAGAAGGAGGAGGAGGAGGAGGACCTGGAGGAGGAGGAGGACTGGGTAGCACATGTTATTTGGCCCCTCAACCCCTTATTGAGAACTTCCAAATTTAAGGACTCACACAGGAGTCGTTGGCCCTCCTCCATCTGCAGCATTTTGCAGGCAGTTATGCCAGCAAAGTCCTCCTCCACGGTGTGGGGGGGGGTTTAAGGGCCTCTGTAGCCTTCCAAAAGAGGCCTATGGCAGCCTCCTCCAGGTTACTCCTCTTCCTGCCACTTTGTCTTTGCGGGTGTAGGGGAGGGACCTGGGTATCAGGCAGCCTGCTTGGCCCGGCCACCTCCTGGCTGAGACTTCCCTGTGTATGAAAAAGGGACATGGTTTTAGTTTTTGCATCATCAATCACAATCATAAATTAGTACTCCAAACTAACATCTAGTTAACATCATTGATTGGACAAGCAGAAATATTTAGAGGAATGCTATACCTGGCTCAATCTGGGCTCCTCCACATGTTGCTGCCTGGAAGGCCCAGGTTGGGCGTCAGAAGCCTCAGCTGGGGGGGGGGGAAGCGTGGAAGGAAGACTGGAGAGTGATGACCTGGGTTCAGTCTGACCTGCCAGAAAATGCAGCCTGTCATAGTACCACAGCCTGGGGACATAAATGTTATCTGCAGCTCCGGATCTCTGGGAATCCTGGACCTTCTTGTGCTCCCTTACATATGTACTCCTCAGGCCACCAATTAGGATCTTCAAATAGGTGATGTCTGCTGTGGAGATCACTGTCTTCACAAATTCCAGCAATTGATCCAGTGCTGCCTTCCTCTTTGTTTGGTTCTAATATTCATGGTGGTTTATCTCCCATAGACAAGGCAGCTCCCTGAACATATCAATGAAGATTGGCATAAAGTCCTTATCTTTCAAGATATCCATTTTCACTGCAAGACACAACACAAGACAAACCCTAATGTCAGGCAAAACTCTCCTAATCTTGTTACAATATAGGCCTCAATCTAGAAGCATTATAGGCCCAAGTTGAGATCTTACCTTCGTTATCACGATCTGCGCCTCCGATACTCCTTCCTCCGCTCACAGATCGTACGTACCACGCGCGCGTGTTACGCTTTATACACACTGTGCATGCGTGTAACTCCGCCCGCCCCTGACGTTCTTTCTAGTCTATTCCCCACCCCTTTTCGTTCGGCGCAGTGGGGGAAGAGCACATGGCGGAGACACAGCAGGTGCGTGCTAATTATAGCAACGAGGAGGAGGGGGAGGAAAGCCCGGAGCCAGAAACATCTGGATCCAGAAGGAGAAGATTTAAGGCCTCAAATATGTCCTTTGGGGAGATGTTGGAGATGGTCGACATCCTGAAGAGGGCCGACTATGATGGAAAGTATGGACCTTACCCTAACCCCAATGTCCGAAAGGCCAAGATAATGGTGAAAGTGGTCAAAAGTCTGCACCGGAATTTCGGGGTACGTCGATCGAAAGATCAGCTCAGGAAGCGGTGGTCGGACCTCAAATTAGGAGAACATGAGCAGTACAGAAAGATCCGGAGAGTGCTGCTCCATGTGCTTTTCTTAACTGTTGTACAGTTTAAAATGGCAACTTTCATGTTCATGGGCACATTATTCGTTCGTATCAAACATTTTTCTTTCGGCCTATAAAACACCATTGTTTTGGCCATATGCATTTGCCCACATTTTTTAGGGCCTACTTGTATGAAAATAATTTGGTTGTGTAGAAGGGTTTGTTACTAGAATGAAATGCAAACTCGATTCTGTGTAAAGAGAGGACACTCAGCAGCAGTTTTCACATCTGGACACTGGAGCACTAGTGTGGGACACAAGAACACCCTTTTTATTAGGGGGCCCACCAGGGGCATTGCTAGGGGGTGGCTATTGGGGCTATAGCCCCGAATCTGGGGCCCATAGCCCCCAGTCTCTTGCAGCAGGGTCCCTGCCTAACCAGCGGGTTGCGGCTGCTGCGGCAGGCGGGCTGGCTGCATGAGAGAGGCGGAGGAGAGGAAAGAAGTGAGCTCTTCATAGCCGGGCCTCTTCAATTTGGGAGCGAGGTGCGGCGAGCAGCAGAGAGATGACATAATCTCTCACTGTCCGCCACAAATCGGCGCTCTTCCGCCCTCACAGCACGGTCATCATAGAGCTCCACTTTGCAGCCAGACCCCCTTGCTTCAATGTCGGAGGTGCGGCAGACACCATCTCTTACTGCCCGCCCCGCATCACCGATCTCCTGCTCTCACTAAATGGACCAGTGCTGTCAGCCTGCCACCAATGCAGCCTCAATGCACATTTGGTGGCACTGGCTGGCATGGCAAGTGACAATCCACATCAGTTGGCAAGCGACAACCCACATCTAATGGCCAGTGGCGTGGCAAGTGACAATCTGCAAATGGTGGCAAGAGAAGTGGCAAGTGACAATCTGCAAATGGTGGCAGGAGACGTGGAAAGTGACAATCCACATCTGCTGCCATGTGAAAGTGGCAAGTGACAATCCACCACTGGTGGCAGGCAACATGGCAAGTGACAATCCACATCTAGTGGCAGGTGACGGTGGCAAGTAACACGCTGCATCTGGTTACAGGCGACGGTGGCAAGTGACATGCTGCATCTGGTGGCAGGAGATGTGGCAAGTGACACGCCCAGAGCTCCCACTGATTCTGCAATATGGTGAGTTGAACCACTTCATTATATATTAGAATGTAACAATAGAAATATTGCACTTCAATCACCCTGACACCATATCAACCATTATGCCATGATGATTGAAGCACCAACACCAGGCATCGCCCGTGAAAAATTGCTTACCACTGGTCCCCACCCCCCGCCGCGCAGGCATGCAAAAAGGTTGGTGACCGCTGCTATGGGCTCTAGCCCCAGATCTTTTGCAGACCTAGCAACTCCCCTGGGGCCCACACAGGTGCTCCAGTGTATACTATAGGGGTGTCTCCATCTGTGAAGCTTGGACAAAACAGGTAAAGTATTGAAGCTTGACAAAGGACTCTAAAATTCTACATCTTGGAACTCTGCCAAAATAGACAATTGTACCCCACTTCCAAGCAATGTTTCATATTTATAGTTCTGCCATCAAATATCTGTGTGCTAAGTATACCATTTTTTTTTTACATAGGGGAGAAAAGACTCGGAGGACACCCCTCATCCGAGGAGACCAGAGACTCCCCACCTCTGGAAGAAGGGGAAATCCCCCAAAGACAAGAAGAGCAGGAGGAGGAAGACGTGGTGGAAATTGTCACAACAGGTGAGTGTCTGCGACCACAGGCTCAGGTAAGAGATGGATGCCGGCATATTTATAATACATGTTTTTTTTTGGTTTCTATCTTTTTAGGTGATCGTGATGTTGTGAATCCAGGGCATTTCACCTCGGAAAGTGCACAGATCCTGATTGGGGAGATCATGGGGTGTAATGTTGTATTGGGAAATATCAAGAAAACCATCAATGATGTTATTCAAAAGAATAAGAACATCATTGATGTTTTGGGGAGAGTTTAAAACCCCTCCAAATCCCTTTCTTTTATGGTGTGCTACAATTTTAAAAATATTTGTCGAATTGTAGAAAAGCCAAATCTTGAGGAGGCACACAGTGTGTCAACATGTGCTATCTGCCATCACGGGAGATCAATGGACGCGTTTTGGGGGTGCAACCCCTTCCTCAATAATAAAGTAGCTGAGAGGAAGGGGTTGCTCCCCCAAAACACGTCCCTTGATCCCCTGTGATAGCAGGTAGCACATGTTGACATTCAGGTATTTGGGTGCATTTTCAAAATTTGGCTTTTCCGGGGGTGACTTCACCCCATCTGAACGTTATATCAAACACAGTTCCTAAATACTCATGTCTGATATTGCCTTCAAGTTCTACCAAATGTGAACTTTGTAAGTTCAAAAGATTTGTGTCTTTCTTGTGTGTTTTTAAACATGCCTGTTTTACCTTAAATGGACATTTCTACTTTTTCTAATGCCACCCCAAAAATTGTTATACAACAAACATGTTGGTTTGTTTTAAAAACCTTTTCTAAATGCACATGTGATTGTGCAGGTATTAAAAAGATTGTTAATCAAGAATGTGTGGATTATTGTCTCAACGCCACAACACTTTTGTGGTGCTCTAATTGGTGTTTTCAGTGACAATGGGTGTTATTTCCTAAGGGCATATCCACTTTGCACTACAAGTGCAGTTTCAGTGCAGTTTCAAGTGCACTTGTAGTGCAAAGTGTCTTTGCCTGTAGTAAATAACACCCAACAGTGCTTTGTTTAAGGTTACACAATCATGCCATTTTCAGGAATCACCACATTTCTGTCAGGGTCAGCTAAAACAAACACAAGCAGGAAATGTCAAAGATTTACTTAATGTTTTTTTTTTATTTGATAAAGGTTTAACACATTGTCTGGCATATTGATAGCTCCCCTACCCGCAAAGAATTCAAGGTATCTTAGCCGGACATCACGGGCACTCAGGGAGGGCAAGCCAGGACGTCCACTTTCAAGCGCCGTCAGGGTTGGTTCATTTTGAATTCCGGCCTCAGGCCCAACTGAGCCAGCATAGTTGGCAGAATGTTGCCGTAAAAAGTTGTGTGGAACACAGCCCGCCAGGATAATATGATTCAGTTTATACTCCACCATATGTATGGATGTAAGAAATAGGCGGAACCGGCTGGCCATGATTCCAAACGTGTTCTCCACCACTCTTCTGGCTCTGGCCAGCTGGTAATTAAAAACCCTCTGGTCCGGGGTGAGGGTCCTCATCGGGAATGGCCGCATAAGATGGTCCCCCAGAGCAAAGGCTTCATCCGCAATGAAGACGAATGGGAGTCCTTCCACATTGTCTTCTGGAGGTGGCAAGTCCAAGCTGCCATTCTGGAGACGCCTGTAGAACTCGGTCTGGGCGATGACTCCACCATCGAAAATCCGGCCATTCTTCCCCATGTCCACATACAGGAACTCATAAGTAGCCAACACCACCGCCAACATCACAATACTATTGAACCCCTTATAATTATAATAGTATGACCCCGAGTTTGGTGGTGGGATGATGTGGACGTGTTTCCCATCAATTGCCCCTCCGCAGTTAGGAAAGTCCCACCGCTGGGCAAAGTGGGAGGCCACAGTCTGCCATTCCTGTGGCGTGGAAGGAAACTGTTGAGGAAAACAAAAAAAATTAGACTTTTTGTACATAAACATGGAAAGCAGATTAGACACAAACATTCTTGGCCAACATCAAGATAACATTGATTTATGGGAATTTTTAAAGACCAAAGTATAAGGTACATCTATCATATTCCCCCTCCCCCTGTCATTGGCCATTTCTAACATTATAGGGGGGGGGAGCTCTTGGACAGGTAACCCTCTCCACTTCATTGAGAGATGAATGCCTAAAAAATGTGTATTACTTTGAAGAGCCCCTCCTTAGTTACACTATTGGCAGCCCACTGGACAGGTAAGAAGTGTCATAATACAAAGATATAAATACACACTGTACACATTTGAGCACATTTGGACATTCTGCTATTACCTATCAAGATAATAATAGGATACAAAAACTTGAAACAGTACCATTTGAAAGCATACAGGCAGGCCCTTGCACTACATGCTTTGGGGAATTCATCCATAAATCTGAGCACAGAAGGGATGGGTATAGTGTGTATGGGTTTGGCAAAGTCAGCAGATAGATGATTGACGATAGATAGAGAATTGTTATCAGCTGACTTAGCAGTTGGGGGGAGGGAGGGTTCAAAATGATTTGGGGACCCCCCCCAAAAAAGCCTCTGGCACTCTGCCTGAATTTAAAGCACAAATCACATTAAAAAAACATTTTAGGGGGTGTTTGGGGTAAAGCACTACTATGGAGCTGATAAAATACATTGTTAAGTGACTACATGAGGTGAATATAGGGCCAGGAGACCATGCTGGGGAGGTAAGTGAAGGCAAATATGTATGAAGGACAACAAAAATAATTACCTACAAATCCAGCATGCATGAGGACAAAGGGGACATTCATAGCATATTACAATCATGGTAATTAGGGAATGAGTAAAGAAATACAATATATTAGCAAACATTAAACACAATAAAATGTGATATTAAAGGATAAAAATCTTACCTTAATATACTCCTTCTGCAGGACCTGGATGATGGCAGAACAGGTCTCCGGGATAATGGTACTCAGAGCCTGGGGGGAGATGCCTGTCGAGAACTTGAGGTCCTGCAGGCTTCTCCCCGTCGCCAAGTACCGCAGGGTGGCGACGAGCCTCTGCTCCGGAGTGATGGCTTGCCTCATGCAGGTATCCTGCCTGCTGATAATGGGGGTTAAGCAAAGCCAACAAACGGTGAAAAAGGGGGTCCATCATCCGGAGAAAGTCCCTGAAATCATCAGGATTATTCTCACGGATCTCACGGAGCAAAGGCATATGACAGAACTGGTCACGCTGAAGCAACCAATTCTTGGTCCATAAACTCATCCCCACCCTGTTCATGGACTGGACTTGTGTCAAGGTCAGGACCCCAACACCAAGCCCCCGCACAGCACGAACTCTACGAGGAGTATGTATACACAACATGGCTAGAAGACGGTCGGCTGCTCAGAACGAAGTAACAGAACGCACTGAAGGACAGCAAGGCCAATGCTAATGCACAATTCCCTCGCTCTATTACTTTGACGTCTGACCCACTTGAAGCGATGCTATCCTGCACAAACCATCGTCGGAGCTATATTCCCAACTGTCGCCCTTGACTATCCCTAAAATGACCGACCTTTATCACAAATGGCAGGCCGATATTCCCACTTTGATGGAAGATGACTGGGAGGACTGCGTACTCCGATTCCTGAAGACCATGATCTCCTCCAGGGATCAGTTTCTCCTATTGAAATTCCTTCACCGAGATTATTACACTCCTCAACACTTGTCTATTATATACCCAGGAACCTCAGATACCTGCTTCAGACCCATTGGTACCTACTTTCATGTTTTTTAGCTCTGCCCTAAGCTACAACACTATTGGAGAGGAGTGGTGGATACTGGTAATGCAGTGGGCAATAGTTCCCTTTTGTTAGACCCTACTCTGTGGCTACTGGGCCTTGTGGAGGGCATGGTGACCACTAAACATGAAAGACTTTTTGTATTTTACACTGCCTACTATGCAAGGAGAGAAATCCTTTTAGAGTGGAAATCCTCTGCCCCCCCCCCCCCCCCCCACAGTAATATAAACTGACCTTTGCTAATAGGAACTGTCCCACCAAATTTGATAAAATCTGATGTTGTCGGTTCGACGCACAGGGCATTACCATGTAATCACAATCTATGCTGTGCCGTTTTGTAAGTCTTCGACATACTATCTTTGTTGCCTTCTTTTCCGCTACCCGTCTTTTCTACCTTTCTCTCTTCTTCCCACCCCTTCCCCCTCTCTCTCTCCCCTTCCCCCCTCCCCACAACCCGTTTTTCCTCTTTCATTTTTCCCTCCTGTTGTTGATCGAGAATTCTCATAAATTCCAAAGGATATTGCACAGGTCCTATTTTTTACCTTATGCTTTTCCTTTTTTGCGATGTTAAAGTAGTAGTAAACTGTGAATATCTCCTAAACTTGCACTGTTTAGGAGATATTCAGAGTGCATGCAGGCGGGGACGTCACCAGCGCATGTGCTCTGAAGGTCGAGCATACCATGCCGGACCTTCAGCACCCATTCTGTAAGCTGCGGGTCCAGCGCACATGCGTGGGAGTGACGTCATCACGCCCACTCATGTAGCCGGAGGCCAAGTACCCGGGAGGAAGACCGGGTGAAGATGGAAACCCTCTCAGCTGTGACAGTGCGCTGCTAGAGCTTCATTTTAACGTAAGTCTCTCATAATGTGCTAGTATGCAATGCATTACATTGCCTTGCAGGGAATTTTTTTTTGTTCTTCAATTGCGGTTCACCACTGCTTTAAGATACAGTTTGTTGGTTTATATATTCACATGCTTATTTTTTGTACTTTTGTACCTGTTTGTATATACTGCAGACTTTAATACAAAATGTTTACTGGTTAAAAAAAAAAAGAAAAAGAGGTAGAGACTCCAGAAAGAGTAATAATTTTGCCCCTGTACAAATCATTAGTAAGACCTCGTCTGGAATATGCAGTTTTGGGCACCAGTTCACAAAAAGAATATTGGAGAATTGGAGGAAGTGCAGAGGCATAAGGGGACCTCAGGTTAAGGAAAGATGAGTTGAACAAACTGAATTTATTATTTTTAGAGAATTTGGTGCAAAGTTATTCAATAAGGTGCAAGGGACAAGGGAGCACCTGAAGAAAAAAAGGTTTAACCTCAGGATATGGAAAGGCTTCTTCACTTGAAGATGTGAGTATGTTTGCTGCACTTTTCTGAAATAGTGTAATGTAGGGGTGTTTGTTGTTAAAGTATAATAAAGGCAACATTTATTTCGACATTTTTTATAGAATGTAGCGTTAGAATTAGGGGTGCACCGAAAGGAAATTTTGGTCCTGAAACTGAAAATGCAGGATGCACTTTGCCGAAAACCGAATCCAAAAATGACAGCTTTTAAAAAATATTTATATTTTTATATATAATTGTATTATATTCGACTTTTTAATTAATATCATCAATTTAAATTAATATGAATTTATTGTTGGCCATTATTGGCACCTTTAGTGCAAGAAAAGCTCAAGAAAATGCAGTCTGCAGTCTCTAAACATCTCTTGTATTATGTCCACAGTCTGTAACCATCTCTAGCGTCATGTCCACAGTCTCTAACCATCTCTTGTATCATGTCCACAGCCTCTAACCATCTCTTATATCATGTCTTCAGTCTCTAGCCATCTCTTGTATCATAACCTCAGTCTCTAACCATCTCTTGTATCATGTCCACAGTCTCTAACCATCTCTTGTATCGTGTCCTCAGTCTCTAACCATCTCTTGTATCATGTCCACAGTCTCTAACCATCTCTAGTATCATGTCCACAGTCTCTAACCATCTCTTATATCATGTTCTCAGTCTCTAACTATCTCTTGTATCATAACCTCAGTCTCTAACCTTCTCTTGTATCATGTCCTCAGTCTATAATCATCTCTTGTATCATTTTTTTTAATCAATAAAAGGTTTTTATTGGTGAGAACACAAGGCACTACATGGTATCATTGCATAGTTATACATTCAGTAAACAACAATGCCCACAGTCTCTAACCATCTCTTGTATCATGTCCTCAACCATCTCTTGTATCATGTCCTCAGTCTCTAACCTTCTCTTGTATTATGCCAGTGCATGTCAGATGCAGCCTGCCTGTGCCTGGCAGATGCAGCCTTGCCAGTACCTGTCAAATGCAGCCTGCCTGTGCCTGTCAGATGCAGCCTGTCTGGGCCTGTCAGATGCAGCCTTGCCAGTGCCTGTGAGATGAAGCCTGCCTGTGCCTGTGAGATGCAGCCTCACCCGTATATGTCAGATGCAGCCTCACCAGTGCCTGTCAGATGCAGCCTCACCAGTGCATGTCAGATGGAGCCTTCCCAGTGCCTGTCAGTTGCAGCCTTGTCAGTGCCTGTCAGATGCTGCCTCTCCAGTGCATGTTAGATCCAGCCTTGCCAGTGCCTGTCAGATGCAGCCTGCCTGTGCCTGTCAGATGCAGCCTCACCAGTGTATGCCAGATGCAGCCATGCCAGTGCCTGTCAGATGCAGCCTTGCCAGTGCCTGTCAGATGCAGCCTTGCCAGTGCCTGTCAGATGCAGCCTTGCCAGTGCCTGCCAGAAGCAGCCTTGCCAGTGCCTATCAGATGCAGCTTAGCCAGTGCTGGTCAGATGCAGCCTGCCTGTGCCTGTCAGATGCAGCCTTGCCAGTGCCTGTCAGATGCAGCCTTGCCAGTGCCTGTGGGATGCAGCTTTGCCAGTGCCTGTGGGATGCAGCCTTGCCAGTGCCTGTGGGATGCAGCCTTACCAGTGCCTGCGGGATGCAACCTCACCAGTGCCCGGATCAGAGCGGCGATCTCCCACTGTGTCACGAAGCTGGATTTGAATTTCTCGGCTGCAGTAACAATGTCCCGCCTCCTGTGATCACGTCACATTGATTTAATGTCCCATCATTGGATCAGTGTGCCATCTATCACAGGAGGAGGGATATTTTTACTAGGGCCGTCCGGACAATTCAGCTCAGTGACAAAGGGAGATCACCACTCTGTGAGGAGAGGAGGAAGGAGGAGAGGTGGAGGGTGGGGAGGGGAGGGCCTTGAGCCGCCCGGAAGACACCCTGCAATGGGTGGTCCCCCTTTTCAGCGTCATCATCAACACCTTTTGTTTTTGGCCGATATGTTTCGGTGGACGAAATTTCGGTGCACCACTAGTTAGAATATCTGGCAGATTTTTATTGCAGTCTGTGCTTATTAATAGGATTCACCCTCTCTATTTGTCCTGTTTACCGTTATCACCGAATGTGGAAGTGAAAGAAAATCCTAGTTTTTAGGTTGTCACAGAACAGGACTAGAGGGAAATATTCTAATGGGGAAACTAGCTTTGGTAACCCTGGTGACAACAAGGAATTCATTCATTTTGGAGGGATTTCCTTTTACCTCCTGTTTTTCTTACGGCACAGAAAGCGAAAGGGAAGTCTCCCCAAATGGAAACAGATAGTAAAAAAAAAAAAAAACAGCAGTGGTTTAAACTCCTTCTTACTCTTTTCAAAATGAACAAAAAAAAGCATTTGCCTTTAGTTTCACTTAAAAGTCGGGTGACCAGACGTCAGTCTACAATTTTGGGAAGCTGTGCCCTGAAAAAGTGTCCTTGATTTCATCCCCATTCCAATAATGGTGTCACCGTTTCAGTAATGTTGCCCTGGGGCTGCACGATAAACAACGTTCTTGTTGCCTGGCAGTGCCTGGACGGGGAGGAACATTCTCATTGTTTGCCTGTGCCTGGAGGAAGGAGTGGGGTGTACATGCATAAGCTCCTACTTATACAGTTTTACAGGAGGAGGGGTTGATGCAGACTTGCTCCTGCAGACCTGCACACCTGGGCAGAAATAATGTGTGCAGGTAAGTTAGTACACTGGGGTAAATGTACAGACATCCTGCTTCCTTGTAGGTCAGCTCTGCTCAGAAGGTAAAACCTGTAGGTGTAGGGTATAGTACGAGAGCATGGGATAGGGAGAATATGGCTGTATGAAAAGGCTGGAATAGGGAGCAGGTCAGGACTTCTCAGGGGGCCTTCCAAGACTGCTGTTTAAGTGCCTAGATTGTATTATACTGAGTGGGCAAAGAACTACGTATACAGTTTACATTAAGCATCAATGCCCCTCTTTACCCCTCAGAACACCAAAGAGGCACTCTTTGCTTTACTTGTTTTTGACCTCTCTACACTGTGTTTTACTTACCCCTGACCTTTTCACTTTGTGCATTACTTACCTCTGACCCCTGGGTCCTGCACTCTGTGAGTTATGCACTCTTTACCACTGCAGTGGGCATGCTCACGTTGTCCCTCGATTTCAATGGTAAATGTGGTTACCTTATGTTAGGGGGGTATAGCGCAACACACAGGGGCTGAATTCCAAAGTTAAAACACCAAAATAGGGAGATGCAGGGCCTGAGTGTAGCTCAAGTGGTTAAAGTGGTTCTAAAGGTAGAAGTTTTTTTTACCTTAACCACTTCAATACTGGGCACTTTCACCCCTTTCCGGCCCAGGCCATTTTTCAGCTTTCAGCGCTGTCACAATTTGAATGACAATTGCACGGTCATGCTACACTGTAACCATGTGAAATTTGTATCATTTTATTCACACAAATAGAGCTTTCTTTTGCTGGTATGCAATCCCTGCTGGGTTTTTTATCTTTTGCAAAAAAAAAGACGGAAAATTTTGAAAAAATAAAGTTTTTCTTAGTTTCTGTCAGTGAATTTTGTATTTAAGTAATTTTTGTCCTTCACTGATGTGAGCTGATGAGGATGTACTGATGGCCACTGATGGGGTGGCACTTATGGGCACTGATTAGGTGGCACTAATGAGGAGGCACTAATATGTCACACTTATGGGCACTGATAGGTGGTACTGATATGTGGAACTGATGAGCACCGATGGGTGGCACTGGTGGGCACTGATAGGTGGCACTGGTGGGCACTGATAGGCGGTAAGGATAGGCGGCACCTATGGGCATTGATGGGTGGCACTGATGGGCATTGCTGGGCAGCACTGATGGGCATTGATGGGCAGCACTGATGGGCACTGATTGGTGGCACTGATCATATAACGTCCACCCAGAACGAGAGCTGCACCATCCCTCCGTCATTTGACAGTGGGCAGGCGGCAAGTGGTTAAAGTGTTACTAAACCCAGAACCTGTATTTACTATATCTGGTGTCCCACAGTACACAGAACATGGAAATGCCATTATTTAGTAAATATAAACGGATAAATACCTTTTCTCATCAGCAGCATATAGCAGCCTTGTGACTTCTATCAGTTTCTAGTAAAGCTTGTAGGAGGAGTTCTCATGCTCTCCTGATCCTCTGTCTGGACATGTCTGGATAGTGCTGATTGGCCCTGTGCTGATCACATGCATCCTCCCAAAACTCTCTAGCAATACACTGATATTTACAGAGCCAGGGGATGGACTGCACATGCTCAGTTATTTTTTTGGAAACATTGAAAGAAGAGGAGGATCAGAGAGGCAAGATCAAACAGCCTTTATACACAATGCAAAGGATTAACCCCTTAGGTTCCACAGTGAGTATAACAAGCATGCTTTACTGCATATACAGACTGATTTTACTGTTGTGGGTTTAATAACACTTTAATGTGTTCTTTGCATTAGGGCAGGAGTCTCCAAACTTTCCAAACAAAGGGTCAGTTTACTGTCCTTTAAACTTTAGGTGGGCCAGACCTTGGCCAGTGGCCCTAGAAAAGCCCCAGGGTCATTGGGAGTAAACAATGCCTCAGGCTTGGTGGTCAGTGGGAGTAAAACAAATTGCATAGTGCTGTGATCAGTAGTCATTGGTATTAGTGGAAGGAATAGTGCCCCTTCACTGGAATCAATGGAGGGAATAGGTCCCATTATTGGTATCAATGGAAGAAGGAAAAGTGCCCCATCATTATTGTCAGTGAGAGGAATAGTGCCCCAAAGGGCCAGATAAAGGCAAGCAAAGGGCGGCCACGGGCTACAGTGTAGCTCCCTATACTCACCTGAGCCTGATCCAGATCCAGCAATGTGCACGAGAGCAGAGGCTCTCTTGACCGTTTCCCTCCTCCTTCACTCAGACACATCAGTGGGAGCCATTGGCGGCTGTCAATTAAAGCCAGTGCAGAGCCAGTGGGGGGCAGGGCTGAGCTGAGCTCTGTGTTTTTTGTACTTACCTTGCTGTGTTGTCCTCTCCTGTGGTGTCTCCTTCCACTGGCAGTGGCAATGGAGGAGTCCGCTCCTCATACATCCGGTTTTCTGTCTCTTGGGCGCAATGGGAGAGAGAAAACAGGAAGTGACATCTAACTCAGATGTCAATCAAACCGCCCAGCCATAGTAATAGATACTACGAGCACCGGGCGGAAGCGATTCGGAAAGCGCCGCAAGGCGGGACAAAAGCCCGCAAATGAAGTGCCGTTTCTGCAATCTCGTGATTGCATAGACCTGGCCCTTCCCATAGTGCACTGTGTCCAGCATCCGAACACAGTACACTTTTAAGGAACTTTTTTTGTATTTTTTTTTAAAGGGCCAGTTTAAAAAATTTTTTTTGTGACTGCCTGGAAGGGGGGGGGGGGTCCGTAGGTTTTTTATATAGATCAGATTCCACCCGACTCTGCTCTATATAGATCCTAGTGCCTAAAAAAGGAACAGACTTCCCACCTAAGTTCAACTGAATTTCGGGACAACAATCATTAAGCATTGCATCAAATCTTTTCAGAGACTCAATGTTGCCCCGCCATATGACAAAAATATCGTCAATAAAGCGCCACCACGTGGCGCAATGAGTTTTAAATAAATCATGAGAAAATATGTATTGATGTTCAAAATCATTCATAAAAGCACAGGCATATGGCGGGGCAATATTAGAGCCCATGGTAACTCCTTTGAACTGCATAAAAAACTGGTCCTTAAATAAAAAGTAGTTATTAGACAAAACAATCTGAAATAATTTTTCAAACATTAGCATTTGTGCCTCAGAGAATTTCTCACTCTTCCTGATTAATCTCATAGCCGCACCAATCCCAACTGAATGCGTGATGGATGTGTAAAGCTAACAACACCCCAGGTGACCAGCAACTCATTCCCTTGACACAGAGAAACATCCTTCAATTTGTACAAAAAATCATTAGTATCTCTAAGGTATGATTTAGTGTCCCTCACTAGGGGGGACAGGATTTTGTCCAGAAGTTGCGCTACGTGGACAAAAATTGAGTCTCTCCCTGAGACAATGGGACGTCCGGGAGGAGATTGGCTGGGTATACAGGACAGGAATCCTTGTGTGGGTAGGCAACACAAACTCAAAAAGGTCACGGGTGATAACTCCTTCCTTAAGTGCAGGTTTAAGAATACATTCAAGCTGTTTACTTATGGACCAAGTTGGATCGTAAGTCACTTTTTTTATATACCAATGGATCATTCAATTGGCTATTGACCTGTTGCTCATACAACTGTCGATCCATGATGACCACCACTCCCCCTTTGTCAGCGGGTTTCACTATCACATCATCACATTTACCAAGTTCGCGCAGAGATATCCTTTCTTTTTTTTTTCCAAAGAGTTTATTCATTTTACAGTTTTACAAATAACATAAGCAGAAACTTAATCAACAAAACCATAACAATAGCTTGTAAATCTTACAATCAATGCATCAGAGCCCAATACAGTTCACAGAGTAATCAATATATGAAATAACCATCTTATCAGTAATCTGAAGGATATACATAAGATACTTGAAGTGTTTACACTGTTGAGAATGGGATTGCTGCACTATGGGGGCTAAGTACTCGAAGGGCAGATAAACCAATGTGTGCCGTCCCATTACCCAAACACCCCTAACGGGATCATACTGTGAGTGGTCGGGGGCGGTCCATGTTGTACAAAGGTTTCCCTTCAGTATCGGTTTACTGATTGATATAACTGAGCACCTTTATGTCTGTGAGGTTTTGCAGGCAACTGGTGACCGTTCATGGGCAATTGGGTAGGGGTAGTCATCAAGAAGGTTTCTTTGTTTATGTCCCTACAGTTTGTAGAGGTCTGAGTTTTAAGTTTGCCGGTAGGGCATTGAGACATGTTGTGGGTAGGAGGGAGGAGAAAGGATGGGTGGGGGTGCGGGGGGTATAATTTGTATTGATATTTAGCAAGTGCTTAAGGGAGATCTTATCATTCTCCCGGGGTTCGTATTTATGTGTCATTCAGGAGACCCTAAAAATCGGCGGAATCTCTAAAGTGTAGCCAACTAGCCCAAGTTTTGCGGTATTTAGTAGGGTTCTCTTTAGCTTGGTGGATCAGGTCCTCCATTTCCGCTATTTTCTCTACGCGATGTAGCCACTCGGCAACTTTAGGGGGTTATTGCTTCTCCAATGGACGGGTATGCATTGTTTTGCAGCGTTAATGAGGTGTAAGGTGAGGGATTTTTTGTACGCTGAGTGGGGTATGGATGTGTGATGGAGCAGGTATTGAGCTGGAGTATAGTCAGGGGTATAAGTTGTAATTTGGATGGTTATGCGGTGATCTTCTTTCCAGAATTGTTGTATGAGTGGGCATTCCCACCATATGTGTAGCAGGGATCCTAAGGCTGAATACAGCAAAGTGGGGAGATGTTTGAGTGATATGTGTGGATCCGGTCAGGTGTCCTGTACCATCTGGAGTAAAGTTTGTACCCATTTTCTTGTGCTGATATGTTGATGGAACCTTTGTGGATGTGTTCGTATATGCGCTCCCATTCATCATTGGATATGTCTAGGGATAGTTCCCTTTCCCATCTTTGGCTAATGTTATTTGCCTTAGGATCACATCCCACAAATAGAAGGATGTATACTGTTGACATCAGGTGTCTTTGGGGTTCCGTGCGGTTACACATCGCTTCAAAGGGGGTGTAGTTTCTGTGCCACTGGGCAATGGGTTTGGCGCTGTTTAAGAAGTGTCTGATTTGTAGGAATTTGAAGAAGGGAATGTTGCATTCCGGGAGTTGGGTGGAGAGGGCTGTGAAGGCAACCAGTTTGTCGTTTTGAAAAAATTGTCATGCTTTGAGTTGGGGTTCACAGTTTGGACCAGTCTGGTAGCATTCAAAAAGGCCAGCAGGAAAATCGGGGTTTTGGTGTAGTGGGGTCATAGCACCATGTGGTAGGGAAATGTTGTGTTTGTTACAAGCTGCTTTAAAACTAAGCATTGTAGGGCCTATTAACGGGTGAGCATGCAATGCTCTCTTTGGGGATCGATTTATACTCTATCCAGGGTAGGTGGTGGATGGGTACCTGCGCAAAGGAATCTTTAATATTGACCCAATCTTTTGTGTTCCTGTTGATATGCCAGTCTATTATTATGGTGAGGTGGCAAGACCAGTGATATTTATGAATGTCAGGAAGTCCAAGCCCGCCCTTCAATTTGGGGAGCACCATTCTATTCCAGCTCAATCGGGGAGTGTTGGAGGCCCATATGAAATTCCTACACAACTGTTTATATGTAGTGAAAAAAGATGGGGGAAGTTTGATTGGACCAGTTTAAAGAATGTATAGAATTTTGGGTAGGACATTTATTTTTATTATGGCTGCTCGTCCAAACCAGGAAAAATGCCCCATATTCCATTTATTGAGGTCCCTCTGAATGGATTGGAGGATAGGGAGGAAGTTTGTGGTGTATAGTTCGGCGAGTTTTGTGGGGATTTGTGTACCCAGGTATGTGATGGCATGGGGTTCCCAACAGAAGGGAAAATTAGGAAATTGGGAATGGTGGTTATGGGATCGGAGAGGAATAGAAGGATATCATCTGCGTATGCCGCAATTTTGCATTGTTTATTTTTGATATCAATGCCTTTAATATCTGGGTTGGCTCGAAGTTTACACAGGAAGAGTTCCATGGTGAGCACAAAAATGAGGGGGGAGAGGGGGCAGCCCTGACGTGTGCCATTGGAGACAGAGAAGGCGATCGATAGGCGACCATTGACTCCGATTCTGGCTGTGGGAGATGAGCATAGTGCGAGAATCATTTGTAGCAAATGGTCCGGAAGTCCCATGGCCTGTAATACTGTGGTCATGTAGTCCCAAGCGACTCTGTCAAACGCCCTCTCCACGTCGAGGGATAAGAAGCCTGGTTTGGATGTAGTAGATAGCCAGTGGTGAATGTTAATAGCTTTTATGGTGTTATCCCTTCCAGGGACAAATCCAACCTGATCTAGGGAGATCAATTTGGGGAGAAGGGGTAGGATTTTTGCATAAAGCTTCACGTCCACATTGAGGAGTGGGCTGGGTCTGTAGTTGGATACCATTGTGGTATCTTTGCCTGGTTTCGGTATGAGTGTTATGTGGCCCTCAAGAATGTCAGTGGTTGCTTGGGGAGATGTGGGTAAAGAATTAAATGCTTTAGTAAAGTGGGGGATCAATATGTTCGTGAAGGACTTGTAATAGCTCCCTGTTAAGCCATCTGGACCCGGACTCTTGCCCGTTTTTAATTGTTTCAGTGTGGCTATGGTTTCTTCCATTGAGATAGGGTTATCTAGGCCCACTGACTCCTCTGTTGTGATGGGTGAAGGGCAATATTGTTGTAAGAAGTTCGCAATTATCTCTGTACGGTCCGGTTGCGGTCCGGTCTTGAGTGGGGTGTGTAGATTGGAGCTGAGTAAAATAGCAAACAAATTGGTCCGCTATGTCTTCTGAGGTGACAAATGAATTACCTGAAGGGTCTTTGATGGTGTGGATGGTTGACGTTGCTTTTTTGAGTTGAAGGGCTATGGCCAGTAGTTTCCCCGATTTATTTCCAAATTCATAAAATAGCTTTTGTGTGAGCATGTCCTTGCATTTGAGTGTTTTACCTAATACCTCCAGCAGTTCTTCTCTGGCTTTTAGTAGATTGGAAAGAGTATTGTTAGCTAGAGATTGTTTGTGGACTTGTTTCGAGAGCATAAATATGCGTGGAGAGCTCCTCAATACAAGCTCTTCTGAGTTTGTTTAGTTTAGTTGATATAGATATGAGTTCCCCTCGGATCACGCATTTATGCGCAGCCAAAAGTGTGGTGGGAGTAGAATCTACAGTGTTATTATCCTGGAAGTATTGTGTGAGGCGGTTGGTGATGTTCTGTATTGCTTCGATGTCAGTCAGGAGGCAGTTGTCTATTCGACAAATTGTGGGTTTGGTGTTTGAGGTTGGCAGAGTCAGGGTCATGGAGATGGGGTTATGGTCTGAAAGTACCATAGGGTCTATTGTCGCCTGAGAGAGAAGTGTTAAGTCATTCTGTGAGAGAAAAAAATAATCGATCCTTGAATACTTGTTGTGCGGTGGTGAGAAGAATGAGAAGTCCCTTTCAGTCAGATGTAGCGTGCGCCATGTGTTGTGGAGGGTTAAGTCTCCAAGTTGGGTTTTATTTGCTCGAAGGGCTCTATAAGTCATGGATGCAGTACCTGTGGAGGTGTCTTGAGCTGGGGTAAGAACTACATTGAAATCTCCACCCACAATTAGGTTACCGGATTAGAATGATGTAAGCTGTTGCATGGTTTTACGAAAAAAGGGTACCTGGTGTGTGTTAGGGGCGTATAGATTGGCTAATTTGATAAGCCTGTTATGTAGTTTCCCCTTAAGGAATATTAACCTGCCCTTGATATCTTGTTGGACATCTAGAACTTGGGTTGGGGCAGTGTTTAGATATCAGTATAGAGACTCCTTTAGATTCCGCATCCTCATTCAAGGCATGGTAAACTGTGGGAAAGTAGTAGAAGCTTGGGGATAGCGTCTGATCAGAAATTAGTTTCTTGGATAAAGGCTACATGGGCCTTGTTTTTCTGTAACGTGTATAGCAGTTGGGATCTCTTTTCGGGAGTATTGAGTCTGCGTATATTCAGCGAACAGAACTTGACCTGAAGGGTATGTGAGGCTCGTTCATTGCGTGTCATGTTAAGTATAGGGGAGTCCACCATTGTGGGAAAGGGTGTGGTCTAGGGGAGTCACTTGGGTGAGAAGGGAAGGTTACCCCAAGCACAGAAATGGGAGAGGGGGGTATTTATCCTACGGGGTATGCAGAGGAGGGGGGGTAATCTAACGCCCCTCTCAGGGGTGAGTAGTGTCGGTAGGGTACAGCGAGTAACCAATACGAGCAAACCTGCAGGTGTGCCGACATCACTCAACTTCACCATGTGGGGGTTGGTAAGGACCAGGTGATGAAGAGTTACTGGATGGGTGTGCCATCCCGTCGCTACAAGGCAATGGAGTAAGTAGGCGGAGGAATACCCGTCGGGGTATGTTTCATAAGTGGTGCTGGTCCTTAACTATTGGTTGGGTACCATGGAGTTGGTTACGTAGGACCTGTATTAGTTCCAGTGCATGGTATTAATGACAGGGGGAAGAAATAAATTCCTGTTGCTTTACCAGTGACCCCGATCCCGATTGTCAGCCATTAGTTTATGGTATAGGGACTAAGGTCAGGTCTATGAGTGGCACCTATACAATTCTTATTGGTTAATATGAAAACACATTTTATAAGCGTATGAGACGGTAATGCCGCGTACACACGGTCGGACTTTTCGTCTACAAAAGTCCGACGGACGCCGACGGACCAAAGCCGGCTGACAATCCGATCGTGTGTGGGCTTCCTCGGACTTTCAGCGGACTTTTCCAGCCGCAAATCTGACGGACTTTAGATTTGAAACATGCTTCAAATCTTTACGTCGTAACTACGCCGGACCCAGAAATCCGCTCGTCTGTATGCTAGTCTGACGGACAAAAACCCACGCTAGGGCAGCTATTGGCTACTGGTTATCAACTTCCTTATTTTAGTCCGGTGTACGTCATCACATACAAATCCATCCTACTTTTGTGTGATCATATGTAGGCAAGTCCGTTCATTAGAAAGTCCCCTGCAAGTCCGACAAAAGTCCGCCAAAAGTCAGTTGAAAGTCTGTCGGACAGGCTGTCAGACTTTTGTAGCCAAACAGTCCGACTGTGTGTACGCGGCATAACATCCAATACAGTGCAGTGACAAGAGATAACATTTACAAACGTATAGATTTAAAAATTTTAAATAAATTTGGAAGCTTATAAACTTATAGGAGCAGAATCCTGCAACAAGAGGGTTGGGGATATGAGAATAAGAGTATATGAGACTACCATCGTGTGCCTTCAAAATCTGAGTCTACCCTTACAATAATATGTCAGTTTCTACCCTGCCAAAGTGGGCCATCAATACTAGACACTGACAGCTTTGGGGAGCAATATTTCCATGCCAGCCATGTTTATATTGTGGCAAAGTTGGGGGTGGATACCCGGTCACCAATGTGAGAAGGCATACATCCGTCTGTGCCTGGTGCTGGCCAGGTCGGAGAACCGAGGGGACATTCGGCATGTAATTGTCTTAAACAGCGAGCAGGGAGAGAGTGCGTATGCTCTCGGTCAAAGAAAAAATACAGCGCTAAGAGCATAAAATTATATATAAAAATGCAGCTGCTACAAAAACCACAAATATTAGTGTAGTAAACGTGAAAGAAAATACATAAGTGCGCTTGCAATATAATAGCTAACATATAACAATAGATCATATGTGAAAAAGTGGGTCAAAGAATGGTGATTAAAGATCATAAACTCCTTAAGAGGTGAATAGGGTCCATTCATAAACAAAAAAATTCAGTGTAAAAGGACAAGTGAGTCCAATAAAATTGTATGATGTGGTCCCTCGCGCTAAATTGAGTAAACAGGTTGTGTAGATATCCCTGTGATAACTAAAATAACGAGTGATAGAAAATATATATAATAGAAAATAATAATAATGTTGAATATATGTAGGTGGTGATGATGTCTCTGTGGACTGCAGCAAAATCTAAAGTGTTCACTTACACTCAGCAATATTGTAATAATAATAAAGTGATTTCGCGCTTGAAAATCTATCACCCCAAAATATAATGCATACAATTAAGAAATAAATGAGAAAAATTCTATAAGTGCAACATCATAAAAGGTGCTCAATAGTGCAATAAATAATCATCAAAAGTGCTGTCGTGCATCAATATTAAAAATAAAATAAAAGGAAAGTTAGTATTGTGCATCAATATTTAAAAGTTTATATTGTGCTATTCCACTGGGATCGTTTGGTGGAGATGGGTAGTGATAATGATCTTGAAATTAGTGATCCGGTGACACCGGGCTCTCTGGACTCTCACCTTAGATGAAATAAATATGGGCATCAAAAACAGGTTCTTTGTTCTTTGTGGTATAATGGCATTGAGGTACGGCTTCTCTGGTGCTGTAGCGGTTCTTCTGGTTAAAAGCACCTATCAGATATGGGAACAAAGAGGGGTTGCCCACCTGGGCTCCACAAATCCGGTGGTGTAAACAGGAAGGGGAGAGAAAAGATGCCTCCAATAGTGTAGTATGTTGATAAAAGATAGCTATTTATTAAAAATATATGGGTGGTCTCTTACATTTTAAATGGTTAAAAACAGCATAAACAGTAAAAAGGTTGAGGAGCGGCGTCTGAGGCGCCTCCTTACTGGTTTCCGGTTTCGTCTGTTCTCGGCCACGCCCTACGCGTTACGTCACCGCTCGTGACTTCAACTGGTAGGCGCTAAGTAGGTTAATCTGAGTGGATGCCCCATCTCAACGGAAGAACTATCAGTCCTTGACAAAGGCTTACAACATGCACCAGTCAATAATCTTAACAAATTCAATACATATATAGGCATCTTGAAGTACATCAGAAAAGTTAACATTAAAAAATACTATTTATCAAATCCATACAAGACCACCAACACAGAGAGAATTACCCCCACAATGATCAAACATAGCACATTAAGAAACAACTCCACTTTCAACCCGCAAGTATCGGATAACCATCACATTTAAGTTTTCAAAAAATTGGTGCTAAAAGATCTAGAAGCTTTAGAAGTTAAAAAAGTGTCGGACCCCATACATATAAGAAAAGGGATCAAATCATTAAAAGAAAGAAAGGATATCGTTATCAGACCAGCCGATAAAGGAGGAGCAACAGTGATACTATCAAAGGAACAATATCTAAATGAATTAGAAAGACAACTACAAGACGAAAACACATGCACCAAGCTACTGGGTAATCCCACCAAGAAATATAAAAAAGAATTGGAACATCTTATACAATTGGGGTTAAAAAAAAGAAATACTCAATAAGAAAGAAGCAAAATATTTAATCCCAGAGGCATGTAGAATACCTGTTATTTACACTGTCCCCAAGATTCACAAGTCCAGAGAAAACCCACCGGGGAGGCCCATAGTGAATGGGATAGACTCCCTTACATCTAGAGTAGGACAATACCTAGATGAATTCATACAACCAGCAGTACAACAGACACCAGCTTATCTACAAGATACAAAACATGTTCTACAGTTACTAACCGAAACACCAGTCTTGGAGGGAAGAACGATATTAGCCACGGCGGATGTCAGTTCGCTATACACCATAGTACAACACCATGATGCATGTTTAGCCACTAAGTGGCTTCTCAGGAAATACAGCAATCTGGCTTGCCAACAGAGAAAATTTCTCATTAAATGCCTAGACACCTGCCTGAAAAACAATTATTTTTGGCATAATCAAGCCTACTATAAACAAACTACAGGTATAGCAATGGGTGCCAAGTTTGCACCGAGTGTGGCCAACGCGTTCATGGCCCAGTGGGAGGAACAATCTATACACACGGACACCCCACCAGAACTCACGCTATACAGAAGATACATCGACGACGTCATCATAATATGGAATGGCAAAAGAGAAGCACTAGAACAATTCCTAGAAAAACTCAATCGAAATGAAAAGAACATACACTTATCATGGAATATAGATGAAAAAACTGTGGAATTCCTAGATTTACAAATCAGTCTGGAACAAGACAAATTAATCACCAAAATATTTTTTAAACAAGTGGACACCAACAGTTATCTATCCTTAAACAGTTGCCACCACAAAACGTGGCTATATAACATACCCAAGGGACAATTAGTCCGAATAAAAAGAAACTGTACGAATGATAACGACTATAAAGAACAGGCTAAATTCATAGGATCCAGATTCACAGAAAAAGGATATGAACCCACTTGGATACAACAACAAATAGAAGAAGTCAATGGGATGGATAGAACAAAAATGCTGGAAAAGAATTCAAGAACAACATTCCACCAAGAAGCACCAAGCCTCATCTTTGACTACAGTGTACAATATAAACAGGTATCACGCATAATCCAACGATATTGGCATATTCTTCGGAACGACAAAGATTTGAACCAAATACTACCAACAAAACCAAACATTATATACAAGAAAGCACCAACGGTGAGAAATATGATAGTTAAATCAGTTATAGAACCTCCAAAAGAAGCAACATACTCCTTTTTTCCAGGCAAAGGATTTTATCCGTGTAGAAACTGCTATGCATGCAGCCATGCAAAGAAATTCCAAGGCAAAAGACAAGAATTCACATGTACTACAACACAGCAGTCATACAAAATTAAAGACTTTGTAGGATGCCACACAGAGGGGGTAGTTTATGTACTTCAATGTAGTTGCCAACTACAATATGTAGGAAGAACCAAAAGAGCTCTCAAAGTAAGGATTAAGGAACATATCCAAAATATTTTAAAGGGAAATCCCAAACACAATGTATCGAAACATTTTGCGATAACACATAACCGAGATCCTTCACACCTCCAATTTTGGGGTATTGAAAAATATAAAGGTGCATGGAGAGGCAGCCACAAAATTAGAAGCATAAGCCAAAGAGAGTCATATTGGATACACACTCTACGTACACTTACACCTAGGGGCATGAACGTAGAGTTTGATTTAAACTGTTTTTTAAGTAATTTTTAATTTTTATGATCTTGTTTTGAACGATTTTATTGGTATCAACTATCTTTGTAGGTGTAATATAATTATGCATTTCTATTTATCTTTCATCTAATATTTAACATAGTATATCTATGTACTAGACTAGTATTCACCTCAATATATATTTGAATATGTGTACTAATTAATTATTCCAACAACACTATTCGAATTATAGTTATATATATATTGCAACTATGATATGAGGACTGAGACGCCTCCTTGGGAACTCAGGTATCGACTGACGGTCCCTATCATCATGTCGTTCATAACACTCCCATTGCAGACAGTAACATGGCGGACAACAATACTATCCCTTTCATAAAAGGTCCGCCACCTACATGACCTGATTGGTATTAAGGCCGGATACAATTCCAAAGACTACAAGAAAATTCAAGTTAGACTTACTGGTAACTTGTTTTCCTTGAGTCTTTCAGGACAGCACTTGAGAGAGAGTGACTCCTCCCCTTGCCAACAGGAAACACCTCTTCCACCAAACTTTAAAAGGAGGCTCCTTTCCACATCTTGTCAGTAGTAGTAGAGAACCTCCGGCCCCAAACTGGAACACATAATCGAGATATGATTAGTCACAGTATATATATGTAAAAACAATAGGGCGGGATGCTGCTGTCCTGAAAGACTCAAGGAAAACAAGTTACCGGTAAGTCTAACTTGAATTTTCCCTTATCGTCTTTCAGGACAGCACTTGAGAGGATAAGAGAGACTTACCCCCCTAGGGAGGGACCACAGCCTGCAGAACCTTTCTGCCAAAAGCCTGATCACCTGCTGATGGGAGATCCAGTCTGTAATGACGGACAAACGTTAAGTAGCTTGACCACGTAGCCGCCTTACAGATCTGATCTGGGGTGGCACCAGCTCTTTCTGCCCATGTAGTGGCCTGGGCTCTTGTTGAATGAGCCCTAATTCCCAGCGGGGAAGATAAACCCATTTGAGAATAGGCTACAGAAATAGCTGTCTTAAGCCATCTAGCCAATGATGCTTTTGATGCTTGTTGGCCTTTCTTGTTTCCAGAAAAAAGAACAAATAATGAATCTGAAACTCTAAACCCTCCTGTTACTTCCAAATACTGTAATAGGATACGTCTTACGTCTAAATTGTGAAACTGCTCTTCCTTTGCACCCGAAGGGTTAGCAGAAAAGGTTGGTAGAGTAATCTCCTGAGACCTGTTACTAAAGCTTGCCACTTTTGGCAAAAACCCCGGATCTACTTTAAGGACAACTCTATCAGGAAAAACTGACAAAAAAGGCTCTTTTACTGATAGGGCGTGCAGTTCACTAATCCTTCTTGCTGAAGTAATTACGACCAGAAAAATAGTCTTCAAAGTTAAATTCTTTAGGGATATGGCCTGTAAAGGCTCAAATGGTTCTTTTGCCCGAGCCTGCAGAACCACCGAGAGATCCCAATTTGGGAAATGCTTCACCGGGACCGGTCTAGACCTGGAAAGTGCTTTGAAAAATCTCATGATCAGAGTTTCTGAAGATAAGGATCTCTCCAGATAAACTCCCAAGGCGGCCACCTGCACCTTAAGAGTGCTGACCGCCAGATTCTTGTCTGCACCGTTTTGCAAGAACTCCAGCACTGAAACTAGATCTTTAACCTCCCTATGTTCAGAATGACAGAAAGAAACATAGACTTTCCATACTTTGGCGTAAATATCCCTGGTTACCTTTTTGCTACTGGAAAGCAACATCATAGTTAAACGTTCAGAAAAGCCTTTGCTTCTCATTAACTGCTCCTCAGATACCAGGCCGTGAGTTTTAACCTGCCTACATCTGGATGATGCACTGGCCCCTGAGTCAACAGATCCTGACTGAGCGGAAGATGCCAACATGGTTTGATTGCCAACTGAAGAATCGTGGAAAACCAAGCCCTCTTTGGCCAATATGGAGTAATCAAAATTATTGATACTCTCTCTTCCAGTATTTTCCTCAACACTAGAGGGATTAACCTGAATGGAGGAAAAGCATACCCTAGGTGAAAATCCCATGGATGTGCCAGAGCATCTATCCCCTGAGAGCAAATGTCTCTCTGAAGGGAGAAAAAATTTGGGAGCTGCGTGTTTTGTTTTGAAGCAAACAGATCTACCTGCGGAAGGCCCCAAACACTGGTGATTAATGCAAACACCTTCCTGTTCAGACTCCACTCTGATTCCTGAACTTTCTGTCGGCTCAGATAATCCGCTACTTCGTTCAATGTGCCTTTTAGATGGACTGCGGATAGAGACAGTAAGTGGTTCTCCGCCCACTCCAGAATCTCTACTGACAGTAAGTGAAGAGCCCTGCTTCTTGTGCCTCCCTGTTTGTTCAGGTAGGCTATGGCCGTGGCATTGTCTGACAAAATCTGGACATGGCAACCTATGAGGTTTTGAGAGAAAAAAGCTAATGCTAGAGCAACCGCTTTCAGCTCTCTCCAATTTGAGGATTTTTGGGCCTCGAACTGGGACCATGTTCCCTGCGCTAGGGCCTGACCCATGTGGGCCCCCCATCCCTGCAAACTGGCGTCTGTTGTGACCACTTTCCCGGTCGGAAAAGACCAAAGAAGACCTCTTTGCAGAACCACCTGACTTTTCCACCACCAAAGTGAACGTTTGACTCTGGTGGGAATCTTTACTTTTGTATCTAAACTCTCCGTCCTGTGGTTCCATGTCCTTAGAAGGAACCTCTGGAGAGTCCTGAAATGCAGCCTTGCCCATTGGATGGCTGGCATGGAAGAGGTTAATGTCCCCAGAACCGACATAACCTTTCGGACTGAAATCAGTTGATTTGTTTGTAGTGTCGTTATTACCCTTTGGACCTTGATCTTTTTCTCTTCTGGGAGAAAAATCTTTTGCTCCACTGAATCTATCAAATAACCCAGAAACATTACTTGCTGAGCTGGGCTGAAATTTGATTTTTGAACATTCACTATCCACCCTATTGACTCCAAATGACTGTGGGATTTGTTCAAATCCTCCTGCAACTTTTCCCTGGATGGGGCAAAAAAGAGGAGGTCGTCCAGATATGGAATTACCGCAATCCCCTGGAGTCGAAGAGGGGCAAGAGCTTCTGCCATTATCTTCGTAAAAATACGAGGAGCTGACGACAGGCCGAAGTGAAGGGCCCTGAACTGAAGATGTATAATCTCCTTGCCCATATTCACCGCAAACCTCAGGAACTTCTGGGACTGAGGTGCTACAGGAATATGAAGATAAGCATCCCTCAGATCGATTGATGCCATAAAACAATCTTTTGTCAGAATGCTTCTGACCGTGAAAATTGAGTCCATACAAAACTTTTTGTATAGGACTGACCTGTTCAGGGGTTTTAGGTTGAGGATAAGACGGAAGTTTCCGGATGGTTTTCTTATCAGAAAGATGTGAGAATAGAAACCCTGACCCTGTTCTTCTGGGGATACTGGTATCACTACCCTCTGGTGCCTCAGATCCTTTAAAAGGTTCTTCATGGCCAGAGCCTTTGTTAGATCCCTTGGTAGGTTTGTTACAAAGAATCTTTCTGGCGGGCGATCCGAAAACTCTATCCTGTAACCTTGGGACAGCATGTCCAAAATATATAGACCTTCTGTCATGCTGGCCCAAAGGGGAAGGAAACCTTGAAGCCTTCCCCCCACCGGTACGCACAAGTCATTGCGTTTTACCGGAGGCTGCAGGAGGATGGAAAAGGACATTTCCTTTTCCCTTTCCCTTCTGCGATGCCCAATTTTTTCTTTTCTCCTGGGGGTTGTTTTGTTCTTGAGCCCTTTGGGAACGAAAAAAACGTTTAACTGGCTGTTTTTTCTTTTTGATGGGAAAAGACTTCTTTTTATCCGCTGTTCTATCTAGAACCGCATCTAAGTCAGGCCCAAAAAGCAAGTCACCCAGGAACGGTATCCCACACAGCTTGTTTTTGGATGCCGCGTCCCCCGGCCAAATTTTCAACCACAAAGCCCTTCTGGCTGAGTTGGCCAGGGCAGCAGATCTAGCTGTCATTTTAATTGATTCCGCTGATGCATCAGATATAAATGCGACAGCGGCCGACAGAGTTGAGAATGAATCCAAAATCTCTTGTTTTGGTGAGTCTGCTGAGATATGGGCCTTAAGTTGCTCTAACCAGAACTCCATATTTCTGGATACCACTGTAGTTGCCATAGCAGGTTTAAGATTTCCCATGATAGATTGCCAAGCCCTTTTTAGAACCTGGTCCATCCTTTTATCCATGGGATCTCTCAATACCCCCATGTCCTCGAATGCCAAATCTGTAGACCTCGAGACCTGGGAAAATGCGGCATCTAGTTTGGGGTTTTTGTTCCAAACCGCCGCTGGATCTTCATCAAAAGGGAAACGCCTTTTTAAGGCTTTGGGAAAGAAAGGCTTTCTCTCTGGCTCTGCCCATTCTTTCTTAATAGCTTCAGAAATAACAGAGTGCACTGGGAAATTGCGATTTTTGTGCTCGCTAAGCCCTGCATACATTTTATCATGCAGAGATAACTCCTTTCTTTCCTCCTCCAGACCCAGTGTGGTATAGATTGCTTTTAACAGGCCATCTACCTGTTCTAAAGACTATTTAAATCTTGAAGGTAAATTTTCTCCTTCCTCACCCTCATCAGAATCCTCAGATTGAGAGGGTGAATGTCCCTCTGGGGTAGGAGATGCCTCAGTCTCCAACGCCGGGACTATAAGTGAGCCTTGGGAGGACTGTGAGGTAGTAGGCTGACTCAGGGATGGGTTTGCTAGGGAAGAGCGAAATGATTGAATAGTCGCATCAAGTTCTTTTTTAACAGATGCAATCAAGTCGCTGCAAGCGGAAGAAGCTTATTCTTTAACTAGCAAATCAATACAAGCTTGACATAACGTCTTCTTCCATCCTTCAGGTAGCTTGGATTTACATGAAGGACATTTTCTTTTTGCCACTGGATCAGAGCTCTTGGCCTGCCATGAGACAAAAGAAGAAACCATCCCAATGAGACAACCTGTCCTATACCCAAGGATGCTCACCACAGGTGCACAGTAAGAACTAAACTGCCTTATGTGCCCAGACAGGCCCCTGCCACCGGGGGGGGATTAGAGAGAGAGAGACCCCACAGTACAAGGAGGACAGTATACAACTGCCCCTTACCTGGGCCTTGCTGGTGCCTGTGCCTGTCCCACTTGCTGCCGCCATCGATTCCATCGAGGAGCGCTTGCTGTGTTTGTGTGGCTAAACGCCGGTTCCAGACTCCAATAGCGCCTGTGCGCCGGACCGGAACCGCTAAATAAGCACCAGCCCCATTCCTCCCCTTTCCCTCTGCGATTTCCGGCGGAAATGACGCCGCACGCCTGTTCCGTGGGCTCCGCCCCCTCCGGATGCCTCACTTCCGGCGGATGGAGCCCCGCTGCCATCCCCAAGATGGCGGCGGTGCAATAAGCAACAGGCGGTGGACCTGAGAAAAAAACACAGTAAACGGCCACCGCCTGTCTTGCCGCCGCCTAGGAGCGATGCCCACGACAGTCGGACTCACCCTGAGCCCATATGAAGAGGGAGAGGGAGCCCAGCCAGCAGCACTTCACCTCAGCTGTGGAATGGGAGGAACAGCTCTCATGAGGTAAAAAAAGTGTTTGATGAAAAAAAACAGGAAACCTGAGCTCCCAGGACAGCACCTGAGAGCCCTGACTTCCCCACAAAGTGTTCCCTCCGGAGGAAACACAAAAACTGACAAGATGTGGAAAGGAGCCTCCTTTTAAAGTTTGGTGGAAGAGGTGTTTCCTGTTGGCAAGGGGAGGAGTCACTCTCTCTCAAGTGCTGTCCTGAAAGACGATAAGGGAAAATGGCCGATATGCAGTATCATTTTTAGTTTCAATTCTTTATTTAAAGATGAAACAACACTATTACATTTATTCCCCGGATACATCAACATTAGCTTTGACAAATTTCACATTTGTAATCACCAAGAGAAATAGGATAGAACTAGAGTTCGTACAATACAGCGTTCTAGATTAGACTTGACTCTCCTTTATATGGCCGTAATCTTGCATACATTGCCACCTGCAAGATGGCCGCGATAGCACAAGCGCACTTTAACAGTATAAAAATGGCCGCTAAGAAGACCATTAACAATATAAGGGCACTGTACCACAACAAAAATGGCCGTCACACAACTTCCGGTATCGTCATATAAAAGACATCCCTCTCGGACCAATCCGGTTCCCCAGTTGAAGTCACGAGCGGTGACGTAACGCGTAGGGCGTGGCCGAGAACAGACGAAACCGGAAACCAGTAAGGAGGCGCCTCAGACGCCGCTCCTCAACCTTTTTACTGTTTATGCTGTTTTTAACCATTTAAAATGTAAGAGACCACCCATATATTTTTAATAAATAGCTATCTTTTATCAACATACTACACTATTGGAGGCATCTTTTCTCTCCCCTTCCTGTTTACACCACCGGATTGGTGGAGCCCAGGTGGGCAACCCCTCTTTGTTCCCATATCTGATAGGTGCTTTTAACCAGAAGAACCGCTACAGCACCAGAGAAGCCGTACCTCAATGCCATTATACCACAAAGAACCTGTTTTTGATGCCCATATTTATTTCATCTAAGGTGAGAGTCCAGAGAGCCCGGTGTCACCGGATCACTAATTTCAAGATCATTATCACTACCCAGCTCCACCAAACGATCCCAGTGGAATAGCACAATATAAACTTTTAAATATTGATGCACAATACTATCTTTCCTTTTATTTTATTTTTAATATTGATGCACGACAGCACTTTTGATGATTATTTATTGCACTATTGAGCACCTTTATGATGTTGCACTTATAGAATTTTTCTCATTTATTTCTTAATTGTATGCATTATATTTTGGGGTGATAGATTTTCAAGCGCGAAATCACTTTATTATTATTACAAGTGAGTCCAATAGACGGGGATCCCACATCCGAAGTTTATCCACCTCAACCCGCATGAGAGGGAAGGGGAAGAGCGAGATGTGAAGGGAACATCCAGACTCCAGGTACAGCCAGGTGACAAAGTTATGCGCTTACCAGAACAGATGGACCTCCTCTATGGCAAGGTCATACGCACAGGCAGATACAGCCCTCTGCAGGGACAGATGCACTCCCACGTCAGGATCTCCGGATATCTGTAATGTTCCTAGGGCAGGCGGGTCAATCTAGAAGAAACTCACTGGTCCAGGGGGCTGTGAGTGCAGAAAAACTCCAATGGTGTAGTATGGATAAAAAAGCCTTTATTGCTCAAACACACTGAGAACACTCCATAAAAACATGTTAGAAAAGCCGGCAAGTAAAAAACAGTAACGAACACCCGTGTGCAATACAAACATGGGGCGTACGACTTGATGGCGTGTAGGGCGTAGCTACGCCCTACATGTTTTGTCATAAATGAAGCCTTCAAAAGGGGCCCAGCCGGAGTTCGGAGATGGCAGCTGACAAGGTTTCTTTAATGTCAGCGGCAATGGTCCTCAAGTCCTGGATGTTTAATTGCGGTTGGGGGAAGGACCTCTATCTCTCCCTGCCCTGTAGTGTCCACTGAGTGGGGAGCGGGCAACGATCCAGTCAGATGCTGGGAAGCGGCCTGTGAGTGACCGTGGTGGGAATGTGCCATATTGCCCCTCTGTGCCCAGAACATTTCGGGGATATTATAGCTTAATCCCCCGGTTTGTTCGCGGGGGGAGCGGGAGCGTGATGCTGAGGAGTTGCGGGAAGCCGTTTCCCATGATTTGTCGGCAGGTTGAAGAGAGGTAACCTCCGGTGTTCAACAAATTCAGCTTGCAGCGGGAGGAGCTCAGGAATTACACGGCCATCTTCATGTCAGGTCAAACTACGCCCCCTCGAGATATCCTTTCTTTGTGCGATAAGTTGATGGGTAAATGATCCCGATAGTCAATCTGGGAAGTCAACTCTTTGACAAATGTCTCAACCGGGGCATAAGTGGTAGGTGGTACTGATTTAGATTTTACTTGCAAGCCCAACAATTTGCAGTCTAATGAGTCACCCACTGGATCCCCTTGCATATATGGTTTATGAAATAAGTGCTCTTTGCATCTAATGTTGCGGAACAGTCTATAAAGATCTTGATCTAATTTAAATGTATTTAAATGGCTTTTAGGACAAAATGAAAGACCATGATTAATCAGTCTCCTACCTCCTCTGGCGACAGGACCCATCTTGAGATGTTACGAATCAGGTTTCTTGTGCCCGACCCCGACTGCCTCGTGTGTTGCGAGACCTCTCTGTGCCCGCTGAATCCTCTCTGTTCAACCGAGAGCGAGTCTGCATCCGAGGATATCTTCCACGTCGGCCTTGATGTAAAAAATTAGACGAGGAGTCTGTATCTATATTAACTGAGGAGTTATGAGAAATCTCACTCCACGTTCCTCCATACTCAGAACGACTACGTCGGTTATATGGGCAGGGCCATCTATACACCTGCAACTTCTTGTAGAATTAGAGGCACAGAGGAAGTAACCCATCCTATTTTTTGGATTAAATACTCCCTGTGAGTAAGTTACTTCAATATGATGGAAGCGAGTGGATCCACTTTTTCATTTACTCAGGAAGAAGCTTCACAGATTATGTCTCAAATATCTGGATCGAGAAATTTTCTAATTGGGACTACATCCATACACAATACCCATACATGGAAGAAAATGCAAAAAAAGCACACGTCTTTGGAATTACATGGATTAACTCTTGCTGGGTACCATCGGGTACAGAGGATCCCGAGAGGTCTACGGGTGAGATTGACTCCTATATTATTTAATGATAATGAGGAATACAAAAATACCTTTATGCAAATTCTCAATAAGTGCTCATAAAGAACTTGCTGTTTTATCTGAACAATTGAAAAGAGTGGAACAGGATCTAAAAACTTCTGTGTGACGGCTAAAGATTTTATTACACTTAAAGAATCCGTAGATTTAAACACCAATAGACATCGATCTGATTTAGAAGAAAAAGGAACAAGTTTGATCGTGACATTGAGGACTATGAGAGGAATCGGGTGTATAGATGGCCCCGCCCATATAACCGACGTGGTCGTTCTGAGTATGGAGGAACGTGGAGAGAGATTTCTGATAACTCCTCAGCTAATACAGATACAGACTCCTCATCTAATTTTTTACACCAAGGCCGACGTGTAGGATATCCTGGGATGCAGATTTGCTCTTGGTTGAACAGAGAGAATTCAGCAGGCTCAGAGTGGTCTCGCAACATACGAGGCAGTCGGGGTCGGGCACGAGAAGCCTGATTCATAACATTTCAAGATGGGTTCTGTCTCCAGAGGAGGTAGGACTGATTAATCGTTGTCTTTCATTTTGTCCTAAAAGCCATTTAAATACATTTCAATTAGATCAAGATCTTTATAGATTGTTCCACAACATTAGATGGAAAGTGTACTTTATTCATAAACCATACAAGGGGATCCAGTGGGTGACTCATTAGACTGCAAATAGTTGGGCTTGCAAGTAAAATTTAAATTGGTACCACCTACCATTTATGCCCCGGTTGAGACATTTGTCAAAGAGGTAACTCGAGAAGTCAAAGAGTTGACTTCCCAGATTGACTATCGGCGATCATTTACCCAACAACTTATCACACAAAGAAAGAATATCTCTGCGTGAACGATGATGTGATAGTGAAACCCGCTGACAAAGGGGGAGTGGTGGCCATCATGGATCCACAGTTGTATGAGCAAGAGGTCAATAGCCAATTGAATGATCAATTAGTACATAAAAAAGTGACTTATGATTCAACTTGGTCCATAAGGAAACAGCTTGAATGTATTCTTAAACCTGCACTTAAGGAAGGAGTTATCACCCAGGACCTTTTTGAGTTTGTGTTGCCTAGCCACACAAGGATTCCTGTCCTGTATACCTTGCCTAAGATCCATAAGGACAGCCAATCTCCTCCCGGACGTCCCATTGTCTCGGGGAGAAACCCCGAGACCCCCCCCCTAGCGAGAGACACTAAATCATACCTTAGAGATACTAATGATTTTTTGTACAAATTGAAGGATGTTTCTGTGTCAAGGGAATGAGTTGCTGGTCACCTAAGATGTTAGCCTGTACACATCCATCCCGCATTCAGTTGGGATCGGTGCGGCTATGAGATTAATCAGGGAGAGTGAGAAATTCCCTGAGGCACAAATGCTAATGTTTGAAAAATTATTTCAGATTGTTTTGTCTAATAACTACTTTTTTTTCAAGGACCAGTTTTTTATGCAGCTCAAAGGAGTTGCTATGGGCTCTAATGTTGCACCGCCATATGCCTGTGCTTTTATGAATGATTTTGAACATCGATACATATTTTCTCATGATTAATTTAAAACTCATTGCGCCACCTGGTGGCGCTCCATCGACGATATTTTTGTCATATGGCGGGGCAACATTGAGTCTTTGAAAAGATTTCATGCAATGCTTAATGATTGTTGCCATGAAATTCAATTTAAAATGAACTTAGGTGGGAAGTCCGTTCCTTTTTTAGACACTAGGATCTATATAGAGCAGAGTCGGGTGGAATCTGATCTATATACAAAATCTACGGATCGGAATCAACTGTTGTCATTTGACAGTTTTCACCCACCGCATGTCTTTAGATCCATTGTGAGGAGTCAACTCTGTAGGGTAAAACGTATTGTTGGTGACGTGACTGTAAGAAAGATAAGACTGGAGGAGATGTGTCACAAGTTTAGAGAATGGGGATATCCTGATAACATCATAGCACAGGAGTACAGGAAACTTCAACAGGAATGAGAAGAAGGTAGTTACAAGTATACATAAACGCGAGGTGAGAAGATTACATTTTATTTTCCAATTCCATAGCTACAGCAAGGATATCTTTAGAGTTATCAAGAAGTACTGGCCATTGCTCAGACGACCTACCCTCAGATAGAAGGGTTTCAACAGTTACCAATGAAGGTTTATAGGAGAAATAAGGCAATCAGAGACTCATTAGTAAGGTCAGAGTATCGGCCAAGGGAGCACCAGGTAAAAATTACATTTTTCGCAAAAAGAGAAATGGTTGTTTTGCTTGCCTGAATTGTATCAAGTGTAGTTTATTAATGAAAGGTGATCATTGCATTCATTCTGGCAATGGTGAAAAGATCACGGTGAAAGGTTTTCACACATGTCAGTCTTCCTATGTAATTTATATTCTAGCATGTCCTTGTAATGTAATATACGTTGGTGAGACCACACAGAAAATGAAAAAGATAGGATTGCCCAGCATCGTAGTACCATTAGACATAAACAGCCAGATTTGCCAGTTTCTAGGCATTTTCTTGAACAGGGTCACAGTGACTCAGATCTGAGATTCATGATTTTAGAGGAGGTACCTAGAGATCGGAGAGGGGGTGACAGGATATTAAAATTAAAACAAAGAGAAGTATGGTGGATAAATAAATTGAGGTCTCTGCACCCTTGCACCCTGAGGGAATGAATAGGGACTATGATCTATATCTTTTTTTTATAAGATTGTGAGAGGTATATTTCATGCTTCCTCACAGGCTGAATGGAACTATACAGGACATGAAATATGGAGTATATCCGGAGATGGACCATGGCTGATAGACAGTTTCAACGAAATATAGGGATTTGGTTTTTGTTTGGGTGTTTTTACTTTGTAATTTTTTTCCCCTTTTTTTGATCCTTTTATGTTTAGTTTGATCATTGTCTAATATAGGAATTCAATTTTGTCTCTTGCTTGAAGAGTTGAATAATTAGACGAACGATGGGTATATGCTTAATGTCTAGACTAAGCTTGTAGGAGAATCTAGGTTTGCTAACAGGTTAAAATTTTCAATTGTAGTGGTAATGGAATTAAGGGGACACACCTGTGAGGCTACACCCTGTAGTGTTGGTATAAAAGTATGTGGTTATAAGTAGATCATTGCACGAAGCCTGATGAAGAGCATGGCATACTCGTAACTCTACAGTAGCAGCATGTAATTATTTATGCCTTGAAGAGCATTTGGTATAAATACTATTTTGCATTGGAGAACGCGTCCCGTCGGTTTTATATTATATATATATATATATATATATATATATACACACACACACACACACATATACTAGTCTGACTGTATATATGTGTATATACATATATATACACACACATATACATATATATATCAAATACACTGCCACTAACTAACATGCCTGCCTAAGCTAGCTCAATCTCTCTATCTCTGTCCACTATAACACATTATACGGGCACCTTATATAGTGTGGGGCGTGGGCTTGATTCCCCTGAGCCATGATTTAGCCAATTATGGCTCTCGCTGAGGAGCGTGCTGTGATTGGCCAAAGCATGCAGGTCAGGTGTATGCTTTGGCCAGTCATTATACAGTAATGCACTGTGGTCTTACAGTGCATTATGGGGCGCTCAAATTTGCTGCAAAAGCTGCATAAAATTTGCTGTTCGGCGAACAGGCAAACACCCGTTGTTTGATTCGAACTTACGGTCGACTCGAACTCTAAGCTCATCCCTACAAATATTATAAGACATTAAACATCCAAAAATCTACCAAAAACTAAAATATAAGGATCAGCTGCGCTAACCTTTCAAAATAACACTTTAAAATAAAAAAATAATCATTTGTATTTGACTATTAAAACAATAGCATCATTTTACAATATGCCCACCCATTGATGTCCATAGCAAAGTATTCATCTCTTTCGGAGGCGAACTGAGGGCCCTAGCCTAGGTCTCTTTGATGTCCTCTTTCTTTCCCCCCAGCTTCCTCTTTCTTTTCTTTTTCTATCCTCTCTTGATGCCCTATTTCAACTCGAACGTGAAGGTTTTTTACTTCTTGGCCTCTTGTCTGAAGCAAAAGAATAAGTTTTGGGTAGTGGAAAACCGAAAACAGGCACCACATCCCTGGAAATAGAGAATTTCAAGGATACAGGAAGTGGGACTTTTAAGGTGCCAATTGAAAAAAAAAAACAACATATTTTAAAAAAATTTACATTTTATTTGAATAACAATATGTTTAAAAGAATACATTCAATAATCAATTGTATAAAATGTCATACACCATTGCAGCCACTTGTACTCAACATGTTTCACTCAAAAGAGCTTCTTCAGGAGATTTATAGTGCTGCATGAGGTTTAATAATGCAAAAAGAATACATATCATTGATAACAATGAGATATTATTACAATATAGTTACAGTAATTATTAATTTTTACATTTCCAAAATTCACATGTGAATTATTATCAGGCAGAGAGGAAAAACCTACAAATCAATCTAAAATCAATTCTTAAGACGATCAAACAAATCTTCCAAAATCTGGGTCAAGACCAAACGTTGCAACCATAGGGAGAGAAGACTTCTTTAAAACGATATAAAGAAAGTATTTTAAATAACGTTAAGTGAAATGTCACTAATACCTGATATAAACATATCGTCCAAATGTCAGAAATTACCTTAGTCATCTGGATATTTAGATCTGACCAATGAATTTCTTCATTCATCAAAAGAAACAAGTCAATGAATACTGGAATTCATGAGGAAGCCACCCGCAAGAGAGGGAGAAGTATCCAGCAGTGGTGAATCTCACTGTTGTATAAAATTTAAAGGCTCAGAAGCAACCTTCCAGCAACAGTCCTACAAAGGAAAAGCAAAAAAAGTTGTATATAGTGTATATATTATATAAAGATAATCATTTCATGAGGCACAAGCAAGCCACAGATTATTCAGCAGGAAGGGTCAGACATACAATCCATCCTCCTCCAGGAGTAACAAAAGGCCTGTCTGGTCCTAGCAAATGCAGCCCCTTCCAACTGACAACAGTGGCCCACTTGTCCACATTTGGTCCCCATAGTTAAGCAATGAATTGTTCTATACTTACAAGTCCAAGACTGGAAGCAGAAAAAAGCCCCAAGAAACGATAAGGAGTGAGAGAAGAGGCTAACGACCTCTCTCACAAATCCTCCATCAAAAATGGTGACAGAACGCCATGAATTATATCTCTCCCCGTCCCGTCTGCGTCTGATGTCATCGGCGGGGCGAAGATGTGGTGATGGTGCCATTGCGCATGCGTGAATCCAAGCCGGCGGATGTGACGTCATACGCACATCGTGAAGACGCACATCACCATCTTGGAAAGTCCACTGCCCATATGACACAATAAGGGATGGACCAAAAGATTTGCGGTCCGCCTCTCAGCGCCACTGGACGGGAAGGGAAAAAAAAGACAATATGGAGAGAAAACTGCAATCCGATCGTCAAGAATGAAACATTTCCCCACAGGCAGGCGTCAAATGACACCCAATAGGGCTCAAGTTTTAACAAAGGTGATTGGTCAAACACCTTGCAAACAAGTGCCCAGGGAGTCCGTATGGTTGCTAAAGCCAAGACCCCAACTTATCTTTACATATCGTTTCTACATAGTTTAATGGGACTCCATACAAGGTACAATCTCAGATTTATTAAAGGGAAGGAATTTTCGTCTCGGCCTGAAATGTACATAAAATGAAATTAAAAGCAGTACAAGAGTCAATATATTTAAAGTAATACATAAAATAACACCAATTGCTTTTATAGCTATATTAGCCTAAACCAATTTGAATCTGTCTACTGGAATGGATTGAGCGAAGCGGACTAAGAGGAAACAGAAAGCAGAGCCATATATAAAAATGGCTTGTAACTGAAGGCATCATTTAATCCAGGGGGTTTCAAAGCTGACAGGCAGTGAATCCAGCGGGCTTCCCGCTGCAATAGCAACCTGTCATTATCCCCTCCTCTTTCATTTAGTGGTAGGTATTCTAGACAAAAAAAAATGCATTTTAGACAGATCAAATTTATGGAATAAAATTCCTACTAATGGGTGTTTCCATCTTTGACTTTGAAACCAAGGAAACATGGTCACGTATACAGTGAAAAAATGGCTTTTCGTCTTTCCCACATAGAATGCTCCACAATCGTTTAACATAATGTACACCACTTCTATTGATTGTCAATTGGCCAAAAATCTAGGTTTAAATATATGTTCATTGGGTAATGTGAGTTCCTGGGCTTCATAAATGAATCTACAGAGGTTGCATTTCCCACAGGGAAATGTTCCCTTGCATTTGTCCCGTTTTACTGTTTTGGATTGATAATGGCTGTGGACCAGACCATCCCTCATTGACCTTGATCTTTTAAAGGTTATCTCAAGGTAGCTTTTTAGATGTTTTGATACTGTCTCATCAGCCATTAAAAGATACCAATATTTTTTCATTATTTCACTAATTTGTTTGACCTGAGAAGCGGGTAATCAATTTTACCCCCACCTCATGTTTCTTTTATTTTTATCATGAATCAGATGCACCCAGTTTTGATTTTTAGCTCGGTTATAGGTTTTTGTAAGGCATTTTCTGCTGTACCCTCTTTCTTGAAGGCGCAGCTGTAGTGCCTTAGCCTCCTTTTCAAAGTCTATATCTCTGCTGCAGTTTCTCCTTATCCTCAAATATTGACTATAAGGGATGCTCATCAACAACGGAATAGGGTGAGAGCTATCTGCATGCAGGATAGAATTTCCACCAGTTGACTTACGGAATAGTGTAGATCCAAGGCTGCCATCTTGATTCACAAAAATTGTGATATCCAAAAAGTTCATGGTTTCCTGATGGAAATCCAATGTAAATTTCAGATTAAACTCATTTTGTTTAAGGGTTTCAAATAAGATGAACAATTCGTCTTGTGTCCCTGTCCATGTAAAGAAAATGTCATAAATAAAACAATGCCCAATTAGTATCTTATTAAGGAACTCCTGCATATCCGCCATATAATAAAGGTTCCGCTCCCACCCCCACAGGTACAGGTTGGCATACGATGGGGCACATTTGGTCCCCATCGCCACCCTCTGCACTTGGAGGTAGTGGGAGCCACCAAAGAGAAAAACATTATTCGTCAATATGAAGTGAAGAAGGTCAAGAATGAACCTATTGTAGGGTCCAGATGTTCTCTCACGTTCCGAAATGAAGCCCTCCACAACGCCAACCCCCATCTCGTGGGGGATGGAGTTGTAGAGGGCCTCCTCATCTATTTCTACCAACCAAGCTCCCTCAGGGATATGCATCCCATCTATTGTTTTGAAAAGGTCCATGGTATCTCATATGTATGAAGTTAGTGCCTCCACATGGGGACGGAGATAGTCATCCTTCAGTTGGCTGGCAGCCTCTGTGAGGCATCCATTTCCGGAGCCGATAGGTCGCCCTGGGGGATGGGTCATGTTCTTATGAATCTTGGGCAAGGCATGGAGCATGGGTGTTTTTAGAAATTCAATGTTTAGGAACTCCCAAGTTTTTTTATTTATCGAGTTTTTATGATATGCAGAACCTATCAGTTTTCTAAAACGTATAGCAATGTTATTCACAAACCCTTCAGATACCCTCTTTTACCAAATTCAGTTATTAAGAAGATCCATAATCATGGCTTCATATTGGGTGCGATAAATTACCACCAAGTTGCCCCCCTCATTCTTTTAAACATATTGTTTTTCAAATAAAATGTATATATTTTTTAAATATATTGTTTTTTCAATTGGCACCTTAAAAGTTCCACTTCCTGTATCTTTGAAAATCTTCTCTGAAGCAGACTAATCTTATGGACTGGACCTAGCAGCACATCCTGGTATCCTGGTCTGTGTCTCGCCAGTCACCTTACTCCTCCTCAGACAGTTATTGTTTACTTTGCAGCATTACCTTAATGTCTTACTTATTTAAGGACCCTATACATGTTTAAATGACATGCTTAAAGTGTTATTGGTGGCTGCATCATTGACTTGTAATTGTGCAATGGTCGTATTAACTTGTTTATTTATATTATTACTTGTACTTTGTGTTTTGAAAAATGTAAAAGAAAATCTATTGAAAATGAAACAAGATCCTCCTTTTTGCAGCAAATTGCTTCACATATTAGTAGTTAACCAATGTAAACAAAACAAAGTATATAACAGTATGTACAATATTATATTTAAAGAGGAACTGCAGTCTGCTCACATCACGTGTAACGAAAACATCTTTGCCATTCTGAAGCTTCCCTCCAACCACTTTGTATATTATTTTATATATACTGTGATTCTGTACTTGCCAAATATGCTGCAGAAATCTCCCTCCACTAAGTCTGGCTGCAACCATTTTAACTGTGTCAGCTGAAGCTGTTGCCTGTTCACTTCCTGGATTTACACACACACACCTCCAGTTCTGCAGCTCTCATTGGCCCTCCTATGACTCATCCCCCCTGCCTTCTTGGCTAACTCTCATGAGAGTGAGAGAGAGAGAGCTGTGCATGATGTCATAAGCCTAGGCTACTAACCATACAAGAAACAGGAAGTGAGCTGTATAAGGCATTTACTTGCAGAAAAAAAATATTTTACTATCCAAACAACAAAGGCAAAAGACTTAATAGATGGAAAGATGAAAAATGACCATTTTAATGTCAGTTTCTCCTACAACTTTATTGATTTAATAAATAATGTTGTTGTAAGAGTTGCTGTTGTTTTTATTAAAATAATAATTATTGTTGAGATGCATATTATGGTAAGAATTAAGTAGATTCCAAAAAAAGGAATACATTCAGTCACCAGTTATTTTATAGTTAGTTGGTGCGCATAGTTTCTTTTTTTATTGCAAGGGCACTTATGTGAGATATATTTGCAGTGAGTATGTACAAGGTCATTTCTGTTTCTCCGCCTTTCTGTTTCACGCTGAGATCTGTTCTGTAGGACTAGGACAGCTCCCTGCCAGTGCTCCTGTTGTTTCCTGATCGTCCCAACTGCCAACTATCCAGGTACCCCTGGCAGCTGCCCGGTGGTGTGTGCAAGCCTAGGATGTTTAAATACCCCTCTCCATGGCAGGTGCTGTGCAGCAGTTTGGAGAAGAGAGAGCAGGTAAGTGCAAAGAGTGCTGTGATGAGTGTGTTGAATAACCGTGGCCATTCAAGGCATGGCAAATATGTAATTGTAACCATGTTATATCAGCTAGTGTGACAAGGGACCAAGAAGTTTCAGGGGACATATCACCACATAACTTTTATGTAGCGTTACCTACCTTAGGCTGCAAACACAACAGTATCCAAAGTTCACTATGGGGGTTATTTACTAAAGCTGGAGAGTGCAAAAATCTGGTGCAGCTCCGCAAAGAAACCAAGAAGCTGATTGACTATTGACCATGTAAAGCTGCACCAGATTCTGAGTGTTCCAGTTTTAGTAAATCTCCCCCTATGCCTCTTTCAGTTTAAGCACCGTCCGTAATATTTTTTTTATTTGCACTAACATTCAGATTTTCAGGACTAGCTTTCAGGGTTTACGCCCATCTTCTAAGGTCCAAGAAGTACTCTACTTGAAACGTAGAAGGACGGAAACCTCAAAAGTTTGCCTCGAAAATCTGAATGTTAGCGCAAAAAAAAAAAAAAAAAAAAAAAGATCAGAATGTACTCAATTGCTTTTGTTGCAAGTGCAATAATGCAGTTACAATCGAAGCTTACTTGCAGATTCAGACCTGGCAATACAGCATTGCCAGGCAGATGCTAGTAGAGAGTTTGTCTTTGGGAAATTCAAAGTGTATCCAAAAATATTTTTTTCACTTAGGATAGAATAGCAAAGGGTCTATGGGAGAGATTTACTAAAACTGATGCACTCAGAATTTGGTGCAGCTGTGCATGGTAACCAGCTTCTAACTCTAGCTTGTTCAATTAAGGTTTGGCAACAAAACCTGGAAGCTGATTGGTTTCTATGCAGAGCTGCACCAGATTTTGCATGCTTCAGTCTTAGTTAATAACCGCCAATGTGTCCAGTAGGAAGTATCACCCTTTTTATTTTTCTTGGTGACCATTGTCAATGAGAATGGACATGTGAGGAAGTCCAAAATTTTGTGTTGTCACCAAAACAGGAATAGATGGGAAATCTTACAATGGTACTAGTGACAACTGTCTAAATGAGGATTTATCTTTACCTCCTGTTGTGCCTCCAAGACAGGAAGTGAAATGGAACACAGAAAAAAAAAAAAAAAAACTTTGTTTGTTTCAACCACACCCTGTTCTTTGTCAATGTTTTAGGTTTAGATATACTTTGATCTTTTTAGCTCTATATAAGAGAACAAGTGCAGCAGTGTTCATGACATGGCCCCTTGCACACAAAATTATTTACTGATGTTTACGTGCAGGATCTTGCCGGCAGAAAAATCCTGAGTAAAAACACTGTTTTATTTATGTTAAGACCTCGGACATGCACGTATATAGGCATGTAAATGTGCGTATATGTGTTTACACACATAATATTCTTCATCCTCTTCCTGCCAATGTTGCAAGTTTACACATATACACTCATATATACTAGTGTATAAGCATGTAAGTGTGTAAATTGCTGCAATAAAAAAAAAAAAAAGTTACATGACTACAAGTGTAGTTTTTTCACGTGTGTATGTGCAAGAGGCCTAATAATCAGGGCCGTCTTTAATATTGATTAGGCCCTGGGCAAACATTTTCTTGCACCCCCCCATTCTGAAACATACAAAGAAATAGCAGGTAGATTCAGATTCAGTTTACTGCAGCAGATCATGCAGCAATTGAAATTGGTTACCAGAGGTTACAGCCTATCCTTACTGCTCACCAGTTGCTAGAGGTTACTGCACATTATTACTGCTTGTTGATTGGTTGCTAGAGATCACAGCACATCATTACCGCTCACTGAGCAGTGGAACAATCCCAAATAATTGAGCAAGTAAAGTGGCACATTAATACAAATTCTACAGGAGAGGGTCAGAGATTGCAAACATACTACAGGAGAGTGTCAGAGACTGCGGACCTAATACAGGAGACAATCAGAAACTGGGGACATAGCACAGGAGACGGTCATAAACTGTGGACATAATACAGGAGATGGTCAGAGACTGCGGACATAATACAGGAGACAATCTGAGACTGCAGACATAGTACAGAAGACAATCAGAAACTGCAGACATACTACAGGAGACAATCAGAGACTGCGGACATAGTACAGGAGACAATCAATCAGAGACTGCGGACATACTACAGGAGACAATCAGAGACTGCGGACATAGTACAGGAGACAATCAGAGACTGCGGACATAGTACAGGAGACATTCAGAGACTGCGGACATAGTACAGGAGACAATCTGAGACTGCAGACATAGTACAGAAGATAATCAGAAACTGCAGACATACTACAGGAGACAATCAGAGACTGCGGACATAGTACAGGAGACATTCAGAGACTGCGGACATAGTACAGGAGACATTCAGAGACTGCGGACATAGTACAGGAGACAATCAGAGGCTGCGGACATAGTACAGGAGACAATCAGAGGCTGCAGACATAGTACAGGAGACAATCAGAGGCTGCAGACATAGTACAGGAGACAATCAGAGACTGCAGACATACTACAGGAGACAGTAATAGAACTTTCAGCAATGCACACCTTTACAGTTGAATGACACAGCTCAGGGTTTCAGGATAGCAGTCAGGCATTCTATTGGTGTATGGATATACCTGCCCAGCCATCCGGGGGCAGGGCTCCCACTCTGATCTCTGCTCATACTACAGTTGCTCCACCCCAAGCATACATGCTACATGGGGCGGGGTTTGGGCATCAATGGAGCTTGTGGCCCTGCCCCCTTTATACTGGCTCAGGAATAAAGAGGTCTGGGGGCAGGGCTCCCACTTCGATCACTACAGACGCTTTGTTCAGTATACAGGCTACATGGGGCGGGGTCAGAGCTCCCGGCCCCCTCTGCTGGCTTGCCTGGGAATAAAGCCTCTCGTGTCCTCTGTGCACTCTGCAATGCCGTCATCAGGGCCCCAATTCGTGGGTAGCGTGGGCTCAATCAACAGCTGCCTTGGGCCCCCCAACAAAGATTTGGCCCAGGGCAGGTGCCCCGTTTGCCCTGCATTAAAGATGGCCCTGCTAATAATGCAGGCTTCATTCTAATAAACAAAACAGAAGACACTCTGTTGTAAATACTCTTGGGTATTATAAAAAGCAAAAGGGGCCTAGTCTTACTTGTCCATTTTCATGCAGCTAAACAAATGCGTTTTGTTGCAGAAAAATGCATTTCACACAGAAATCTCATTCTTTTCTATGAGACTGGTTCCCATATAGGTGCAACTTAGCCTCCATCTAGTAGGTGGCGCTGTCCCACTGTACATCTGGAGCGGAGCCTTAAGAGGTTTAGTGTTCCTTTATAGCAGGGATATGCAATTAGCGGACCTCCAGCTGTTGCAAGACTACAAGTCCCATCATGCCTCTGCCTCTGGGTGTCATGCTAGTGGCTGTCAGAGTTTTGCTATGCCTCATGGGCCTTCTAGTTCTGTAACAGCTGGAGGTCCGCTAATTGCATATCCCTGCTTTATAGACTCTGTAGTTGCTACAGAAGTTGCAGCTGTCTGATTGGACACTGCAACTTCTGAAGACCTCTGATGGCCACCTTGGTGGGGGACTCTTCGTGTGCATCTGGAGCTTGTGGTAGGTGAGGGATGGATAGCCCATTTGTCAGAGAGAGTAAACCGATAGGGTTGCCACCTGTATGAGAATGACCCAGACAGTCCGGGTTTTGACAGTTGTGCCCGGGTTTCTGTCCTCCTGAAACCCGGACACAGCAGCATACCTCCAGTCCCAACCCTCAGGTATCTGTCCATGGGATAGATGATTGGAGCCAGTGCGGGAACTCCATGGGGGGTATCCTTGAATGCAGTGATAATTAATCCTGCCGGCTGCAGCTTTCTCTGCTGTCCGCTGTCCCCTTCTGCCTGCCTTCTCCCCCGTGGGGACAGCTAGGGGAGGGTGAAGTAGAGGAGGGGTCCTCTCTCCAAACCCACTCTCCTGCGTTCCATCTCGATCCTCATCACCCTGGAGAGAGCCGATCCCCAGAAACATTTGACTGCTCTCTCCATCCATGCTGGCTCTGACCCCTAAAGAGTGTCACTGCCCCTGACCCTTGCCCAGTCCGAGAGATGAGCGCAGAGTGACCCAACTGGGCAATCAGCAATATGGGGTGCCATCATAATGCTCCTCTTCCTGTGCTGCCGACTAAACGCCCGCCCAGTGGCCTCTCCTGTCTGCCCTGGGCCCTAGCAGCTGAGCGCTACTTCATCACATCACTCAATGTGAGTCCAGGGCTGGGGGCGAGGAAATAATAGGGTGAAGACACTATAAAATAATGGAGAGAAAGATCGTCATGAGGAGAAGGCGGAGGATGACAGTATAGAGAATCATGGAGATTATAGGAGAGTAGGAAAGTTATTATTGAGGATGATAAGGAAGGGGATGACAGTGAGGGGGATAATAATAATGGATGGTGAGGACAGAGACTGCAGGGATCATGTATAGTAATGGGGGAAATGATGGTGAGGATGATGACAGTAAAGAAGATGAAAATGATAAAGACATGTGATGAGGAATTGAGGATGATGATTATGGAAGGAGAGTAAAAAATGTGATAAGGATGAGGATGGTGATGACAGTAGAGAGGAAAATGATGAGGATGATGATAGAAGGATGAGGACAGGGATGACAATGTAAAGTAATGGGGTAAGTAATGGTGGGGATGATGATACAGAAAATAATGATAGGGATAAGTATAATGATGGTGAGGATAATGATGACATTATAGTGGATATGATAAGGGTGATAACAATAATGATGAGGATGATCGTGGTCATGACAGTAGAGAGGATAAAAATGAAGATGATAAAGGGGAAGATGGTGAGGATAATGGTGATAATGATGATGACAGTACTAAAATAACTAGAACCAATCGACTGTATTTTCCTCCTGCAGCAGCTAAATTCCAGCAGGAGGGAGAGGAGGAGAAGTCGGATTTCACTGGTGCAGCAGGAAAACACAGCCAATTTTTTTCTAGTGAATGCCAACCCCGCCGCCCCTTCTGTCCAGGTTCAACTGTTAACGCAATTTAGCTACACCCACTGTTCATGGTGGTGCTATGTTCGGCTTTGGCTTGAAGAAAAAGTGGAAACCCTATAAACAGAGCAGGGAGAGGTTCCTATCGCATAGTCAGTGTCGACGTAGAGTCAGTGCATGGACATCTTTTTCACAGTGGACATTCCAGCATTTCTTCAGCAGCATAGAGTGATGTTACAATACACCCCACCCCACCTGTAAAAACTGTCTTTTGGTACGTCAGGCCAGCCTAGTCATACTACTATTTCATAACATGGCACCATTACTGTCTGTCATAATGGAAGTTGTATGAACTACTAGCACTCTGTTGTCTGAGTAGTGGTTCCTAGAGAACTGCTTATCTCTATATAATAATACAAGTTATTGTACAACTCCAAGGACTGTGTGTGAAATCTCTCTGATTGGGTACCCCAGCCTTAGTCCCCTCCACACTGGTGCTGCAGTTTATTGTTTTTGGAAATAGAAACACTATGGGCTCATTTACGCCTACATAATGGCATTACAATATGTGCTGCATGGCATGCAATGCCAAGCTGCTGCTAACAAAGCAAACAGAATATTGGCATGCATTAACAAGGGGATTCATTCCAGAGATAAAACGATAATTCTCCCACTCTACAAGACTCTGGTCCAGCCACACCTAGAGTATGCTGTCCAGTTCTGGGTACCAGTCCTCAGGAAGGATGTACTGCAATCTACTCACTAGGGGGAGAAACTCTGGGGGAATCTAGGATGGAAAAGGACCTGGGGGTCCTAGTAGATGACAGGCTCAGCAATGGCATGCAATGCCAAGCTGCTGCAAGCAAAGCCAATAGATTATTGGCATGCATTAAAAAGGGAATTAACTTGAGAGATAAAATGATAATTCTCCCACTCTACAAGACTCTGGTCCAGCCGCACCTAGAGTATGCTGTCCAGTTCTGAGCACCAGTCCTCAGGAAGGATGTACTGAAAATGGAGTGAGTACAAAGAAGGGCAACAAAACTAATAAAGGGTCTGGAGGATCTTAGTTATGAGGAAAGGTTGCGAGCACTAAAATTATTCTCTCTGGAGAATAGACGCTTGAGAGGGGATATGATTTCAATTTGCAAATACCATACTTTTGACCCCACAATAGGGATAAAACTTTTTTGCGGAAGGGAGTTTTACAAGATTTGTGGCCACTCATTAAAATTAGAAGAAAAGAGGTTTAACTTGAAACTGCGTAGAGGGTTCTTTACTGTAAGAGCGGCAAGGATGTGGAATTCCCTTCCACAGGTGGTGGTCTCAGCGGGGGGTATGGATAGTTTCAAGAAACTATTAGATAAGCACCTCAACGACCACAACATACAGGGATATACAAAGTAATACTGACATATAATCACACACATAGGTTGGACTTGATGGACTTGTGTCTTTTTTCGACCTCACCTACTATGTAACTATATATGTAACACAGAACAGTGTAAATCCAACCTAGGTGGCCATGCATATTTTACATACAGCAGCAAGTGCAATGAGGCAAAATAAAATTGACAGTTACTTACCGGTAACTGTTTTTCTGGGATATCTTCCAGGACGGCACACCTGAGAGATGAGAGGCTCCTCCCTACAGGAAACACAATCGACAGCTGTTTTAAGTCCCCACCCTTCCCCTTGATCCTCAGTTTGTAGAGAAGTAACTCCTGAACCTGGTTCACAAGGGAAATCATTCCTCATAGGTACTCACCTTCTAGTGTTCTACCATTTTCCCTCCTCCAACGGGCGGGAAGTAGGCCTGCCGTCCTGGAAGATATCCCAGAAAAACAGTTACCGGTAAGTAACTGTCAATTTTCTCTTAGTCATCTTCCAGGACGGCACACCTGAGAGGATAATCAAGTACCTCAGGCCTACCTTAGGGTGGGACCACTGCAAGACCCTCTTGGCGGACCTTGGTTCTGCAGTGAGTTTTACCTCCACTCCATATGCTTGATGAAGGTATTATAGCTGGATCATGCGGCTGGTCTGCAGGTCTACTCCACCGATGTCCCTGCCTTCTCCGCTTCGGATGCAGGATCTAGGTGGAGTGGGCTCTTAAAGATGGAATCAGAAAACATGTTAAACTTGTAGGTTAGCAATGTTGCCTGTCTCACACATCTAACAACCATGGCCTATTGTGCCTGTAGGTGCTACTTAGAACCCCTAAAGATTAATCAGAGACCTGTGTTGTAAGACAAGGACACTACATTGATCACTAAGAGGGCCTGTCTTAACACTACCCTGTTCAGGGAATTAAAACTGCAAAAAAACTCCAAAAAAACGGTTTCGCTGTGTAGGGAGAAACACAATCAAAAACTGAGGATCAAGGGGAAGGGTGGAGACTTAAAACAGCTGTCGATTGATTGTGTTTCCTGTAGGGAGGAGCCTCTCATCTCTCAGGTGTGCCATCCTGGAAGATGACTAATGCCGCGTACACACGAGCGGACATTACGGCGGACTTTGCCCGGCGGACTGGATTTCGTCGGACAATTCGATGTGTGTGGGCTCCAGCGGACTTTGTTTTCTCAAAAGTTCGACGGAATTAGATTTGAAACTTGTTTTAAATTTATCCGTTGAAATCGAGTCCGGTCGAAAAGTCCGCCGTCTGTATGCTAGTTCGACGGACAAAAAGCCACGCTAGGGCAGCTATTGGCTACTGGCTATGAACTTCCTTGTTTTAGTCCGGTCGTACGTCATCACGTACGAATTCGACGGACTTTGGTGGATTGTGTGTAGGCAAGTCCGTTCATTCACAAAGTCCGTCGGAAAGTACGTCGAAAAGTCCGCCGGGCAAAGTCCGCCGTAATGTCCGCTCGTGTGTACGCGGCATAAGAGAAAGTATGGTTTTATTATTCATGCAGTTTTTTGGTCATACCTGCAGAACGTAAATGTAGGGCTATGTTCACATTAACTTGTAGGCAGGTGCAGTTTCTCCCCCCATCCTATATGTGGCGCTGTGTTGTTCTGATGACTTGCAGATAGAGGGGAGGCTAAGAGGAACATTGTTCCTCTACAGACTCCTTAGGAGTCAACAGGAGAGCAACTGTCCAACTGGACACTGCAACACTGTCACCCCGGCCATCTTTAGTATGGGCAGCATTAATAGACATTTGTACTCTGATGGATATGGTGTGCATTTGGGAGTGGACAGTGTAGGAAAAGGATCCATGGTTGTCAGGGACAAAGAGAGCTTTAGGGAAAGGTTTCTGTGTGAGTAGGGAGAGATTAGTGACACCACTGGATGCCTTCCTACTCACCGATCCCTGGAACCATTTCATAGTACCGCTTCAGCTCCCTCAAGTGCCACCACCCTGCCAGTCAGCCACCCCGCCTGCAGATGTAGCCCCAGTAAATTAGGTCATGCCTGTTTGATACCTTGTGGTGCTGAAGATATACCGCTGCACATCAGGGTTACTGTGCCTGTTACCACCAGCATTACTGAACCTGTTACCACCAGTACTGCTGTACCTGTTACTATGCGTGAAAAAAAAAAAAATGGGCAGGACTTTAAATGAGGCAAAAAAGACGTGTCTCCATCCCTATATTTGTTACTAAGAGGAATAGTTCGGGACTTTGAATGAAGCATATGACAGACCATAAAATATATAGGCGTATTTATTATCAAAAAGTATATCATAACAGTATAACATAACATGTACATGCAGAATTCATATATGTACAAAAAATTGTCAGGAACTATATCTAGCACATAATGTATACATGCAAAATTCATATATGTACAAAACACAAATACATTGAATATATGTATAAACACACATATAATGTGTTGGTGTCAAAGCACCTGCCGGTGGCCGGTATACAAGACTCCATATGATGAGTATAAAGTATTGATAATTAAAACTGTAGGAATATAAAAAGAACATGGTAGATTGAAGTCATGACTGCATCCTAAATAGGTCCGACACGTTTCATGGTATAAACCACTCTTCAGGGGCGAATGCGTCAGCATGTCTAAAAAAAAAACAATAAATAGAAAGGGTTAAAAACCACCGCAGAGTGCCTCTGCAGAGGCACTTTGCCGGCGGTAAGGCTGCGCTGTCCCATTGATTTGGGCAGGAGCGGTGAAGGAGCGGTGTATACTCCGCTCCTTCACCGCTCCGAAGATGCTGCTAGCACTTTTTTTACCATCCTGCTAGCGCACAGCTCCAGAGTGAAAGCCCTCGGGGCTTTCACACTGGAGACAAAGCAGCGGCACTTTCGGGTCGGTTTGCAGGTGCTATTATTAGCGCAATAGCGCCTGCAAACCGCCCCAGTGTGAAAGGGCCCTTATACCTGAAACTTATTAATACATTAACTGTCAACCATATCTAGACTCTGTGTGCCGTCTCCTTAAAGAGCAACAAAAAAATTAAAGTCAGCAACTACACATACTGTAGCTGTTGACTTTTAATATTAGGTCACCTGTCCTGGAATCCAGCGATGTCGGCACCCCAGCCGATGTTTCCATCGGCTCTAAGGTGCTGCCACTGCCATTCGTAGTAAGGGAACCTGGCAATGAAGCCTTCACAGCCGGTCCCCTACTGTGTTTGCGTGAAGCATGCTGCGCTTTCTGAACGGCCCGATGGCGGGGGAAGAAGGAGGGGGGCCGAACCTCCGAGTGATCGCCCCGCGATGTGATCTTCCGTAAGTGGGGACAGGTACCTGTCAAAAACAGGTACCCAATCCCCCCTGAAAGGTGCCAAATGTGGCACCGGAGGCGGGCAGGAGTCAGATAAGCGGAGCTTCCATTTTTGGGTGGGACTCCGCTTTAACTTGGGTACTACCTTCTTTGTCCTGCCCACAAGCTTGCACTGTAATATACAGCATTTTGCTGTGCAGGATAGGGCAAATGTGAGCTCCAGCAGGGAGCAGTTTGATGTGTGTTCCAGCATATCACATTGCTTATTATTGCTATATTTTTCTATTGATTTTTGCTGTTTTTTTTATAGCGACACTTCATTCATGTCACTGCACTGCTGTTTGCTGACATGCGGTTAGTGTGTAAAAATAGAAGCACACTGCATTTTTCCACACTGCACATCACACCAGTGTTGCATATGAATGGAGCACATGGAAAACAATTGTTTTCCTTGTGCACTAATGGTGAGCTGTGTTTATTCAGTGCGGAAAAATGCAGGTTACTGCACATAGTGTAAATGAACCCTTAGAAGCCACATGACTTTAGATTTGTGCCTTTTCAAATACTGTTATGGTATGTTCTTGGCACACCCACATTATTAGTGCTCTGACCCTGCTGTATAAGAAGTTCACAGTCTACACTGTTTTACACCATCAAGTCCCTCCTCTGCTTTGGGTGTGACCATATTATCATCACTGGACTTTGCCTAGCCCTAAAGTACCTAATCATGCAAATCTTTTAGGTTCAGAGTTTTGAGCATGAGCACAGCGCTGGAGTGACCCAGAGTCCTGGCAAGGTGAGAGAAAGGAGATACATACTTTAAACTCAAGTAATAGAATGCAAGTGGTTTTAGGCTCAGGGGAATGGCTTGGAACACACATTTTGAGAAGGCTAAATTGTGTAATTGTAGATTCCAGAGAGCAGAGGCAGTGACAGCCTTAACTGCACTACACTAAACAAAGAACTTTAATATATACCTAAAGTCTAAACTATTTTTTCTAGATTTTCAGGCTGCTTGGCAAATTTTAACATTACACCCCAACAGGGCTGCTCACATGCCATGGCATATTCAACTTGGGCTGCAGAGTTTGACAGGTGGCACCACCAGACAAACTCGCCCATTCACATCAGTGGCGTTGCGTCTCAGCCACCACGCAACCATTAGCAATACATGCAATTACATTTACAGAGTCAAATTAGGGGGTGAGGAGGTTATAAAACACCTCCCCATCGCCTGTCAAATGCCCTTGGAAAAGCAATCTAAACACGGATTGCTCTTCAGAGGGCACCACAAGTATAAAGGAGCCCTATTTGTCCTGTTTACCATTAGCAGAGTGAAAGTGAAAGAAAATTCCAAATTTTGGGTTGTCACTAGAACAGGAATAGAGGGGAAATCTTCCAATGGGGACACCAGTTCTGGTGACAACCAGGGATTTTATCTTTTTGCAGAGATTTCTCCTTACATTTTTGGTTATGGGACAGGATATGAAGTGAAATCTCCTCAATGGGACACAGATGGCCAAAAAAAAGACAGGGCTTGTAACCATCCCTTTCTCTATATCCAAAATAGGGGGGAAAAAAAAATGGGGGGGGGGGGGGGGGGCTTTAGTTCTACTAGAAGTGATGAGGATTTATTTTAATATGTAAAATATCAACATATTTACAACTTGTATATACTAGTATTCAAATAACAATTTGTAATGCATTTTGTGTGCATGCACTTCCTTTATGTTATATATATATAAGTTCTTCAAAAAGTTTCCGCAGTTTTAACTATTATATACTGTATATAAAAGTGCAAAAAACTTTTTGCAGACCCCTCATATATATTATTCATGTATTTATACTGTATGAACCTAGATACACCTAAAACTTTAACGACACATGCAGTTTTAATTGTGTTTTATTTTATGGCTTCTATACAATTTGGTGTGTCAAGAATTAGCTTACTGTGCACAGGACTTTCAGTTGCTAAGTTCATGCAATATGTACACATATACTCCTAAAGGACGTGTAATTGTGTTTTAAGACTTTTGTATGGCTCTTTTCATGTGTGCAGTCAGCGTGTTTGTGTTTGTAAGATGCTCAGTGGTAACGTTCCTGGAATTATCAGTTGCTGGTGTTATCAGCAGCTTGCAGCAGTACAGGACCATTCCTAATCACACCCCCTGCCTTGCTTAACCTTGCTACATGGCATATGCACATATTCAGCATTATGCCGTTTTACATATTAAAGTGGAAGTAAACCCATCAATTTAAAAGTTTCAAAAAAAAGTTACATTCCCAGCACGTGCCGGAAAAGTAACTGTCACATTTGTTTGTGCTCTCAAATTGTCAAATCATCCAATGGCTGGTGTCATAACTGATCACATGTGCTGCATCATGGCAGTTGGAGATTAAACAGAGGCCAAAATGGCAGCTTCCTTGGCTGAAAACGATAGGAGGGTGTACTTCCACTTTAAAATAAGTGGTCTCCACAAGATGCATTTTCAAGGATTTTGCAAAACAACAAAAATACCTAAAAATACGCTTACATACAAAAAAAAGGTTTGCTATGAAACCTGTAATGTGTTGGTATAAAGTGCTGTATGCTGCATTCTGCATCTTAAAAGTGTTTTCACTTTTGCAGGTAAATTTGAGAAAACCCATTCATATGTGTTCCCCTTCACACAGCATGGCTAAAACTTGAAAAAAATGAATATATTTCTTACCTTGTTGAAAGTCTCTTAACCTCCCTGGCGGTATTCCCGAGTCTGGCTCGGGTTGGATTTTTTATACCAAAAGCGGTATCCCCGAGCCAGACTCGGGCTTGCATCGCAGGATCCAGGAAGAGTTTACTTACCTTGTCCCCTGGATCCTGCGATGTCTCCCCGCTGTGATCGGCGAGCCGCTGTGTCTCGTTCGATTCACAGTGCCGAGCTCCGTTCCCTGCGAGCGTTGCGACGCACGGGGACGGAGTTCGGCGGTAAATTCAAAAGTGAAACAAACAGTATAGATACAGCATACTGTAATCTTACAGATTACAGTACTGTATCAAATAACTACACATCCCCTTTGTCCCTAGTGGTCTGCCCAGTGTCCTGCATGCAGTTTTATATATATAAAACTGTTCTTTCTGCCAGGAAACTGGAGATTGTCCATAGCAACCAAAAACTATTTATAGTTATTTATTATATTATAATTTTTTATTTCGTTTTTCAAACTTTCATACCCGGGATGTCTACTAGACTCTTGTTTGGACAGATTTAAGTGAACTATTCCTAAGAATTACAGGCCTACAATATAAAACGCCAAATTTCTGTGCAAAATAATTGTACCGCTTTCAGCACCTAAAATCAGAAAGAATCATACCGCCAGGGAGGTTAAGAGAAGGTGTCATGGCTGACTGCAAACATTTCTCAAGAAATTCACTGTGATCTGGCCCAATAGAAAGGCTGGGGGTTGGCTGAATCCATTTCTCATTAACATACGATGGATTAGCCCAGCTTCTAAATGTTTAACCCTTTGTTAGAACAGATAATGTTTAAATCTAGTTTGCAATTGATGACATGATATCTACCAGTACAGTACAGAGGGGTTAAAAAGTAATACTAAAGCCGGGTGCACATGGGCTTAATGTCCAGAGACATTTGCCATTTCCAAAAAAAAGCGTCCGACATTCAGCTCGTGTGCATGTAGGTCTGGCCCGGAAAACCTTCAGCCGACCGACTCACGATCAGCGCTCCCAGCCAATGGCAGAGAGCGCTGATTGGAGTGGTCTGGCGGGGGGCTGTCAGAACACAATAGCTCAGCGGGGGAGATCGATGTACTAATGTCAGATAGTTAGTACAGCGGCTCCGACCGGAACTGTCAGTTTGTTTTTCGTGCACAATTTTTTTGCACGAAAAAGAACTGTTAGGCTTAATGTACACAGGACATTTTAAAACCTCTTCTGAACGACTTAACTTGACAGATAGTAACTTATGTTTAAAAACGTTAGTTTTGCAATGTTTACATGCCGCGTTTAGCAGCGTTTAGTCGTGTTTGTGCTTAGAAGCGTTTTTTTGGTTTTTTTGTTTTGCAAATTGTCAAAAATGAAAAATGCCTGTAAGTGAAACACGGCTAAACACGAGATACCGCGTCTACATGCTTTACAAGCTGTTACAGGCATTTGGCTTTTCTAATGCGTCTGAACATCGGTCCTGAATGCATTTTTTTGCAATCCAAAAAAAGCTTCTAAATTCAACTGCTTAGAAACGACTATAAACGACCCGGCGTACATGTACTGATAAGATAACATAGAAGAAAGTTCAGGGGCAGCTGAAAAAAAACGTCCAACTGCTACTCAACGTCCGTTTCCCAGCAGCAGTGTACATGAAGCCTTAAGTGTGTGCAAGGCTTAAATGCAATTCTTATTTTGCTTTTTAAAAAAAAGGAGGGTATACTTACCTCTCTGTGCAATTATATTGCATAGAGTGGCCCCTTACCTCCTCTTCTGGAGTTCCCTGCTGACGCTCTCCCCTCCTTCCTAATCCAAGTGCCCCCTTAGCACGCTGTGTGCTGAGGGGGCACCCATGCAGGTGCGCTTCAAATCCAGGCTATGTGCATCCATAGACACACACACAGCTCCAGTAAGCCAGGAGTTTGACCGACAGCAGCAGGAGCCTATAGTTCTCACTGCTCTAACAGAATAGAATGCATTAAAGTAAAAAAGTTTTGACTTTAGAACCACTTTAAAACTAAAGTTTAGGTATGCATATTTTTGTATAGATATATTGGTACATACATGTACATATACATGCTCCCTCCCCTGTGGAATATCTGTAATAGGTGGAAAATACTGTAGTGGGCGCTGCTACTACAGTGTTTGCTGCTGTCTTCCAGGTTCCTTGCCAAGTGGCTGCCCTACTGTATTGCGCCTTTCACAGAATGCCTTGTATTGTTTTCAATGAATGCAAGGAGCTCTTTTATTGGACTAGGTGTAGATTATGACATCACCACTTCACCTCATCCAATCAGAGAATGCCTTGCATTCTTTCAGAAAAATGCAAGGTGTCCTGTGAATGGCTCCCGTGCCAAGCAAGCGACCTCATGTGCACAGCACCCAGAAGCTAGTGGAAATTACTGGAGAGGCAGTGCCTACTAGTGATTTCCAGTTTCAAGTGGGATCCCACAGGCATGTCACATGCATACTTACAAGCTGGACCAATGTAACTATGCTAAAAAAAAAAAAAAAGCATACCTAAACTGCAACTTTAATTATTGCAAACACAGCTCTCCAGCCTCCTCATAAACAAAGAGAACTAAGCATTTTACAGTGCTGGAATTTGCAGAAAATTGTACCTAAAATGGTAAGCCGCAATTTTGTAAATATTTTTTATGTTATGCTGAATTGGAACATGTAACAAATTAGAAGTAGGTGTTATCCCGGTTTGGCTGCAAAAGTGGTTTTACTGTTAAACTAGATAAAACTAGAGTTACTAAAAAAGTAGATTTTTGTTCGAAATGTTTCTTTAGATTTTTTCAAATGTTAGTGGTGTCAAACTCGATTGCAGTGACAAGAAAATTTGAAGGAGCAGAATGAAATATTTTTCTCGAATTGATGAATTAAAGGCCTCGTTCACATGGGCATACTACAGCTTACACCTGTGTGAGGGTCAGGTTTGCCCACACTGGGATGCTGACAGCAGCTGCGTCCGATCGACATGAATGGGACTGCCTGCACGGGACACCTGTGCATCCCCGTTTGGCCAAACGCGGTCCTCCCACAGGTAGTCACTGTAGTACGCCCGTGTGAATGAGGCCTAACAGTGCATGTGATTTTATTTGGAAAATTACATTCATTTGAAAACCGAATGTTAAAAACAAGATCGACTGCAGTACAACCAGCCTGTCAGATTTTTTACATTCAATTACTGCTGGTGGCTATAGCTGCAAGCAGTATTCATTGTGTTCTGCTGGTAGGGAAGGCTCCCTGCTCCCCACCCTACCTGCAGAACACAATAACACTGCAGGAGGCATTGTCCCATCAGCACTGACTGTGTTGATGGGGGAATTGAGCAATTTTTTTTTCCTTCCACCAGTCATGGTAGGAAAGAAAATTGCATATTCTATGGGCTGCTTAGGCCCCTATAAGATTTTTATGCTTCTTAAGCAAATTATGGTTGTGAGTGACAGAGCTCATTTTGTTATAATAAATTATCTCCTATTGCTTTTCTTTATTGTTTGTAGTGATTTAGTTGTAGCAAAGTCCCAGACCTCTTTAGGCCTAATGGTGACCTCCAGAGTTAGGGAGAGCTGACATCCTTCAATGTAGCGTGTGTTACAAGGCATGGTGGGTGTAATGCAAGATGTACAGGTGGGCACCAGACACTTTTTGAATGCAAAGATATTCATTGTCTCTTAAACAGAACTGTAGGAGAGAGGGTTAGGGCCAGGACACCCTTAGGTAGATGCAAAGATAATTAGCAGATTCCGAGACTTCTATAGGTAGACAACTATACAGATGAAGGCCTCCAGCCGGACACCACTTCTGTATTCCCTGTTTCCCCGAAAATAAGACCTAGCATGATTGTCGGTGACAGCTGCAATATAAGCCCTACCCCCCAAATAAGCCCTAGTTAAAGTCCTTGTAGGTCTTATTTTCAGGGTAGGGCTTATTTTCAGGGAAACAGGGTAGAGCTTATATGGGGGGTAGGGCTTATATTGCAGCCATCACTGACAATCGCGCTAGGTCTTATTTTCGGGGAAACAGTGTAGGTAGGACCACTGTCTCCTATGGCAACAATCTTGTAGCTGTTACTAATGACAATTGTATTCAACTATTTGCAACATGAACAGTTCTCAGCTTTCCCCAGACTCACTCACTGTGGGTCTTCATTCAATAAGCTCCCAGTCTCTCTCAGTAGACTAGCCACTGGATCCCCTGAGCTCTTCTACTTTAGCACTCAGTATCTTCCTCAAGCGTCACCCCCGCTTCCCAGCTGGGTCCCTGGCTTGGCACTCACAGATACTCCTCAAGCTTAACCCCTGCTGACACGTTATGTCCCTGGCTTGGCACTCACTGATGCTCCACAAGCGTCACCTCTGCTGTCCATCTGAGTCCCTGACTTGGGAGTTTCTGAAGTTTTCCCACTTCTTCACCGCCCCTGGCTGGTGAGAAGTCTGCTCTGGTACTGGAAAGAAGAAGCTGCGCTGCTTTAAGGTAAATCCAAACAATTCCTTGTAAGTAAAAAATGTATGATGAAATGACAGTTCAATTATGATCCAAAACAGACACCAAAGTGAGCTTGATCAACAAAATGTGCCACCACCTTAAGAAAAACTCGCTTACCAGCTGGCAAGCAAAACCAGGCAGATGGCTATAGCCCAGCCAAGGCCTTTGCTCGTATGGAAGATTGTCTGGCAAGCTTTGATTGGATAACTGCATGAATTCTCCAAACGCTCCAGGCGCCGTTCTACTCAGACAAAAAAGCTCAGTACCTCAGCCATGCATAAGGAGAGAAGACCAACCATAGCATAATATTGCCTTAAACAGTATTTATTAAAAAATATAAGTATTGCACTTACCCTTAAAAAAGTAAAATCGCGCATAAACAGCAGAGCCGGCCGGCTGCAAACAAAACCAGTCCTCCTAGCGAGACAGTTGTGGTGACGTCAGCATATATCCTCCTCCTGCTCTGGTACTGACCTCAGCTTACTCACAATGGTCTCCGGTAGCAAGGTGGATGGTCCCTTAGTGGCGAGAGCTTCCCCTCTACCTCCGACTACGACTGGTTCCCCGGCCATCTGAACTGTTACTTCTGGTTGGAATACAAGCCCGCAGTCCTAAACTTTTGCTGCTTTTCCTGCTTCTGGATAGGCCCTCAGACAGCCTAGCAGCCAGATATCCCTGGGATAGGCCTTAGGTTTCTGGCCTAGCAGCCAGGGGCACTGCAACACACGTACACCCAGACAGCCGTCCGGGTGGCACAGAACTCCAATCACTTGACTCCACCCAAATAAATAGGTTCTCCCAGTAGGCCAAGGGACCCAAGAAAATCCCTGCCCATTGGCTGAAGCACCCCATTCATTCCTAATCTATCCTTGCTATGCCCTTGTCTTATCTAATGTCACCAGCTACAATGCCACCTGGTGACAGAATAGAAACGTGCAGCAATGCTAGAAATTGGGAGAAATGAATTAATCTCCTAACAGGCCAAGGCAACTATCGCCTGGGAAAAAACTAAACAAAATTTGATAGCAGCCCTGCCTAAACATCAGGGTGCTACATCGTGATTGTTGAAATCCTGGACTGTGATAAGGTCAATAGCTCTATGTTTGATATTGTTATCAACAAGATAGATATCAGTTATATATAGTATAGTATATATATCTTCATATCATTTGGATGCAAAGTAATAATTAACCATCTAAAAATAAAATAATTTAAAAAAGGGTCTGTCTCTGAACTTTGAATGTAGTAGGTACTTTGATCATTTGTAAGGAATTTATTAGACTTAGAGATACATATTCTTACCATTTGGATGCACAGTAATAATTAACTATGTAAAAATAAAACAATTTAAAATGAGGGTGTGTAAAGCTAGTTTACATATAGTAGGTGCTTTGGTCATTGTTAAGGAATTTATGACAAGATAAATTATATTACCCTACCATTACAAAATGGTAGTCATTTGCAAGTCTAAATAATTCCTTGGCTGAATAAAGTGGTAATACTATAATACCTCAGAATAAAAAATTATTTATGGAAAGTAAAAACACTGCAATTAAGCATGTAAGAAATATACTTGATTTTTCTGTGGTTTTACCAGTATTCTTTCTGGTGGTTGTTAAAAGGGGGGTTGATTATTAAAGGACTAAAGGCAAATAGGCTATTCACTTTGCAAAGGAATTAGACCCAAAGCTTAGTTAATGTGGTTTAGTTTTATTTTGTAAAAATATACCTGATCACATGCAAGAAAACTTAAGAAAAAAACAAACCGCATTTTTGCTTGCACGTGATTGAATGATAGGTTCAAAGAGGAAGCTTCACCTCATTCACTAAGCTTGGGGGAAAATTCGCAAGCAAGTGCAACTTCTCTTGCAATTTGGACAGCCTACTTGCCTTTGGTAAAAAAAAAAACCCAGGGTGTCTATAAAGCGTATGTCAAACCAAAAACTTTTTTCTATCTTTGGATAGAGTAGGAGAGATTTTGAAAGTCTATCAGGTTTACTGCTATCCAGGGCTCTGTTAGAAAGATTTATCCTAGTTCCCCGCATACATGCCCACATGCTTTAGGGGCTACATGGACCTAGGCGCCCAACTACACTAAACTTGCCCAGCAATTTGAACATTTTGGTCAGATATTTTTACCATAATATCCAACTTCTTAGGCACTACTATTCCTCCCGACTGTTTATACACTACACCCAAAAGCTTCACAATCTCAAATGTATTTGTAATCCTCAGTAGGGATGAGCTTCGTGTTCGAGTCTAACCCATGTTCGACTCGAACATCGGCTGTTCGGTCGTTCGCCGAATTGCGAACGATATGGGCCGTTCACGCCAAATTCGTGTGGTGCGTCACGGCCCATAATTCACTGCGGCATCGCAGTGCATTGCTTGCTGATGATTGGCCAAGCATGCACTATGACCCGCATGCTTGGCCAATCACAGCGCCGCCTGAACAGAGAGCCGTAATTGGCCAAAGCCAAGGAGGCTTTGGCCAATTATGGCTCAGGGGATTTAGTACACGCCCCACACTATATAAGGCCGCCTGCACGGCGGCCCTGTGCAGTGTGTTCCGGTGTGCTTAGAGAGAGAGAGAGAGAGACAGTGTCATTTCATTTGAGTTAGCTAGATTAGGCAGGACAGTCAGTCAGTTAGCTGCACTTAAAGTGTATTGTGTATATATATGCATCCCAGGTGTTGCATATATATATACACTGTATTCAGTTTAGCTAGATCCGTTCCTGTTATCTTCTAGACTATTTACATTTAGTACAGTGCGTCCTGCTCACAGTGTTCAGCTAGATCCGTTCCTGTTATCTTCCTACTGACAGGCAGGCTTGTCTTGTTACAGTATATAAAGCTACCTGAAGAAAATTACTGGTGTTCTTTTGATCCTATTAGTACCACGGTCAGGCAGCTAGACTATTTACATTTAGTGCAGTGCGTCCTGCTCAGTGTTCAGCTAGATCCGTTCCTGTTATCTTCCTACTGACAGGCAGGCTTGTCTTGTTACAGTATATAAAGCTACCTGAAGAAAATTACTGGTGTTCTTTTGATCCTATTAGTACCACGGTCAGGCAGCTAGACAATTTACATTTAGTGCAGTGCGTCCTGCTCACAGTGTTCAGCTAGATCCGTTCCTGTTATCTTCCTACTGACAGGCAGGCTTGTCTTGTTACAGTATATAAAGCTACCTGAAGAAAATTACTGGTGTTCTTTTGATCCTATTAGTACCACGGTCAGGTAGCTAGACTATTTACAGTTAGTGCAGTGCGTCCTGCTCACAGTGTTCAGCTAAACCTACAAGTTAGTGGGGTGCGTCCACCTCACAGTGTTCAGCTAAAGCTACCTGTAGAAGGTTGGTGGTGTTCTCATACTACAGGCAGGCAGTTGATTTTGCTAGCTGCAGTATCAGTACATATATATATATATATATATATATATATATATATATATATATCCCAGCTTAGTGCAGCTACAGGCCATTAATATGTCTGGAAGGCCAAGAAGGAGAGGCAGACAGTCACAAGCCAATAAGAGAGGGCAAGCAGGCTCTGTGTCTAGTGCTGGTCGTGGAGACGGTGCATCCTCATCAGCACGTGGCCATGGGACACGCTTGGCCTTTTTTTCGGCAGCTGGCCATGTTGAGCCGCAACATGCGGAAGACTTGGTCGAGTGGATGACCAAGCCGTCCTCATCCTCCTCATCCTCTCTCACCCATGCCCAGGGTGCTTTGTCTGGCAAAGCAGCGGCCTCTTCCCTCGGCTCAATGTCATCAGTGACTCCTTCCCTAGCTCCACCATGTCCTCCTGAGGAGTCCCTCGAACTGTTTGAACACAGTGTTGGGTACATGCTCCAGGAGGATGCCCAGCGTTTGGAAGGCTCTGATGATGATACTGAGCTCGATGAAGGCAGTAACATGAGCACGGACAGAGGGGGTGCCCAAGAAGGACAGCAATCTGGCAGTCATGCTCCCCCTGCTGCAGCATACTGCCAGGTTTGCTCCAGTGATGAGGAGGGAGGGGATGATGAGGTCACTGACTCAACGTGGGTGCCTGATAGGAGAGAGGAGGAGGAGGAGGAGGAGGCGGCACATCACCAACGAGGCAGGATGCCCTCCAGGGGCCAGCCTAAGGGCAGCACATTGACTGCATCACACCCCAAAGCTCCACATGTGCAGGGCGCTGCAGTCTCTGCGCGTTATTCAAAAAGTTCTTTGGTGTGGGCCTTTTTTGAGACGAGTGCATCAGATCGCACCGCTGCTATTTGCAACATATGTCTCAAGCGTATCTCACGTGGCCAAAACATCTCCCGCTTGGGTACCACATGCTTGACCAGACATATGTTGACCTGCCATGCAGTTCGTTGGCAAGCGTATCTAAAAAACCCACACCAAAGAACAAAGAGGACCTCTCCTTGCTCCTCATCAGCTGAGATTTCCAACCCCACTAGACCTTCAGTCCTCTCTGAGACCTGCACTGAGAGGAATGAAGGTGTAGAATTAGGTGTGTCACAGCCAAGTACTTGTGGGCAATCTGCCTTTGGTACACCGACGTCAGATTGTACCAGGCAAATTTCCCTGCCCCAGCTGCTGCACCGCCGAAAGAAGTTTGCTCCCAGCCATCCACATGCCCAGCGGTTGAATGCTAGCTTGGCAAAATTGCTAGCACTTCAACTGCTGCCTTTTCAGTTGGTAGACTCTGCCCCCTTCCGTGAGTTTGTGGAATGTGCGGTTCCTCAGTGGCAGGTACCCAAATGCCACTTTTTCTCACGAAAGGCGATTCCGGCTCTCTACCGGCATGTGGAAGGCAATGTCCATGCCTCGCTGGACAGGGCGGTCAGCGCTAAGGTGCATATTACCGCTGACTCATGGTCCAGCAGGCATGGACAGGGACGTTACCTAAGTTTCACGGCGCATTGGGTGACTCTGCTGGCAGCTGGGAAGGATGCAGGACAAGGTGCAGTAGTGTTGGAGGTTGTTCCGCCACCACGTCTCCAAAATGCTAATGATTGTGACACACCTCTCTCCTCCACCCCCTCCTCTTCTTCTTCCTCCATGGCCTCCTCCTCGGAACCAGCGGTGCTCCGTAGTCGTTCAAGGGGCTACGCAAGTACGCAGGCCAAAAGATGCCATGCGGTGCTTGAGCTGGTGTGCTTGGGGGACAGGAGCCACACTGGGGCAGAGGTTCTGTCAGCTCTGCAGGGGCAGGTTCAGAGGTGGTTGACGCCACGCCAACTTAAGGCAGGAATGGTGGTTTGCGACAATGGCACCAACCTCCTCTCTGCCCTCCGACAGGGACAAATGACCCATGTGCCCTGTTTGGCTCACGTCCTTAACTTGGTGGTGCAGCGGTTCTTGGGCAGGTACCCGGGCTTACAGGATGTCCTGAGGCAGGCCAGGAAAGTCTGTGTGCATTTCCGCCGGTCATATAATGCCAGTGCTCGGCTGACGGACCTCCAAAAGGAGTTTAACCTGTCCAAGAACCGCCTAATCTGTGACATGCCCACCAGATGGAACTCAACGTTGGCCATGCTGCAGCGGCTGCACATGCAGCAGAGGGCCATCAATGAGTACCTGTGCGACTATGGCACCAGGACAGGGTCAGGGGAGCTTGTTTTTTTTTTCCCCACGCCAGTGGGCCATGATCAGGGATGCATGCACTGTCCTGTCACCATTTGAGGAGGCCACGAGGATGGTGAGCAGTGACAGTGCATGCATCAGTGACACTGTCCCCCTTGTCCACCTGTTGGAGCACACGCTGCGTGGAATAATGGACAGGGCACTTGAGGCAGAACAGAGGCAGGAAGAGGAGGACTTCCTTAGCTCTCAAGGCCCCCTTTATCCAGACAGTGTTCCTGCGTGCCCGCTGATCACACAGGAAGAGGACGAGGAGGAGGAGGAGGAGAAGATTGTGTCAGTATGGAGGTGGAGCCTGGCACTCAGCATCAGCAGCAGTCTTTAAGGGATCAGTCCCAAGAAACACATGGACTTGTACGTGGCTGGGAGGAGGTGGCTGCGGACCATGTCGTCCTTAGTGACCCAGAGGACTCCGGACCGAATGCCTCAGCAAACCTACGCTGCATGGCCTCCCTGATCCTGCAAAGCCTGCGTAAGGATCCTCGTATTCGTGGTATCAAGGAGAAGGACCAATACTGGCTGGCAACCCTCCTTGATCCACGTTACAAGGGTAAGGTTGCGGACCTTATCTTGCCATCGCAGAGGGAGCAGAGGATGAAACATCTTCGGGAGGCCTTGCAGAAAGGTCTGTGCAATGCGTTCCCAGAGACTGGGAGGTTACAAACTCCTGTTTCTGGACAACGTGTTGCTGAGGCTTCGGTCAGTCAAAGAAGGAGCGGTGGAGAAGGTGGCCGTCTGACCGATGCGTTCAACAATTTTTTGGTCCGCAGCCCCAAGGTATGATTGGTTCCAGCAACCATCGCCAGCGTCTGTTTTACATGGTGCAGGAATACCTAGGGGCAAGATCAGACTTGGACACCTTTCCCACCGAAAATCCTCTGGGTTACTGGGTCTTGAGGATGGATCACTGGCCAGAGCTTGCACAGTATGCAATTGAGCTACTGGCCTGTCCTGCATCCAGCGTTCTTTCGGAACGCACATTCAGTGCTGCTGGAGGCGTGGTAACCGATCACAGGGTGCGTCTGTCCACCGACTCGGTCGATCGACTGACCTTCATAAAAATTAATCAGTCTTGGATCACCACCAGCTACCAAGCACCTGATGCTGATGTAACCGAATAATTTTTTTTGAAATCTCAGATCCCTTCAAAGACTGCCTATGCTAAAAGGAAAAGAAGATATCCCCCGTGGGGCTTTAAAGCAGCAGACTGCCTATGCTGATGCTGAGTGACTATCCCTGAGTAATTATCCTCTTCCTCCTCAATCATCACGCTGATAGCTTGTAAGAACATTTTTGGTTCTGGGCGCCACCACCAGTGCCTAAGGCACAATTTTTCAGCCCCTGTTTAACAGGGGCGTGTAATTACAATTTTTGATGTAATACTTTGCAGCAGGGCTCGTTCCTGCATTCCAACTAGAGTGTCTGTGAGGGGTTGCAGTGTTGTGGCACCAGCACCAGTGCCTAAGGCCCAATTTTTCTGCCCCTGTCTAACAGGGGCTTGTAATTACAATTTTTGATGCAATACTTTGCAGCAGGGCTCGTTCCTGCGTTCCAACTAGAGTGTCTGTGAGGGGTTGCAGTGTTGTGGCACCAGCACCAGTGCCTAAGGCCTAATTTTTCAGCTCCTGTTCAACAGGGGCATGTAATTACAATTCTTGATCTAATATTTCACAGCAGGGCCCTGTGAGGGCTTACAGTGTTGTGGCCACAGCAACACCTAAGGCCCAAATTTCTGCTGAGTATATAGGGCAGGACCCTACTTTCAAACATCTAACTTACAAACGACTCCTACTTGCAAACGGAAGGAGACAACAGGAAGTGAGATGAAATCTACCCCTAGGAAGGGAAATTCTCTCCTGTAAGAGTTAATATGGGGAAAAAAATTCTCCTTTCCACTGATGCTTTCCAATCCTTGTTCCACAAAAAAACCCAAATTTTCAAAAAACATTTTTCATTGGGACAAAAAGTGAGGTGAAATCTTCTGAAGAGGAGGAAAGACAGCAAAACAAATGTCACAGGGGTGATAACCCTTCCCTATGTTTTCCAAAACGCTTAAAAAAGATTTTTTGGCTGGAGCTAAACACGTTAAAAATGTACCCGTTCAAAATTACAAAGAGATTCTACTTAACAACAAACCTACAGTCCCTGTCTTGTTTGCACCGCCTGTATACTGCTGTTCAGAGTATATAGGGCCTGGTGGCCCCACACCTTTCTTATTTTAATTTGGGTGCGGGGTTCCCCTTAATATTCATACAAGACCCAAAAGGCCTGGTAATGGACTGGGGGGTACCCATGCCGTTTGTCTCACTGATTTTCATCCATATTGCCATGACCCGACATTACATTAAACCCGCAAGCAGTTTTAAATGAGATTTTTTCCTTTAAAAATGACCTTTGGTGCAGGGACTGTTCTAAACACGGGAAACACGTGTCACTTTACAGGCATACTATAGACACACCCCAGGTACGATATTTAAAGGAATATTTCACTTTTTTTTTTTTTACTTTAAGCATCATTAAAATCACTGCTCCCGAAAAAACGGCCGTTTTTAAAAGTTTTTTTTGCATTGATACATGTCCCCTGGGGTAGGACCAGGGTCCCCAAACCCTTTTTAGGACAATACCATGCAAATTAGCCTTTAAAATGAGCACTTTTGATTTCGAACGTTCGAGTCCCATAGACGTCAATGGGGTTCTAACGTTCGTGCGAACTTTCGGTCCGTTCGCAGGTTCTGGTGCGAAACGAGCCGGGGGGTGTTCGGCTCATCCCTAATCCTCAGCAGTTGTCACTGTATCCTCTTTGCACCATAACCCTCGACTGTAATGGTACTTTGTGTCTTTATTAAATATTCCTGAATTGTCACCTTTGGATTGTGCCATACTACCCTTTTTTGGCTGTACTTAACTTGGAAAAAAAAAAATATAAAAATCTTTAAGAAGTACCCATAAGTGATCTACCTAGATGCTCTATTAAATTTGTGAATCATATTCTGACCTCTTTCAGACACTTAAAGCGGAGTTCCACCCATTTAAAAGTCAGCAGCTACAAAAAGTGTAGCTGCTGACTTTGAATAAACAGACACTTACCTGTCCCACGGTCCAGCGATGCGGCTGACCCGAAGCCTCGCTTCTCTCGGCCTCCTCTCTTTGGCACCGGTATTGCAAGTGTGGGCTCCCGGCTGTGGCTGCACAGCCGGGCACGCCCGCCACAAGCGCAAGCCACACTGCGCGTTGTGAATGGCCGGGCAATCTTCTGGAACCTGTGACGTGTCCCAGAAGATTGCAGGGAGGGAGAGGTGAACTTCCGCTCTGCGCCATGGCGGCTGGAGAGGACGTGGGAGCTGGGTACCTGTGAAAAATAGGTATCTGCTCCCCCCCCCCCCCAAAAAAAAATTGTGACATGTCAGGGGTCACAAGATATTTAATGCGGAAGTTCCATTTTTGGGTGGAACTCCGCTTTAATAGCTCTGAAGTGGAGGCACCCAGCTGGGTCATCCAATTCAGATTTAAATTAATGTATTTACAACATCCAAAACATGAAATATCTCACAGCACAGTTGGAACACGCTCCTCCCTGTACATCTATACCAACACCTGGTCTCCATGGCAATAATTAATGGCACTCTTTTAATTATATGTCAAGCAGTAGCCTTTGTTATTCACTGCTACTAACAGAGAGAGATTCCCACACCCCTGCCCATTTCCTCCCCTAATATATTATAAGTCTAGTTAATTGTTTGGTTCTTCATTGTGTGTATATTAACCACTTCAATACCAGGCACTTAGACACCTTCCCGCCCAGGCCAATTTTCAGCTTTCAGCGCTGTCACAATTTGAATGACAATTGCGCGGTCATGCTACACTGTACCCAAACAAATTTTTTTATCATTTTGTTCCCACAAATAGAGCTTTCTTTTGGTGGTATTTGATCACCTCTGCGGTTTTTATTTTTTGCGCAACAAATAAAAAAAGACCGAAAATTTTGAAAAAAAACCACGTTTTTCTTTGTTTCTGTTAAAATTTTTTGTAAATGAGTACGTTTTCTTCTTCAATGACGGGCACTGATATGGCTGCACTGACGGGCACTGATACGGCGGCACTGATGGGCACAGATGAGGTGGCACCAATGAGGTGGCACTGATGAGGTGGCACTGATGGGCACTGATGATGGGCACTGATAGGCGGCACTGATGCGCACTGATAGGTGGCACTAATGGGCACTGATAGGTGGCACTGGTAGGTGGCACTGATGGGCACTGATAGGTGGCACCGATGGGCACTGATAGGCGGCACTGATGGGCACTCGTAGGTGGCATTGATGGGCACTCGTAGGTGGCGTTGATGGGTAGTTATGGGTGGCACTGATAGTTGGCACAGATGGGCATGGATGGGCACTGATAGGTGGGCACAGATGGGCACAGATGGGCACTGACAGGTGGCACCGATGGACACTGATGGGTGGCACTGATGATACTGATTGATGGCAGTGATGCACCTAAGTGTGGCATTGCTGGGCATCACTGCAACATAATTGTGCCAATCAGTGCCCATTTGTGGGCACTGATTGGCACAGATTTGGCACTGACTGGGCACATGTGGATGGCCATGGGGTATACATACCTGGCCATCCACACGTTTCCCTTCCCTGGTGGTCCTAGTGGCGATCCCTGGTGGTCCAGTGTGGTGATCTGAGGGGGGGCTGCGCTGATAAACAATCAGCGCAGACCCCCCCTGCCAGGAGAGCCGCCGATCGGCTCTCCTCTACTTGCGTCTGTCAGACGCGAGTGAGGAAGAGCCGATCAACGGCTCTTCCTATTGACAGCGTGATCAGCCGTGATTGGACACGGCTGATCACGTGGTAAAGAGCCTCCGCCGGAGGCTCTTTACCAAGATCGGTGTAGTGGTGTGTCAGACTGACACACCGATCCACCGATGGGTGCGCGGCGGCATGTTATCCTGAAGGACGTCATATGACGCCCAGTCAGGATAACTGAACCACCGCCCGGCCGTCAATCCGCTATAGGCCGGGCGGGAAGTGGTTAAAGGATAACTAAAGCCATAAACAAAGATGTAATATATTGCAGCGTAAAGGCCTTAGATGTGGGGGCTGCATTCATCTTTTTTTTTTTTTCAAGCTAGGAACATTTTCAGCAAATACAGAAAACACCTGTTGCCAGAAATGCAGTTTCTTTGTCACTTCCTTTGAGCTGCACAGTACAATATCTCCCTACATATCTTCTGTAAACTACTAATTGCTCTGCCCCCCCATATCAAAGAGATGAAGAGATACAGACGCATTTGTAGTCCATATAAGAGCAGCCTAATGACAACCATGACTTCTTCCAGAGATACAATGGAGGAGTGAAATAGCCACCCAGGGCCAGAAAGTGTGTTATTTGTAGTCACTAGGTGAAAAAAAGCAAAAGAAGCTTGGTGAAAGAAAACAAAAGCAGCCACCACGCCAAGAACTAGTAAGCTGCAATATATACTCCATTGACATTCATCTTTAGAATACATCATCTTAGTATGTACATGTGCATGTACAGTGCCTTGAAAAAGTTTTCCTACCCCTTGAAATTTTTCTACATTTTGTCATGTTACAATCAAAAAACGTAAATGTATTTTATTGGGATTTTATGTGATAGGCCAACACAAAGTGGCACATAATTGTGAAGTGAAAGGAAAATGATAAATGGTTTTCAAAATGTTTTACAAATAAATATCTGAAAAGTGTGCTCTCCTTGCCCGGCCTGTCATTTTAGGCGAACAGCCATGTCTTCGTAGGTTTGCAGTTGTGCCATACTCTTTCTATTTTCGAATGATGGATTGAACAGTGCTCCGTGAGATTTTCAAAGCGTGGGATATTTTTTTTATAACCTAACCCTGCTTTAAACCTCTCCACAACTTTATTCCTGACCTGTCTGGTGTGGTCCTTGGCCTTCATGATGCTGTTTGTTCACTAAGGTTCTCTAACAAACCTCTGAGGGAATCACAGAACAGCTGTATTTATACTGAGATTAAATTACACACAGGTGCACTCTATTTACTAATTAGGTGACTTTTGAAGGCAATTGGTTCCACTAGATTTTAGTTAAGGGTATCAGAGTAAAGGGGGCTGAATACAAATGCACGCCACACTTTTCAGTTATTTAGTTGTAAAACATTTGGAAAACCATTTCTCATTTTCCTTCCACTTCACAATTATGTGCCACTTTGTGTTGGTCTATCACATAGAATTCAGATAAAATACATTTATGTTTTTTGGTTGTAACATGACAAAAAGTGGAAAATGTCAAGGGGTACGAATACTTTTTCAAGGCACTGTATAATAAAAGACTTTAGACACTTCTCTTGTTCCAACAACTTTACTGCATGCATTACATAATGTCTATATTATTGTCTACTGTCTTGAAATTCATGCATCATCAACATCTAGATGTTTGTTTGTTACACTGCCATTTGCTATTGGCAATTGCATTGTTTTCTATTATTTCAAAATAAATAAATAAAAAGTTGAAACAAACTTTACAATTGCAAAAAATGATTTATTTTACCAGTGCATTTCCCTTTGTTTTTCTACATTAGGTGTCAGTTAGTGGTGAAGAAGGAAGCTCGGACCAACCAGAATCTGAGTTATCCAAAGTTTACGGAAATGAGTATGACACTACTCAGACTATAGCAGAAATCTCAACACAGTATCAAATTATTGGTTCATTGAATACTGACTCAAATACAGAAGTTTTACAGAAAAACAATGAAGACATACAGAATACATTCAAATTAACAGAACTAAAATCTGAAACACAAAATGAAAGGGAATTGAATGTGCATACAACGAACATTCATGCGGTTGAAGAAATAACTTATATTTCTGAAGAGCGAAGGCAAAATACCACTAACACAGAGGCAAACACTGCTCCAGACGTAACCATGGACAGAGTGACCAGAAGCCAAATCTTTTCTCTCTCCTCATCCAGAAGTATAGATGGTTCCCGGGAAGATCTGACTAATTCCACACCTGAAGAAAGCCAAGTGGCAGATAAGAGGAAAGATGTGTGGATTCCCCCACCAGACCGAAATAGTAAGTTGAAAGTGCTGAGGGAGGAGGAACGTTTTGAACTACGTTCACATCGTTCAGAGACTAGTCCAAGCAAGCTCTTTGTTGACAGTGATGATGAAGATGGTGGAAAATCTAGGGTAGGTTCACATCAGTTTACCCCAGAGAAAGTATGGGAGCTTGAACAGGAAAGAAGAGACATTATCAAAAAGCAAGGTCAGCGTAAAAGTTTGGACGCTCAAGATTTGATCAACATACAAGACAGCAATGATTCCCCATTTACAAACATAGAAGTAAATGGACCATCTGGTGGTCAAGCTACAGCAGATGTAGACATGGAACAGATCAATTTTGAAGCTGCCAGGCAGCAGTTTGTAATGTTAGAAAAGAAGAAGAACAGTCTGCCTATAACGCCTCGACTCCAGTACAGAGCACCTAAGTTCTCTTCTCCATCTCTATATGAAAATGACAGCTATTCAGATGTTGCCAAGCCACAAGAGTCTTCCATATTGGAGCAGGACATGAAAGCATATAAAAATAAAGGTACTGTTACCCAAGAAACAACTGGTAGAGAAAGAAGTGCCAGTTTACTTCGTAAACAGTTCTTAAGGGATATTACCTTAGATTCTGTAGATAGTATAGAGCAGGAAGAGTCAACTGAAGTTTACAGAGTTGAGACTTCACAGTTGATATCAGAAGAGAAAGACAACATTCCAAACCCCAGTGATGAGACTCCTATTGAAAGAGAAATCCGTCTTGCGTTGCAAAGAGAGGAAAATTTAAGGAGAGAAAGGGGAATTCAGCATTCAGTGGAATCAAAAGAGATAGTAGAAATACAAAAAAATCCAGTGCTGTCTGTTTCCCCAGAAAAACAGATGTCCAAAAAGAACAAAGACAAAGCTCGCACTGCCTTCTTCCTTCAAAGAGAAATTCAAAGAGAAGAGCAAAGGGAAGCCGATTTAAAAAATGAAGGAAAAGTGGCTGGGCTTTATGATAAAGGAAATGCCCAAGAATTAGATGAGCGCAGAAAGTTGTTTGAACTGCCTGATGAAATACCGGTTCAGCCACAGAAAACAACAACCAAAACGACCTCCAAGGAAATCATAGCTGACATCCAAGCTAGTACAAACCAGAGAGACTCAGGGGAGGAAAATGAGACAATGAATTTGACAGTCATTGATGCTCCTTTACCCTACAGTGTAAGAACTAAGTGGAAACCAACACCACTCAACCCCTACAGAACCAGAAGGCTAAGTATGGATAATATTCTAGATGTATGGTCACCTACTGAAACCACTACAGCTCAGGAAACATCAGAGGAAACATTTGTTCACAAACAGAATTTTCAAGTTCAGCCTTCGAAGTTCAGTAAACACGTACAAGAAGGTCAGGCTGAAGAGGAAAAGGATGATAAAATGGAGAAAGCACCAGAATCTGCTAATGGCGGTTCGAAATACAATATGAGGCTGAGGCCTTCACGTTCTATTGTGATTGAGGAAGAAATCCGCAAAACATTAGAGAGAGATCGGGAATTACAAGAACAAAGAAGAAATGGTGAACTTACTCCTGTTGTCACATCCAAAGAAGATCATTATGGATATAATCAGTATGGAAGGCCATCGCTAACATCAGGTAAACAGCCTCTGAGCAGCTGCTCATCATAATATAGAGTGTACAGTGCATCCGGAAAGTATGTTACAGCCTTATTCCAAAATGGGTTAAATTCATTATTTTCCTCAAAATTCTACAAACCATACCCCATAATGACAGAAGTTAGTTTGAAATCCTTGCAAATTTATTAAGAATAAAAAAATAACATGTACATAAGTATTCACAGCCTTTGCTCAATACTTTGTTGAAGCACCTTTGGCACCAATTACAGCCTCAAGTCTTTTTGAGTATGATGCTACAAGCTTGGGACACCTAGTTTTGGGCAGTTTCTCCCAATCTTCTTTGCAGGACTTCTCAAGCTAAATCAGGTTGGATGGGGAGCGTCGGTGCACAGCCATTTTCAGATCACTCCAGAAATGTTCAATCAGGTTCAAGTCTGGGCTCTGACAGGGCCACTCAAGGACAATCACTAAGAATATGCATGCATCATACATACTAGGGGGAGTATGTAGTGGAGAAGGATCTGCGGGTTTTGGTAGATCATGAGCTCAATAATAGCATGCGATGCCAAGCTGTGGTTTCCAAAGCAAGCAAAGTCCTTTCTTGTATTAAGAGAGGCATGGACTCCAGAGAAAGAGATATGTCATTTTTGCCCCTGTACAAATCATTAGTAAGACCTCATCTAGAATGTGCAGTTCAGTTTTGGGCACCAGTTCTCAAAAAAGGATATCGGGGAACTGAGAAAGTGCAGAAAAGGGCAACCAAACAGATAAGAGGCATTGAGGAGCTCAGCTATGAGGAAAGATTAGAGGAATTTAATCTTTTCCCTCTTAAGCAGAGGAGACTAAGTGGGATATGATCAATATGTACAAATACATAAGTGGTCCATATAGTGAACTTGGTGTTGAGTTATTTACTTTAAGGCCATCACAGAGAACAAGGGGGCTCTCTTTACGTGTAGAGGAAAAAAAGATTTAATCTTCAAATAAAGAAATGTTTCTTCTCAGTAATGGGGCGTACACACGGTCGGACTTTTCACCTGCAAAAGTCCGACGGACGCCGCTGGACCAAGTGCGGCGGACAATCCGACCGTGTGTGGTCTCCATCGGACTTCCGACGGACCGCTTCGGTCGGAAATCCGACGTACTTTAGATTTGAAACTTGCTTCAAATCTTTACGTTGTAACTCCGCCGGACTCAGTTCCTGACGGAAAGCCCGTTCGTCTGTATGCTGGTCCGACGGACCAGATACGACGGAGGAGCAGGTTACTGCATCTCGCGCTCGCTGCAATAGGAAAAACAAATTTTCCCATTGCGGCGAGCGCGGGGGGCATCCCAGGCCCTTAGGTCTGGTATGGAACTTTAAGGGGAACCCCCTACGCCGAAAAACCGGCGTGGGGGTCCCCCCAAAATCCATACCAGACCCCGATCCGAGCACGCAGCCCGGCCGGTCAGGAAAGGGGGTGGGGACGAGCGAGCGCCCCCCCCTCCTGAACCGTACCAGGCCGCATGCCCTCAACATGGGGGGGTGCTTTGGGGGAGGGGGCACCTTGCGGTGCCCCCCCACCACAAAGCACCTTGTCCCCATGTTGATGAGGACAAGGGCCTCTTCCCGACAACCCTGGCCGTTGGTTGTCGGGGTCTGTGGGCGGGGGGCTTATCGGAATCCGGGAGCCCCCTATAATAAGAGGGCCCCCAGATCCCGGCCCCCCCACTCTATGTGAATGAGTATGGGGTACATGGTACCCCTACCCATTCACCTAGGTAAAAAGTGTCAATAATAAAACACAACACAGGTTTTTAAAATAATTTATTAAACAGCTCCGGGGGGGGTCTTCTTCCGTCTTCGGGGGTCCCTCCGGTTCATCTTCTCCCGGCGTCCGGTTGGTTCTTCTCCGCTCTCCGGCCTCTTCTCCCGGTGTCCCAGGTCTTCGGCCGGCCCCTCCGCTGTCTTCAGGTAGCTCTATTGCCAGCGCAGGTCCGGACTTCTGGGCTTCTGGGCTTCTTGTCTTTTGTTCTCTTCTCTTCCCCCAGATGTTGACACGACGCTCTCTCCGGCTGGACTGGTCTCTGAGGGCTCCATTGTGACTTATATAGGCGGAGACCCCGCCCCCATATGATGTCACAGTCCCTGGGCATGCTGGGACTGTGACGTTTTAGGGGGCGTGGTCGACCTGCAGGAATGGTATTGGCCAGGTGATGAGCAGTGCCTGGTTTTCTTTCAGACATGGCACTTGCCATTCAGGCCATAGAGTTCAATCTTTGCTTCCTCAGACCAGAGAATTTTGTTTCTCATGCTCTGAGTGTCCTTTGAGGGCCTTTTGGCAAACTCCACACGGGCTGTCATGTGCCTTTTACTGAGGAGTGGCTTCCGTCTGGCTACTCTACCATACAGGCCTGATTGGTGGAGTGCTGCAGATAGTTATTCTTCTGGAAGATTGTCCTCTTTCCACAGAGAAATGCTGGAGCTTTGTCAGAGTGACCATCGGGTTCTTGGTCACCTCCCTAAGACCCTTCTCCCCCGATCACTCAGTTTGGCCTGGGCGGTCCACTCTAGGAAGAGTCCTGGTAAATTCAAACTTCTTCCATTTACGAATGATGGAGGCCACTGTGCTTATTGGGACCTTCAATGCTGCAGAAATTTTACTGTACCCTTCCCCAGATCTGTGCCTCGATACAAACCTGTCTCAGAGGTCTACAGACAATTCCTTAGACTTCATGGCTTGGTTTGTGCTCTGACATGCACTGTTAACTGTGGGACCGTTATATAGAAACAATGCGTTACTAGACCTACTAATTACTAACAATACAGATTTGATCATGGATGAAGAAAATATGGGGCAACTTAGAAAACAGCGATCACAGGTCAATTCATTTCAGCATAAATCAAACAAATAGGAAACATAAGGGGAATACAAAGACACTGAATTTCAAAAGAGCCAACTTCCAGAAACTATGCTCCTTGCTAAAAGATACTAAATTACATAAAATCCTAGGAACAAAGAACACGGAGGAAAAATGGGTGTGCTTTAGGAGCATATTAAATAAGGATATTAGCCAGCACATCCCAAAGGGTAATACATTTAAAAGAGCTAATAAAAGCCCTGGGTGGCTTAAGGCCAACGTAAAATTTCATATAGAAGCAAAAGAGAAGGCTGAGGGATCATCATCAGCATTCCAACTGTACAAAGAATGCAATAAGAAATGTAAGGGTGTAATCAGGGAGGTTAAGATAGAACACGAAAGGCACATATCGGAGGAGAGTAAGAAAAATCTCAAGAAATTCATTAAGTACATAAATAGTAAAAGAGGGAGGACAGATCATATTGGCCCCATAAAGAATGATGAAGGGATTCTGGTTAGAAAGGATGGTGAGATGGCGAAGGTTTTGAATGTATTCCTCTTCTCAGTCTTCATGAGGAAAACAGGGGGCTTCAGTAACCAAAACTGCAATGTTTATCCTCATGACACGTCACAGGAAGCACCCCCATGGTTAACAGAGGATAAAATCAGAAACCGACTTGAAAAACTTAACACAAATAAGTCACCGGGACCAGATGGCTTGCACTCGAGGGTCCTTAAGGAGCTCAGTCAAGTAATTGCCAGACCGTTGTTCCTAATTTTTATGAACAGTCTACTGACTGGTATGGTACCAGCTGATTGGAGCTCCATTGGCTTTTCTCCAATCTTTAAAAAAGGACTAAGATATATCCCGGGGAACTACAGACCAGTTAGCCTAACATGAATAGTATGCAAGCTCTTGGAAGGGATGATAAGGGACTATATACAAGATTTTAGTAATGAAAACGGTATCATTAGCAGAAATCAGCATGGATTCATGAAAAATTGTTCTTGCCAAACAAATATATTAACCTTCTATGAGTAGGTGAGCTGCCATCTAGAAAAAGGAAGGCCCATAGACAGTAGTGTATCTGGATTTTTGCAAAGGCATTTGATACAGTTCCCCACAAATGTTTACTATACAAGCTAAGGTCTGTCGGCATGGACCAAAGGGTGAGTACCTGGATTAAAAACTGGCTACAAGGGTAAGTTCAGAGGGTAGTGATAAATGGGAAGTACTCGAAATGGTCCAATGTGGAAAGTGGGGTCCCTCAGAGTTCTGTCCTGGGACCAATCCTATTTAACCACTTCAGCCCCGGGAAGATTTGACTACTCAATGGCCAGGCCATTTTTTGCGATACGGCACTGCGTCACTTTAACTGACAATTGTGCAGTTGTGCGACGCTGTACCCAAACAAAATTGACCTCCTTTTTTTCCCACAAATACAGCTTTCTTTTGGTGGTATTTGATCACCTGTGCGGTTTTTATTTTTTGCGCTATAAACAAAAGAATAGCGTCAATTTTGACAAAAACACAATATCTTTTACTTTTTGCTATAATAAATATCCCAAATTTTTTCCTCATTTTAGGCCGATATGTATTCTTCTTCATATTTTTGGTAAAAAAAAATTGCAATAAGCGTATATTGATTGGTTTGCGCAAAAGTTATAGTCTATAGTCTACAAAATAGGGAATATATTTATGGCATTTTATTATTATTTTTTTTTTCTAGAAATGGCGGTGATCAGCGATTTTTATCAGGACTGTTATATTGCGGTGGACGGATCAGACACGTTTGACACATTTTTGGGACCAGTGACAATTATACAGCGATCAGTGCTATAAAAATGCACTGATTACTGCCCGCTGGGCACTCGCATCAGCTCCGGCGTTAACTAGTGGTCAAAAGGCCAAGCGACGTAAGGTAACGCTGTTTTGCCCAGGGGAGCCAACCTGCCGCAGTACAACTGCAGCGGCTGGTCGGGAAGGGGTTAATTTATTCATAAATGATCTGGAGAATGGGATAAACAGCTCAATCTCAGTATTTGTGGAAGATACTAAGCTAAGGAGGGCAATAGCTACTCTGCAAAATGTGGAAACCTTGCAAGAAGATCTGAACAAATTAATAGGGTGGGCAACTACATGGGAAATGAGGTTTAATGTAGAAAAATGTAAAATAATGCATTTAGGTGGCAAAAACATGAATGCAATCTACTCACTAGGGGGAGAACCTCTGGGGGAATCTAGGATGGAAAAGGACCTTTGGGTCCTAGTAGATGACACTCTCAGCAACGGTATGCAATGCCAAGCTGCTGCAAGAAAAACCATTAGATTATTGGCATGCATTAAAAAGAGAATTAACTCCTGAAATAAAACGATAATTCTCCCGCTCTACAAGACTCTGGTCCGGCCACACCTAGAGTATGCTGTCCAGTTCTGGGCACCAGTCCTCAGGAAGGATGTGCTGGAAATTGAGCGAGTACAAAGAAGGGTAACAAAACGAATAAAGGGTCTGGAGGATCCTAGGTATGAGGGAAGATTACAAGCACTGAACTTATTCTCTCTGGAGAAGAGACACTTGAGAGGGGATATGATTTCAATGTACAAATGCCATACTGGTGACCCCACAATAGGGATAAAACTTTTCTGTGAAAGTGCATTTAAAAAGACTCGCAGCCATTCACTAAAATTAGAGGAAAAGCGATTTAAACTGCGTAGAGAGTTTTTTTACAGAAAGAGCGGTAAGAATGTGGAATTCTCTTCCACGAGCAGTGGTTTCAGCAGGGAGCATAGATAATTTCAAAAAACTATTAGATAGGTATTAGATAGGCACCTAAACGACCACAACATGCAGGGATACACAATGTAATATTGATAGGAAAGCGCACACACACTGGACTTGATGGACTTGTGCCTTTTTTCAACCTTACCAACTATGTAACTATGCCAAAGGCTGTGAATACTTATGTACATGGGATTTTTTTTTTTTTTAATTTGCAAAGATTTCAAACAAAATTCTTTCACATTGTCATTAAGGGATATTGTTTGTAGAATTTTGAGGAAATTAATGAATTTAATCCATTTTGGAATAAGGCTGTAACATAACAAAATGTGTAAAAAGTGAAGTGCTGTGAATACTTTCCGGATGCACTGCATATGTATATATTAATGACATTTGCCTTACTAAAACATACTTAACAGCAGCTTTTAGTCTATATTTATAATATATTAAAGCAATTTTTCTGCACGTCAAATGTTTTAAAGTTTGATTTACAGAGATCGACATTTTTAGATGAACAGTGTTTTCATAATGTAATAAACTATATAATGTTTATCTCTTAGATGGTTCAAGAACATGGTCTTCTGCGTCTAGGAAAAACAGTTCATCCAGCCCAATACCTTCGTACACACTAAATGCACAAATGTTCACACCAAGAATAAACCCCAGAATAGTTTTTGCTGAGTCTGAATCAGGCAGCTTGAAAAGACATGAAGACTGGGTAAGTACTTCCTTTTTCTGCAATAATTCCCCGAGGCTCGGTACACGCCTAAAACGGCCGCTGATCGCTCAAGAACGCTGTTGCACACAGGGACAAATCAGGCCCGAATCTTTGCCTGAATTCGGCCCTAAAACGGAGCCAAAGACACACAGCGTTTCTGTGCAGTGCGCTCCGCAGCTGCCCCGGAGATATGTGAACCAGCTCCATAGAGAGCCGGTCACATTCACCTGCTATGCGAATTGGATGCAGGGAAATCCGCATCCAATTCGCAAAGGTGTGAACCCTGCCTAAATCTCTGCAATAAAAAATATGCACTATACAGTAGATGCACCAATATGTTAAAAAGGGAAGATATTGTCTTAAAGTGTTCCTAAACCCAGGACCCTGCAAATAACTATATCTGGTCTCCCACAGTACACAATGGAAATGCAATTATTTTAATAAATACAAACAACTAAATACCTTTTCTCATTAGCAGTATATAGCAGTCTTGTGACCTCTATCAGTGTCCGACCGAGCACTGGTTAAAGCTTGTAGGAGGAGTTTTCATTCTCCTCCGACTGTCCAATGAGGCTGCATGACTCCTGACCCTCTGGACGGTGCTGATTGGCCCTGTGCTGATCACATGCATCCTCCCAATAAAAAAAAAAAACTCTCTAACAATACACACCAAACTGAGCATATGCAGACAGCCCCCAAGGCTCGGTACTATCAGGAAATGGATTGGGGACTGTGGAAGAGGGAGAGGATCACAGAAGACAGGATCAAACAGCCTTTTTAGGCAATGCGCAGGTCCAACTCTGGGCATTTTTTAAACTTAGGGTGTACAATAAAAAAGCAGCTTGGGATTCAATACTCAAATTCAATGTGTAGCAGTCCCTTGCAGTCCTTTTTAAGCTCAGCATCATTCAACATTGAGAATATATTATGAATGAATGGGTGTCATGGCCTGGCTTCATAAGCGGTGTCAAAGCATCCTTCATTCTTAATGTACTGCAGCAGATAGCGATGCTATTTGCATCATCAGAGTACCTCCCTGGGCCTGATAGGCAAAGAGGAAGAAGACGCAGCATGACACATGAATGTCCAGAACACATCAGGTAAGTATAAGAGAACAGAACAAAATATACATATGCAGAGGAGACTTTTATGGGGGAGTGGAGAACAATTGGGGGCATAAAGCTGGACCCATCATTGGACTCTAAAGTGTATTTAGTGTCACAACTTTTTATTATGGTTTTGGCTAGAGTGGGAAATGTTTAAGACCCTTGTCAGATTATTTATTATTTTTTTTTGCCTGTGTCCCTTTAAAGGGATTTCCTTTTACTTCCTGTCTAGAGACATAGCAGGATGAAAAAGGAGATCTCTGCAAATGTATATGATATCCCCTCTTAGACAGTTGTCACTAGCCCTGTTCTTGTGAGTTGTAGATCTCTTATCCCTTTCTGTACCAGAGGCAATGCTCACAAGGACCAATAGGAAGGCTGTTTTCCCAGCAGGGACGCAGGAAGCCAAAAAGACCAAATGGACAGACGTTTTGACTCTTCCACATTGTGTCCAAAGTATTTTAACCAGCACAATTTGATGAGTTCCATATTTAATGTAAATATAATGGGGTTGATTTGCTAAAACTGGAGAGTGCAAAATCTGGTGCAGCTGTGCATGGTAGCCAATCAGCTTCTAAAGTCTTGTTGTTTTTTTTTTTTTACTTTAAATAACAAACATGTTATACTTACCTTCCCTGTGCAGTTGGTTTTGCACAGAGCAGCCCTGATCCTCCTCTTCTTGAATCCCTCTTCGGTGCTCCTGGCCCCTCCTTTCCGTCGAGTGCCCCCACAGCAAGCAGCTTGGTATGGGGGCACAGGAGCCGAGCCACAGCTCTGTGTGTCCATTCAAACACGGAGTCATGGTTTGGCCCTACCCCTCTCTCTCCTCATTGGCTAACTGACTTTGATTGACAGCATCGGGAGCTGTGTCTCAGCTAATTGGGAGGGAGAGTCCCAGACGGCCAAGGCACTCGTTCAAATTGCTGGATCGAGAGGGAGCTCAGGTAAGTATTAGGGTAGCTGAGGGGGGCTGAGTGATTGTAAAGCTTTGAGTTTTTTTTAAATACCAAACATGTCATACTTACCTCCACTGTGTAGGTCGTTTTGCACAGAGTGGCCCCGATCATCCTTTTCTAGGGTCCCCTGGTGGCGCTGGTAGCTCCTCCCCGCATCGTATAACCCCCCAGGAGAAGCGCTCTCCCCGGGGGTTACCTTGCGGGTGCACTCCCGAGTCCAGCATTTGCGTCCATAGATGCAGAATGCCGTACTCGGCCCCGCCCCCCGGTGCCGCGTCATTGGATTTGATTGACAGCACCGGGAGCCAAAGGCTGCACTGCTATCAATCTATGCAAATTAAGAGCCGAGAACCCCGGGCAGAGGAAGAGCGCATCTCTGCCGTGGGAAATTCCAGGGCTCAGGTAAGTAAAACGGGGGGCTGGAGGGGCGGTCACTGGCAGGTGTTTTTTCACCTTAATGCATAGGATGCATTAAGGTGAAAAAACACGAGGGTTTACAACCCCTTTAAGATAAAAAACTTTTGCCTTTAGAACCACTTTAAGCTTGTTCAATTAAGCTTTCACAAAAAATAAATAATAATGATTGATTTCTATGCAGAGCTGCACTAGATTTTGCACTCTCCAGTTTTAGTAAATCAACCCCTATGTCTGCCCTTCTTAGTACATAATAATCGGTGTAGCGCTGGACATAAAAAACAAATAATCAATGTGACTAGTGACCAAAAGATATTGTGCACAATCTCTAATATTACTAAATATCAATTGAATAAGATATCCTCAGTGAGGAAAAATATATGTATAATAAAAGGTGCAGCATTAAACTAATAATAAAATGCCAACATATATAATATAAACACACATAGATTACTCATCTAGGGCTTATATCTACATATGATAAATAGTGAAATTCTTATGAGTGATGTTCCTTATTAGTGTGGGTCCATACCCAAAATGATATATAAAAGCAAATTATTATGTGAAAAAATAAAATTAAAATGTGAAATAAAAGTTCAAAAAGTGTCCTAGATAACAATGTGTTAATTCCAAAGAAATCCAGAAAAGATGTTTTTGCAGGGTTTGGGAATACTTGATCCACCTCTCGTGCGGCCCACCACCAAATGGTAAAATTGAAGGCTTACCGAAAAGCCTGCGACCGCCCTTATTCAGGGGGGTCAAAACAGGCTTAGTAGTGGAAATATCCAAGGATGATGGACCCTCCGAACTCTCTCTCTCTTCATCAGACAGGCAGCCCACAGCAACAGGGACCCCGATGTGGAAGTATGCTCCCAGGGATTCCTTCAATATTCCTTCTCGGAAAGGCCAGGTACAGGTAAGCCACAGCTGTTTTGTTCCCTTACTTCCTGGAACTACTTCGGAGCTCCGAAGAAGTTCCAGGAAGTAAGGGAACAAAACAGCTGTGGCTTACCTGTACCTGGCCTTTCCGAGAAGGAATATTGAAGGAATCCCTGGGAGCATACTTCCACATCGGGGTCCCTGTTGCTGTGGGCTGCCTGTCTGATGAAGAGAGAGAGAGTTCGGAGGGTCCATCATCCTTGGATATTTCCACTACTAAGCCTGTTTTGACCCCCCTGAATAAGGGCGGTCGCAGGCTTTTCGGTAAGCCTTCAATTTTACCATTTGGTGGTGGGCCGCACGAGAGGTGGATCAAGTATTCCCAAACCCTGCAAAAACATCTTTTCTGGATTTCTTTGGAATTAACACATTGTTATCTAGGACACTTTTTGAACTTTTATTTCACATTTTAATTTTATTTTTTCACATAATAATTTGCTTTTATATATCATTTTGGGTATGGACCCACACTAATAAGGAACATCACTCATAAGAATTTCACTATTTATCATATGTAGATATAAGCCCTAGATGAGTAATCTATGTGTGTTTATATTATATATGTTGGCATTTTATTATTAGTTTAATGCTGCACCTTTTATTATACATATATTTTTCCTCACTGAGGATATCTTATTCAATTGATATTTAGTAATATTAGAGATTGTGCACAATATCTTTTGGTCACTAGTCACATTGATTATTTGTTTTTTATGTCCAGCGCTACACTGATTATTATGTATTTGGTCTTTACCTTATATCGAGGTTCTAGTGTTTAGCAGCAGGATTTTTTCAAATTTGGTCATTCACGATTCACTTATTTTATGTTTTCATATTTATGCACGTAGCGCAGCTCTTTATTTATTTTTAGTTGCCCTTCTTAGTACCCAATAACGCAAACAGATATATACTGCAAAAAATCATAATACTTGGAGAAAGGGAGCTCCAAAAATGATGTGATCCCATTATAAAGGTTGAAAATGTATCTATGCCAATAAACTAGCAACCATCTATACTCCAAGCCATACATTTTTAAACTGTTCTTTGTATAAGGCAACCTGCTCATACAAGGGCAGTTTGTTTTTTCATATATTTGTATCTGTGGTTATGGTTAAAAGATTGGTATGGGGGCACAGGAGCCGAGCCACAGCTCTGTGTGTCCATTCAAACACGGAGTCATGGTTCGGCCCCACCCCTCTCTCTCCTCATTGGCTAACTGACTTTGATTGACAGCATCGGGAGCTGTGTCTCAGCTAATTGGGAGGGAGAGTCCCAGACGGCCAAGGCACTCGTTCAAATTGCTGGATCGAGAGGGAGCTCAGGTAAGTATTAGGGTAGCTGAGGGGAGCTGAGTGATTGTAAAGCTTTGAGTTTTTTTTAAATACCAAACATGTCATACTTACCTCCACTGTGTAGGTCGTTTTGCACAGAGTGGCCCCGATCATCCTTTTCTAGGGTCCCCTGGTGGCGCTGGTAGCTCCTCCCCGCATCGTATAACCCCCCAGGAGAAGCGCTCTCCCCGGGGGTTACCTTGCGGGTGCACTCCCGAGTCCAGCATTTGCGTCCATAGATGCAGAATGCCGTACTCGGCCCCGCCCCCCGGTGTGGGCAATGTTCTGTGGGCAATGAACTTTACAAAGATTCATATTTTTCTAGTTTTTTTGTAGACAGGTCAACATCAAACATGTTATATCACCTATATTTTGATGACCTGAACTTTGACAGCTTGGCTCCCTGTTTAAAGGACCCTAAAAATTGTACTATCCTAGTCATGTTCCTCTTGTGAAGAAAGTAACCTAAAGATAGAGGCATACAAATGTTCCTGTACACCTACTCTTATGCATGTTTTAGTTATTTAGCAAAGTTGATCAAATGTTAAATAATAGCTTAACAGAAAGTGTGAAGTGTACCTGAACCCTGTATGCTCTTCTCTTTAAATAGTAGAGGAAGTTTCCCCAGTCTTATTACCTCATGACCACCTGGAAACAAGGATGTCTGAGCTGGTGGGTGGAGGACACCAGTCCAAGGAAGCAGTAACATCTACCAACTGTACTTCCCCTGTATATCAAAAGAAGCGATTAAGTCCATGGCAAAAGCTGTTTTCAAGCAGGGAGCAAATCATAGCGGGAAATAAACTTGGGAGAGCAGCAGCCTTTAAGTGTTCATTTACTCCACCCACTTTTAATTTAACGCATTTAGGCCCTGTTCACCCGTTTGCTTTATGTGTGTGTTTTAGGTGCGGAGCATTAAAAAAAAAAATCCTGCTTGCTGCACCTTTGATTAAAATGCACGTTACATACAGTCCAATGGTAATGCACTTCAAACGCATGTAAAACGCACCTAAAAACACAACGCACCAAAATCACACAGATATGAACTGGGCCTAAAAAGCAAATTATAGATCAAGCCTATACAAATCCACATGAATGCTGAAATGCTAAGCATGTTTTGTACATTTTCTATTAATTAAGGTTAACCAAGTTTGCTTTACTGCAGTGGAGTAAATGATTACATAAAGGTAGCTGTGTTTAATTACTGGCTAGTTCGATTGAAAAAAAAAATCATGACAAAATACATCCCAAATCAATAAATAAATCCATTAAAAAAAAAATCACACCTAATTACAGAGATTTCTGAACGTGCTGATTTTATTTTATTTTTATATTAAATGCTAAATAAAAAATAAGTAAAACAAATATATTTATGACAAAAGTACTTTCTGTATTTTATTTATTTCACATTGTATTCTATTGTTACATGTTAATTTTTAGCTTGTTATTATTACAATTATTGAAAAACGGTTACAGAAACCAAACCTTGAACAAATTGTAACTGATAACTATTTTGTGCTATACTAAATATAAAAATAATGTAGTTGTATGTAACGACAGAGCGTCTGATTTTTGTCAAAAGCGCGTGTGCAGGATTTTGTCTAGCATACTAACTATCCGGAAAATTGTCTTTCAACAAACAGGAACGTAGTGACATACTATGAGAGTATAAAGAGGAGGTTGATTTCTCGAGCACCACCCTTTGCTTATTTCGTGTTAGTAGAAGTTTGGTGAGCATTGATTCGCGATTTTCAGATCGTTCCTGATCTTCAAATGACAGTTTGGGAGTAGGCAGTTACATTAAAAACAACACAATGGAAAATAAACAAGGGACACCAACAAGTTGTATCTTTGATCTTAAAAACCCAGGGATAATGGTGTTCTGGCAACTTCCCCAAAAAATCAAACAACAACCATAATATTAATATTATTTATATCATTACAAAAAAATGCCTTTTAAAATACGTTTGGCATAACTATATCACTATCACCAGCAAAGCAGCTTCATTATTATTCCATTAAAGAAGATGAGAATGTGCTCTGCATTTTACATTTCATCAATTGCCGCGTCACAAATGGTAATTCTAGATTACGAACTGTAGTTTACAAGACCGACCTCTTCCGGGTCGTTCCTTGATTCCGAACATGCGTGTTTGTACTTTCGACTTTTGTGTGAATTTTGCTGTACTGACCATCCGAAAATCGGACGTTGAGCTGTCGTTCGTCAAAAATGTACTAGTCTGCTCATCCAGCTTTTGTCTTATGGAAAATGAAAATCGGAAGTCGAAAGGAGCATACTAGCGGTAAGAATTTCGGACAACAGGCTGTCGAACGACAATTCCCTTCCAAAATTCGCATTGTATGTACAGGCCTTTAGGGTCCTTTCACAGGGGCGGTCGGAGGACTCCGCTTTGCTCAGCGGGGGATCGATCCGCTGAGCAGGCGGATGACAGGTCCATCTCCGCTCACTGTGCTGAGACGGACCTGTAAGAGCTCCGCTCTCCTCTATGGGGAGATTGGATAAAAACAAACCGCCTGTCTGTTTTCATCCGATCCCATCTGATTTGATCCGCCAGGCGGATGGAAAATAGAGTCACCATCCATCTGGATTTCACAGACAGGATTGGATCAGATAGCAGCGGGTGTCAGCAGACATGTCACCGCTGACATCTGCTGCGCCATAGGAGTGAATGGAGGGTCCGATCAGGTCCGCCTGAAAAACTGACAGGCGGACATGATCAGAAAGCCCATGTGAAAGGGGTCGTAGTCTGTAGGGTTTAATATTGACTTGGTCCACCCTTTGCAGCTATAACAACTTCAGCTTCAACTCAAGGTTGTCCACAAGGTTTAGGAGTGTGTCTATGGAAATGTTTGACCATTCTTCCAGAAGCGCATTTGTGAGGTCAGGCACTGATGTTGGTCAAGAAGGTCTGGCTCCCAGTCCCCGCTCTAATTTATCCCAAAGGTGTTCTATCTGGTTTAGGTCAGCACTCTGTGCAGGTCAGTCAATTTCCTCCACCCCAAACTCGCTCATTCATGTCTTTATGGACCTTGCTTTGTGCACTGGTGCGCAGTCATGTTGGAACAGGAAGGGGCCATCCCCAAACTGTTCTCACAAAGCTGGGAGCATGAAATTGTCCAAAATGACTTGGTATGCTGACACATTCCCTTCACTGGAACTAAGGGGCCAAGCCCAACCCCTGAAAAACAACCCCACACCATAATCTCCCCTCCACCAAATGATTTGGACCAGAGCACAAAGCAAGGTCAATAAAGACATGGATGAGTGAGTTTGGGGTGGAGGAACTTGACTGGCCTGCACGGAGTCCTGACCTCAACCTAATAGAACACCTTTGGGATGAATTAGAGTGGAGACTGTGAGCCAGGCCTTCTCTCCAACATCACTGCCTGACTTCACAAATGCGCTTCTAAAAGAATGGTCAAGCATTCCCATAGAAACACTCCTAAACCTCGTGGACAGCCTTCCCAGAAGAGCTGAAGCTGTTATAGCTGCAAAAGGTGGGCCAAGTCAATATTGAACCCTACGGACTAAGACTGGGTTGCCAATAAAGTTCATGTGTGTGTAAAGGCAGGTGTCCCAATACTTTTGCTAATATAGTGTGTGTGTGTGTGTGTGTATGTATATATATATATATATATATATATATATATATATATATATATATATATATATATATATATACTCAGCTGAATAGGGGCTTAGAGAGGTGGTGGTGGAGATGGAGAAACAGCAAGACTCTGATCCTCCCAGTGAATGCCAGTGCAGGGGGACATAGATATGACCAGGCAGGCTGTGCTCCCAGTGCAGCCAGAAAACTGACCACTCTGAGATGGATGTTGTTCTATGCCTAGTGTGGTCAGTTTGAAATAGGAAAATAGGAAAACAGGGGAACTGGCAGGAACACCAGAAATTTCACACAAAGGAAACACAAAAAGAACAGGGTACTTTTTAAAACAAGTACATGGTACAATAGGCACAGATCAGGAATTGGGATGAGCCGAACACCCCCTGGTTCGGTTCGCAGCAGAACATGCGAACAGGCAAAAAATTAGTTCAGACACGCGAACACCGTTAAAGTCTATGAGACAGGAATGTGAAAAATCAAAAGTGCTAATTTTAAAAGCTTGTATGCCATAAAAAGTGTTTGGGGACCCGAGTCCTGCCCCAGGGGACATTAATTATTAATGCAAAAAAAAGTTTTAAAAATGGCAGCTTTTTCGGGAGCAGTGATTTTAAAGCGGATCTTCACCCATTTTTTAATCAGCATCTCGGTGGCTTCTAAAAGCAACACCGAGTGCCATATGGAGCTTTTGTTTTTTTTTACCTACCTTACGTTATCTGTCTTTCTTTTTTTCTGTCCCTGCGGCTGTGGGCGTAGACTTTGCGGGTATTGACGTCATATCCTTCGTTCCCCGCAATGTCTCCTGGGATCTCATTGTCTTTCATCCCAGGAGACATTGCGGATAACCTCCGCAAAGAAACAGACGGCGATGACACTGGGCATGCGCGGGAACGAGCGGTGAATGCTGGGAGGACAGCATTCACCGCATCCCGGAAATACATCCTTGTGGGTTTCAAATGCCCACAATGAAGATGGGAACCGCCGTCTTTGATTTTTAAAAGTTATTCTTTTCAACGAAATCGGCCACAATCGGACTTACTTCACAGAACATGTGAGTACATTTTCATGATTTGAAAAGTTTCTGAATGAACTCCTAAAAAAAAAAATATTAAATAGGTGCACACCCGCTTTAATAATGCTTATAGTGAAACAATAAAAATGAAATTTTCCTTTAAATATCGTGCCGGGGGTGTCTATAGTATGCCTGTAAAGTAGTGCATCTTTCCCATGTTTATAACAGTGCCACAGCAAAATTACATTTCTAAAGGAAAAAAATGTAATTTAAAACTGCTCGCGGCTGTAACGTATTGTCGGATTCCCGGCAATACAGATAAAAATACCAAAAAAAACGATGTCACCCCCAAAATCCATACCAGGCCCTTCAGGTCTGATATGGATATTAAGGGGAACCCCACACCCAATTTTTTTTTTAAATGGCGTGGGGGTCCCCAGGCACTATATACTCTGACCAGCAGTATATATACTATACGGCCTGCCCTATATACTCTGCAGAAAATTGGGCCTAAGGTGTTGGTGGTACCAGAACACTGTAAGCCCTCACAGTTACTCTTGTTGGGCGCAAGAACAGGCCCTGCTGTAAAATATATCAAAAATTGTAATTACATACCCCTGTTAAACAGGGGCAGAAAAATTGGGCATTGGGTGGTGGTGGTGGTGCCACAACACTGTAAGCCCTCACAGTTACTCTTGTTGGGTGCGGGAATGGGCCCTGCATTGAAATATTATATCAAAAATTGTAATCACATGCCCCTGTTAAACAGGGGCAGAAAAATTGGGCCTTGGGTGGTGGTGCCACAACACTGTAACCCCTCACAGATACTCTTGTTGGGCGCAGGAATGGGCCCTGCTGGGAAATATTAGATCAAAAATTGTAATTACATTCCCCTGTTGAACGGGGGGCAGAAAAATTGGGCCTTGGGTGGTGGTAGTGGTGCCCTAAACCAAAAATATTGTTGGAAGCTAGCATCATCAAGATTGAGGAGGAATAGGATAGTCAGCATAGGCAGTCTTTAAGGGATCCCACATCCATAGAAAATTCAATCAGTTACATCAGCCTCAGATGCTTGATAGCTGCTGATCCAAGAATGATTCATTTTTATGAATGTGAGCCTATCAATGGAGTCTGTGGACAGACACACTCTTTGATCTGTTACAAACCCTCCAGCAGCACTGAGTGTGCATTCAGAAAGCACGCTGGATGCAGGACAGGCCATTAGCTCAATTGCATATTGAGCAAGTTCTGGCCAGTGGTCCATCCTCAAGACCTAGTAACCCAGTGGATGCTCTGTTGGAGAGGTCTCCAAGTCTGCTCTTGCCCCTAGATATTCCTGCACCATGTAATGCAGACACTGGCGATGGTTGCTTGAACCAATCAGACCTTGGTGCTGAGGACTGGCAAATTGTTTAAAGGCATCGGTCAGCCGGCCATCTTCTCCACCGCTCTTTCTCTGACTGAACGAAGCCTCAGCAACACGTTGTCCAGCACCAGGAAATTGTAATCTCCCAGGGTCTGGAAATGAGTTGCACAAACCTTTCTTCAAGGCCTCCTGAAGATGTTTCACCCTCTGCTCGCTCTGCGAAGGCAGGATGAGTTCTGCAACCTTACCCTTGTAATGTGGATCAAAAAGGGTTGCCAGCCAGTAATGATCCTTCTCCTTGATACCATGAATCCTAGGGTCCGTTCACAGGCTTTGCAGAATCAGGGAGGCCATGCAGCATAAGTTTGCAGAGGCATTCAATTCTGAGTCCTCTTGGTCACTAAGGATCACATGATCCGTAACTACCTCCTCCCAGCCACGTACAACTCCTTGGGTTTCTGGGGACTGAAAACCATCCCTTGAAGACTGCTGCTGAGTGTTATCCTCTACATCCATGCTGACACAATCCTCCTCCTCCTCTTCTTCCTGTGTGTTTGGCAGGCCCACAGGAATGCTATCTGGATAAAGGGGGCCTTGAGAGGAAAGGCAGTCCTCCTCTTCCTCCCTCTGTTCTGCCTCAAGTGCCCTGTCCATAATTCCACAAAGCGTGTGCTCCAGCAGGAAGACTAGAGGGACAGTGTGACTGATGCATGCATTGTCGCTGCTCACCATCCTTGTGGCCTCAAATGGTGACAGGACAGTGCATGCATCCTTGATCAGTAGCCACTAATGTGGCGAAAAGAAGCCAAGCTCCCCTGACCCTATTCTGGTGCCATACTTGCACAGGTACTCATTGATGGCCCTCTGCTGTGTGCGCAGCCACTGCTGACTGACCTTCAGGGATCTTTGCTCAGAGCGGAGGGGGAAAACTGAGCGACCAGCGGTGTTCATTTCTCACTACAGAACCAGTGGGGGACAGATGCAGCATTGGATCAACAAAACAAAACTCAAAAACAAATGTTTATTAAATTACTGCTCACCAAATCTTAAATGTGATGGCTGCATTAGTTTTCTTTTTTAGGCTTTTTTCCTTTATTTTCACCTGGTGATCCTTTCAACTTACTTTAACAAGCCAAGCTGTCCAGCAAAAGTGACAGTTGGAGGGTTGAGATAAACCATTTACCACTGACAGGGGTGCTTAAAATGGTCAGCTTTTATTCATTTATATAAAATATTTATAACAAAAGGAAAAAACTAGCTGCAATAACTGCTTATAAAGTATTAGATGGGGTTCAGCTTCAATTTGTTAGTCAAGTCCATCTAAATCTGCTAATCTAAAGCCTCGTACACACGATCGGATTTTCACCCGGGAATTGTGTGATGGCAGACTGTTTGCCTAAAATCTGACCGTTAGTACGCTCCATCAGACAATTGTTGTCCAACTTTTGGCCAACAAATGTTGGATAGCAAGCTAGTAAATTTTTGGCAGACAACGGTCTGTTGTCTGATTTTCGTACCGTCTGTACACAAGTCCGTCACACAAAAGTTCAAAGTACAAACACGCATGCTAGGAAGCAAGGACGAGCCGGAAGCAGTCAGTCTTGTAAACGCTCGTAATGGAGATTTAACATTCGTGACGCAGCAAATTATGAATTGGCAAAATGCAGCGCACAATTCTTTTCTTCTTTAATGGGATAATAATGAAGCTGCTTTGCTGGTGATACTAATGGAGTTATGGTAAACGTATTTTAAAATTCTTTTGTTTTCTAGTGATATCAAGAATAATATTATTCTGCTTGTATTTTTTATTTTTTTTGTCCAGTTATCACAACACTATTATCCTGTAGTATTAATCTCAAAGATACAACTATGTTGGTGTACCTTGTTAATTTTACATTGTATTTTTGAAAATGTAACTGCCTACTCCCAAACTGTCACTTGAAGTAAAACACACTTGGGTCAAAGCAATAACTCCAAGGCCAATAATAGCACGTTCTCTCCTCCGATTCCCCAACATGGCTGGTTGATGAACGGCCATTCAGAAACAAACTGAAAAGCGCGAAATGAAAGCGCAAATCAACACTCACCAAACTTCTACTAACACGAAATTAGCAGAAGGAGCCCAAAGGGTGGTGCCTGACAATTGAACTTCCTCTTTATCGCCTCGTAGTACGTCTAGTACGTCACTACGTTTGTGTTTGTTGGCCGACAGTTGTGTGCCGTTAGTATGCAAGACAAAAAGTCCGATGCTCGGTCATCCAACAATCCGATCGTGTGTACAAGGCTTTAGGCTGGATACACATTATACAATCTTCTTTAGATTTTTTTCCTTTAGATTTACCAAAACCATATAATATGAGGTCAAACCTAAACACTTTTAATTTGCATGCAATCAAGCAGACCCTTGCACTACATAGTTTAAGGTAAATCTAAAGGAAATCGAACAACAAAAGTTGTATAGTTTGTATCCAGCTTAACACTGCCCCATACCTCCCAACATTTTAACTTCAGCATGAGGGACACTTGAGGATAGCACGCCACGGCAAAATGTGGTTGTGACCAAAGTCTTGCCAGTGGGAGGGGCTTAAGTTATATGTTTTGATTGCTTTGACTGAGCCTACCTTAAGGAAGAACTTCATTGAAATAATCAGAGAGTGCATAGCAACCAGCATCTGTTGAGGCAATGAAGACTTTGGTGAGAAGTATATAATGTACAGTATTGTGTACATAGTGCAGAAGTGTGTAAGGCAGAGCACAGGGGTCAGGGAGTGCTGCAGTCAGTGTCAGGTTTAGGATACATAACACAGGCTGCAGGGCTCCAGGGTGTGATCAAAGATCAGGAGTATGTAATGCAGAGAGGGCTGTAGTCAGTACTGGGTTTAGGAGTACGTAATGCAGAGAATGCAGGGGACAGGATTCTGTAATGCACAGAATGCAGGGGACCGGAGTGTTATCTACAGAATGCAAGGGTCAGGAGTACATAATGCACAGAATTCAGGGAATAGGAGTATGTAATGCATAGAATGCAGGGGACAGAAGTATGTAATGTGCAGAATGCAGGGAACAGGAGTACATAATGCACAGAATGCAGGGGACAGGAGTACATAATGCACAGAATGCAGGGGACAGGAGTATGTAATGCACAGAATGTAGGGGACAGGAGTATGTATTGTACAGAATGCAGGGACAGGAGTATGTAATGCACAGAATGCAGGGGACAGGAGTGCGTAATGTACAAAATGCAGGGGACAGGAGTACGTAATGCACAGAATGCAAGGGACAGGAGTATGTAATGCACAGAATACAGGGGACAGGAGTACATAATGCACAGAATGCAGGGGACAGGAATATGTAATGCACAGAATATAATGCACAGAATGCAGGAGAATGAAGTATGTAATACACAAAATGCAGGGGACAGGAGTACATAATGCACAGAATTCAGGGGACAGGAGTACATATTGCACAGAATGCAGGGGACAGGAGTATGTAATGCACAGAATGCATGGGGACAGGAGTATGTAATGTACAGATCGCAGGGGACAGGAGTATGTAATGCACAGAATGCAGGGGACAGGAGTATGTAATGCACAGAATGCAGGGGCCAGGAGTGTGTAATGCACAGAATGCAGGGGGCAGGAGTGTTTAATGTACAGAATGCAGGGGACAGGAGTATGTAATGCACAGAATGCAGGGGGTAGGAGTATATAATGCACAGAATGCAGGGGACAGGAGTATGTCATGCACAGAATGCAGGGGGCAGGAGTGTTTAATGTACAGAATGCAGGGGACAGGAGTATGTAATGCACAGAATGCAGGGGGTAGGAGTATATAATGCACAGAATGCAGGGGACAGGAGTATGTAATGCACAGAATGCAGGGAACAGGAGTATGTAATGCACAGAATGCAGGGGGCAGGCATATGTAATGCACAGAATGCAGGGGACAGGAGTATTATCCACAGAATGCTGGGGACAGGAGTGTGTAATGCACTCCCTCCTCTGCAGAATAATAAAACAAAACACTAATCTGAACACTCCCCCCCAGTACAAGTCCTCTCTTCCCCTCCCAGAACAAATCCACCCAAGCAAATCCTCCCTCCCAACATGAAGTTCCCCCTCAAAGTAAAAATCCTCCTTCCCTTCCGTACCTCTCTCAGATTAAATCCTTTTCAATCCCCCAAATCTTCCATCCCAGCACAACCCCCCCATTCTAGTACAAATCCTCTTCCAACTAATTCCCCCTCTCCAAATCCCCTAGCACAGCTCTTCTTTCCCTCACTAATCCCCCTTCCAAACACAACAAATCCCCCCAAATGTATTTTCCCAGCAAACATTCTCTCCCCTCTTCAAGCAAAAATCCCTATTTTAGTGCAGATCCTCCTCTCAGCGTAAATCCTTTCTCCACTTCTAGCACAAATCATCTCCCCCAAAATCCCCTTTCTCAGCACAGATCTTCTTCAACCCCCCAAATGCCCCCTCCCAGCACAACTCCTCATCCTGGCACAAATACCCCACCCCCAAATGCCCTCCCAGCACAAACCCTTCTTCCCCCTCTTCAAAACCCTCCAGGACAAATCCTGTCCTCCTACCTCCAAATCCCCCTCCCAGAAAAAAATCCACTCCCCACTTCTAGCACAGATCCTCTCTCTCAAGTCCTCTCTTCCAGCACCCCCCCCCCCCCAATCTTGGGTAAAAGACTCTCTCCCCCACCCCATGCTCCCAAGCACCAATCCTCTTTCCCCAAATCCCCCACGCCTACACAAGTCCTTTCCCCAGTTCTATCACAAATCCTCCCACCCAAATCCCCCCTACACGCACAAATCTTCTTCCCCTTCCCCAGCACAAATTTTCCAACACCACCCTAAATTCCCCCTCTCAGCACAATCCACCCTTCTTCCCCATCTCAGCACAAATCCCCACCCACCTATGTTCCCCCCTCCCAGAACAAATCCTTTACCACTTCAATTTCCCCCCAGCACAAATCCTCCCTCTCTCCCATCCCTTCTCCCCCCCAAAAAAAATCCTCTTCCACCCCACAAATTCTTCCTCACGGCACAACCCCCCCTCCCCAAATTCCCCCCAAATCCTCCTTTCCTCCAATGCCCCTTCCAACCAAATCTCTCTCCCCCTCTTCAAGCACAAGTCCCCCCAATCTCCATTTCTAGCACAAATCCTCTCCCCCACCCTGCTCCCCCTGTCATCCCCCCCCCCATCAGTGTACCCCCCTGTCATTGTTCTGATGTGGAATGGGGAAGTGGGCTGGGGGGTTTATAGGTGGATGGCGGGGTGGGGCTAGGGTGTGGGTTAGAGGGTGAGGATGGGGATAGGGAAGGGGTAAGTGGGGGGCGGGGTAAGTATGGGGAAAAGGTAAGTGGGGGTGGGGGGCAGGGGTGGTTGAAATGGAAGGTATTGAAGTATGGGGTATGGGAGGGTTGTGGGAAGGTTGCTTGGTGGCTGGAGGGGGTCTCTTAAAACAATGCCTCGGGTTAGTGGGGGATGAGGGCTGGGCTAGAGTATGGATTTCAATGTTGGCTGGTGAGTGGGAATGGAAGAGGATGCTGGAAGAGCCTGGGGGGGGGGGGGCAATGAAGGGGGGAGAGGGGAGATGCTGGGAGACATGGGACAGTGGTGACAGCTGTCGAGGGGATTCAACACTGTTGGCTATGTAGGAGTGCTGCATGGAGGAGGAATGACTGTGAGTGGCAGATAGAGTTAATGAATTAATTGAAATGACAGGCGGGGAGGCATGGAGCAGCGGTGACAGCAGTAGAGACTGCAAAAATGACTGCGAGCTGTGGCGGGTAGAGGGTTGAATGAGTTAATGGAAATGACAGACGGGGAGGCATCGAACAGCGGTGACAGTGGGAGAGGGATTATCGCGCTGCTCAGCTTGGATGGAGTGTTGCCGGCAAGAGATGCTGGAGCAGAAGTAAATCTGGCTGGAGCAACTGGTGGGAGGGGGATCAGCAGGCTGGCCAGCTGATAGTCACGTTGGAATGGGAGTGATGCTCGCAGAGGGGGGGGGGGGGGTGAAAGGGGAGATGGAAAAGGAAGGGTGGTGGATGGCTTGAGAAAGTAATGCTACTGACCAGATCACTGGCTGGGCTTGCAGAGGCAGCATAGAGGATGGCTCTGGTCTTTGTGCTTCTCTCACTATGCAGCCTGTGTCCTGCCACTTTTTGAAGCTACTTCACAGCTCCTCTTCAAAGGCGGAAGCCATTGAGAGGCAGGAGGTGGCCTATAAAGTGTGTCTTCGGTTGCTAGGACACCAGCGGTCCTAGCAACTAACAGTTTTGAAAATTGAGGGGCGGGGAGAGAAGCAGAGATTGCTGGCATTATCGGCAACGCTTCTGTGTTCCCCAGAGTCAAATCTATCCTAGAAAGGGTGGAGTGGGAGGCCGAGAAGCAGGAGTATTGCCCTATTCCAGGATTCCGAACCCTCCATACATCTGTCAATCCTGCCTCTACCAAAAACTGGCCTAAACGGCCTTCTGCTAAATTATGTGTTTGAGCTCTCGGTGGGAATCTATCCAGAGCTTTGTTCAACACTTCATTAAAATCTCCTACTACTATTACCGGAGTGTCCGTTTTGTCCAACATGAATTCCATTAGCTTATACAACACTTCGAGTTTAAAAGGTGGGGGGATATAGATGTTAGCTAAGACATACATTCTGTTTTCTATTGAACAGTACAGGAAAATATAGCGGCCTATATCATCTATACTGGTCTGCCGACAGAAAAACACCACGCCTCTTTTCACTGCTCACCCCTCTAGTATACGAGGAGTAAACCGAGTGATATTGGGCCTGAAACCTCCTATTCTGAAGATATTTTGTCGTGTCCTTTGTCAAGTGGGTTTCCTGCAAGCAGACCAGCCCCACCCCCCTCATTTCCAAAAGCGAAAAGATGGCAGATCTCTTATTTGGATTCCCCATCCCCCGTATGTTCCAGGAGCCTATCTTAAAAACCGTAGACTGCATCGGAAGAACAAAGAGCAAGAAGTGGCCCCTAAAGACCCAATAGTACAAAAACCAAAAAAAAGAGAGAAAAATAGAGAATAACCCATCTTTAGACTTGATACGATATATTGTGCAAAAAACCTCCGCACCCTCTGTGACTCCATACCCCTAGGGCAGCTAACAAAGGATCCCACTACCAATTCCGTGAGGTGCATTATATAAAAAAAAAACATAATTACACTCTGTGCTTTAATGCCCATAGGGCTTACCTTGCTATTCCTATTGTTACTATTCATACTAGTGATTATTCCAAGTGTTCCCCCTTATCTTCCATTTTCCTTTTTTATTTACCACACTTGTGTTCAATCCTAGATCCCCCTCCCCTATCTCCCTGCATGCCATCCCAAATACTAAGTGTGTACTACTTTCACTCTGTCTTGATTTTACTAACCCCCATTCTCCCCACCTCCCATCAATCCCACCCCCCACCCCCCCCAAACCAACCACCCAATTACTCTCCCACCCCCCTTCCCCCACCTTACCAGGTTCGCCCAAAGGGCTTTAATCGTAACCGCCTCATACACTCCTAGTGCCATACCCATTCCTACCATGTTCCCCCCACCCACTACTAAAGGTGTACTCATGTACCAAATTTTAAGTATAATACCATCCCCTTCTCTCATTCCTACTTAACATACAAATTCCCTTTTCCACCCTTCATCAAGTCCATGGTTCCTCCCAACGTCCCAAATCTTCATGTCGGGTATCCTAACTCTCTTGGCTCCTCTCCTTGAATTTCAGTCTCTGTTTATTTCCTTCGAACCAGCATGTTGCTCCTGTCGGGGAATCAAAAAAGAGAACCTCCCCAATTGCCTCTACCCGTAACCTAGCTGGATACAGTAAAGCATACTTAACTTCAAATTTTTGTAAGGAGCGTTTGATCACCACAAACCCCTCCCTGCGTCTCTGCAGCTCTGGTGAGAAGTCTGAAAAAAATGAAATTTTACCTCCTTTGTAAAAAATAGACCCCATCTCTCTGGCTTTACGCAATAATATTATCTTGTCATAGTGATTCAGGAACTTTATTAATAGAGACCTGGGCCGACCTCCAGAAGGCAGAGCCCTGAAGGGGACCCGGTGAGCCCTTTCAATCGCAAACTGTAAAGAAAATTCATCTCTTCCGAACACTTCTATGAGCCATCCTTCCAAAAAAACATTAGGATTATGTCCCTTGCACCCTTCTGGAAGCCCCACTACCCTTACATTGTCCCTTCTTAAACGGTTTTCCATTTCATCCATTTTTTCAGTAATTCTACCCAGTTGATCCTTCATGATTTTAACGTCTTGCTGTAGTGGAAATACATCATCTTCCATTTGGCTCACCCTTCCCTCCAGAGCTGTTATCCTCTCTACTGCCTTTTGCAACTCTTGCTTTATTAATAACAGTTCTTCTTTAACCTCCTTGATTTGACAGCTTAGACCCTCCAGTGATGCGTTAACCGCTTGTAGTACTTCCCGCAAGGTGGGTTCTGTGTTTATTGGTTGGTAATGGTATATGATCTTTTTCCACCATCCCTATACCTTTTTTGTTGTTCACACTCTTAAGCCCCACTCCTGCTGCGGCTGATGATGCCTGTCCCTGACTTTTCCTATCCCCAGAAGCTTTAACTTGCATTGCTTGCCCATTTTTTGTGGGAGTCTGTTCAGGGGTATGTGCAAATTTCTCCAGCTTTGTCGCTGCTGCTGCCGCCTGATTTCCCTTCTCCTTTGCAGATCGCAATGACTGAGGCCCCAGATTCTCCATGTTAACTGGTTCCTCCCCTCTTTTCCTTGACATCACTAACTCAAAATATGTAAGTCACACAAAGAGAAATAGAGGGGAGCACAGTGCGTGGCAGGATCCAGAGTGGTCACAAATGGCAAGTGTCACTAGAAGCAAAAACAATACAAGTGGCACTGTGACGTTCAATCAGGCAATATTTATGCTGTACACTATTTTTGATCCATACTTTGAAAACTGTACCACAGTTGCCCATGCACTCCTCAGTCCCCTTATCTTGTAATGCAGGGTCACTTGCACACCGTCCCTTAGCAGCAAGAACAGCAAACAGCAAACTGTCAGGGCCTGTGCCCTGTTTCAAAGTCCCGCTCACCTGTCCTCTCTGGTCCCAGGACTTCACACAGCGTCTGGATACCAGCCAACCTCTGCAGGGGTTCTTCAGTTGACTGCTGGCAGGGACCTTGCCGGCTACCCCCCACTTCAGGGCCGCTAATCTTTCACCCTCCACTGCTTCCAAATGCTTCCGAGTACTTTCAGCTCCCCGGGCTCCGGTTGCGCAGGCGCAGTAGCGGCGGCAGCAGCTCCAGCGACACAGCCACAATACGGAACAGCTTCCAGGCTACGGGCGCCGGTTCCTCCGCCGGGGAATTCTTCCACACCCGTCCTCTACAGCACAAAACACCGAGGGCAGTCCCACAAGGCACAGAGCAGTCTAGTAATGCCGGCCGTATACTCCGTCAGCAATGATAAGCCAAAGGGAGACTCTCATCCCACCGCTCGTTCACACTCCACACTCCATCAACACCAACGTCGGCATACTTCCCGAGAGGGGTTTCAGACCATTCTCTGATGGTAGTCTCAGTGAATATAGGGGGTAGGGAGGCTCGGGGATTCTGGAAACTGAGTCCATACTGGTTGGAGTTATTGGGGGAACCGGAGAAGATAATAACAAAGTTAGAAGATTTTGTAAGATCTAATGAAGGCTCAACCACAATGGGTATACAATGGGATACCCTGAAGGCATTCCTCAGGGGTATACTGATCCAGGGGGTGGCAGGGGTTAAGAAGAAAGCAAGAGAGTGGGAGGAAGGGATTAGGAGGGACCTGGAGATGGCAGAGAAGCAATTTTTGGAGGATCCAACGCTAGAGAAGCAGAAACTATGGGAGGATAAACAAGAGTCTTACAGAATAGCAGTACTAAGGAAGGGGGAGAATAAGCAACTTTTTCGGAGACAACGAGTCATTGGGGAAGGAGAAAGCGTGGGACGTATGTTGGCCTATTTAGTGAAAACCAATTCCTCCTCCTCGACAATTCCTGCAATTAGGGCCCCAAATGGTGAGATCTCTTCTCATAGTTCAGAGATTACGGACGCATTTGGGAAGTACTATGAAAACCTGTATAGGTCACAAGGGAGGGTCGGAGAGGAGGACATGGATACATTTTTCAGGAATATGCTAGTCCCCACCGTTACAGAGGAGGACAAAGAGGGACTAGACGCGCCAATAACATTAGCTGAACTAAGGCAAGCAGTGAATGGAATGGCAAACCAAAAATCTCCGGGGCCTGATGGTCTCCCGATTGAGACCTACAAGCAGTATGGGAAAATCCTGTTACCAGAACTGCTCAAAACTCTGAATTGGGCACTAAAGGCGGGGAGGTTGCCTGACTCTATGACCGAAACTACTATTATACTGCTTCACAAAGAAGGGGGGGACCCGTTAGAACCATCGGCATATAGGCCAATATCCTTGTTATGTACGGACGCCAAGATTCTGGCAATTGTGTTGGCGTCCAGACTCAATAAAATCATTTCTAAACTAATACACCCGGACCAAACGGGATTTATCCCCCACAGGACCACTAGTATGAATATAAGGAGGGCATACATGAATCTCCAGACCCCGACAGAGAATATGGGGTCAAGAGCCGTTGTGTCTTTAGACATAACCAAGGCCTTTGACAGCCTGGAGTCGAGTTATCTCTGGCGGGTTCTGGAAGAATTTGGCCTAGGTCCCGTTTTTATAAAATGGATAAAAATACTGTATAAGGGCCCGAGTGCGAGGATTAAGGTTAATAATGAAAGTTCACAAAAATTTTGTTTAGAAAGAGGGACGAGGCAGGGGTGCCCTCTGTCCCCCCTGCTTTTCGCCCTTGCCATGGAGCCACTAGCAATCTATATCAGGTCCTGTCCAAGGGTGAGGGGGTTTATAAGAAGAACAGGAGAGGAGAAGATTGCCCTGTATGCCGACGATGTCCTGTTGTTTCTTGGAGACACTGAGGGCTCCCTTGGGCAGGTAATGGACACGATGGAGAGGTTCGGTAACCTGTCAGGATTAGTGGTGAACTGGAGGAAATCGGCACTCTTGCCAATAGATATCCCTAATAATTCTTCGACACTGGGAATCCCCCAATTGAAAGTGGTTGCAACAATACGGTATCTGGGTATAAACATGACAAAGGATCCCAATCAGTACATTGAAGATAACCTAGCTCCATTACTGGTTAAATTTAAGCGCAAAATAGACATTTGGAACCGGCTGCCCCTAACAGTAGCAGGGAGAGGCAACTTATTTTAAGATGGTCTGGCTGCCTCAGCTACTGTATTTGTTTCATAACTCACCGGTGTGGGTGAATAAAAAATGGTTTAAGAAAATTGACACACTATTTAGGGAGTTGGTATGGAGGAGGGGTAAGGCTAGGATTAGCCTCCAGAGTCTACAACTGCCAGTTAAGGAGGGGGGAATGGCACTCCCGCATCCAAGATGTTACTTTCTGGCGGCACAGCTGCAGCATATAAGAGGCGGAAGTGCAGACAGTGGGTTGTTGACTCTGGAGGCGCCACATAAGACAGTGGTGGAGGCATTGGAGGCAGACTCTTTCCCTGGCAGTGGCCCCACAATTAGGATGATAACAAAGGTTTGGAAGACAACAAAGAGTTTAATGGGATATGTTGGGTTCACAGAATATGCCCCTTTGTGGCATAATAGGAATCTACAGGAAGTGGTGGCCATGGGGGAGTTTAAAGAATGGGAGAGATGGGGCATAAATAGATTATCCCAGCTATACAAAGGGAACGTATTAAAATCCTTTGAGGAACTTCAAACTGAAAATGGAATCCCGAGACAAACTTTCTTTAGATACCTACAAATGAGATCGGCTCTGAATGCCCAGTTTAGGATACGTCCCTTAGTGTGGAGCGAGGCAGCATTGCTTCAAAAGGTGGTTAAATCTGGGAAAATAAAGGGTTTTATTTCAGAAATATATGCGCAACTGTGTAGCAAAAGTATCGTAAGGCTAGAACATCTTGGTTGTAGGGAAGGATGGGAGGCGGACATTGGGAAATTAACAGATGGACAATGGAGAAAAATATTGGAGACTGGGCAGGTGGTCTCAGTATCCCCAGCACAGAGAGTTTCTCATTTAATGCTGGTACACAGAGCATATTACACCCCAAAAAAATTATTTAGATTTGGACTAACATTAGATGCTAAATGCCCTAGATGTGGTGAGGAGGGGGATTTGATACATATGGTCTGGAGATGTCCCAAGCTAGTCAGATAATGGACGGGGGTAGTAGAAGCCATTAGCGGCAGGTGGGGGTTATCTTTGGAAACAGAGGTCAGATTATGCATCCTTGGATATAGAGTAAGGGGATCAGAGGAGATAGCACTAAAAACAGCAGTCTTGAGGTGTCTGTATTAAGCTCGGAAGCTGATCATGCAAAGATGGCAAACAGTCGCGCCCCCGACGGTTGTGGAGTGGGCAAAAACAGTAAAGGAGATCATTTGGAAGGAGAGAGCCCTATACATTATAAGAGGGAATCTAAAAAAAAATTGAAAAGATGTGGAACCCCTGGTTGATAAGCATTGGTTGTAAGGAATAGCTGAAAGAATGTGGGATCCTGGATGGGGTGGGAGGGGGGAAGGGTTAGGTGGAAGGGGTAGGGTAAAATGGATATTGTATAAATAATGGCCAATTTTTGGTAATTTGGGGATAGGGTAGGCTTGTTGGTATGGAAGGGTAAGCTGCCTTCTCCCCAGAGAAATTTGTTTACGTGAATTATGTGTTGTCATTACATGTCTGTATGTAAATTTTAAGAAATGTTAATAAAGAATATTTAAAAAAAAAGAGATTGCTGGCATTCCCTGCTCACAGGAAACCTCACTTTGAGGGTACCACCACTGAATGGAGCCCAGTGCAGGAACTTGTTCCTGCACTGGGCTCTGGATTCCAGGGCTCCAGCCCAAATCTGCGGGACCCAGGGACAGTCCCGCGGAATCTGGGACGTTCGGGGGGTATGCTACCCTCTCCCCAGCCTGACAATGCTGCTGTCCAAAATGTCTGATCCAGAATTTCATCCGGAATGCAGACACGCTAATACAGGAGAGGTTACTGGCTGAATCATCAGGTGAAATGAGGGGGAAAAAAGCCTAAAAAAGAAAACTAATGCAGCCATCACATCTAAGGATTGGTAAGCTCTAATTTATTACATTTTTATTTTTAGGTTTAATATAGGAAAGGGTTAACAGTGGAAAGTGCAGGCTCAGGCCAGTCTGTAAGCATAGAGAAGGGGTGGGGGCAGGGGATTTAATATCACTTTAGGGAAACAAGTACATTCCGCACTGTGACACTATTCACACACTGTATGTAGTTTAAAAACAAATGCTTGCAGAAATTTTGCCATGCTTCCAATTCAAACTATGGGTGGGGGATCCTGCAATATGTAAATGATGCAATTTGTTTGATGTGGTGTTACTGTACTGTAAATCATCACTGATTGGGCTTTTATTACTGTCTAAAGGCCCATACACATGATAAAAAAAAAAAAAATGAAAATGTATGAGAGAAACTATTAAGAGAAACTATTGGTTAACTATCTGTTCATTAGTATAGCGATTTTGACAGTCGTTTCTGACTGTTTTGATGAAAAGAAACAAAACTGCAAACTAGAAAATTTTTATCGTAAGTTAACACAACGTCCACTTTTCATTCAATGTGTACAGTAGTCGTGTGCAAATAGTCGAATAAAAAATATTGCACATGATCAGAAGCAAAGAACAGCCCAGAAGACACGAGTACATAACTACGTTTGCCTTTGTCGTTGGATAATTTGTGTACAAGTTATTATTATTTTCATGATATGCACCTTCGTGGAAAAATTGAAAGATCCTTCGTCCGAGTTTCTCATAGTGTGTACTAGGCTTAAGAATCCAGCAAAAAGATACCTCCACCCCACATTCAGTTCAACTGTTATGTAACCTTAAAAGTTAACCACTTCAGGCCCAGAAGGATTTACCCCCTTGATGACTAGACCATTTTTTGTGATACAGCACTGTGTTGCTTTAACTGACAATTGCACGGTCATGCGGCACTGTACCCAAACAAAATTGCCGTCCTTTTTTCCCCACAAATAGAGCTTTCTTTTGGTGGTATTTAATCACCTCTGCAGTTTTTATTTTTTGCACTAAAAACAAAAAAAGACCAACAATTTTTGAAAAAAACAAAACAATATTTTTTACTTTCTGCTATAAAACATATCCAAAAAAAATATATATAAAAAAACAAATGTATTCATCAGTTTAGGCCGATATGTATTCTTCTACATATTTTTGGTAAAGAAAATCTTAGTAAGTGTATATTGATTGGTTTGCGCAAAATTTATAGTGTCTACAAAACAGGGGATAGATTTATGGACTTTTATTTTATTTTTTATGTTTTTACTGGTAATGGCGGCGATCTGCGCTTTTTAGCGAGACAAATCTGAACCCAAGTGACACCTTTTGGGGACCATTGACATTATTACAGTGATCAGTGCTAAAAAAATGCACTGAACAATGTATAAAAGACACTGACAGGGAAGGGGTTAACACTAGGGGGCGATCAAGGGATTAACTTGTTCCCTGGGTGTGTTCTAACTGTCTAGGGCAGGGGTCCTCAAACTACGGCCCGCGGGCCACATGCGGCCCGCCGAGGACATTTATCCGGCCCACCCCACCCAGGGCCGGATTCCCGACAGGCCAGGCTCCGGCCGGGGCCAGGTCGGCTCGGCTTGGGCAGGTCCACTCTGCTTCAGCAGTGAGCATATCCGCTCCGCTCAAGCCGCCTCCCCCACCCCAGTAATGGAGGGGAAGTGTAGTTTCCAGCACAGTCCCGTGCGGATTCAGACAGGAGGCGCGGAGGGTGACAGCGAGAGCAGAGGCTTCAGGCAACAGCCTGCTAACAAGTGAGGACTCCTGTCCATCCCACTGTCCACCCCTCTGTCCCCCTGTCCACCCCTCTGTCCCTCTGTCCACCCCTCTGTCCCACTGTCCCTCTGTCCACCCCTCTGTCCCTCTGTCCCCCTGTCCACCCCTCTGTCCCCCTGTCCACCCCTCTGTCCCCCTGTCCACCCCACTGTCCCCCTGTCCACCCCTCTGTCCCCCTGTCCACCCCACTGTCCCCCTGTCCACCCCTCTGTCCCCCTGTCCACCCCACTGTCCCCTGTTCCCCCTCTGTCCACCCCTCTGTCCCCCTGTCCATCTGTCCCCCCCTCTGTCCACCCCTCTGTCCCCCTGTCCACCCCACTGTCCCCCCTCTGTCCCCCTGTCCACCCTTCTGTCCCCCTGTCCACCCCTCTGTCCCCCTGTCCACCCCACTGTCCCCCTGTCCACCCCACTGCCCCCCTGTCCACCCCTCTGTCCCCCTGTCCACCCCACTGTCCCCTGTCCCCCCTCTGTCCACCCCTCTGTCCCCCTGTCCATCTGTCCCCCCCTCTGTCCACCCCTCTGTCCCCCTGTCCACCCCACTGTCCCCCCTCTGTCCCCCTGTCCACCCTTCTGTCCCCCTGTCCACCCCACTGTCCCCCTGTCCACCCCTCTGTCCCCCTGTCCACCCCTCTGTCCCCCCCACTGTCCCCCTGTCCACCCCTCTGTCCCCCTGTCCACCCCACTGTCCCCCTGTCCACCCCTCTGTCCCCCTGTCCACCCCTCTGTCCCCCTGTCCACCCCTCTGTCCCCCCCACTGTCCCCCCCTCTGTCCCACTGTCCCCCTGTCCACCCCTCTGCCCCCCCCCCTCTGTCCACCCCTCTGTCCCCCCTCTGTCCACCCCTCTGTCCCCCTGTCCACGCCTCTGTCCCCCTGTCCACCCCACTGTCCCCCTGTCCCCCCCTCTGTACACCCCTCTGTCCCCCTGTCCACCCCTCTGTCCCCCTGTCCATCCCTCTGTTCCCCTGTCCATCCCTCTGTCCCCCTGTCCATCCCTCTGTCCCCCTGTCCACCCCTCTGTCCATCCCTCTGTCCCCCTGTCCATCCCACTGTCCCCCTGTCCACCCCCCTGTCCACCCCACTGTCCCCCTGTCCACCCCTCTGTCCCCCTGTCCACCCCTCTGTCCATCCCACTGTCCCCCTGTCCACCCCACTGTCCCCCTGTCCACCCCTCTGTCCCCCTGTCCACCCCTCTGTCCATCCCACTGTCCCCTTGTCCAACCCACTGTCCCCCTGTCCACCCCCCCTGTCCACCCCTCTGTCCCCCTGTCCACCCCACTGTCCCCCCCTCTGTCCCCCTGTCCACCCCTCTGTCCACCCCACTGTCCCCCTGTCCACCCCTCTGTCCCCCTGTCCACCCCTCTGTCCCCCTGTCCACCCCTCTGTCCATCCCACTGTCCCCCTGTCCACCCCACTGTCCCCCTGTGCACCCCACTGCCCCCCCCCTTTGTCCCCCTGTCCACCCCTCTGTCCACCCCACTGTCCCCCTGTCCACCCCACTGTCCCCCTGTCCATCCCCTCTGTCCCCCTGTCCATCCCCTCTGTCCCCCTGTCCATCCCCTCTGTCCCCCTGTCCACCCCTTTTATTCTTTTGCACTACAAAAAAGATGTGTGCATAGGAATTTAGGAATTAGTTCATATTTTTTTTTATACTATAGTGCGGCCCCCCAACAGTCTGAGGGACCGTGAACTGGCCCCCTGTCTAAAAAGTTTGAGGACCCCTGGTCTAGGGGATGAGCTCACTGGGACAACACAGAGATCGCTGTCCCTGATCACTAGGAACAGCAGTTCTCCCCGTCACAAAGGGGATCTGCCTTGTTTACATAGACAGATCCCCGTTCTTCCTCTCTGTACCGTGATTGCGGGTGGCCGGCGGACATGCGTTGGTAGACATCAAACCACATAGTACCGTTGTACCATGCAATTTGGTTTGCCGCGTTTTTTTTAACCACTTCCACTCTGGACGATTTACCCCCCCCCTTCATGACCAGCCCAATTTTTGCGATACGGCACTGCATTATTTTAACTGACAATTGCGCGGTCGTGCGACACAGCACCCAAATAAAATGTATGTCCTTTTTTTCATAAATAGAGCTTTCTTTTGATGGTATTTGATTACCTCTGCGTTTTTGTTTTTTTGCACTATAAACAAAAAATTACTGACAATTTTGGAGAAAAAAAGAAAAAAAAATATATATATATATATACAGTGGGGACGGAAAGTATTCAGACCCCCCTTAAATTTTTCACTCTTTTTCACATTTTTGCAGATTTATTAAAAAAGAAAAACTGAAATATCACAGGGTCCTAAGTATTCAGACCCTTTGCTGTGACACTCATATATTTAACTCAGGTGCTGTCCATTTCTTCTCATCATCCTTGAGATGGTTCTACACCTTCATTTGAGTCCAGCTGTGTTTGATTATACTGATTGGACTTGATTAGGAAAGCCACACACCTATATAAGACCTTACAGCTCACAGTGCATGTCAGAGCAAATGAGAATCATGAGGTCAAAGGAACTGCCTGAAGAGCTCAGAGACAGAAATGTGGCAAGGCACAGATCTGGCCAAGGTTACAAAAACATTTCTGCTGCACTTAAGGTTCCTAAGAGCACAGTGGCCTCCATAATCCTTAAATGGAAGCTGTTTGGGACAACCAGAACCCTTCCTAGAGCTGGCCGTCCGGCCAAACTGAACTATCGGGGAGAAGAGCCTTGGTGAGAGAGGTAAAGAAGAACCCAAAGATCACTGTGGCTGAGCTCCAGAGATGCAGTCGGGAGATGGGAGAAAGTTGTAGAAAGTCAACCATCACTGCAGCCCTCCACCAGTCGGGGCTTTATGGCAGAGTGGCCCGACAGAAGCCTCTCCCCAGTGCAAGACACATGAAAGCCCGCATGGAGTTAGCTAAAAAACACCTGAAGGACTCCAAGATGGTGAAAAACATGATTCTTTGGTCTTATGAGACCAAGATAGAACTTTTTGGCCTTAATTCTAAGCGGTATGTGTGGGGAAAACCAGGCACTGCTCATCACCTGTCCAATACAGTCCCCACAGTGAAGCATGGTAGTGGCAGCATCATGCTGTGGGGGTGTTTTTCAGCTGCAGGGACAGGACGACTGGTTGCAATCGAGGGAAAGATGAATGTGGCCAAGTACAGGGATATCCTGGATGAAAACCTTCTCCAGAGCGCTCAGGACCTCAGACTGGGCTGAAGGTTTGTCTTCCAACAAGACAATGACTCTAAGCACACAGCTAAAATAACGAAGGAGTGGCTTCACAACAACTCTGTGACTGTTCTTGAATGACCCAGCCAGAGCCCTGACTTAAACCCAATTGAGCATCTCTGGAGAGACCTAAAGATGGCTGTCCACCAATGTTTACCATCCAACCTGACAGAACTAGAGAGGATCTGCAAGGAGGAATGGCAGATGATCCCCAAATCCAGGTGTGAAAAACTTGTTGCATCTGTCCCAAAAAGACTCATGGCTGTATTAGATCAAAAGGGTGCTTCTACTAAATACGGAGAAAAGGGTATGAATACTTAGGACCCTGTGATATTTCAGTTTTTCCTTTTTTAATAAATCTGCAAAAATGTCAACAATTCTGTGTTTTTCTGTCAATATGGGGTGCTGTGTGTACATTAATGAGGAAAAAAAATTAACTTAAATGATTTTAGCAAATGGCTGCAATATAACAAAGAGTGAAAAATTTAAGGGGGTCTGAATACTTTCCGCCCCCACTGTATATATCGTACGAGGAAAATTTTCGTGCTTGTCCAATCAAATAATATCGGCTCTCGAAAGCTCTTTACTATAGATCCGATTATCGTACGATCGCGTCGAAAGCGGTATTTTTCGTCCATTTTTCGGATCGTGTGTACGGGCCATTATTCATCCATGGCCAAGAGCAGAGAGCTAATATAAAGCTAACCTGGCTAAAGCTAGCCATACTAGCCATACTATCTCTCTATACACACACACACACACAAACACACACACACACACACACACACACACACACACACACACTAGAGTTTCGTCACCATAAAAGTTCTAAATCCAGACAAAACTTTTCCTAGCACATGTTCATTACTAGTGATTTGGGGCTGTTCGCCCTGTTCGGGGGAACACCTGAATGTGCAGGGTGTTCGGCGGGTGTCCGGTGGTATTTGATCACCTCTTGCACTATAAACAAAATAAGAACGACAATTTTTGAAAAAACAATATTTTTAACTTTTTGCAATCCCCAAAAAATGTAAAAAAAATTATTTCTTCCTCAGTTTAGGCCAATATGTATTCTGTTACATATTTTTGGTAAAAAAAATCTCAATAAGCATATATTGATTAGTTTGCGCAAAAGTTATAGCATCTACAAACTATAAGATAGATTTATGGAATTTTTATTATTATTTTTTTTTTTACTAGTAATGGCGACGATCAGCGATTTTTAGCGGGACTGCAACATTGCGGTGGACAGATCAGACACTTGTGCCACTTTTTTGGGACCACTGACATTTAGAGCAAATAATAGCCACTGATTACTGTATAAATGTCATTGGCAGGGAAGGGGTTAACACTAGGGGGCGATCAAGGGGTTAAGTGTGTTCCCTGGAAGTGTTGCTAACTGTATGGGGGCTGAGCTGACTGGAGGAGGAGAGAGATCGCTGTTCCTAATCACTAGTAGGGATGAGCTTCGTGTTCGAGTCGAACCCATGTTCGACTCGAACATCGGCTGGTCGGACGTTCGTCGAATTGGTGACGTTATGGGCCGTTCGCGCCAAATTCGTGTGGCGCGTCACGGCCCATAATTCACTGCGGCATCGCAGTGCATAGCTGGCTGATGATTGGCCAAGCATGCACTATGACCCGCATGTTTGGGCAATCACAGCGTCGTCGGTAGAGAGAGCTGTAATTGGCCAAAGCCAGGGCCAATTATGGCTCAGGGGGTTTAGAACACGCCCCACACTATATAAGGCCGCCTGCACAGCGGCCCTGTGTAGTGTGTTCCGGCGTGCTTAGATAGAGAGAGAGAGACAGTGTCATTTCATTTGAGTTAGCTAGATTAGGCAGGACAGTCAGTGAATTAGCTGCACTTACAGTGTATTGTGTATATATATATATATGCATCCCAGGTGTTGCATATATATATATATATATACACTGTATTCAGTTTAGCTAGATCCGTTCCTGTTATCTTCCTACTGACAGGCAGGCTTGTCTTGTTACAGTATTTACAGCTACCTGAAGAAAATTGCTGGTGTTCTTTTGATCCTATTAGTACCACAGTCAGGCAGCTAGACTATTTACAGTTAGTGTAGTGCGTCCTGCTCACAGTGTTCAGCTAAAACTACAAGTTAGTGTAGTGAGACCTCTGCACCGTGTTCATCTAAAGCTACAAGTTAGTGTAGTGCGTCCTGCTCACAGTGTTCAGCTAAAACTACAAGTTAGTGTAGTGAGACCTCTGCACCGTGTTCATCTAAAGCTACAAGTTAGTGTAGTGCGTCCTGCTCACAGTGTTCAGCTAAAACTACAAGTTAGTGTAGTGAGACCTCTGCACCGTGTTCATCTAAAGCTACAAGTTAGTGTAGTGCGTCCTGCTCACAGTGTTCAGCTAAAACTACAAGTTAGTGTAGTGAGACCTCTGCACAGTGTTCATCTAAAGCTACAAGTTAGTGTAGTGCGTCCTGCTCACAGTGTTCAGCTAAAACTACAAGTTTGTGTAGTGTCAGGTACTCACCAAGGCCAAGTTGCTGAGAGAGGCTCCCCTTGCAGCTGGGCGCACGATACCCTCTGGAAGTGGCACAGCGGGTATTGGGCACGAAGAAGCACGGGTCGCCGGCAGGTAGTAGAGGAGCTGGGCGATTCTTCAAGCAGGGAAGAGATCCGTGCAGGGTAGCTGAGCCGGGTACTGAGGGACAACCGCAAGGCAGACGTCTGGAAGCAGGCCGAGGGTCAAACACCGGTATGCAAGTAGGCAAAAGTCCAACACTGGGTAAGGTTGAGACAAAGTCCAAGAACAGGCTGGGGGTCAAACACAGATGGTCAGGCAGGCAGATAATCCACAGTAGGGTGAGGCAGAGGCAAGTCCAGGAGCAGGCCGAGGGTCAAACACAGGTAATCAGGCAGGCAGATAATCCACAGTAGGGTAAGGCAGAAGCAAGTCCAGGAGCAGGCCGAGGGTCAAACACGGGTAGTCAGGCAGGTAGCGAAGTCCAGAAGGCAACCTCCGGGTGCCCAACCTAGCTCGGATCCCAGGATGTCTTTTGTGAAATTCTCGCACTAAACGAGGGGCATGAATATTGCTAGCGGGCTCCCAAGAATTGTCCTCCGGGGGGGGGTACCCTTTCCATTTAACTAGATACTGTTCCTGCCCCCCCCTCCATTTGTAATCTACTATTGCCTCCACTTCGAATTCTTCCTCCCCTTCAATCCGGATTGGTGGAGGAGGTAGTTCTTCCCTTCCTGGAAAAGAGTTAGGAGTAAATGGTTTTAGTAAGGAGGCATGGAACACCGGGTGTATCCGATAAGAATTAGGTAAGGTCAGTTCAAAAGCCACGGGGTTTACAACTCTCTTAATCTCGAAAGGACCAATGAATTTTGGCCCTAATTTGCGTGATGGGCAAGGTAATTTGAGGTTGATGGCTGATAGCCAAACTTTATCTCCAACCTTGAAACTTGGGTTACTTCTTCTTCCCCTGTTATAGAATTCTTCATAACTTTCTTGAGCTTTTTTCATCGCTTCCTGAATTTGCAAAAAGTTTGTTTGAATAGCACGTATACGGTCTTGTACTGCGGGAGTAGTGATTTCGGGAATAGAATCCGGGAGAAAGGAAGGGTGAAAACCATAGTTTGCCCAGAAAGGTGTTTGGTTGATGGTGGAATGTACAGAATTGTTATAGGCGAACTCTGCGCACGGTAAGAGGGAAGACCAGTTGTCCTGGGACCAGGAGCAGAAACATCGAAGGTATTGCTGTAAAGATTGATTTGTTCTTTCTGTCTGGCCATTACTTTGTGGGTGATAGGCGGAAGAAAGGGATGTCTTGATTTCTAAAGACTTGCACATATCCTTCCAGAATCTTGACGTGAACTGAATCCCCCTATCGGATACAATGTTGTGGGGGACACCATGGAGTCTCACTACTTCTTTTATAAAGACCTCTGCGGTTGTGGAAGCAGAGGGGGTGCCTACCAATGGCAGGAAGTGGGCCATCTTTGAAAGACGGTCAACAACCACTAAGATGGTAGTAAACTTCTCGGAAGGAGGCAGATCGACAATAAAGTCCATAGAGACCTCTGTCCAGGGACGTTTTGGTATAGATAAGGATTTTAAAAGACCCCACGACTTGGCATTAGATCCCTTATTGCGTTGGCAAGTGATGCAAGATTGTATATATCTTCTGCAGTCTTGTCTCCACCCCGGCCACCAGAACGAGCGACCAATTAGTTCGGAGGTCTTTTGTATACCAAAATGTCCTGCCAACTTGTGATCGTGGAAGGTTTGAAGAATCTGAAGTCTTACTGGGAGTGGCACAAATACCTTGTCCTGGGCCCATAGCAGACCATCCTTCTTTACTAGGGCAGATACTTCAGGTTCTGTACATTGACTGGAGGCCTGTATAATAATTGACCTAAGATTGGGCTGAACCAGGCTGAGAAAGTGGTGAGGAGCTAGGATGGTTCCGGGTTCTTCCGGTCCACTGGTTTCTGGGAACATACGGGAAAGTGCGTCCGCCTTCCCGTTCTTGGAGCCAGGTCGATAGGTAATATGGAAGTTAAACCTTGAGAAGAATAAGGCCCAACAGGCCTGACAAGGTCGGAGGCGTTTAGCTGTTCGAAGATATTCTAGGTTACGGTGGTCAGTGAAGATCATGATGGGTTGGAATGCCCCTTCCAGCAGATATCTCCATTCTTCTAAGGCAAACTTTATAGCAAGTAACTCTCGATCCCCGACATCATAATTCTTCTCCGGAGGGGTGAGCTTGCGAGAGGCAAAGGCCACCGGATGGAGCAGGGCTTTTTGGCCGCTTCTCTGAGACAGGATCGCCCCTATTGCTGACTCTGAAGCATCCACTTCAAGCACATAAGGTAGGACTGGATTGGGATGTTGGAGGACAGGAGCTGATATAAACAGTCTCTTTAGTTCATCGAAGGCTCCTTGAGCATCTGGGGACCATTGGAATCTAGTCTGCTGGCGAGTTAGTTGAGTAATAGGGGCGATGATAGAGGAGAAACCTTTAATAAATCTGCGATAGAAATTGGCGAAGCCAACAAATCGCTGAATTCCCTTTTTGTCTATGGGAGCTGGCCATTCCTGGATGGCCCTAACTTTCTGCGGATCCATTGTGACCCCTCCTACTGAGATAATGAATCCAAGGAACTGGATGGTGGTTTTCTCGAAGTCACATTTTTCCCCTTTTAAGTATAGGCCATGTCTTCTGAGGACCGAGAGTACTTTCTTCACATGGGTACGATGTGCTTCTAAAGTGGTGGAAAAGATCAGGATGTCATCGAGATAAACAATTACAAAGTTATCTAGATACTCACGGAAGATGTCATTGACTAGATGTTGAAACATAGCCGGGGCATTGCAGAGACCAAAGGGCATCACCAAATATTCAAAATGCCCAAATCTGGACCGGAAAGCTGTCTTCCATTCATCTCCTTCTCGTATCCGAACCAAATTGTACGCCCCCCGGAGATCTAATTTAGTAAAGATCTGAGCGGCTCTGAGATGCTGGAAGAGTTCAGGAATAAGAGGGAGCGGGTATCTGTTCTTGATGGTAACTTTGTTAAGCTCCCTATAGTCCACACAAGGCCTCAAAGATCCATCCTTTTTCTCCACAAAAAAGATTCCCGCTCCAGCTGGAGAAGAAGAAGCCCGGATGAATCCCTTTTCGAGATTTTCATCGATGTAGGAGCGAAGGGCTTCTAGCTCGATCTCTGATAGAGGAAAAATGCGGCCGAAAGGGATCTCGGAGCCAGGTAGGAGGTCGATGGGGCAATCATAGGGTCGGTGCGGAGGTAGACTGTCAGCTTTCTTCTTATCAAAGATGTCCAGGAATTCATGGTATGCTGCTGGGACATGTTGGAGATTATCCGGTACTGGTTGTAACGTTAGACATGGAACCGTTCTGTTTCTGTATTTTGGTGAAAAGCAGTGTTGAGAGCAGTACATGGAAGAGAAGAGGACTTCTTTCTTGCTCCAGTTTATCTGAGGATCATGGGCCTGCAACCATGGAAACCCCAAAATGATGGGAAACATAGGTGAACTTATAATGTCAAAGCAAAGAAATTCGGAATGATCAGAGTCTATATGAGTGAGGATAGGCTTCGTTTTCTGTGTGATAGGCCCAGAACAGGGTAGGGATCCATCTGCCAGATGGATTTGTAGCTGTTGCTCCTTAACTTGGAGAGGGATGTGCAGGTTTTGGGCCAAAGATGCATCCAAGAAGCAACTGCAGGCTCCTGAGTCAACGATGGCTGGTAACCGGACCTTCTCTTCCGCCACCTGTAATGAGATCATGAGGACAAGATGAGACTGGCTTGAACTAGCGACTTGAAAGTTCGTGGCAGACCGAGTGCGGTACTTACTGGGTCTCACAGGGCAGTTGTTTAAGAAGTGACCGGCTCCTCCACAATATAGACAAAGGTTGGCCTGGCGCCGGTGGAGCTTTTCATCAGGAGAAAGTGGGGGTCGGACTAGACCCAGTTGCATGGGCTCACCATGAGAGAATGACGAAGAAATTGTAGGGGGTGCAGGAACAGGTGGTACCCGTGGCATCATCCAAGTGGGCCTTGGAGACTGGAAACGCTCGCTGCGACGTTCCCGGAGGCATCTGTCCAGTTTAGTAGCGAGCTGGATCAGGTCTTCTAGAGAGGCCGGGGTATCTACTCGAGCCAGTTCATCCTTTAGGATCTCAGAGAGTCCCTGGCGATACTGATATTTTAATGCAGCCTCGTTCCAGCTGGTGTCCCCTGACCATTTTCGAAATTCCACAGTGTAATCTTCCACTGGTCTTTTTCCCTGGGTCGGGGTATGCAGGACGGACTCAGCCGTGGCAGTGCGCTGAGGATCGTCGTATAGCTGGGCCATGGAAACAAAAAATGCATCTGCAGAGTCAAGGAGGGGACTCTTTTGCTCAAGGAGGTTGTGAGCCCAGGATTGCGGTTCGTCAGAAAGCAAAGAGATAATAAACCCCACTTTCAGTCTCAGAATAAAAAGTCCTGGGTTGAAGGGCAAAGTATAGTAAGCAAGCGTTCCTAAATGCCCTGTACTTCTTCCGGTTACCGGAGAATCGTTCCGGCATGGGAACCCTGGGTTCAGGTAAAGCCATTACTGCTGCAGAAGCCGGGTTGGCTTGATCCCGAGAGGAAGATGTTCCACTGGCAGATGCTGATGCGGCGTCCAAGGGGTTAGGAAATGTGGTTAGATGTTGCAGACGACCCTCAATCTGAAAGTAGCCGTCTTGGAGTCTCTGGACAGCCTGGGTGAGGGCTGTGACTTGCTGGCAGAGTGCCTCAAGGGGAGAGCCAGCTCTGTCGGCCTCGCTCATGGCTGGTTTGTACTGTCAGGTACTCACCAAGGCCGAGTTGCTGAGAGAGGCTCCCCTTGCAGCTGGGCGCACGATACCCTCTGGAAGTGGCACAGCGGGTATTGGGCACGAAGAAGCACGGGTCGCCGGCAGGTAGTAGAGGAGCTGGGCGATTCTTCAAGCAGGGAAGAGATCCGTGCAGGGTAGCTGAGCCGGGTACTGAGGGACAACCGCAAGGCAGACGTCTGGAAGCAGGCCGAGGGTCAAACACCGGTATGCAAGTAGGCAAAAGTCCAACACTGGGTAAGGTTGAGACAAAGTCCAAGAACAGGCCGGGGGTCAAACACAGATGGTCAGGCAGGCAGATAATCCACAGTAGGGTGAGGCAGAGGCAAGTCCAGGAGCAGGCCGAGGGTCAAACACAGGTAATCAGGCAGGCAGATAATCCACAGTAGGGTAAGGCAGAAGCAAGTCCAGGAGCAGGCCGAGGGTCAAACACGGGTAGTCAGGCAGGTAGCGAAGTCCAGAAGGCAGCCGAGGATCAAGCACAAGAGAGGTTCAAGCAGAGTCGGGGTTGGTCCGGGTCACAACGGGTAGGCACAGGTACACAGGATTCAGGAGCAGGTTACAGGAGCTGAAAAGACAAACCAGCAACAAAACACAGGCATAGCTGTCTTTATATAGGCCCGCCAGGGGAACGTCCCGATGTGCGTGCACGCGTTCGTAATGATGCGCTGCGTCGTGCACCCACGTGAGCTGATCTGTTCGGAACACGCGCTCGTACCCGCTGATTGTGAAACGGTGCGTGCCGATGTGCAATTCTACCACGCAGGCGCATGGGGAAATGCCTATACTGACAGGCCCTGATTCTGGCATTTCCCTGACATGTAGTGTAATGGAAATTTGTAAGTTCTGTATATAATTGTATTCTATTTTGTATGTATTGCACACTGCCCTCACTGTGCACACAGCACTAATAATGTTTTCAGTAAATGTTTACATTCTTTCGAGTCCTGATTAGAATTAGCCTGCCTATGTAACGCCCCTTGTTACCATAAACGTACAATTGTAATATTAATGTGATACCTACGTAATCATGTGCATAAAAACCTTCAATTGCGTCATAATAAGGCAGAACAGTAATTTGGAAAGATGCTGAGCGTATCTTTTGTGTCTGTTCCCTACTGCAGTAGTTATTATTAATTTGGAACCACTAATCAATATGAGGATAGGAGTTGCCTATCATCAATTCAACCGAGTCAGCATGGCGAGCTTTGCCTTAGGAGGGGATTCCAGGTGACCCTGAGTATCCGAAACGAGGAGCTTGAGACGATCCGGGAATTTCTGATAATCAGCCGGCTGAGGTAAGCCTTTTGCTTACATTTGAGTTATCAGACTTCCTTGATCGGTAAGGCATTTTCGGGACAAAGGGTACCTATTTTACTCCCCTTAATCGAACTGTATTGATTGGTGGTTATATGTTATGTTATCCCTGTCTATTGTCCATTGGAGTGTTATAGATAAGAAAGGGAAGAATAGTGCTGTTCACAGGTATATGTAGTAAATCTGCTAGATAAAGTAGTTTAGAGGCAAGAGGGTATAGGCACATGTAGAGAAGAGAGAAGACTGGCCAGTCATTATGGGCATTGAATTAAGTAAGGGAATGAAGGGTAAGAGACCCTCAAAAATGCCCAGCGCAAGAGGAGTGCTATATATGAACCAAAGGTGCGGTTCCGCCTATACTGAGCCCCTAGATTAATGGTTAGAGTGGACAGGGATCCACAATGGGTAACTGGGTTACCAAAGTCCACAGGGACTAAGAATCATGCAGAGTAAACAGCTAGAGAAACGGCTATCTATGTGAGCAGGATGGATCAAGGGTGACATTAACACTAGACAGAAAGGGACATTTTCATGTTAAGTTGTGGGATGAATTTGGGGTCAGGCACTATAACTATTAGAGTCAGAAACAGAATACTTTATATGTTGTCAGAGAGGGAAGATGGGATGAGTACTCTGGCTGCCCGTCTGATCATAGAAGCTAGATATAAAATATATCTGAACAAAATAAGAAAGTAGAATTTAGACAGGAAAATATTAATGAGAGTTAAAAGAAAGTGAGAGAATGATATGCATGTGTTGTGTACAAATGGGAAAAATGTAAGCGATTTTAGAGAGATATTGTATGTGTGTGCGAATGCTGGGACCTTTAGTTCTATTGCTCCTGTGTGTCATGTACGCAGATGTGACCCCCTCCTTTGTGCTCTCCTGGAAGAATGTGGTCAGTGATAAGCTGGAAGGACACCATGCCAATTTCTGTTTTTTAGACAAAACATTTATAACAAAATATGCCGGGTTAACGAATCTAATGGTAAACAATGTGATCACAATTATTTTGAATCTGTTTTCCAAACATGGTAAAATGAAGGTTACATTTAACTGTGTATTACACAAATTGAATATCCTTTGATAGTGGAAACAGTGCATTTAAAAAAGGGAAATTAAGTAAAATTAAGTAATAATGAGTATTCATTTCTAATATGAGTTTAACAGTAATATAGATACATTGAAACTGGTTTAGACAACCTTTGGTTGGAAATGAAGTTGAGGTTAATGGGGAAATTTGTAATGAATGGGATTAGTTTAGATTAAGATAACAATTTTGTAATTTTACATTTATTCAATAAGCTCTTATTTAGAGAAAAAAAGATTAAGATGAGGTTGTTATTTGGAATAAATCTGCCAATATTTAACAAAGCCAAGATGGATGGGATACATAAGAAGTTTTTCTACAAAAATGAAATTTCAAGGTTCTTGATAATAACTTGATGTGCGGTCCATGATGTGAGAGTAATAATAAATAAAATTTAAATATAACAGACCCATCACATCAAGTCCACACACCCTGTTAGGATAGATGTCACCTGCAGCCAGTTGTTTTATAGTTTTTGATGCTTTGTGGTCCATCACACAGATTGTTGATCCTTTTGTTTTTATTTATTTTTATGTTTGAAATCCAAAGCAGAATGTGTGGATTGTGAAATGATGTGCCCCTTTTTCTTGTAAGTACAGTGGTAGAAGCAGAAGAATATTTTGGATTTATGGGCATCTCTGCATGACCGCAGGGTATTGTTATCGTTTATTATAATATTGCCAGGAAAAAGTTGTCTTTTGAAACATGAAACTGCAGTTCTTACACAAACAGCGTGATAGAAAACAAGCCATTGTAATATATTTATGCAAGCTGGACCCATTAATGAAGGGTTCATCCCGATATATCAGAGCTGTAGCTTTTATGCAAAGGTGCTATTAGACAAAGTTAGATATTGTTTTGGTCAAACATTTAATTTTTAATGGTCCGACATTCTGTGCAGCAAATATACAGCTAACTAAATGTTTGTTTAATGAAAGGTTTAAAATATGAGTTTGTTTATGTACAAATCTAACAATGAAAAATGCGTACATTTATTCAAAAGAAAGGAAAAGACACATGTGTTAAATTGATGGTATAGGAATCAGCTGCTGTGAGCCCAGTGCGGGACACACTCCCTGAAGACCCAGATATTTAATTTTTTGTAGATTTGAGTATGCAGTTTATCACCCAGAAGGATACTCTGTATTCAAAGTCATTGGATCCTTTTTCCCCCAGCTCAAGAACCAGAGCTCCATGTTTTAGCAAAGCCTGTGAGCTGTAAAAAGAGTGTATATTTATATAGATAGTCGAGATATAGAGAGCTTTTGGTTCCATTTAAAGGGCCAGAAGTTTGTTTTTACTTCGGCAGGTAAACCAATAAAGCACGCCAAGTTAATTTGATCGGCTGTTTTCAGCCTTCCAGGTTCTTGCTGAGGTAGCCATATTAACTTTCACACATGGAAGCAGACCAGGTGACTAAGGATGCTGCATTTACAGCCCCGGACACTTGATGGGTCTGTGCAACTCACAGATTCCACCCTAGTTCTGGCCCAGTATAGCTGGGATTAATAATTCAACTTTAAGGACCCCAGAACGAGAAGAACAAGTGGTCCACAGGGGGCAACTTCTTATGAAACAGGACTTTGGAAAAGATGATCATTTATGTCTGCCAGCCACTCTTTCCCTCCAGCTTTTGACACATTGACCGTGTCACCAGTCACAAGCAGTTATGGCTGCCTTAGTAAATGAGCATGGGATAGAGCCAGGGTTCTCCACAGTTGTTTTTATAACATACCACTTCTTGTTTTACCTGTTACCAAAGGTGTTACCAAAAGCTGAACATCCCTCCCAGAGATTACAAAAAGAAATATCCAGATGCCCAAGTTAGGATCTTACGAGTATGCATTTTGTCTGTATGGACATGTTTTTTGGATGTCCAGTGGCAAATGCTACTGCAAAGGCCACAGTAAAAAGTGTTATCAGAAGTAGTTTGTAAGTACAGAGTGCAGAAAGTACAGAGAGTAACAGGGGAAATCATTTTTTATAGGAGAGTCCTTACTAGAAGTTTTGAGGTTTTATTTTTACACCCCCTACTGTCTACAATGTATCAGACAAAGTAGAGTAAGAAACTAGTAAACTTTTGCCTGAACGTTTTCTTATATTTTATGAAGCCCCTAAAGGGGATGGTGGACTCTCTCCCTATGGGATTTGGTTTGGGAGTGTGTTACTCACTTGCTTATATTTTGTCTCAGCAGCTGAAGTCCTTCATTCGGATCTCATAGAGAATGTTGCTGATCTTTTAAGGTTTTTGACAAACTCATTTATGTGTTTTCTCCCCAATTCCAGATCCTAAAAGTTTGGAAGGATCTAAAACTAAAGCCAGGTGACTTGTGGATTTTTAAGAGACATTTATATATAAGGAAATGTTTGGAGACTCAATACAGCATCTATTTCATGTACAGTTTTTGCAAAACTTGAAGGAAAAGTCACCTGGATCCACCCCAGACACTGCAAAAATGACTAAATTAAAGAAATCTCTGTGTTTGATTTGTTTCCCTCTTGTGATCACAGTCTAGGGTACTTTTTGATTCAGTTACTTTAATTGTAAGGGGTATATATATTTGAAAAATAGTTTAGCCATGTTGAAGTCATATTTGTCTTTTGTACGTCTTCCATTTTATGTAGAATTGTCAGTGTTTACATATGCTGATAAGTCAGCATGCCAACAATTAAGCTAGAAGGCCATTCTGGCCACAGGAGTGTACAGCCAGTACTCTGTAAATGTGTCTTATCAATCATTTGTTTTTCACAATGAAAAGTCATTTGGTAATAAAAAAGTTGCTCAGCTATTATTTTCTCCACAATGGAGTTTTTTTTGCCTCTTTGGCCAGGACTACCTCCACCTAAGCGTGTGGAGGTTCCAGGTTAAAGGTGATAGCAGGTATGGTTAGTGATCAAAATATTGATCAAAAGAGGGGAGACTGTAATGGAAATTTGTAAGTTCTGTATATAATTGTATTCTATTTTGTATGTATTGCACACTGCCCTCACTGTGCACACAGCACTAATAATGTTTTCAGTAAATGTTTACATTCTTTCGAGTCCTGATTAGAATTAGCCTGCCTATGTAACGCCCCTTGTTACCATAAACGTACAATTGTAATATTAATGTGATACCTACGTAATCATGTGCATAAAAACCTTCAATTGCGTCATAATAAGGCAGAACAGTAATTTGGAAAGATGCTGAGCGTATCTTTTGTGTCTGTTCCCTACTGCAGTAGTTATTATTAATTTGGAACCACTAATCAATATGAGGATAGGAGTTGCCTATCATCAATTCAACCGAGTCAGTAGTGAGACCTCTGCACCGTGTTCATCTAAAGCTACAAGTTAGTGTAGTGCGTCCTGCTCACAGTGTTCAGCTAAAACTACAAGTTAGTGTAGTGAGACCTCTGCACCGTGTTCATCTAAAGCTGCAAGTTAGTGTAGTGCGTCCTGCTCACAGTGTTCAGCTAAAACTACAAGTTAGTGTAGTGAGACCTCTGCACCGTGTTCATCTAAAGCTACAAGTTAGTGTAGTGCGTCCTGCTCACAGTGTTCAGCTAAAACTACAAGTTAGTGTAGTGAGACCTCTGCACAGTGTTCATCTAAAGCTACAAGTTAGCGTAGTGCGTCCTGCTCACAGTGTTCAGCTAAAACTACAAGTTAGTGTAGTGAGACCTCTACACCGTGTTCATCTAAAGCTGCAAGTTAGTGTAGTGCGTCCTGCTCACAGTGTTCAGCTAAAACTACAAGTTAGTGTAGTGAGACCTCTGCACCGTGTTCATCTACAGCTACAAGTTAGTGTAGTGCGTCCTGCTCACAGTGTTCAGCTAAAACTACAAGTTAGTGTAGTGAGACCTCTTCACCGTGTTCATCTAAAGCTACAAGTTATTGTAGTGCGTCCTGCTCACAGTGTTCAGCTAAAACTACAAGTTAGTGTAGTGAGACCTCTGTACCGTGTTCATCTAAAGCTACAAGTTAGTGTAGTGCGTCCTGCTCACAGTGTTCAGCTAAAACTACAAGTTAGTGTAGTGAGACCTCTGCACCGTGTTCATCTAAACCTACAAGTTATTTTTTTGCGAGCTCTGCACAGTGTTCACCTAAAGCTACCTGTAGAAGGTTGGTGGTGTTCTCATACTACAGGCAGGCTGTCAAGTCTGTAGTGTGAGGCCGGGTTGCTGAGAGGGCGCCCCTTGCGGCTGAGTGCAGCACGTCCCTGGATTTGGGTACAGGGAATGCGATGCACAGAGGTGCACGGGTTGCCAGGAATACTGCAAGCTGGCTGGTTGGCTGTAAGTAGCTAGAGTGCGTTGTGGCAGCCGTGCGGAGAGAAGTCTTGAACGGTAACAGCAGGGTAAACCAGGAACAGGGTCCGCAGCCAGGCCAGGGGTCAGATACCAAAAGACAGTCCGAGAGAGGTACAGGAACAAGCCGGGTCATACACAGAGGGCAGAAGATCGGAGAGTAGTCAGCCAAGCCGGGGTCAGAGCGAGGAGATAAACAGGAACACAGGTCAAGCCGGGCAGAGGTCAAGCAGGGGTCTTCAGAGTGTTCAAGGCACAGGAACACAGGAGCTGTTTGATAATCCAGCAAACTGCAAGTGTCAGTGGCAGGTTTAAATAGGCGGGGGGTGTGCCCACAAGATCAGGGCGTGCTCACTAGACTCGCCTGCCACCATGACGGTTACTGGCGGAATTGCCCACAACACGGCCATTTCCCTGACATTGCCCCCCCCAAGGGGCAACCTCCGGATGCCCAACCGGGCCCATCTTTCGGGGTAATGAACTCGGAATCTCTGCAAAAGTCTAGGAGCATGTATATTGGCTGCAGGTTCCCAAGAACTTTCTTCTGCTGGGTAACCCTTCCACTTTATAAGAAATTGAATGATCCTACCTCTCCGGCGGCAGTCCAGGATGGCCTCAACTTCATACTCTGTTTCATCTCCCACAGAAACTGGAGGTGGAGGATCTTCTTTCCTTCCTGAAAAAGGACTAGAGATAACAGCTTTAAGTAAGGAGACATGAAACACAGGGTGCACTTTATAAGAACTCGGGAGTGACAGTTCAAAGGCTACTGGATTGAGCTCCCGTCTAATCTTGAATGGGCCAATAAATCTTGGTCCCAATTTCCGGGAGGGACAAGGAAGTTTAAGATTTGCCGAGGAGAGCCAAACCTCATCTCCAACCTTAAAGCTAGGGCTCTCCCCCCTCTTTTTGTCATATTGTTCCTTGTAGTCCTCTTGGGCCTTTTGCATGGTTAACCGGAGAGTTTGAAAGTTAGTCTGAATGGATTTTATCCTGTCTTGAACTGCTGGAACTGAGGTCTCTGGAATGACATTAGGTAGAAATGAAGGATGGAACCCATAGTTGGCCCAAAACGGTGATTGATCGGTGGTTGAGTGTACTGAGTTATTGTATGCGAACTCCGCACAGGGGAGTAACAAGGACCAGTCATCCTGGGAAGTGGAGCAAAAACAGCGTAAATATTGTTCTAAGGTCTGATTAGTCCTTTCAGTCTGACCGTTGCTCCGGGGGTGATAGGCAGAGGATAGGCAAACTTCAATAGACAAAACTTTGCAGAGCTCTTTCCAAAATCGGGAAGTAAATTGGACCCCTCTATCAGACACAATGCTGTCAGGAAGGCCGTGAAGTCTGACTATCTCTCTTATGAAGGCCTTTGCTGTATCTGCAGCGGAAGGAGTACCTATCATAGACACGAAGTGTGACATCTTGGACAGACGGTCTACAACAACTAGAATCGTTGTGAATCTTTCAGAGGGTGGCAGCTCTACTATGAAGTCCATAGATATATTCCTCCATGGTTGTTCTGGTACCGGCAAAGGACGTAGCAGACCCCAAGACTTAATGTTGGACCCCTTGTTTCGCTGGCAGGTAGTGCAGGAGCTTACATACTTTTTGCAATCAGTTTTCAAGGTAGGCCACCAAAAGGATCGCTGAATAAGATCTATAGTTTTCCGTACACCGAAGTGGCCAGCAAGTTGATGATCATGTAAAGTTTGTAAGACCTGGATTCTGGCTTGTTGTGGGACAAAGATCTTGTCCTGATACCAGAGATACCCCCCCTGGCTTCTTAAAGAGGAAGTCTCTGGTTCCTGGCATTGGCGGGAGGCCTGTTCAAGAGAAGACCTTAGATCAGGTTGAATCAAAAGAAAGTTCTGTGGAAACAAGATTGTACTGGATGTTGTTTCTTCTGGGGTATCAGGAAATATTCGGGATAAAGCATCGGCCTTGCTGTTCTTGGAGCCAGGGCGGTAGGTGATGTGAAAGTTGAATCGTGAAAAGAACAGAGCCCAGCGAGCTTGACGGGGTCTCAGGCGTTTGGCAGTGCGGAGGTACTTGAGGTTTCTGTGATCGGTGAATATCATTATTGGGTGCGTGGCTCCCTCAAGAAGGTATCTCCACTCTTCTAAGGCTGTCTTAATGGCCAGAAGCTCACGATCACCTACGTCGTAATTCCTCTCGGGCTGGCTCATTTTCCGGGAGGAGAAGGCCACAGGGTGAAGCAGCGACTTCGGTCCCAGGCGCTGTGAAAGTACTGCTCCTGTAGCTACCTCTGAGGCATCGACCTCTAAAATATAGGGCAGGGCAGGATTGGGGTGTCGAAGAATTGGTGCAGAAGTAAACAAAGACTTCAGTTTCTCAAAGGCAGATTGGGCTTCGGAGGACCACAGGAAGCGAACATGTAGGCGGGTTACTTGGGTTATGGGCGAGATGATGGAAGAAAAGTTCCTTATAAACCTTCTATAGAAGTTTGCAAACCCTACAAACCTTTGTACACCCTTCTTGTCTGACGAAGTTGGCCAGTCTAGGATTGCCTGCACTTTCTGTGGATCCATAGCTACACCACCGGTAGAGATGATGAGCCCTAGGAATTGTATGGATTTCTTTTCAAAGTCACACTTTTCTGCTTTCGTGTAAAGTCCGTGTTTTCTTAATGTGAGTAATACTGTCTTTACGTGAGTCCGATGGAGCTCCAAGGTGGTTGAGAAGATAAGGATGTCATCCAGATAGATGATGACGAAGTAGTCAAGATATTCCCAGAAGATGTTGTTTATGAAGTGCTGGAAAGTAGCCGGGGAATTACAGAGCCCAAACGGCATCACCAAATATTCAAAGTGCCCGAACCTCGTTCTGAATGCCGTCTTACACTCATCGCCCTCACGGATGTGAACGAGGTTGTAGGCACCCCGGAGGTCGAGTTTGGTGAACACTTGGGCTGAACGAAGTCTATGGAAGAGTTCGGGGACCAGTGGGAGTGGATATCGGTTCTTTATGGTGATTTTATTTAATTCCCTATAGTCCACACATGGTCTTAGAGTCTTATCTTTTTTTTCGACAAAGAAAATGCCGGCACCGGCAGGAGAAGAAGAAGGACGAATGAAGCCCTTTGCCAAATTTTCGTCTATGTACTGTCGTAGTGTCCCCAATTCCACTTCAGAGAGGGGGAATATACGTCCAAATGGAACTTCGGCCCCTGGAAGCAGCTCGATAGGACAATCATATGGCCGATGTGGTGGTAGAACCTCTGCCTTTTTCTTATCAAAAACGTCCAGGAATTCATGGTACGCCTGGGGTACATCCTGGTTAGTGGAGGATACCGACTGGACTGTCAGACAACTGGTGGTATCTCTGGATTCAGGGATGAGGCAATGTTGTTGGCAATAGGGGGAAGTGAACAGGACTTCCTTCTTGATCCAATCGATCTGGGGGTTATGGGCTTGGAGCCAAGGGATACCCAAGATAATTGGAGACATAGGTGAACTCAAAACGTCAAAACGTATGAATTCCCGATGGCCATCGGGAGAGGTAATAAGGAGAGAAGTCTCTTGAGTAACAAGGCTGGAGTTAGGTAGGGTGCCATCTGCTAAACGGACTTCCAGACCCCGTTTCTTGTGGAGGAGGGGCAACCCAAGGTTCCTTGCCAGGTTCAAGTCCATGAAGCAACTGCATGCTCCAGAGTCGATTATAGCCTGGAGCCGGATCTCTTCTTCTCCCAACTGCAGTGAAATGGGAAGAACGAGCTGTGAGGGAGAAGTCCCAGAAACCTGGAAATATGCTGGAGAGTAGGTAGGTGGCTTCTTGAACTTCCTGGGACAGTCACATAGAAAATGTCCATTTCCTCCACAATAGAGGCAAAGATTGGCTAGGATACGACGACGTCTTTCATCAGGAGTTAGTGCGGAACGTAACAGGCCAATCTGCTTGGGAACTGATCCAAAGGTGGGTGTACTGGCAGGTCTGCAGGTTCGTGATCGTTCGGACTGTCTCTCCCGCAAACGTCGATCCAGTTGGATCGATAATTGGATGAGACCCTCGAGTGTAGTGGGAATCTCGATCCTGGCCAACTCGTCCTTGAGGGATTCGGAGAGTCCTAGATGGAACTGGTGTAGTAAAGCTGCCTCATTCCAGGCTGTGTCTGCAGACCACCGCCGGAAGTCCAGGGTATAGTCCTCTACTGGTCGCCTACCCTGCTGCAGAGAGTGCAGAGCGGCTTCAGCGGTGGCAGTACGCTGGGGATCCTCGTAAAGCTGTGCCATAGCTGCCAGGAATGCATCCACCGTGCAAATGACTGGACTCTTTTGTTCCCATAAGTTATGGGCCCAGGCCTGAGGTTCATTGGACAGCAAAGAGATGATGAACCCGACTTTAACAGTCTCTAAAGCAAAAGTCCGGGGTTGCAGGGCTAGGTACAATAGACAGGCAGTCTTGAATGATCTGAACTTTTTCAGGTCTCTGAAGAATCGCTCCGGAACGGGAACTCGGGGTTCTGGAGGCGGGAACATCATCAAGGGAGCCGCAGAGGATTGTTCGTGAGCAGGTGACTCTGACAGGTGTTGCAACTTATCCGTTAGTTGCAGATAACCTTCCTGTAATTTCTGAACTGCTTGGGTCAGAGTGATGGTTTGTTGGCACAAAGTCTCTAATGGGGACGCAACTCCGCCGGCCTCAGTCATGGCTGGATTATACTGTCAAGTCTGTAGTGTGAGGCCGGGTTGCTGAGAGGGCGCCCCTTGCGGCTGAGTGCAGCACGTCCCTGGATTTGAGTACAGGGAATGCGATGCACAGAGGTGCACGGGTTGCCAGGAATACTGCAAGCTGGCTGGTTGGCTGTAAGTAGCTAGAGTGCGTTGTGGCAGCCGCGCGGAGAGAAGTCTTGAACGGTAACAGCAGGGTAAACCAGGAACAGGGTCCGCAGCCAGGCCAGGGGTCAGATACCAAAAGACAGTCCGAGAGAGGTACAGGAACAAGCCGGGTCATACACAGAGGGCAGAAGATCGGAGAGTAGTCAGCCAAGCCGGGGTCAGAGCGAGGAGATAAACAGGAACACAGGTCAAGCCGGGCAGAGGTCAAGCAGGGGTCTTCAGAGTATACAAGGCACAGGAACACAGGAGCTGTTTGATAATCCAGCAAACTGCAAGTGTCAGTGGCAGGTTTAAATAGGCCGGAGGGGTGTGCCCACAAGATCAGGGCGTGCTCACTAGACTCGCCTGCCACCATGACGGTTACTGGTGGAATTGCCCACAACACGGCCATTTCCCTGACACAGGCAGTTGATTTTGCTAGCTGCAGTATCAGTGCATATATATATATATACCCTATATATATATATATATCCCAGCTTAGTGCAGCTACAGGCCATTAGTATGTCTGGAAAGCCAACAAGGAGAGGCAGACAGGCCAATAAAAGAGGGCAAGCAGGCTCTGTGTCTAGTGCTGGTCGTGGAGACGGTGCATCCTCATCAGCACGTGGCCGTGGCCGTGTTGAGCCGCAACATGCGGAAGACTTGGTCGAGTGGATGACCAAGCTGTCCTCATCCTCCTCATCCTCTCTCACCCATGCTCAGGGTACTTTGTCTGGCAAAGCAGCGGCCTCTTCCCTCGGCTCGATGTCATCAGTGACTCCTTCCCTAGCCCCACCATGTCCTCCTGAGGAGTCCCTTGAACTGTTTGACCACAGTGTTGGGTACATGCTCCAGGAGGATGCCCAGCGTTTGGAAAGCTCTGATGATGATACTGAGCTAGAAGAAGGCAGTAACGTGAGCACGGACAGAGGGGGTGCCCAAGAAGGACAGCAATCTGGCAGTCATGCTCCCCCTGCTGCAGCATACTGCCAGGTTTGCTCCAGTGATGAGGAGGGAGGGGATGATGAGGTCACTGACTCAACGTGGGTGCCTGATAGGAGAGGGGAGGAGGAGGAGGAGGAGGAGGAGGCGGCACATCACCAACGAGGCAGGATGCCCTCCATCGGCCAGCCTAAGGGCAGCACACTGACTGCATCACACCCCAAAGCTCCACATGTGCAGGGCGCTGCAGTCTCTGTGCGTTATTCAAAAAGTTCTTTGGTGTTGGCCTTTTTTAAGACGAGTGCATCAGATCGCACCGCTGCTATTTGCAACATATGTCTCAAGCGTATCTCGCGTGGCCAAAACATCTCCCGCTTGGGTACCACATGCTTGACCAGACATGTTGACCTGCCATGCAGTTCATTGGCAAGCATATCTAAAAGACCCACACCAAAGAACAAAGAGGACCTCTCCTTGCTCCTCATCAGCTGAGATCTCCAACCCCACTATACCTTCAGTCCTCTCTGAGACCTGCACTGAGAGGAATGAAGGTGTAGAATTAGGTGTGTCTAAGCCAAGTACTTGTGGCCAATCTGCTTTCGGTACCCCGACGTCAGATTGTACCAGGCAAATTTCCCTGCCCCAGCTGCTGCACCGCCGAAAGAAGTTTGCTCCCAGCCATCCACATGCCCAGCGGTTGAATGCTAGCTTGGCAAAATTGCTAGCACTTCAACTGCTGCCTTTTCAGTTGGTAGACTCTGCCCCCTTCCGTGAGTTTGTGGAATGTGCGGTTCATCAGTGGCAGGTACCCAAACGCCACTTTTTCTCACAGAAGGCAATTCCGGCTCTCTACCAGCATGTGGAAGGCAATGTCCATGCCTCGCTGGACAGGGCGGTCAGTGGTAAGGTGCATATTACCGCTGACTCATGGTCCAGCAGGCATGGACAGGGACGTTACCTAAGTTTCACGGCGCATTGGGTGACTCTGCTGGCAGCTGGGAAGGATGCAGGACAAGGTGCAGTAGTGTTGGAGGTTGTTCCGCCACCACGCCTCCAAAATGCCACTACTAATGATTGTGACACACCTCTCTCCTCCACCCCCTCCTCTTCTTCTTCCTCCATGGCCTCTTCCTGTGCTTTGTCCACGGGAACCAGCGGTGCTCCGTAGGCGTTCAAGGGGCTACGCAAGTATGCAGGCCAAAAGATGTCATGCGGTGCTTGAGCTGGTGTGCTTGGGGGACAGGAGCCACACTGGGGCAGAGGTTCTGTCAGCTCTGCAGGGGCAGGTTCAGAGGTGGTTGACGCCACGCCAACTTAAGGCAGGAATGGTGGTTTGCGACAATGGCACCAACCTCCTCTCTGCCCTCCGACAGGGACAAATGACCCATGTGCCCTGTTTGGCTCACGTCCTTAACTTGGTGGTGCAGCGGTTCTTGGGCAGGTACCCGGGCTTACAGGATGTCCTGAGGCAGGTCAGGAAAGTCTGTGTGCATTTCCGCCGGTCATATAATGCCAGTGCTCGGCTAGCGGACCTCCAAAAGGAGTTTAACCTGCCCAAGAACCGCCTAATCTGTGACATGCCCACCAGGTGGAACTCAACGTTGGCCATGCTGCAGCGGCTGCACACGCAGTAGAGGGCCATCAATGAGTACTTGTGCGACTATGGCACCAGGAAAGGGTCAGGGGAGCTTGGTTCTTTTTCCCCACGCCAGTGGGCCATGATCGGGGATGCATGCACTGTCCTGTCACCATTTAAGGAGGCCACGAGGATGGTGAGCAGTGACAGTGCATGCATCAGTGACACTGTCCCCCTTGTCCACCTGTTGGAGCACACGCTGCGTGGAATAATGGACAGGGCACTTGAGGCAGAACAGAGGCAGGAAGAGGAGGACTTCCTTAGCTCTCAAGGCCCCCTTTATCCAGACAGTGTTCCTGCGTGCCCGCCGATCACACAGGAAGAGGATGAGGAGGAGGAGGAGGAAGATTGTGTCAGTATGGAGGTGGAGCCTGGCACTCAGCATCAGCAGCAGTCTTTAAGGGATCAGTCCTAAGAAACACATGGACTTGTACGTGGCTGGGAGGAGGTGGCTGAGTACCATATCGTCCTTAGTGACCCAGAGGACTCCGGACCGAATGCCTCAGCAAACCTACGCTGCATGGCCTCCCTGATCCTGCAAAGCCTGCGTAAGGATCCTCGTATTCGTGGTATCAAGGAGAAGGACCAATACTGGCTGGCAACCCTCCTTGATCCACGTTACAAGGGTAAGGTTGCGGACCTTATCTTGCCATCGCAGAGGGAGCAGAGGATGAAACATCTTGGGAGGCCTTGCACAAAGGTCTGTGCAACGCGTTCCCAGAGACTGGGAGGTTACAAACTCCTGTTTCTGGACAACTTGTTGCTGAGGCTTCGGTCAGTCAAAGAAGGAGCGGTGGAGAAGGTGGCCGTCTGACCGATGCGTTCAGACAATTTTTTTGGTCTGCAGCCCCAAGGTATGATCGGTTCCAGCAACCATCGCCAGAGTCTGTTTTACATGGTGCAGGAATACCTAGGGGCAAGATCTGACTTGGACACCTTTCCCACCGAAAATCCTCTGGGTTACTGGGTCTTGAGGATGGATCACTGGCCAGAGCTTGCACAGTATGCAATTGAGCTACTGGCCTGTCCTGCATCCAGCGTTCTTTCGGAACGCACATTCAGTGCTGCTGGAGGCTTTGTAAGTGATCACAGGGTGCGTCTGTCCACCGACTCGGTCGATCGACTGACCTTCATAAAAATGAATCAGTCTTGGATCACCACCAGCTACCAAGCACCTGATGCTGATGTAACCAAATAATTTTTTTTGATATCTCAGATCCCTTCAAAGACTGCCTATGCTGATGCTGAGTGACTATCCTGAGTAATTATCCTCTTCCTCCTCAATGATCACACTGATAGCTTGTAAGAACATTTTTGGTTCTGGGCGCCACCACCAGTGCCTAAGGCCCAATTTTTCAGCCCCTGTTTAACAGGGGCGTGTAATTACAATTTTTGATGCAATACTTTGCAACAGGGCTCGTTCCTGCGTTCCAACTAGAGTATCTGTGAGGGGTTGCAGTGTTGTGGCACCAGCACCAGTGCCTAAGGCCTAATTTTTCAGCCCCTGTTTAACAGGGGCATGTAATTACAATTTTTGATGCAATACTTTGCAGCAGGGCTCGTTCCTGCGTTCCAACTAGAGTATCTGTGAGGGGTTGCAGTGTTGTGGCACCAGCACCAGTGCCTAAGGCCTAATTTTTCAGCTCCTGTTCAACAGGGGCATGTAATTATAATTCTTGATCTAATATTTCACAGCAGGGCCCTGTGAGGGCTTACAGTGTTGTGGCCACAGCAACACCTAAGGCCCAAATTTCTGCTGAGTATATAGGGCAGGACCCTACTTTCAAACATCTAACTTACAAACGACTCCTACTTGCAAACGGAAGGAGACAACAGGAAGTGAGATGAAATCTACCCCTAGGAAGGGAAATTCTCTCCTGTAAGAGTTAATATGGGAAAACAATTTCTCCTTTCCACTGATGCTTTCCAATCCTTGTTCCACAAAAAAACCCAAATTTTCAAAAAACATTTTTCATTGGGACAAAAAAGTGAGGTGAAATCTTCTGAAGAGGAGGAAAGACAGCAAAACAAATATCACAGGGGTGATAACCCTTCCCTATGTTTTCCAAAAAGCTTAAAAAAGATTTTTTGGCTGGAGCTAAACACGTTAAAAATGTACCCGTTCAAAATTACAAAGAGATTCTACTTAACAACAAACCTACAGTCCCTGTCTTGTTTGCACCGCCTGTATACTGCTGTTCAGAGTATATAGGACCTTTCCTTATTTTAATTTGGGTGCGGGGTTCCCCTTAATATCCATACAAGACCCAAAGGGCCTGGTAATGGACTGGGGGGTACCCATGCCGTTTGTCTCACTGATTTTCATCCATATTGCCAGGACCCGACATTACATTAAAGCCGCAAGCAGTTTTAAATGGCTTTTATTCCTTTAAAAATGACATTTTGTGCAGGGACTGTTCTAAGCATGGGAAACACATGCCACTTTACAGGTATACCATAGACACCCCCCAGGTACGATATTTAAAGGAATATTTCACTTTTTTTTTTTTTACTTTAAGCATCATTAAAATCACTGCTCCCGAAAAAACTTTCTTTTTTAAAAGTTTTTTTTGCATTGATACATGTCCCCTGGGACAGGACCCGGATCCCCTAACCCTTTTTAGGACAATACCATTCAAATTAGCGTTTAAAATGAGCACTTTTGATTTTGAACGTTCAAGTCCCATAGAAGTCAATGGGGTTCTAACGTTCGTGCGAATTTTCGGTCCGTTCGCAGGTTCTGGTGCGAACCGAACCGGGGGGTGTTCGGCTCATCCCTAATCACTAGGAACAGATGATCTGTCTCTCCTAGCCCTGACAGAATGGGGATGTGTTTGTTTACACTGACAGATCCCCGTTCTGCCTGTCTCTGGTGCGATCGCGGGTGGCCAACAGACATAGAGTCCGCCGGACCCACTGGTATGCCCCCCTGCTCGCGAGCGCCCACAAAGCGCCGTGTACATGCTCGACGTACAATGATGCCGCAGGGGTGCAAACTTGCCGCACTACAACTGCGGTGGCCGGTCTGTAACTAGTTAAAGGAATTTTTCATTTCATTGTTGCACTTTAAGCGTCATTAACCACTTCAATACCAGGCACTTTCGCCCCTTCCTGCCCAGGACAATTTTCAGCTTTCAGTGCTGTGGCACTTAGAATGACAATGACGTATGTTGACTCCGTCCTACGCGTTTCATCACTCTGACGTCATCTGGATGCTCCAGGTGACGTCAGAGTGACGAAACGCGTAGGACGGAGTCAACATACGTCCTTGCATCACTTCCTGTTCCAGAGGCTTGTGTCAGCAATATAGGCCTGGTATGGAAGTGGTTAATGAGAGATGAATCTTAGAAATTAGTGGCCATTTCATATTCTAGGTTTTGAGGAAAGAGATAGTCAAACAAGTGGCATGGGGACTGGGCACTTGCCCTGAGGAACAGGAACTCCTTTAACTGCTTTCCGACTGCCAGCAAAACATTTAGCCCCCGTTCACACCTATGCAAATTAGATGTGGCTCACACTGCATCCAATTTGCAGGACATTTTAAAATACATTAATTTGAATGCATCTGGTTCACATATGTGCGTTGCATTCGCACTGCGCAGTGCCCAAAAATGTGTGCGTTTTCTGGGCATGGCGGTGCGAATTACAAGCCCATTATCTTCTATGGGAACGCATCTGATTCGCAGATGCATTCCGTTCTGAACACAAATTCTCTCCTTCTCCTCACTACACCTCCCCCCTCTCCCCCCTATCCCTGCTCACTGATCCGCAGTTAAAACGCAGAGGAACCTCTGAACAACTGATTTTTATCTTCGCAGTGAAACCTGAGCTTCAATTCGCACCGCACATGTGTGAACCCAGGCATACTGCTGACGGACGGCAGCTCCAGACACTGCTGCGTACGGGTACCTCCTGGTTTAGAGGCACGCATGTGCGCACCCCCTGTTGGCCTGTGCTGTGATTGGACACAGCACAAGTATGTCAGCAGGTTACTGGCAATCATTTTGGCTATTTACCTGCTAATCAGCTGTGGCCAATCACACAACACACAGATATGGCTGGATTTCTCCCTGCTTTCAGTTATCGTTCAGAATGGAAAGCAAGGAGAGACTTCAGCCAGATGACCAGTAAGTAAAAGCAGCACACATACACTTGCATACACTTGTTAGGCACAAAGTTAACCCCTTGATTGTGCTCCTGATCACTCCTGTCACCCAGACAGTATCTTTAGTACAGTGTACAGTAATATCACTGTGTTAGTGTCACTAGCAACATCAGTGTCAGTCAGTGTCCCTCCCAGCCAGTGTCAGTTAGCACCTGATTGCCCACCACACTATCACAGTCACTGATCACCACGGTTACTAGTATAGTGTCTGTACAGTTCAGTGTCTTGATCATGATCAGAACTATGCTAGTGTCCCCAATGCACAGCACAGTGCTTAATAACAAAAAATGACCTGGTCATGAAGGGGGTAAAACCTTTCGGAGGTCAAGTTGTTAAATAAAATGTCTGGGGGATGCCCTTAACCTGCCTGTGAAGGTATGCATCTGTACAATGTATACAACCTACTAACAGCAACGCTGACATTTTAGCTAAAAAAAATGCTTTTTGCAATTGCTGGCAAATAAAAGTTCATTTGAAAAAAAAATGGTCAGGGATTTTCTTCATTTATACCAGACCCTGATGTCTCCCCTGAAACAAACAAGGCCACATGCTCTCAACATGGGGGAAAGGGGTACTCATATTGATAAGGACAAAGGCCTCTTCCCCAACATCAACACTGAAAAAATAAAAAAACAAAAACATTTCCACACACCTGCAAGAGTTAAACTACAATTGTTTATTAGCCAAAAAAAAGCATAATACATAGAAAAAACACCAATCCCTATGTCCCCCTATAATTGGCTAGAGGGAAAAAAAAAACCCAAAAAAGAGAGAAAAGGGGGGTTCTCCCCTATGGTCTACCCCTGTCCAACAACTAAAAACACACAAACTGCGTAAGTTATGTGAATGGAAAAAACCCCCTCACAAAAGAGGGGGGGGGGGGGGACACATGAATCACACAGTCTGCAGACCTAATCCCTCCCCTAATATAAAACACCCCCTTTATATATACCTAAAAAACACATAAATCACCCATAGGACCAAGGTCATGATAATAATTCCTAATGTGGGGCAGTGTGTTCCCGGGAAAGCGGGTTGTATGTCACTGTCTCACACTGAAATAGGGCACAGCCTGAGATACACTGGATGATGTCCACTAAGTATGAGCTCAGGCGTGTTCGCAAACTCCATGTGCAGAGCCCGCCAGGAAGTTGGCACGGTGCTGCACTAATCACAGGCAGTGAGACATTTTCCCGATGTGCGGCTGCAGAGATCGGGAAATGTCTCACTGCCTGTGATGTAGAGCAGTGCTGACTTCAGGCTCTGCACATGGCCGGAACCCATCCTTAATGTCCACCCGAGAGACTCCCCGTCGTCAGTCAGTCAAGTAGTTGAATGCATGTATGATACATCCTGCTAATAGTCTTATCCTGCTGGGTAGTGTGTAGTTGAAGAAGAAGACTCGTATTCAAATACTCCAAGGGCTGTATCCAATGACAAGCTGTTTAATTCTCAGCAGTAGTACTAATTGCCTATTTTATAAATCTGAGACTATTCCCACCCACAGCCTGCAGGTAATTCTCACGATTAATCCTTAGTACACACATATAGCTTGTATAGTAGCTTGACAGTCACTGATTTATACAACTTTTCTCAAGATTAGATTGAATTCCATCTGTCAGTGTATGGCCAATCATCTCCAATTGCCAGTGAAAATGATAGTAATCCTTGATCTTTCAATATATATCTGTATATGTAATATTGGCTCCTGCTCTCCTCACATTGAAAACAAACTAAGCAAAACACTGTGCAGCAATCTCAGAGTATTACTAGATATGAAACAATGTTCGTAAATATTTAAATAAAAATGGAACAGTCCTCACAGATACATTGAATGTAACCACAAACATGGTTCCTGCAGCCTGCAGGTAATCTCTTAGTATGGGTTACTCACGGATGCGGTGATTCTACAGAGATCGGTCAAACCCTGAGTCGGGATTGATCTGTATATGTATATCCAATTGGTTAGATGTTCAGAAAAGCTGTTCCTTTTCCGTTGGTTGTTTCCTTGTTTTCCCTTCTGTTAGCACAGTGTATTGAAAATAGAGGGAGGGCATTTGTAGTTCTCCTGTGGGAGTTTTTATATAGCCAATGTTCACAATGTCCTATCGCCAATCCTCTCTTCCCAAATCCTTTGGGGAATGATAGGGAGTCAGACAGGAGGTACTTGTAAAATAATCATCCAAGCAGAAGTTTTTCTTCAGGTTTGTGCATCGTAACTAAGGTCATTAGGTCCTTATTGTCAATAGGCTTGAGCTACGGTAGGTAGAGAGACAGGGGTGCTAGAGTTTACATGTTTCATTCCGAGGGGCCGGAACTAAAAGGGTCGCTGGTTCGTATCCCAACGACACTACCTGCCTGGAGTTTGCATGTTCTCCCTGTGCCTGCGTGGGTTTCCTCCGGGTACTCCGGTTTCCTCCCACACTCCAAAGACATGCTGATAGGTTAATTGGCTTCTGTCCAAAATTGGCCCTGGTATATTAATGTGAGTTGGGGACCTTGGATTGTGGGCTCCGCCAGGGTAGGGGCCGATGTGAGTGTGCGGTGTATGTGTGGAGCGCTGCATAAATGGACGGCGCTATATGGGTACCTTAAATAAATAGGGACAATTGTAGACACGCACCCACACTCACTCAGGTTGAACTGGATGGACTGGTGTCTTTATTCAACCTTACTAACTATCTAACTTCGTCAGAACTAAGGGAATAGTCAGCCGTCACCCATTAAATACAAAACCACAAATCACTCCCAATTATCTACGGTGAGTACCAGGTGTTATTAACCCATTTGTTACTTCACCCTAGGTGTGGAATTACTATAAAGTTTCAAGCTTAAAAATATATAGTGGTATGGTGTGTGTAGTGGTGTGATGCCCTGCACTAAACAAAACATCACCAAGTGACAATTTTTGTCTGCATCTAAATGCTGCATGGGAATATTACTAATATAGGATACCTTAACTGGATTATTCAATAGAGCTTTTAAATTGTGTTATCTTCTCATATGTGCTCAATGCTAATGGGATCCAATGTCGCTATTCTCCACATAGTCCTAAATAAACCCATACAATAATCAATTTATACATGGGCTATCCAGGTTCCAATTAAAGATCTAAATCCCATTCATCATCTGCGCCCAGACGATCCCACAGGCACTTCGCATTATATCACATTGACATCCCATCCGACGTGCCCGACAACCGATTTAGCATGTCAGGCTCGTCGGATATAGATCATACACACTCAGACTATTTCCAAGTCTATTTAAACATGTGCAGATCTATTTTAAGTGCGCGGAACTGTTTTAAACCCTGAGTTTATTAAATCTATCGCTTTCATCTGATACAGGCAACTACTTGATTAAATCTTAATCCACCATTGTGTATCCTGCTCTGTTCAGATGGCAAATACCTCTGTCATTAAACTCAGCAATTGGGAGGAGACCAAGCAATGTTTATGCACAAAACAAACAACTGGTATTAATAGATAGTCAATCCTATACACATATTATCAACAATCCCCCATTTCAGTCAGGAGATTCCTATTATTTCCGTTAGATGCCGATAAGCGAGTAACCCGGATTCACAGAATAGTGTGCACATAATGTATAAAGAGAGTACAAAAAACTTTTATGTAAGAGAAGTGCATATATGAAAGAATGGGTATCTACATAAGGGATACATGCGCATCTATCCCTAAAATGGACTGTCACTGGAGATGTGTCATCTTTATTGATAATACTTGAAATGTGTTCTCCTATTCTTTTACGGAACTCTCTTATGGTTTGCCCACATAAATTTTCCCACATGGGGAAATGATTTTGTAAATAATGTAAGTAGTAGAACAATTCACAAAAGGTTTAATCCTGAAAGTATGTTTACCAGTAGAGTCACTGAAAACATTAGTTCTTTTAACATACTTGCATACGGCGCAATGCCCACAGGGGTACATGCCCTCAAAATGTGCTGCAACTGATGTTAAAGCAGGTTTTTTTTTACCACTGAACGGGTATATTCACTGTGCACTAGGGCATCTCCTATTGTCGGTGCTCGTTTGGCAATTACACTGGGCCGGGGGCCCAAAATTTGTTTTAACTTGTTATCCAACATAAGTAAGTGCCAATGTTTGCCCAATATCCCTTTAAGATGGTCCCAGTGCGTGCCATACGTGGTCACCAAGCCTATTTTATCCATACGTTTTTTGTTCAATTTTTCTATATCTGGTTCTAAGCCCATAATTATTTCCATTTGTTTTTTCCAGGCCTTTGTCTTTGTTTGTCTAATTACTGAATTGGGGTATCCTCTTTGTTTAAATCTCTGACTTAAATCTCTGCTCTCTTTGTGAAAGTCCTTGATTTTTGAACAATTTCTACGAATCCTTAAAATTTGGCCTGTGGACATTCCTCTGATTAGTCGCCATGGGTGGTGACTGGTGGCGTGGAGGAGGGTATTTCCCGCTGTAGGTTTTCTGAAGGTATTTGTCACAAGTGTTGTTTTTTCTTTGTGAATCATAAGGTCCAGAAATTCAATTTTATCTTTATTCACTTTATATGTGAGAAAGATATTTTTGGTGTTATTATTGAGTTCTTGTATAATCAACTCAAATTGGGTTGTAGTACCTCTTCACACCACCAGGACGCCGTCAATAAAAACGCACCCAAAGTGCCACATAGTCCTGAAAGGCTGGGTGATTGTACACCTCCTCTCTTTCCCACCACCCCAAACGCAGACAGGCGTAGGAGGGGGCACAAGAGGCCCCATAGCTACGCCCCGTTTTTGGCGGTAGTATTTGTTATTAAAGATGAAGAGATTGTTGTCAAGTACTAGTTCAAGTAGTTCCATTAAGAATTCATTGTGGGACCCGCAAGAGGGTGTCTAACATCCAACCATTGGGATACTGCCTGCATCCCCACTTTATGAGGGATGGATGAATAAAGTGATTCTACATCTATTCCAATCAACAATGAATTCTCTGGGATCTGTAAATCATTTAATTTTTGCAAAATGTCAGCAGAATCTTGCACATAGAAAGGCAAATCCTTATTAAGATGTTTAATTCTTTGATCTATGTATTTACCAATTCTCTTTAGTGGGCCCCCCATCCCTGATACAATTGGCCTGCCTGGGTTTTTTTTTTTTTATGGACTTTTAGTGTAATGTAAAATGTTGGTATGTTAAAATTAATGATTCTAAGAAATGCAAATTCTTTTTGAGTAAGTAGTCCTACTTCATGGGCTCTAGTCAATTTCCTTGACCAAGTGAGGAAAAGGGTTATTAGACCATCGTTCATAGCAATCAGTATCATTGAGCTGTTTGTAAATTTCCTCCAAATAATCAGTTTCAGGCCACAAAACAACGTTCCCAACCTTATCACTAGGTTTAATAATACAATTCGGTAACGTTTATAGTTCCTCAAAGGCTTTTCTTTCGTTGTTTGAAAGATTGTCCTTAATAGGTTCTATCTTTTCCCACTTAATTGCCCGGATGGCTTCTGTAATTGCCTCCAAAAACATCTGACGGTATATATTATTTGAGAAGCTGGGAAAACATTGAGATTTATTGGCCAAACCATATTTTGGTGGTGGGTCTAAGATTGCAGACTGCAATTGCATACATGACATGTTAGGTATCTTTTATATTTTTTATGAGTATTATATTGTGTTTGTGTGCAATAAAATTGTGTTGCATTTGAAAAATGCTGAGTGACATGAAAAATTGCAAAACCGTACATTTAATTCTTTAGGGTCTCTGCTTAAAAAATAAATAATGTTTGTGGTTTCTAGCAAAAAATACAGATTTTTTTTTTTTAAATGAAAAATTTCAGAAAAGGCCTGGTCTTCAAGTGGGTATTTAGGAGGATTTCACTTATTTAAGTGCTTGATATTATTATATGGAAATGTTGTTTGAGTATGAGGTCCACTAATTACTGAATTTTAAATATAAATTTTAGTGTTTTCCCTAACATAAAATGATAACCCCAAAAGTTGACAGGCTATTCATTTATTTCTTTTAGTATGCTGGCATTGAACCAAGTGATGCTGTCAACACAGAGGTAATGATCTTTCATATTTCCAAAAGTTTATGTGTCTGTGCTTCTGTGCAGATTCTCTATCATTATATAAACTTGCAAAATCAGCAACTGTGTCATTTCATGTTGGAATTATTCATGTTAAAATTATGAAGAAAAAGCTACAACATTGCATTACATGCCTGAGTAGATGAGAAATTGATATGATTATCTCAACATTCCTTCCTTGTTAACAGGATTTTCCAGGTTGAAAAACAAATAAAACCAGCACTTCTGTGCCCTCCTGCACAAACACATGAGGGGGTTCCCAGTTCTGCATTGCCCCCATTTCAGTGAAACTGGGATCCAAATTTCATAATTTCTCAGAAAACTTATCAAATATTTATTTTCCTTTTCCTGACTTACTGTAAATTCATGGCAGCATCTACATGGGTTAGGGTTATTCTCACCCAGCTTGTAACTTGTTTCTACACTTTCTTGATCTGAGAGTCAGAATTCAGAAGTTGCTTGAATGTAGGTCTGCAGTATTTCCTCCACATCCAGCTGATGTGTCATTTGCATTTCTGTGTCCTTGAACATGGGTAACATCAGTTCTTGGTTTAAATGAAAACTGTCTTATTAGGAAATTTAACATACCGTATATACTCGAGTATAAGTCGTTCCGAGTATAAGTCGAGGCCCTAATTTACCACAAATAAAATGGGAAAAACTTATTGACCCGAGTATAAGACGAGGGTGAGAAATGCACATCTACTGTAAGTGGAAAAGAGGGTCAACAATGCCCATTTGCAGCCTCACTGTGCCCATTTGGCAGCCATAGGTCCCCTGAACTTCAAACTCGGTAGTTGCGGGTTCCTAGATGCCCCCTAGCTGCAGCCAAAATTTGGGGTCTCTGAACCCAAAGGGTCCCGAAATGACATTGCTGCAGATGGACACAGTTGACTGAATTTGGGGCCCCGCATCTCGGGGCCACTTAGTGCTAGGAACCCCAAATTTGTTGTGCAAACCCAGTGGAGCACCATAAAATTTCCACACATGGGGTTTCTAGCACCAAGTGGCCCCGAGATACAGGGCCCCAAAAATCAGTTCAGAAAATGTCAAGCACTTTTCTGCAGCAGAGAATGACATTTTCTGAACCGGTTTTGGGGCCCCGTATCTCAGGGCCACTTGGTGCTAGGAACCCCAGCTTTGGATATGTTATGGCACCAGTTCCACGGGGTTTGTACACCAAATTTGGGGTTCCTAGCACCAAGTGGCCCTGAGATATGGGGCCCCAAAATCGGTTTGGAAAATGAAATTTTTTGCTGCAGAAAAGTGCTTCACTCGAGTATAAGTCGAGGGGGGGGGGGGGGGTCACTTTCAGCACAAAAAAATGTGCTGAAAAATTCGACTTATACTCGAGTATATACGGTAGGTACCAGGATGACTCTGTCAGAAAAAAATCAGCAACTATTCTCTGCATCCCAAAGCTTTCAGTTCCAAAACTCTTCTACCAGAAATGATTAACAGCAAGAAAGCTTCATATTTCAAAAGTCAGATTTCATAACTTGTTTGTTATGAAAGGGAGGTTCTGATAGATATCCTAAGACCAAAGGTAGGTCCCACTTTGAAAAAACAATGGACATCTTGGCTTCCTTGCTTCCCTCAGGGAACAGTCCAAAAAAATCAGAATTCTGTAAACACAGCACATAAGTGCTAACAAACCCGCTGACCTAACACCTGAAAAAACAGCACAAAAAGGTTACGCAATCCACTCATCTGAAATCTGGAAACACAACAAGAAGGGCTAAAGCAGATTACTGACCAGCTGTCTGTGACTGACATTTAGTACATAGTACATCCTTATGGACACTTAGAAAACTCTGCACGCATGAGGCAACCTGAGGGCAATGGGTTTTCCTATGGCACAAAAAAGGGGGTATGTTCATCTTGCTTCTACAGTCCAATATAGCAAGGACAAAAACAGAGCAAGGCCAGTTGGGTGAGAATTCAATTTATTGGTCCTATCGGAGCGTAGGGGCAGAGCCAAGCCCATGTGTGTGCTGCCATGAGATGGTCAGGAAGGAAAAACTGTTATTGCAGCCTGACCATACAAGTATAATGACAAATACACTGACTATTTGTTCCATCAGCAGAAAAATCATAGTGATTCCAGAAGCATGACGAAAGTAACTCTGTGCAGCCTGCACACCTGAAGGTAGTGTGCTTGGCATGCAGTGTCTAAGGCCTTTGCCAAAGATCCTAATGGTGGTGGATCGTGATGCAGGGCACCTCCTAGGTTGCGGCCCCCAAGTACAGCTATGCAGGCCACAGCTGTCCAGATTCAGAGGTACAGGAGGTATGAGTTAAATCAATATTAAACCCAAACCCAAAAATACAATATATTGAAGCTTACCAATCATTAGTGATGGCTGCATTAGATTTTCCCCTCTGTTTTCACCTGGTGATCTGGCCAGTGACATATATCTCCTATATTAGGATGGTTACACTCTGGATGAAGGAGAAACAGAGACACCTTTGGACAGCAGCATTTTTAATCTGGAGGGAGGGGAGTGTTGGATGGACTAGCAGATTAACATCGTTCACTTTTTCACCTTTGTTTTTTTTTTCTAAATTCCTGCTCCCCTATGTACCAATATAGCATTCATGTACTCTTTTTGAAAAAATATCAACACTTTCCATAAAATTTAAAGACACCCTCCATTCATGTTTCCAAACGTATCTATTGCTTCTGTCTTACTTCCTTACAGACTATAGGTTATGACACAGGAAGGAGTTGACCAGCTGACCTCATTAGCACACACCTTGCATCATCTACCATTCCCAGCTGCACATTTTTTAAATGAGATGCAATCAATCAGTGATCACTCTTCTCACTAAATACACAATATACAATCAGATTGCATAGTGTATGGCCATCTTTATACAAGTACATAGGAAGGAGTGAACAGAAACACTCAGCTGTCAAGCCCTGTAAACATCTCTGCATAGCGGGAACTCGCATCCCCACATGCATTTGCTGCAAAACGCACAGTAAAAAACACGCAACCCACAAAATGCCAAAATATCCCATAAGCCACATATAGCACAGCCAATTGAAATCAACTGGCTGCCCTATGCGTGTCAGAGGAAAAATGAGCCACAAAACGTTCGCTCCCACTATGCTAGATGTGAATGGGGCCTGAAAATGAAATTGGTGCAGTAACACAAGAACAATAAGGCTCCATTCACATCTGTCCGTTCCCTTGCATTTCAGAAATGCACTGCACCAAAAATCGCAGTAAAAAATGCACCAAGCTCCAATCTAAAAAAAAGTTCTGAAGCTTCTTTGGAGTGATTGCTGTGTGTAGGGCAGCCCATTCAGGTGGATGGGCTTCCCTGTGTGTAATGAGTGAAAATGCTCCAAAACACCTCTCTCTCTTTTATGGAAATCGTTGATATTTTTGCCAAAAAAGTACATGAATGCTATATTGGTACATAGGGGAGCTGGAATTTAGAATAAAAAAAGTGAACAAATGTGAACTTAGCTTTTAAAGCAAACTCCAGCTAACATGTTTTAGAGTGATATAAAAATCATAATAAAAATGTTATACGTACCTGCTCTGTGTAAGGATATTGCACAGATTGGTCACTCACCTCTTCTTTTTCAGGCCCCTGGCTGCGCTGTCTGCTCCTCCTCTTCTCCAAGGGTTCCTGATTCAGGCTGTTTGCTTATATAGATACACACATCGTGGCTTGGCCCTGCCCCCCCACTTCCCCCTCACATGATTTGACTGACAGCAGCAGGAACCAATAGCTCCCCCTGCTCTCAGACACTTCTGAGGAAGAGAGGGGAGCAGGCCTACAGCTGGGCCAAGCACGATAGAGGACTCAGGAAAGTGTTTTGGGGAGGGGGAGGTAGTGGAAGGTTTTTTACCTTAATGCAGAAAATGCATTAAAGTGTTTGTTAACCCACTTATATAACTTTATATAAGCCCCTCTGTGTCCTAATAACAAGTGCTCCTGTCTGTGTGCTTTATTTAAAAAATGACTCCTTTACCATATTTTACAGCGGTTCCTTGCAATCACGTCACCGGCCAGCTCTCTCCTCTGCTCGCCTGACAGATGCAATGGGCGGGGCCGAGATTCCCCCGCTGACGTCAGCCAGGAGGCGAGAAGCAGAGTAGAGAGAGAGCCAGCCGTCACATGATCGCGGAGGAACCGCTGTGAAATCTGGTAAAGGAGGCATTTTTTTAATAAAGCACACATACAGGAGCACTTGTTATTAGGACACAGAGGGGCTTATATAAAATTTTAACAGTTACGAGAGCAGCAGGAGCGGAGGGGCGGGCACTGACACAAGGGCAGACAGGAGGGGAGGAGGACACAGGAGCACATAGGAGGACAGGAGGGCTGCGGATTATGGAGGCACGTAAACTGACCACGGTGTCAGGGCTCAGCAGCCATGATGAACTGTGGTCAGTTTACATAGGGGAGGGCATAAACTGGCAGGATCAATCAGGTATTACAGGTGTTACAGGGGCCAAATTACACAACACAAGCACTTTGCTGTATAAAATGCTTTAAAGGGACAGAATCCATTTTTTGGGGGGTTAACAAATGCTTTAAGGAAAAAAAACTTTTGTGTTTAGAACCATTTTAAGTAGTTAAAGCAACAGTTTTGTTCATTTTGGAATAAAGGTTTTACATAAATAAATAAAAGCTGATAATTGTAAGCACCCGTGGCAGTGTTAAATGGTTTGTCTCAACCCTCTAATGCAGCCATCACTAACTGCTACATATGCAGGACAGCTTGTTCTGTTAAAAAAACAACAGACTTACTGGCTAGATCGCCTGGTGAAAAAAAGCATAAGACTAATAGGGCGTACACACGGTCGGACTTTGTTCGGACATTCCGACAACAAAATCCTAGGACTTTTTCCGACGGATGTTGGCTCAAACTTGTCTTGCATACACACGGTCACACAAAGTTGTCGGAAAATCCGATCGTTCTGAACGCGGTGACGTAAAACATGTACGTCGGGACTCTAAACGGGGCAGTGGCCAATAGCTTTCATCTCTTTATTTATTCTGAGCATGCGTGGCACATTGTCCGTCGGATTTGTGTACACACGATCGGAATTTCCGACAACGGATTTTGTTGTCGGAAAATTTTATCTCCTGCTCTCCAACTTTGTGTGTCGGAAAATCCGATGGAAAATGTCCGATGGAGCCCACACACGGTCGTAATTTCCGACAACAAGCTCCGATCGGACATTTTCCATTGGAAAATCCGACCGTGTGTACGGGGCATAAGAATGGTAGACTCACAGGAAGGCAGGAGTACCAGCAGGAATGCAGAGGGGTACACAGGAGCTGGGAAACAGGATACTAGTTGCCCCCTGAAAACTTATCTGAGTTCTCTTACACTCTAGTGCTGTCCCCATCTGTAGCCCAGCTCCCCCTTTCTTCCTGGGTTCACAAGCTACACTGAGCGCAGCGGGAGCCATTGGCTGTTAGTCAAATCCTGTGGGGAAGGAGGAGGCGTGGCTGAGCTGCGTTGTGTGTGTTTATGGACGGCCACAGCCCGGCTCAGGAGCGTGCTTGCCTGGGTGCCCTGCAGGCAGCTGCAATCTACTCTCTCCACTTTAGCTGTTGCTCATCCGCAGCGGCAATGCAGATGGGGGATGAAGTCAAGTGGAACCTAGTTTCTCTATGGTCTTCTCTGTCACAGGGAGGCAGCTATTCAATTGGATGCTGGTGCCCCAAGTGACTTTGGTGGCTGTCTTGGGTACGGATCGGCCAGGCTGCATTCCACTGCATGTGGCAAAAGCTGTTGGTGCCTTCAGTCTATTGTGCGATCGCTGTTGCAACTTGTGAGTGCTACTGGTTGGGTTGCCTTCCCGCCAGGCCTGTTTCTGCCCTTCTGTTACAATATATTCCTGTTACTGCACCTGGACTCAATGTATTTTCTGCCCACCGTATCATACTGAACCTACCCACACTTGGTGGCAGTCTACAGGATATGCCCCTCTTCGCAGCGGGTGCATACAGGGAAACGGGGACCATCGTGGCACATTTAGGAGCAGCCTTGGCCCTGGTGCCTAAGTTTAACGGGTCCAATAATTTCCTGAGTGGACGGGGAGTCTGGAGATTGCTGCGTGCCTCTATCAGGTTCCTGCTGACCACGGAGCTGGCCATCAACTCAATGGAGAATGACGCCTGCTGAGTTGTGATGGTGCTACCAAAAAAAGACCGGTCCAGTCTGGAACAAATTGTAGCATGTATGGCAGGCCTGTTCGGAGACAATGTGGCATACCGGAGTTAAGGTGGAAGTTCTTCATCCATAGGCAACAAGAGGACGAAAGTCTCACCCAGTTCATGCTAGCGCTCCAGAATCTGTGGAAGCACCTAGAGAAGAAGGATGTACACAGCTGCGTAAGCACTTTAGACAAACTACTGAGAGATCAGTTTGTGGTGGGAATGAAGGCTGGGCCAGTCAAGAGAGCTCTACAGGAGGGAATCAAAGCGCAATGCACCTTCTCATTTAACAATATTGTAGTGGGCGCGGTTGCACAGGAACAGGAAGATGCGGAAGCAATCGTGGCGGTGACAAAGTGGCTACACCTGAAAGATGAGGCCTTGGCTTCATCGCCCGTCGGCCTGACAGATGGCCATATGGGAACTCACCCAGGATGTGGCTTCCTTGAAGCAAGAGATGTCCACATTCAAATATGATTCAGCACACCCCTCTAAGGGCAAAAATCCATTGTGGAGAGATCTGGGTGGACACTAGAAGTGCTGGCGGTATGGCCACTTTGGACATGTAGCTAGGTACTGTGGTGAGGCTAAATAGAAGAGCACCCAGAGACTGCCATTTAACTAGTGGCTCCTGGGGCAGAGGGATGACCCCCAGGACCATCAGCACAAGCAAGATCCCATCAGATCAGAGACTATGGTCGCACCAAGCTCAGTGGTGAAAGCCCTCGTCAATGGGCAAGAGGTCCCTTGCCTGATCGACATGGAATCTGAGGTCACTGTCATGGAGTACGAGTTCTATGCTGGACCCCTTTTGGCTGTCCCTCAAGGTGGCCAACAGCCTGCCCATCCTGGTGGAAGGTGTTACCTGGGTGAAGATACAAATAGATGACTAGGTAGTGGAGTGAGTAGGAATTGTGGTGACTCAGTGAGCCCAGTGACCTCAGCAGTACTTATTGTCCTGGGCATGAACGTCTTGAAAGATTTGTGCTTGCTCCGCTTTCTGGACAAGTTTGAGCATTCAGGCCAGTGCATAGGGGGGCTTTGGTCTGCGAGCTGTCTGGCTTAATGCTATCCGGGCCTACGAGGTTTACCAGAGAGCAGCAAGAAGGAAACCTGAGCAAGAGGGGGTTGTCCATACACCCTACCCCAAGCAAAGGTTACTCCTAGCACCCCTCCAAGAGGTAGTTTGGTCTCTGCCCACCGGGGCTCACAAGAAACTGTAAAGGGCCATGTTAATGGTGGAGCCTAGTAACAACGGGGGAGTGGCTGGTCACCCACACCTTATCCAAAATTGACAAAGGAAAAGGTGTTGGTTCAGCTTATCAATCTAGGGACCTTCCCGATCCTGCTCCCTAACCATACCATCATAGCAGACATCTATGCAGTGTGCCGCCACTCTATCTCAGATGCCTAGCCAGGGGTGGAAGTGATCTGTGCACCATTACAGGTGGCCACGAGTGCCTTTAATGAGCCACAATACACATCACTGCTGGAACAGATGGCTATTCCTTTCCCGGGATTATCTTCTACCCCAACAGCAGCTACTTCATCAACTGCTGGAGAAGCACCTCCTGGTCTTTGCTACCAGCCCTGATGACTACGGCTGCACAGAGGCACCACCTGATTCATGCAGGGAACGCTCCATCCAACAGTGGTACTATCATATTCCTACAGCCCTGTGCCTGGAGGTCAAGGACTTCATCCGTAACATGCTGTAGAGTGGGATAATTCGGGAATGCCATAGTCCATGGGCCACCCCCGTTGTCCTAGTATGAAAAAAGGTCAGAGTTCAGCAATTCTGTGTGGTTTACTGCAAGCTAAATGCCTGTACTCACCGGGATGCCTATCGATTGCCCAGGAGGGAGGAGTCGCTCATGGCACTTGGTCAAGCCAGTTTTTTCTGTAACCTTGTCCTTGCAAGTGGCTACCAGCAAGTCCCAGTAAGGGGCCAAGATCATGAAAAGACTGCCTTTATCATGCTCCTGGGACTATTCAAGATTAATCACATGCCTATCGGACTAAGCAATGCCCCCAGTACGTTCCAGCACTTGATGGAGAGATGTTTGGGAGATTTCAATTTTGAGACTGTTATGCCGTGTACACACGGGCGGACTTTTTGACCGGACTGGTCCGACGGAACAAATCCGTTGGACAATCCGACCGTGTGTGGGCTTCATCAGACCTTCAGCTGACTTTTTCTGTCGAAAATCAGACGGACTTTAGATTTGGAAAATTCATCTTTGCAGTGAATTTTTTAAACTTTTTTCAGCTTTTTTTCAATGTTTTTGCAATAGCGTTTTTTTGCGTTTATTAGCGTTTTTTAGCGTTTTTCCGCGTTAGCGTTTTTTTTTTCAAAATTAATTTATTTTTTTTTTCAATGGATCAAAAACGTTAAAACACGTTGGTGAATGACGTTTTTGAGCGTTTTTGAGCGTTTATCAGCGTTAGAGCGTTTTTACAGCTGAAAAACATTTCTCAGAACCCACTGGTGCTGGGTTTTTTTTACAGCTTAAAAACACCTATGCCATTTGCAGCTCAAAAATGCCTAGGTGGGCATTAAGACATAGACTAACATAGACAGGCCTTTTAAAGCTGCAAAAAACGCTTAAAAAAGCGGCTGTAAAAACGTCCGTGTGCATGAGGCCTAAATCCTTCAAGCTGGAGTTGCTTGCCCTGGTGTGGGCCATCACCGAGAAATTTGCAGAATACCTCATGGGGGCAGAAATAAATGTTTTCATGGATAACACCCCTCTTACCTACCTAGAAACAGGCAAACTGGGGACTTTGGAGCAAAGGTGGGTCACCTGACTGGCACTACAAGGCAGGAATACTTAACAGACATAGTTACATATTTACATAGTTGGTGAGGTTGAAAAAAAGAGTCCATCAAGTCCAACCTACGTGTGTGCTTTTATGTCCGTATTACATTGTATATCTGTATGTTATGGTCACTCAGGTGCCTTTCTAATAGTTTTTTTAATCATCTATGCTCCCTGCTGAAACCACTGCTTGTGTAAGAGAATTCCACATTCTTACCGCTCTTACAGTAAAGAACCCTCTACTCACTTTACGACCGCCCACCGTCGTTTGTTGGCGGCGGTATGGCTCCCCTGCGCGAATCGCCATAGCTGTATGGTGGGCACTTTAAGGTGCATAGGGGGGCGCGTGCACCGTGTCACTTAGGAGCCAATGCGCATGTCCCCTGGGCACCCGCAATCGCTCCTGACAGAGCCAGAACGGGGATCTGTGTGTGTAAACACACAAATCTCGGTTCAGTCAGGGGAGTAGAGACAGATCGTGTGTTCCTAGTATTTAGGAACAGCGATATGTCTCCTCCCCCAGCCAGTCCCATCCTCCCACAGTTAGAACACACACCGAGGGAACACATTTAACCCCTTGATCGCCCCTAGTCTTAACCCCTTCCCTGCCAGTGACATTTATACAGTAATCAGTGGCTACATGGATGGCATATATGTGGATGCTCTTTTCAGCTATCCGATAGAACATCCTTTGAAGGACATAGATTCAAGACGATCGGATCTAGAGGTAGCCCCTGACTTACTTGTGGCAGCCTCTTGTTCCCTCAGAAAGCAGGCAACGGAACCCCAGGTAAAACCTGCCAAGATCAACAGGAGTGGGCTCTGATTCAACAAAAAGACCCCAATCTCATGCAGGTGTAGCGCTTTCTATCGTGACGCACAAGCCATCTTCCCGAGAATGTCAGAGGCTGTTAAACACTGTGAGGAACTGGCTTCAGACATGGGGAAATGTGCTTTATCGTCAGGCACGCATCCCTACCGAACAGTGGGACAATGCAAATTGTGGTCCCCCAGTTGTACAATGTTCAGACCTGTCAAGTTCTGCATGCTGCAAGTGGGCACTTCGGAGTCGAGTGAACAGAGGCCCTGGTCAGGAGATAATTTTTTTGCCCAGGACTGGCAGAAAGGGTCCAAAGGGCTTGCTGGGAATGTGCATCCTGTTCCATGCATAAAACTCCTTCCAAAAAGACTTCACCCATGGCCATTGCTACCTTGGAGCTCATTGAGCTGATCACAATGGACTTGCTGACGATCTTCAGCTCCCTCTCAGGGTATTGTTATGCCCTAGTCTTTGTTGACCACTTCACCAAGATCGTTGTGGTAGTCCCCAGGGCCGTCTTTAATAATGATTGGATAGCAGCTAGACTCAAAATCCGTTAACTGAATCAGATCAGGTAGCGATTGCGATTGGTTGCCAGAGGTTACAGTGTATCGTTACCACTCACTGACTGTTTGCTAGAGGTTACAGCAAATGATTTCTGCTTGTTGATTGGTTGCTAGAGATTACTGTACATCAATACTGCTCACTGATTGGTTGCTAGAGGTTAACTGCTTACTGATTGGTTGCTAGAGGTTACAGCACATAATCTCCTCACTGCCTGCACACCATGGACTAGGTTAGGGGACCCATTAATAGACAGAAAACTCTTATGCTGTGTAAAAACGATCTGAATTTTGGCCCGCAAAAGACCGATGAGAGTTTTTCGTTGGGAAAATGCGACCGTGTGTATGCTCCATCGGACTTTTGCTGGCCGAATTCCAGCCAGCAAAAGATTGATAGCATGTTCTCAATTTTTTGGTCGGGAAAAGTTCCTATCCGAAAATGCGATCGTCTGTGGCAATTCCTAAACGTAAAATTCCTACGCATGCTCGGAAACAATTCGACGCATGCTCAGAAGCATTGAACTTCAATTTCTCGGCTCGTCGTAGTGTTGTACGTCAGCGCGTTCTTGATGGTCGTAAGTTCAGCGAACTTTTGCGCGACCGTGTGTATGCAAGGCAAACTTGAGCGGAATCCCGTTGGAAAAGCTGTCATATCTTTTTCCGATGAGAAGTCAGATCGTGTGTACGCGGCATTAGGGATTCTAGGACTCCTGGGATCATTGGCAGTGCTTCGGAGAGGGGAGGGTCTGATCAATGGCAATGCTGATTTTTTTTTTCGACTACCAATATAAAGAGCAGTTTCAACACTGGCCACCAATGTAAGAAGGGTTTACACTGACCACTAATGTAATAGGTCTTTACACTGACCACTAATGTAATAAAAGCATTCACAGTAACCACCAATTTAAGGATGGATTTACACTGACCACCAATGTAAGGGGGACCTTCACACTGGCTACTAGTATGAATGAAATTCTACACCAAGCACCAATGTAATGAAAAGATTTACACTGACCACCAATGTAACTGAGACATTTAGCCTGCTTTCACATTTGTGTGTGTCGGGAACGCATGAAAAATCGCTTTCCTGACACCACAGAAATGTGCTGCCCTTTAGCAGATACACAGCAGTACCATTAATTGCACCCACCTTCCTTACCTCCATACATCCCCTCCTTGCTCACCTGAGCAGCCCATACTGTAATTTCTTCTCTGTCTACCTCTGCACACCCCACACTACCCTCCCCTCCACTAATTTGCTTACATTGCAGAACAGGCTGATGGTAGGCTTAATGACCACAGTTGTAGGCAGGACTTTCAAGCATGCCCCTTTATCTCCCCAGTGGGCAGCATTCAGTATAGGTGATGGTGGATATGACCTTAGGGTGGCATGATATACATATGAATACCACCTCTATTTACATATGAATGCTGCCAGTCTGCCGCTATTTACATATCAATGCCGTCGCTATTTACATACAGTGCCTCGCAAAAGTATTCACCCCCCCTTGGCATTTTTCATGTTTTGTTGCCTCCCAACCTGGAATTAACATGGATTGTTTGAGGATTTGCATCATTTAATTTACAGAACATGCCCACAACTTTGAAGATTTTGTTTTTTTTTATATTGTGAAGCAAACAACTAGTAGGACAAAATAACAGAAAAAGTCAACGTGCATAACTATTCACCCCCCTAAAGTCAATACTTTGTAGAGCCACCTTTTGCGGCTATCACAGCTCCAAGTTGCTTTGAATAAGTCTCTATGAGCTTGCCACATCTTACCACTAGGATTTTTGCCCATTCCTCCTTGCAAAACTGCTCCAGCTCCTTCAAGTTGGATGGATTGCGCTTGTGAACAGCAACCTTTAAGTCTGACCACAGATTTTCTATTGGATTAAGGTCTGGGCTTTGACTAGGCCATTCCAACACATTTACATGTTTCCCCTTAAACCACTCAAGTGTTACTTTAGCAGTGTGTTTGGGGTCATTGTCCTGCTGGAAGGTGAACCTCTGTCCTAGCCTCAAATCACACACAGAGTGGTCCAGGTTTTTCTCAAGAATATCCCTGTATTTAGCATCATCCATCTTTCCCTCAACTCTGACTAGTTTCCCAGTCCCGACTGCTGAAAAACATCCCCACAGCATGATGCTGCCACCACTATGTTTCACTGTGTGGATGGTGTTCTTTGGGTGATATGATGTGTTGGGTTTGCGCCAGACATAGCATTTTCTTTGATGGCCAAAAAGTTATATTTTAGTCTCATCAGACCAGAGCACCTTCCTCCATACATTTTTGGAGTCTCCCACATGCCTTTTCACAAACTAAAAATGTGCCATTTTGTTTTTTTGCTGAAAGTAATGCCTTTCTTCTGGTCACTCTGCCATAAAGCCCAACTCTATGGAGCATACGGCTTATTGTCGTCCTATGTACAGATACTCCAGTCTCTGCTGTCGAACTCTGCAGCTCCTCCATGGTTACCTTAGGTCTCTGTGCTGCCTCTCTGTTTAATGATCTCCTTGCCCGGTCCGTGAGTTTTGGTGTGCGGCTGTCTCTCTTATGATTCATACCAAACACAGTGCCTGGCATTGGCGGGGATCCAAGTCGGATCCCCGCACCAGTGTGAACCCGGCTCGCAAGGTGTCACTCTCGCCGATAAAAGTGGTGAGATTGACACAAAATCAGACAACAATACACAAGTTGACCAAAGGGTGGTGGTAAAGAGCTGAAAAACCACGTGATTTGGTGAAAGTTGGCTGGAAAAGTCCTGCCGTCTGTATGCAAGACAAACTTCTGGCCAATGCCCTTTGTACAAAAATCCAAGGGAAAGTTTGTACAAAGTCCTATCGTGTGTATGGGGCTTAAGTAAACTAAAGCAAATTCAGTTACTCAAACATCCCAAACATTGTTTGTATGAATCTGTGATCAGCTGCTTTGAGCGTCACCCCAATGTCTTTTATTGTGATTATTGTACTATGATGTATTGCTTCAATGCCACTGTCATTGTCTAGTCTACCCTTAACTGAACAATTCTTCAACTATGCATGATCAGGAATAGATAACCACAGGAAATTCACAGAAGAAGTGCCTTACTAGTGCCCTCAAAAAAAGTCACTGGGGAACAGTCTGGAGTAGCTGATCTTGGGAGATTGCCCATTGGTATGCATGTATCTTATCAGTACTTGCCAGTTTGATATTCCCTTTGTAGCAAGAAAAGGCTGAGTTAACAGAGGAGAGCTATGCAAATGCATTCCTTTTTGTATTCTCACTAATAAAGACCAATTCCTCCCTAAACAGATATTATAGTTTATGATGAAGAAGAGCCAGGTTAAAGCAGAACTCCACCCAAAAGGGAAGTTGCTTTAAGACCTCCTCCCCGGCCCCTGCTTGTGAAATCTCTCATTTGGGAGGGGGAGGCTGGGACATGTCACTCATCTCCTGTGAGGTAATGGAGGTCACAGCTAGGACCGGTCTGGGAGAACTAATTTCTTAAGCACCTAAAAGGTTAACTGCATGTGGGACGATTTGTCCACTTATGATTACACTGCGTTTTCTGAATTGTGAACCAGGAGCCCACTGTTTTCTGCTTTTTGTAAAGCTATGCCATAGCGAGGCCCCTCTCTAGCTGCATTGACCCTGATACATGTTCTCCCCCATTTTGAAATGGATATGCGTGGCCCTCTCTTGCCCCTTTTCCTCCATGATTCTCATCCTGGCTTGGTATATAAAATACCAATAGGATGCACTGAGGAAGATTGGTGAAACGCGTAGCGATCACTATTGGTGACGGTACACTGATTCCTGCGTCTGGCCCTGCATATGGAAGAATTATCTCTCATCTATTTCCTTAGAGACAGATCTCTTTGTATATGTACACACTTTAGCTATCCAGCCTATGGGGGAATAATATATCCACTTGATTGCACATACTTTTTGAGATTTTAACTATGTTGTTAAATGAACTTTGAATATTTTTATAATCCGAGTACTCATCCTTTCCTACTTGGGATTACAGTTGGCAACTGATAAAGTCCTATGCATTGTTTTTTGTTCTCGGGAAGTGGGTACCTGTCCACTGCTCCCACTTCCGCTCTGACTGCCTAGGCAATTGGAAGTGGAAGTTCTCCTTCCCCTCTCCCTCTCTGCAGTCTTCTGGGACACATGACAGGCGCAGAAGAGTGTGGGATTATTCACAATGCGCAGCACGGCTTGCACATGCACAGTGGGCACCCGGCTGTAAAGCTGCAAGCTGTCACAGCCGGGTACCTACAGTTAGGATGGCGACGCCGAGGACAGATGACAGGAGGAGAAAACGGCTGGGGTGAGCCCATCACTGGATCATGAGAAAGGTGAGTGACTGTTTATTAAAAGTCAGCAGCTACTGTTTTTGAATCTTCTGACCTTTAATCTTTACACAGGAGACTGGAGCTCCTCTTTAAGTTCCCTGCTGGGTCTCTGTTACTATTCAGGGTCATGGCTAAGAGACAGTCCATTACACTCAGAATTGCTATTGACCATGCATCATAACTGATGATCTATGGAGAACGTAGAGACCAGTGATAGAAGTTTAGCTGAAAACCTTTGAGGGGTTTAAAAATAGGATTTTTATAACAGCTTACCTGTAAAATCCTTTTCTTGGAGTACTTCACAGGACACAGAGCCACAGTAATTACTGTATGGGTTATATGGCACCTTCAGGTGATGGACACTGGCACACCCTAGGCATGAAGTTCAACTCCCCATATAACCCCTCCCCTTACCGGGAGGTAGCATTGCTCTGGGACATCCCATACAGTAATTACTGTGGCTCTGTGTCCCGTGATGTACGATAAAGAAAATAGGATTTTTATAACAGCTTACCTGTAAAATCCTTTTCTTGGAGTACATCACAGGACACAGAGGTCCCTCCCCTCTTCTGGTTACACGTGTATTAAACAGCCTTTCACCGTGGAAAGGAAACCCAGCCAGCAGCTTTTTACATGGTGCTTCGGCTGACCAGTTTTTCAACCATAAGATTCTACGCATATGCACCAACCCAAGCGTAAGGTGAGAGGTCTGAAGAATATAATCTCTGATTACGTCAATTGCAAAACACAAAGCCGCTGGCAGCTCAGCTAAATCCTGGGCCTGCTGGTCAGGGAAAACCTTGAGAACCTGTTTCAAGTGGTCTCTCAAGGATTGACACACCCCAATTGCCGCCACTGCAGGCTGAGCTACTGAACCTGCCAAAGAAAAAATGTTTTTTAACAGGAATTCCAATTTTTTATTGGTTGGGTCCCTAAGCATTTGAGCATTGTTGACAGGACAAGTCAAACTTTTATTTACAGAGGATATAGCAGCGTCAATTGCTGGTATACACCACATCTTTGTAAATTTTTCCTCCATAAAGATAAAGTGTTGAAAACTTTTTAGGAGGGAAAAAGTGCTTATCTGGGTCATCCCACTCAGAATACATGAGCTTTTCCAGCAATGAATGGACAGGAAAGGCACGCAAAGCTTTAGGAGGCTTCAGCAAACCCAAGCTGAAGTGGGCTTTTCAACCGACTCAGTTAAGGGTAGCTTAAATGTGGAGCGGACCATTTCAGTAAGAGATTGCACCAGCAATTTCTCAGCCTGGAAAGCTGAAGAAAGCCCTTCTCCACTTGATTCCTCAGAAGAAGAGTCATCAGCCTCTTCACGGTCCCTGAGGGAGAATCATCCTCCCTCTCACCACTAATCTTTCCTCCAATCCAATCATGGCTGAGGAGAAAACCTCCTCAGTAATATATACAGGGGCTGAAATACCGGAAGCAGTTGCAACCCCTGACAACCCCGATGGCTCGCTCTAAATAGCCTCCCTAGGCCTCTCAGGGGGGATGGTGTTGCAGAGGGAGGGTCCTCAGGGCCCAAGGGAGATCCCTTTGAGCCCCTATTTTTTGGGGGATTTGTACCTCCTCTTCTGCCCATAGTGCTAAGCACAAATGCAGAGGTACTACCAGAGAATGCACCCACTGCTGAGCAAATAGTCCAGCAACTGCCGCTGCTATCAAGGCTCAGGCTGATGCTTAAGTAAACGTGTCCTGGGAATACCTGGGTCACCAACACTCACATGCCCCCATCTGCTCTGTGTCCCTCCATCAGCTGAATGCACCTGCAAAAGGTGTACTTATAGCCAACACAGCCCCGGTGTCTGTGAATGTTGAAGCTCGTCAGGGCCACGTTAAGCCCCACCCCCCTCTCCCTCCAACTTCCCACTGCCCCCCCTTCACTTTTTTTTCGAAAGGAACTGCTTTACCGCGCGAGTGGGGCTCCGATCTGACTGGATCAGCATGCGGGGGGGCTGGGGTGGAGAAGAGGAGTAGAGCTGCTGGAAAAAAACACTGTACTATGGCGGCGGGAGCGGCGCAGCATACCGCTGACTGACCCATGCTCCCTCGGCCTCCTGGAGGGAAGACAAACCAGACCAGGTGGAGGATTCTAAAAGAAAAAGCCCCCCTTCCAACATCTTACCTGGGCCTAGGGCTGGAGGAAGCGTGCAGCTTGTAATGACACAGAGCGAGACTGTCAAGCATGGAATCAGGTACGTGTGTTTGACAGCCTCCGGTGGCGACTTTAGGCATGACAACATTTTACTTAAAGGAGAAAACCCATAAGAATTAGAAAATTCCTTAGGAATCTCCACTTACCTTATCCAGCTACAGGGTTCTGCGGTAAACCAGACAGACCCAATCTTCACCACTCACGGTGGGCTCCATTTAAAAAACCTTCAGGGACCGGGGCCCCTTTTTATCGGGGGATCCACACCCCTGGACTCATAAAGCACCCCGCCAGGAAATATGGCTGAAAAAACCAAGCACTGGATCCCCGGGTCCAGCTCTCTAAAAAGAGAAGCGTTACAGGCAAAACCTCATTTCTTCTGACACGAGGCCCGGGTACCATTCAATTCGGCCTGGAAAAGACACTTTGAATGGATCCGGTTGCATAGCTAGCCCCAGCAAAGGAATATTCCAGTGAAGCTCAGCACAGCACATCTTTACTTGTGACCAACACCTTAGACACTGGCGAAAAAACTGAGGTACTCCCGGTAAGGGGAGGGGTTATATGGGGAGTTGAACTTCCTGTCTAGGGTGTGCCAGTGTCTATCACCTAAAGGTGCCATATAACCCATACAGTAATTTCTGTGTCTCTGTGTCCCGTGATGTACGATAAAGAAAGGGGGTTTTCTTGCTGATGTTCTGAACACCTGTTTAGAGCATCTACACCCTCTTTAGTCAGGTAAATTTGATATATTGCATATTTAAATACATTTTTTGCATGTGATTGAAGATTCTAAGTGAAAACTGCTTTTTTTGGTTTACGGAGTTGAACATTCACTTTGCTAGGTAAACAGTGGGATGATTTACAAAAGGAAAATAGACTTTGCACTCAGCAAGGGCATTTGTATTGGAGCTTAGTAAATGAAATTAAGCTTTACAAATATACTCACTTGCAAGCAAAATTTAAAAAAAGAGCATTTTTGCTTGCACATGATTGGATGATGAAAGTCAGCAGAGCTTTCCCTCATTTACTAAGCTGTGGAGAAATTCCCTTAGAGAGTGCAACTGCATATGCAAAGTGCAGTTGCTATTTGCCTTTAGTAAATCAATCCCAGTGTTTTCTACTTTAGGCTCCTTTCACACTGAGGTGCTTTGCAGGCGCTAAAGTGCTAAAAATAGCGCCTGCAAAGCGCCCCGAAAGAGCTGCTCAATGCACTCCAGTGTGAAAGCCCCGAGGTCTTTCACACTGGAGCGGTGCACTTGCAGGGCGGTCATAAAAGTCCCGCAAGCCGCATCTTTGGAGCGCATTAGGAGCGGTGTAATTACCGCTTCTAAAGCGCCCCTTCCCATTGTAAACAATGGGGCATTGCTGCAAAACCGCCCGCAAAGAGCTGCTGCAGCGGCGCTTTGCGGGAGGTTTTAACCCTTTTTCGGCCGCTAGCGGGGGGTTAAAACCGCCCTGCCAGCGCCGCTAAAACGATGGTAAAGCGGCGCTATATTTAGCACCGCTGTACCGCTGGCGCCCGCACGCCTCAGTGTGAAAGTAGCCTTAGTGACTCAACCCCAATAAGTCATCACAGCAGTGATTCATAGCTTTTCGGACAGTGCATTCTAAAGCTGGCCATACATAAGTAGGTTTTTTGCAAACTTTTCTATGAATATTTGTACAAAAAATTCTGAGTTCATTCATTGAATGTCGTTCAACAAATGGACTTAATGAAAACCATATACAGGAGGTCGCCAGGTTACAAACATCCTACTTACAAACGACTCCTACCTACAAACGGAGGAAGACAACAGGAAGTGAGAGGAAATCTACCCCTAGGAAGGGAAATTCACTACTGTAATGCCCCGTACACACGGTCGGACATTGATCGGACATTCCAACAACAAAATCCTAGGATTTTTTCCGATGGATGTTGGCTCAAACTTGTCTTGCATACACACGGTCACACAAAGTTGTCGGAAAATCCGATCACTCTAAACGCGGTGACGTAAAACACGTACATTGGGACTATAAACGGGGCAGTGGCCAATAGCTTTCATCTCTTTATTTATTCTGAGCATGCGTGGCACTTTGTCCGTCGGATTTGTGTACACACGATCGGAATTTCCGGCAACGGATTTTGTTGTCGGAAAATTTTATAGCCTGCTCTCAAACTTTGTGTGTCGGAAAATCCAATGTAAAATGTGTGATGGAGCCTACACACGGTCGGAATTTCCGACAACAAGGTCCTATCACACATTTTCCATCGGAAAATCCGACCGTGTGTACGGGGCATAACGCTATCATGGGTGTCTCCACTGAAGCTTTATCACCAATACTTTTTCCACAACAACCCAAAATTTTCAAAATCCAATTGTCACAGGGAAAGAAAGTGAGGTGCAATCTTCTGAACAGGGGCACAGGCAGCAAAACAAATGTTACAGGGGTGTTAACCCTTCCCTATGCTATCCAAAAAAATTTACCTGTTCCGACTTACAAATTCAAAGTGGAGGTCCACCCTAAAAAAAAAAATTGCATAAAAAAATTCCTAAAAAAATGGAGGAAAAAAAAAAATAATTTTTTTGACTCACCTGAAATGGCTGTTGCTAGGCAGTCTTCCGAATCTGCCTCTTCTTATGTCGCGGTGATCTTCAGTCTTCTCCTCCCCACGTTGTCTTCTGGGGAATGGGGCGCGGTGTGTTATGGGAACTGTGTGTGTCCCACAACACATCGCGTCCCATTCACAAAGCGCTGCGCGACTCGTGCATGCGCAGTAGGAAATGGGCAGTGAAGCCGTAAGGCTCCACTGCCTGTTTCCCTTAGTTAGGATGGCGGTGCCGGGACCCGAGAGCTGAGGGACGGGTCGGCCTCGGGCAGCCGACATCGCGGGCACCCAGGACAGGTAAGTGTGCTTATTTAAAGTCAGCAGCTACAGTGTTTGTAGCTGCTGACTTTTAAATTTTTTTTCCCGGCCAGAACCCACCTTTAAAAAAAAAATTACAGACTCTTATATTGTTTGTAACCCGGGGACTGCCTGTACAGTGTTAGAAATCAGTTAATTTAAGAAAAAATTTCCATCCTGCTCTTTCGAATTTTCTCATCACTGAAAATGAACATCAGTTTGACCCCACTGATGATTAGAAAATTAAACATACATTTTTGAACAAAACAATGCTCGTCTGCTGTGTTGTCTCTTTATCTACCCACATAATAAAAAAGAAACCAATTTAAAAACATATACCGTAGATCAAATACAATAAAAAAAACTGTTAAAAAACTTAAAAACTTAAATAAACAACTTAAAAAAAACTGTTCTAATTATATCATTATAGCTTGCTTTTTAGTTTTTAGGGTTCATATTGAGCAGCTAAACCAGTGATCCCCAGATTGCAACCATCGGGCCTAATGTGGCCCTTTTCTTGCATTCAGCTGGCACTTGTAGCGTTAATCCTCCTAACACCAATAATGGCCATATTTTCTCTCACTGACACCAATGACTGTTGCAATTCTTTCAACTCACACCAATGATGGGACACTACCCCTCTCACTGACATGTATGATGAGCTATTTTTTCCACTGACACCAATAATGAGGTACTATTTCTTTCACTGACACCGGTGATGGGGCATTATTCCTTTCACTGATCACCAAAACAGGGAGAATGCTAAATTTTAGAGTTGTCACAAGAAGAACAGAAGCAGAAAACAAATAAAGAATAGGTAAAGGTACAGTTTTCAATGGGCCCATTCTTGTTGCAACTGTATAAGAAGGTAATTCCTCTCACTTTGGGGACATATATTTTTTTCTCTTAAATAATCTTTATTAACAATTCTTAATTTACATACATCATATTAAAACACCTACAGGTTCACGTGGACATACTCCACTAGTAAAGGGACATATTTCATATGGTACACTAAGGCAATCGGGAGCTGTTTTTCCCCCAGCCCTCCCTCCCTTCCCTTACCCACCCCCTACCCTGAGCCAGATCTTTCCTTTTATTCCTGACACCCTAAGCTTATTAACCACGGGTTCCACATCTTTTCAAACTTTTTAATGTTCCCTCTTCTAATATATAGGGCTCTCTCCTTCCATATTACCTCATTTATTGTTTTAACCCACTCGTCCACTGCAGGGGGAAGGACTGTTTGCCATCTCTGCATAATGAGCTTCCGGGCCTGGTAAAGGCACCTCAGAACGGCTATTTTAGCCGCTACCTCCTCCCGTCTCCATGCCCTGTATCCAAGAATGCAGAATATGACGTCTATCTCCAGGGAGAGCCCCCATTTGCCCTCGATAGAGCCCACAACCCCCCGCCAGTAACGTACCAGCTTGGGACACCTCCATACCATGTGTATCAAATCGCCCTCTTCCCCACACCTGGGGCACTTGGCATCAGATCTTACACCGATACGGAATAATTTTTTTGGGGTGTAGTATGCTCTATGTAGCAACATTAAGTGGGAGAGTCTCTGTGCAGGTGACACTGAAACCTCCTGTCCTACCTCCAGTATTTCCCTCCATTGTATATCTGTCAACTTTCCCACATCCTTTTCCCACCCCTCCCTACAGCTCAGATGCTCTGATCTGACCGTGGCTTCCTTGCACAGCTGCACATATATTCCAGAGATAAAGCCCTTCATCTCCCCAGGTTTGATCACCCTTTGGAGCAGTGCAGCCTCTGTCCAGGCTAGGGGATTTACCCTAAATTGTACCTCCAATGCCGCTCTCATTTGCAGATACCTGAAGAATGTTTGTCTTGGGATACTGTATTCCCTTTGGAGGTCCTCAAAAGATTTCAATACCCTCCCTCTATACAGCTGGGATAGTCTATTTATACCCCACCTCGCCCATTCCTTAAATTCCCCCATAGCCACTATCTCCTGTAGGTTTCTGTTATGCCAGAGGGGGGCATATTCTGTAAACCCAACATATCCCATTAAGGTCTTTGTTGCCTTCCAGACTTTTGTTATTAACTTAGTTGTGGGGCCTCTACCAGATCGTGAGTCTGCCTCCAATGCTTCCACTACGATTTTATGTGGTGCCTCCAGGGTTAACAAACCTCTGTCAGCACTTCCACCCCCTACATGCTGCAACTGTGCTGCCAGAAAATAGCACCTCGGATGCGGGAGGGCTATCCCCCCCTCTTTAACTGGTAACTGCAAACTCTGAAGGCTAATCCTGGCCTTCCCCCTCCTCCACAACAGCTCCCTAAAAAGTGAGTCGATCTTTTGGAACCACTTTTTGTTCAACCACACCGGTGAGTTGTGTAACAGATACAGCAGTTGGGGCAACCAAACCATCTTGATTAGGTTGCCCCTTCCTGCTACAGATAGGGGCAGCCGGCTCCAGATATCTATTTTACACCTAAATTTATCCAATAGTGGAACTAGGTTGTCTACAATATATTGATTGGGGTCTTTTGACATATTTATGCCCAGGTAGCGAATCTTTGAGACTACTTTTAAATGTGGGATTCCCGACATGTCCGGACCATTGAGGTTATCTAATGGCAGTAGTGCAGATTTCCTCCAATTCACCACCAGTCCTGACACACTGCCAAACCTTTCCATTATGTCCATTACTTGCCTGAGCGAACCTCCCGTATCTCCAAGAAACAGTAGGACATCGTCGGCATACAGGGCAATCTTTTCCTCTCCTGTTCCTCTTACAAAGCCTTCAATCTTGGAGCTAGATCTAATATGGATTGCTAGTGGCTCCATAGCGAGAGCAAACAGCAGGGGGGACAGGGGGCATCCCTGTCTCGTCCCCCTCTCTAAGCATATTTTCCCTGACAGTTCTTTATTAACCCTGACCTTCGCACTTGGGCCCCTATACAGTATTTTTATCCACTTTCTAAAGACGGGACCCAAGCCAAACTCCTCCAACACCCGCCAGAGATAGGGCCATTCCAGACTGTCAAAGGCCTTAGTTATATCCAAAGATACCACAGCTCTTGAACCTATATTCTCTGTCGGGGTCTGGAGGTTCATATATGCCCTCCTAATGTTCATACTCGTGTTCCTACGGGAAATAAATCCCGTTTGGTCCACGTGGATGAGTTTATGCATAATTTTGTTAAGTCTAGCAGCCAATACCCTTGCCAGAATCTTGGCGTCTGTACACAACAAAGATATAGGCCTGTATGCCGACGGTTCCAGTAGGTCACCCCCTTCTTTATGAAGCAGGATGATATTTGTTTCAGTCATAGAGACAGGCAAGCACCCTCCCTGTAGAGCCCAGTTCAGTGTTTTCAGCAACTCCGGCAGGAGGATCTTCCCGTAGTGCTTATAGACCTCCACCGGGAGACCATCCGGCCCCGGAGATTTTTGATTTGCCATTCCATTTACAGCTTGTTGTAATTCAGCTAGTGTAATTGGCGCATCCATACCCTCTCTATCCTCTTCAGTAACTATAGGGATCTGTATGTCTTTAAAAAAAATTTCCATGTCCTCCTCCCCAACGAACCCCTGTGACCTATACAGGTTTTTATAATACCTCTCAAATGTGTCTGTAATTTCTGGGCTCTGAGAGGATATCTCACCACCTGGAGTCCTGATTGCCGGGATCGCCGAAGAGGAGGAGTTAGTTTTTACCAAATAGGCCAGCATGCGTCCCACACTTTCTCCTTCCCCAAAGGTCCGTTGTTTCAGGAAGAGTTGCTTATTTTCACCCCTCTTCAGGACTGCTGTTCTATAGGCCTCCTGCTTCTCCTCCCACAGTTTCTGCCTCTCTGGTGTAGGGCCTTCTATAAATTGCTTCTCTGCCACCTCCAGTTCCCTCCTAATTCCCTCCTCCCACTCCCTTGCCCTTCTCTTAACTCCTGCCACCCCCTGGATCAAAATACCCCTAAGGAATGCCTTCAGTGTGTCCCATTGTACACCCGCTGTCGTTGAGCCTTCATTAAATTTTAGAAACTCTTCTAACTTTGTTATTATCTTCTCTGGCTCCCCCATTAACTCCAACCAATATGGACTTAGCTTCCAGGGCCCTCTAACCTCCCTGACCCCTATACCCACTGAGGCCACCATCAGGGAGTGATCCGAGACCCCTCTCGGATAGTATACTACATCCTTTATTATTGGCACTGCCTCTGCATTCCCCAGGGTCATATCAATTCTGGAGAAGGTGGAGTGGGAGGAAGAGAAGCACGAGTATTGCCTTGCTCCAGGATTCCGGACCCTCCACATATCCAACAGACCTGCCTCCTCCAGGAAGTTACCCAGCCGACCCCCTGCTACACTATTTACTTGGGCTCGCGGTGGAAATCTGTCCAACTCTTTGTTCAACACCTCATTGAAATCCCCTAATACTATCACCGGGGTATCTGTTTTATCCAACATAAACTCCATTAAACTATACAGCACTTCCAGTTTAAATGGTGGGGGGATATAAATGTTAGCAATAACATACATTTTGTTTTCAATGGAACAGTATAAAAAAACATAACGACCTAAACTATCTATCCTGGTCTGCCTACAGGAGAACATCACACTTCTTGTTACCAATATACTCACCCCCCTAGAGTAAGAGGAGTACACCGAGTGATATTGGGCCTGGAACCTTCTACTTGGGAGACCTTTCATCGTATCCTTTGTCAAGTGAGTCTCCTGTAGACAGATCAAGCCCACCCCCCTTATCTCCAGCAGTGAAAAAATGGCAGCCCTCTTAATTGGGTTCCCCATCCCCCGTATGTTCCAGGAGCCTATTCTAAGGACTTTAGACTGCATTAGACAAACAACAGACAGGAATTAGTACCGGAAAACCAACGACAATAAGCGTCTTCAACTTGGTATAGTGTCTTGTGCCGAACTTTAACACCTCCCTTACCCCTTATAACTCCCCCCAGAAAGCAAAGAGAGAGAACCCCCATAGGGTAGCCAAAGTGAGACCCCTCCATTGATATCAAACTGTGTATTGCATATAGCAAAACAGGGGAGAGAAAAAGAAAAAAACCAAAAAATGCCTTAATTACCCTCTGTGCTTCATTACTGTTATTTTCCTTTCTAATAAACCTACTAAGTGTCCCCCTTTCCTTTTCCCCCATGTTCCTATTAATAGGAGACCCCTCCATTAATACCAAGCTGTATACTACATCTATAAAATAAGGAAAAAGAAGAGAGATAAAAATAAATAAGTAAATAAATAAATAAACAGAAAAAAATGTTGCCTTAATTACCCTCTGTGCTTCATTACTATTATTTTCCTTTGTAGTGAACATTCTAAGTGTCCCCCTTTCCTTTTTCCCCATGTTCCTATTCATAGTGTTTGTATTTACCACACATGTGCTTAATCGCCCTTCCCCCCTCCCGCCCCTTTCCCCTAACTACCCCTCCAATTACTAAGTGCATTTTAATTCCACTTTGAAATAATTTTGCAACCCCCCTTCCTCTCCACCACCCACCCCCCCTCTCCCTCCCCCCCACCAATCCCCCCCATCCCTACCCCCCTCCCCCCTCCCCCACCTTACCAGGTTAACCCCTGGGGCTCTATTCGTGACCATCTCATATATTCCTCCCTGCACCATTAGAATCCACGTGTAAAAAATTTTAATTATATTAACCTCCTCCTCCCCCATTCCTAATCTACCATACACCATCATTCTCCCTCTCTATATCAAGTTCATATTGCTTCCCTCAGTCCAAATCTTCTTATCTTCTGATCGAACAACCTAGCACTCTGGGCTCCTTTCCTTGGGTTCCAGTCTCTGTTTATTTTCTTCATACCAGTGGGTTACCCCCCCCCGGGGAGTCAAAGAAAAGAACCTCCCCCATTGCCTCAACCCGTAGCCTGGCTGGGTACAGTAGGGCATACTTGACATCAAACTTTTGAAGGGTACGTTTAGCCTCCACAAAGCCTTCCCTGCGTCTCTGCAACTCCGGGGAGAAGTCCGCAAAAAATGAGACCCTTGCACCGTTGTACAAAATAAGCCCCTTCTCTCTGGCTTTACGCATTAAGGCTATCTTGTCGCAGTGGTTCAAAAATTTCAACAATAATGACCTGGGGCGCCCTCCAGGGGGCGGAGCCCTGAAGGGGACCTGATGGGCTCTCTCAATTGCAAACTGTGGGGAAAATGCATCTCTTCCAAATATTTCTGTGAACCATCCTTCCAAAAAGGCAATGGGATTCTGCCCTTCACATCTCTCCGGGAGACCCACTATTCTTATGTTGTCCCTTCTCAGACGGTTTTCCATTTCATCCATTTTTTCATTAATTCTACCCAATTGTTCCTTCATAGACTTGACATCTTGCTGTAGGGGAAAAACATCATCCTCCACTTGGCTCACTCTTCCCTCCAAGCCGGTTATTCTATCTACTGCCTTTTGCAGTTCCTGCTTTATTAATAACAGTTCATCCTTAATCTCTTTAATTTGGCAGCTTAACCCCTCCACTGATGCTCTGCAAGAGTTAATCGCATGGAAAATTTCCCTCAGGGTTGGTTCTGCCTCTCAAACAGAGGCCATTGCTGGTGATGGTACATGGACTTTTTCCCCTGCTCCTGGGCCTTTATTAACAGTTAGATTTTTATGCCCTGCTCCGGCTGGGGTGGAAGATGCCTGTCCATAACTTTTCCTATCCCCGGTGGTCTTAGGTTGCGGAGCTTGCCCATTCTTAATGGGGGTCTGTTCAGGAGTGTGTGCAAACCTCTCCAGTTTTGCTGCAGCTGCTGCCGCCTGGTTCCCCTTCTCCTTTGCAGATCGCAACGACTGGGGCCCCAAATTCTCCATGTTGACTGGCTCCTCCCCTCTCCTCCTTGACATTGCCGTTGTTACCTTTTGTGTGCCTGGGTACCCAGCACCGCCAGTGGGGAACAGATAGGGCACGGGGGAAACCAGGGGACCGCAGTAGAGGTTAGCACAGGTAAATACTCTCTCTTTAATGCAAGGTTCTGTTTGCACCCCTCCAGACCCCACTCAACCAATATGCGTGTTTCAACAGCTCAGCGAGTTTAACAAGCTGGTCAGGTAGGGCACAGCTGCCCGATCCCTTCTCCTTCTCCCTGTCAGACTAATAAACCACGGGGCAGTGTCCTTTGATTTTTAGCCGGGCACAATAAACTTCTCTTTACTTTCTTTTTTCCTTTTTTTTTTTTTTTCCCTTTTTTTTTTTCCTCTTATTCCTTCTCCCTTTAACAAACGCTTTCCTTGCCTCTTTTGGTTCTTCTCTGCTCTTCTCTGTTCTTCCTTATTTTGCTCTTTCAATGACTCTCTTTACAACTACTGTATAACTGTATAACATTTGCAGGTATAGCAGGGCATAGTTTTAACAGGATACCATACAGTCCACCTCTATAGCCCCAGAGTTTTTAAACTGAGCCCAGATGCTCTCATACCTGTCCTGTAGTATTTCAGAGTTGCGCGTTCTCTCCACGTGTACCCGGTGTCTATTGCCGTAACTGGCGTCCGCTACTGTGGCTGTGGCTGAAGCAGGGGGAGGGAGACTGGGACCGAAGCGGGACGTCTTCGCTGTCGCTCCCGAGCCTTCGTCCAGCTCACTAGAAGTTTTCACAGCTCTCGCGAGAGCCCCAGGCGTTGCCAGGTGACTGATCCGGCGGCGACGAGGAGGAACCTGCAGCAAGGTCCGAGCGCGGTATGCAGGGCAGAGAACAAGCCGGTACACGGCAGCGCAGTGCAGCGGCAGCAAGGCGCCCCCACTCCCGAAGGTAAGATGCGGCTAACCGGTCACAACAGCCGTCAGGTGGAGCGGTGTACCCAGAGGCAGGGAGGAAAGTCAGATAGCAAGTAGGCAAATAGCAGGCTAGGTTGAGCTGCTAGGGATAGGGCTGAGCAGCATGGAGGCCGGAGCCATGCAGGAGCTCACACACACACCCGCTCACAACGACCACTTTGGGGACATATATACTCACTTCCTGTTGCGTCTACTAGACAGGAAATAAAAGAAAATCTCCCTAGTCACCGCTCTACCCCTCCACTCCATCCAAAAGCTTTGCATTAACTTAGAGAATCCAACACATTCTCTAAATGATGCCCAAGCTGAAGGGCCAACCTCCTGTGTTCAGAATGCATAAGACTGACTGGTCATCATGGGACCTGGAAGCTAGAGGAGATCACTGGAGTAGCAGTGTCTACATCCGAAATATACAGCTTCCAGGGGGATCTGCCAGGTATGATATATTTATCTATAACAGGTATTTATATAGTGCTGGCAGTTTATCCAGTGCTTTACAAGGGGCTTTTTTTCAGCAGGAACTAGGGGGAACTCAGTTCCACCACCTCTGGCTCAAGTCTTCTGCTCCCTGCTCACCACTATCACTTGGTAACCCTGAAGTCCAGCTTCTGTGTTTACAAGTGATAGCTTATCTCCCAGTAGCTCCCACAGGTCAGATCTCCTGCGCAGATCCAACTGAGTGCCGGACAGGGACAAGGGAGATACAGAACAGGTGCACTCTAGGTGGTCTCCATTTTTTCCCTGGTGACCAATTGTTGATGCTCCTACTGCATGATCTCCCTTGCAAGTGACTGTAGCATAGTATAGTATGCTGCAACAAAGGTAAGACATATGACAGATGGTGGAGCTTTTAAGGAAGGGGGAAGATGAGGGCAGTGGAGGGGTTGTAGGGGTTGTATGCATAGGGAAGAGCTACTAATTGATGCCATTTGGCAGGTATGTGTGTGTGGCGGGCATGGTTGAGTTCCTACACCTTTTCCCTGAGAAAAAAAGCCCTGGCTTTACAAGTATATTGTACATTCACATCAGTCCCTGCCCTTACAATCTAAGTTCCCTAACTCATACTCACTTACTGGGGTCAATGTAGACAGGAGCCAATTAACCTACCAGCATGTTTTTAGAGCATGGGAGAAAACTCACCCAGGCACAGGGAGAACACGCAAACCCCATGCAGGTAGGGTCATGGTTGGGATGCAAACCGATGACCCTAGTGCTGCTAGGCAACAGTGCTAACCACTTAGCCATTGTGCTACCTTATGTACATAGTTACATTGGTCCAAACATCTTCAAGTTCACAAATCTCAAACAGAGTACAACAAACTGCCCATGAATTGAACCTGACAAGATTTACTCATTGCTACTAATCGCATCACTGACATTTTAACACTGATAACCAATTTAAAACATCCATCTTACCAATCATTCGGTGTTCGCCACCTCACTCTGCCAAACACCCCACTGGCTTCTGCTTGCCCAGCAAATAAAATTCAAAATACTATCAACAACACATAAAGCCATTCACAACTTTGCCCTGACCTACATATCCAAACTAATCTCAAAACCATCCTCTTTGCTCCTCCCAACACCAACTGCTCTCTCACTTACTCCATTATTTGCTCCAAGGACTTATTCAGAGCCTCTCCCATCATCTGGAACACTCTACAACAATCTGTTTGACTTTCTTATACTGAGTTTGCCTTTAGGCGATCCCTGAAAATTCATGTCTTCAGAAAAACCTATCCCGCCACCACCTAATAAACTTAACTTTTACTTTTTCTGTCAGCTCATTCCTCACAGTAATTACCTTTCTTATCGCTTGACCCTCTCTTTTAGATTGTAAAGCCTGGTACACACTGTAAGTTTTTTTTTTTGTGGGGTGAATAAAAAAAATTTGAGAGATCGCCTCATTCAGTGCGATCTCCACCACTGTGCGTTTGTGTTCTGAAAGGGGACTGTCCCCCACAATGGCTGCCAGCGCTGATCGGATGCGGGTTGAATGCTGGTTTGCCAGCATGCTCATTGGACAGAAGCCAGTTGTGAGACCTGCTTCTGTAGAACAGACAGCTGTACACACAAGCCAATTTTCAGCCTGTGTGTTTTCAAGGCTTAATGTGGAGGTAAGCTCCACTTTTAAACTTATACCTACAGGTAAGCTTATAATAGGGCTTACCTGTAGGTACAGCGAATATCTCCTAAACTTGCACTGTTTAGGAGATATTCACAAGCGATGCTGCCGGTGATGTCACTGGCGCATGCGCTCTGAAAGGACAGCATAGATGTGCTGTACCTTCAGAGCTCCGTGCTGGAGCCGGATGCTCCGTGCACATGTGTAGGAGTGACGTCACCCCAGCTCGGCCATTCATACAGCTGGAGCCCGCAAACCCAGAAGGAAGACTGAGTGAAGATGTCAGGGATCCATGACAGCGATGCGCGGGAGGAATCCGCTTTACAGGTCAGTCTGTCATAATGTGCTATTATGTGGTACATACTAGTACATTATGACTTAACCCCGCAGGGGGGGCCCACTTAATTTTTATTTCATTGTTGTTTTTTTACCGCTTTAGGCTCGCATGAGCAGGGTCCTGAACCCTCTTGTAATAAGTTGTTTTGTAACTTCTGCGAAGGGTGGTATTAAAGGCTTTGCCCTCCATGGATTAGTACTGGATTGCTTTAAGTTTTCTGGCAATGTAATTCATCTCTTCTGAGATTCACTGATTGGTTTGTCTATTTCAGATTGTGAAGTCCACCCGCGTAAATCGACGCAAGAACAAAATGGCACTGCGCTGGGAAGCTGGCCTATACACCAATGAGCCAACTGAGTAGCTCAGAGAAAGTAGCTGGACCTTGCAGTGGTGTGCATGTTAAAACTGCTGTTAATTTATTGTGTTTTGCTAAATTCAAAAGAATGCCAAAAGAAAGATGGATTACTGTACTGTGCCTTAAGGGGAAATCCTTGAATATTGAACATTATGTGCCTGTACAAAGATGATCCCTGTGAAAATCAGTGCCAGATTTTTCATGCAGCTGCCCTCAGGCTGCCACGGTTGTACTGCACTGTCCCTATGATCCAAGGATGGCCACTTGTCATTTCAGTAGTGGCAACTGGTAGCTGAACTGCTGCGTTGCAAGAGAGCAAAGCTATAATTTACATTGCAATTGGAAAAGTTTGGATTGCCAATGGCAGACATTAGTAATATAACCTGTTAACTTGCTGAGAGCCATTGCCGTTTAAGAGTTTTAACACTGTTAAAACCTTAGCCACAACCAGATCTTGGTTGTGCTGTGTAACCCAACTAAAATATCTGATTTATATGAGAGTTCAAATCAAGACAGCTTAAAGAAGAAATCCAGGTATAGCATATTTTACATTTAGTTACATCGATTCAGCGAGGACTACTGTAACATTGCATATACCATACCTGTGGGATTCCTCTAGAAGCTGGAAAACACTGAAGCAGTGGCGGCTGGTGGAAATTTTTTTTTGCCACAACCCCTGGTCGGTAGCACTTACCCCATCATCGGCGACTTCCTCTGCTCGGCGGTCTCCCGTTCTCCTGCTCTCCATGGGTCACAATGGCGGTGGCTTCCGTTTCCTCCCTCCTCCTCAATGGCCAATCAGGAGTCTTCTCTTTTCAGCCAATCGGAAAACGGTCTCACACCCGCTTCTGATTGGCCGGATGGAGGATCAGTGTTTCAACAGCGAATATTCATTCGTTGTTGTAACACACCTGGGTGGGCTTCATTCACATTCTCTGCGACCCGAGTCCACCCTATTTTGAAGCCTATTAGAGCTTCTGGCTCTAATCAGGTGCTTAAAAAAAAAACCTGGCCGTTGTAATAGGGGGAGGCCATGGCAGCCAATGATAGATTCATGCTATGCATGAATCTATCCATTGCATATAGGGGGTGGCCTGGAGAGAGGGGGTGGCGCCCAGGCACCCTTAGGGAACAGGCCACCACTGCAGTGAAGTAGACACATCTACTCAAGTGATCTCTTCTAGCTTCTGGGTCCCGTGCCGAGCGGCTAAAGCTGCATTCTGAACACAGGAGGTTGGCCATACAGCATGGGCACCATTCAGAGAATGCTTTGCACTTTCTCAATGCATGCAAAGTATTCTCTGATTGGATTAGGTGGAGAGGCGAGGCAGTGATGGGGCTGGTATGACAAGATCCAACACCACCTAGAGGTGTTGGAGCATTGCCTACTAGAACAATCCAGAAAACTGGCCATAACAAGAAGGTTTAAGGTGCTGCTACATGTATGTGCTGGCACCTCTACCTCTAGGTGCCTGTAGCAGTTTGCCCCCTTCCTCCCAGTGACAGAGCCATTAGCTGTGTAAATAAATGCGTAGCTGTAGTTCTACTGCATATCAAAGGAAACAGAACCTAAAGAATGGAATGTTAGGAGAGATTTTTTTTTTTATTTAGATAATGGTCAGGAAGCCTCTTTGGACCATACTGATATTAATGTATATAGAAAGGTAAAAAAAATAATATGATCATGTAAATGGCTTCTAATAGATGTGTTAGTGAAATAACATACCACTACAGATAATTCATAAGCATTACCCATTGGCTTGATGCAGTGGACTTTATAGCTGAATAACTAAGTCAAAGTGCAATAATGGTGACTGGTGATCATGTTATTATTGCCATCTACTGTAAATAAATGTATTTTGTTGTATAGTTACACTGCTATAAATCAAGTGTCAGCTTCAGAGTGACATAAGGTTTATAGAGCAGTTTTTTGACAAAGAACAATACATTTAAAAGATCATTAAGCTACCCTGGCATAAAGAGCTACTGGTGCAGTTCTTGGAAGTTCTCTTGCTTGTGAAAAACTGGATATGTTTGTCATTGTCTACTATGCAGCATTTGAAGGTCATTGTCAGCAGGCAATTTACCCTACAGCATGCTTACTAGAGCTTGTTTGCAGTGTTTGCCAGGTGAACTATATAAGGGCCAGTGTCTCTTTCCAGAACCATGGAATTATCTCAATTGTTTTCTGTGCCTTTAAGATTCTAATTTAAAGTAGGATCCTGGCCTTTATTAAGAGAAACACTGAGCATAGAAATTAATGTGTGGTAGTGTTCACTATGTTATAGTAGTACAGTATCAGAGAACCCCAATTAGAAGGGGCTGACCTGTTTTTCTTTTTTTTATGTAATCTTTATTTATGACAACAAAAATTACAAATTATAAGGATACACATAATGAACGTTGTCCTCAACATACTGAGAGGCAGGAATCAATTACACAGATCAATACAAGCAGTAGTAGGTCGTGAACATCTTTCCAATGCTATGATGGCCTTTCCCAGAAGGGGGATAGACTACCTAGCTGGCATAGAGGCTACCTAGGCTTGTGGTGGTGTGGTTAGGCGAACATGTATTGCCTCACGGAATGAGTGACCATTCTAGATTTCCGGGTCTAGTGAAAGGCCCACTCCTGCATGTCCTCAGTGGAGAGGGGTGGAGAGGGGAACCTCCATCTAACCTTCTCCGGCTAGTATCTAGCCCATGGACATGCAAGAGAAAGGCGTTGCACCATTATGGGCTCCGTCTCCATTATAGTAAGGAGAGGGAGCATCAACCATTATAAAAAGTTGGCCTAGTAGTAGTGAAGTGCCTAATTTCCACTAGGTAAACATGTGTGAATCCAAAACCTAACATAGAAACCAAAAAGTAAAGAAGACAGGGAAAATAAGAGAAAGAGGGAAGGGAAGAGAAGGAGGAGGCCTCTCCTCCTGGCACGCACCCATGTTCCTGCTGAGAAATTACACGTAATTGCTCACAACCGGCGCTCCGCTTTTCAAAGAAGATTAAGGTGTATTTACAGTGGTGGTCCTGTCAGTTCTGGGGTCTCTATCTTAGAAGGTTGAACTATGCTGACCAATACGTCCACTAAGGAAGGTCTCAGCAAGCTCCAATAAGGCGATATCCAGGCTGGAGGGAATAAACCCCATGTCGGAGGTGTGTTTTAGCCAAGGGCCCAAGTAGTGTTGAAACTCTCCCTAGTGCCATTGCAAGTTGTTACCCATTCTTCCGCTTCCCTAATCTCCTTCACCTTTCGGGTCCATTCCTCTTGACCAGGCACATGGGTCTGATTCCAATAGATAGGGAGCAGGCGTTTGGCAGCATTCAGGAAGTGTGGCAAGGTGCTCTTCCTATATCGGCTAACAGGCATAGGAGAAATATGGAAGAGGAAGTGCAAAAGAGAAAAAGGGATGTCTATGCCTAGTTTGTCCTGTATCTGAGTTTTAATTTCCTCCCAGAAGAGCCTGATTCTCAGGCATTCCCACCATTGGTGAAGTAAAGTACCACAGAGGCCACAGCCTCTCCAGCAGCGGTCGGATATGGAGGGGTAGATTTGGGATAGGACAGCCGGCACCCTGTACCAGCGTGTCAGTATCTTGTAATTGGTTTCTAGCGTTCTGGACCCAGTGGAGCTAGAATGTGTTAGCTGGTACAGGTGAGCTAGCTGAGCCCCGGAGAACTCCCTCCCTAGGTCCTGTTCCCATTCCCTGATATAAACCGGCTTAGTCCCTGAAGCGGCTAAGCCCAATAGTTGGTATGAACCCATGCAAGGCATGGGTTCATCCGCGACAAAGAGAAGCTCAAACGGTGTAAGCTGAGAGGTAGCGCTAATGGGTTGACCTTGCGTAGCAAAAAAGTGGCTGAGTTGTTTATGTCGCCAGAAATCCATTGGGAAGCTGCCATGGCGAGCCCTAAGGGTCTCAAGAGTAGGGAGTCTACCGTTCTCCAGGAATATGCCACAGCAAGCATTAGAATCATCTGTCCACTTCTTAAAGAATGCTATTTGTTCTCCTGGGAGAAACCAGCAGAAGCCCCCAAGCGGGGCCAGCGGGGACACAGGGGGGGGCCAGGGAGTATATACCGTTGATCCTATCCTAGACCTAACGTGCCTGGGTCATTAAGTTAGGTAGCGTCTGACAACCCCCTGTGTTCCCTAGCCAGCCACAGAGCATAAGCTAGGTCTCTACCTGCCAGGCATTTTTCCAGGGATACCCAGAGCCTGGATCGGTTGTGGAAACGCCAGTTCAATATCCTCTGGAGAACGATAGCACTATAGTAGCTCCGAATATCTGGTATACCTCAGCCTCCGGCCCTCTTTGAGCGTTTCAGCACTCTCATAGCTATGCGGGGTCTCTTTGCACTCCATACAAATTCTGAGAACATGCTAGTGATTGATGAGAAGGTGCTTGGCAAAGGCACCGGTACTATCTGCAAATAGAAGAGCACTAGCGGGAGAACATTCATTTTAATGATATTCACCCACCCAAGCCAGGTAAAAGCAGTTTTAGTCCAGTGTTTGGGGTCGTTTCTGACCACTGCCGGTAAAGCGGGGTAGTTACTATGGTAGAGAGTCTCAAAGCGATCAGTTAGTTGGATACCCAGGTACTTTATGGAGGACTTAGCCCATGTAAAGTGAAGGGGAAAGCACTATCGGTAAGCTTTCTGACTTTGAATAATTCATTTTAAAATTGGAGAGAGCCCCAAACTGGTGAAGTTCCTTCATGAGGTTTGGCAGCGAGATCAGGGGTTCCGTTAAGTGGAACAGAACATTGTCTGCATAGGCCGATAGTTTGTGCTCCATGTTTCCAACCATCAGCCATTTAATGCCTGGGTTAGCCCGTATTTTGCGCAGCAGCGGTTCTAAAGTGAGGGCAAATAGGAGGAGCAAAAGGGGGCACCCCTGTCTCCTGCCATTCCTGATCGGGAATCTGGGGGGAGAAGAGGCCATTCACCTTGACCTGGGCACTGGGGGTGGAATAGAAGGCCATGATCCATGTCAGCATGTAAGGACCTAGTCCCACGGTCTCCAAGACCGCTCTCAGGAAGGACCAGTCCAGTCAAAGGCCTTCTCTGTGTCTGTTGAGAGGACGAGGTGTGGACCCTGTGCTGAGCTGGTGCGAGCCCAATGGACGAGGTGGATAGCCCTGAGAGAGTTATCACATGCCTCCCGGCCTGCGTCAAAGCCCGTTTGATCTGGGTGTACAATGTGGGGAATAAGGTGTTTCAGGCAGTTAGCTAGTATTTTTCGCTAGGATTTTAACGTCCACGTTCAATAGAATCCTTGCCTTACTTTGAGAGCACTGTAATGTGGGCTAATAAAGCTTCAGAGGGGATCGGATTTCCTTTGGCTATTGAATCAAAGTAACTACACATAGAGCCGATTAATAGGGGGAGGAATGTACTATAGTATGCCTTCGTGTATCCATCATGGCACGGGTTCTTCCCATTGGGCAGTGATTTTATTGTCGCCTCAATTTCAGAGGGCGCGACAAGGAACTCCAATGTCGTCCTTTGTTCCTCTGACAAGGAAGGGAGCCAGAGGCTGCCAGATATTCCTGAATGACAGATCGTCTAGAGGCCCTGGTCGCAGATGACATACCTGCATCCAATGAATAAAGTTCGGCGTAATAGTCACAGAACAGAATGGCAATCTTAGAGGAGTGTTAGACTGCCCCACCAGAAGTGGATTGGAGTTTGTGGACGTGGGTTTGAGCCCGACGTTTCCGAAGGGCTCTAGCAAGCATCCTACTGTACTTGTTACCATGCTCATAGTTTTTATGAGAGAGGTAACGAAGTTGCCTGCAGACTTTGCAGTCCAGTGGGAAGAGTTCTCTTAGCTCCAGCAACCTCTTTAAAGCCTCTGGGTCCCCGTGACGCTTATGGCGGAGTTCAGCCTGTTGAAGGGCTTCCAGGACTTTCTGAAAGTTGGCCTGCCACGTCCTCTTACACCCGCAAAATCAGCTCACCCCGTATCACTGCCTTGTGTCCCTCCCAAATCATCCCTTCACCCATATCATCGGTAGCATTCTCATTAAAGTAGCGTGTTAGGGTATCAGAAACCCCCGCCACCACCACAGCGTCATCCAAGAGGTTCTCATTTAGTCGCCAAGACCATATACGCTGGGCGCCGTGCGTTAGGGTAAAAGTGGCAGACACTGGCGCATTGTCTGTGATGGTAATATTCTCTATGGATGCTGCCTGCAGTAGCTCGAGGGTAAACTGGTCCACGAAGAGGAGAGCTATACGGGTGTATACATCATGTACTTTAGAATAATAGCCGTAGTCCCTAGTTGAAGGAAATAGTACCCACCAGCTAACGAACAGGAGGTGGGATTGGAGGGTTTTTCTAAACCGCTTGAGGAATGCGTACGGGTCGAGCAGTTATGGGATGTGTCAAGTAAGGGATCCGGGCTGACATTGAAGTCTCCCCCTAAGATCAGATGGCCCTCTCTAAATTCAGTCAGTCGTTCCAGAGTGATATCTAGAAAGGCAAGCTGGTTAGCGTTAGGGGCATATACATTTGCAAAGGTGTATAGTTTATACTTTCAGGAAAACAAACCTGCCCAAGGGGTCTGAAAAATATTCTATAACTTGAAAGGGGCATGATTTGTGGATAGCTATGGCCGTACCTTTTGCCTTAGAAAACATAGAGGAGCTTAGGAACCATTGATTAAATAAGTGGGTGGGTAGTTTAGGTGTGGACTGGGAGGTAAAATGTGTCTCCTGTAAAAACAGTACCTGAGCCCCTAGCCTTTTCAGTTCTAACCATAGCTTGCTTCGCTTGTATGGAGAGCAGAGACCCCTAACATTGTAAGATATTACCTTAACAGACGCCATGAAGGCCCAGGGACACTGTCAGACCGGAGGAGCGCCACTGATCATGGTGTGAGCGATGTGATGGGTAGCGTGCCTTAGAGTATACCGAGTGGAGAAAAGGGAGGGAGCGGAGAAGAAAAAAAAAAACACATTAACATATAAATCAACGCAATTGAACAGGTTACAAAGTACAACCTATTAAAGCAGGTGGAGTCTAACTGGCCTGCTATAAGATTAGTCAGTGAGCCAGGCACAGGGCACCCCTCAGCTGCAAGGAGGGCCCTGGGCCACGGCCCACTATCCCATTTAGGGTTTACACCAAGTGTGGATAGGCCTACTGGGGGAACAGAAGCCAGCATGGGGAAAATGAAGAACCCACTCCCCTCCCACCGCCTCTACAGGGTATTAATAATCAAACAGGGGACGCCAATTGTTCATGTCCAGAGTCCAACATCAGGGGCGGAGAGAATATGTCGGGAACCTAAGGGAAACAAGAGCGGTGCAGTCCCTTTAGTGAAACCTGAGTTTGGAACCAAGGCTTCCCTGCCTGGACCATCGAGGCTAGGAGTGGTTAGGCCCAGAGAGAGAGGGCACTGGAATCGTCCTGAGCCATAAGGGAAAGTTCCATCAGTCTCTGGTGGTAGATGGGCCGGGAGAGGCACTGGTAGCACGGCGTCTGTTGCCTCTAGAGCAACCTTTGCCTCTTGCGGTTTGCCATGGCAGGGGGAGGGAGAAAGCAGGTAAATCCGGGTCTCCCCTCCAGTCTGGAAAGTCCACTTCTCCAAGCTTCAAAGCAGAGAGGAAGTATGGTAAATCATCTTTACTGCGTAGTGTAACTTGTCGCCCCTCTTTCAGCACTTGCAGGCTAAAGGGGAAACCCCAGTGGTAGGTAAGGCCTGCATCTTGAATGGCCATTAGCAAAGGACGTAGAGCTCTGCATTACATAAGGGTGCGCCTGGAGAGGTCTTGATAGAAAAACAGCTTTGCCCCATCAAAATCAAACTATGGTATGTTCCGCATTTTTTGCATTATGCGATCTTTCACAGTGTACTTATGGAGCTTACAGATAATGTCCCATGGGGACTCAGCAACCTGTGAAGCCAGCTTCAGAGCTCTATGTGCCCAATTTATTTCTACTGGAGCAGTGTCTGGAAGCCCCAAAATTTCCCTAAACACTCTGACCAGGGATGGGAGGGATGATGTTTCTGGGTGTAGTGGCCTCTGGCATGCCGCAGATGCATATATTAGCGCGTATGCTGCAATTTTCAAAATCATCCAGCTGGGATATCAGAGCCTCCATTTTATGGTCTTGTGCAGTGCATTTTTCCAGCAGCATAACGATCTGGGGGAGGGTGTCATCAAAACGCTGTTCTAGGGTCTCCATCCTGCCCCCCAGGTGCGTGGTATCTGCTTTCAGCTCTGCAATGTCCTGTGTGAAAGCCTTTTCTATCCTGGCTGTGAATCGCTCCAGGTCCTCGCTAGTGGGGAGAGACCAGATGTGGCGCTTGAGGTCGCCATCCCCCAGCAAGTCTGTAGGGTCAGGGCCATGCTCTAGGGAAGACACTGAGCCTGGGGATGCAGGGGGAGCAGAGTCACTCACTGACCGCGGCAATGGGATCGGGGATGCCGCCATCTCAGGGACTGGAGACATGTTGCTGAGCGGCCTTCATCTCCAGCGCCATCTTGGGTCCTCCCTTCCCGGACCAATGGGTCTCCAGGAAGTACGTATCCAGTGGGCCCTGCCTCGCCTGATCTGTCCTCGGTGGCTGGGAGAGTGCCCGCAAAAACTGTGACATGATTGGAGCCAGGTACAGCTAGATTTGTCACCGTGCAGCTGATAGAAGCTGCGGTGAGAGCGGAGCTGAGGGAGATAATGTCCTCACTCCTCAATAGCTTGGCTACGCCCCCGGGGGCTGACCTGTTTTAAGGTCACGATACATGTCATAATTCCACTGTACAATCTTTGCACAGCTAACTTTAGATTTAATATATTTGACTATGATAACCAACCTAAACTATCTAAACTATCTAAAAGAGATGGTAAAGTGAACTGTGTGTGGTGAGCTTAAAGAATAACTGAAGGCAAAACTTTTTGGGGGTTTTCTATAGAGTGGACAGTGATTAGAACACCTGTCAGTTTTTATTGCTGTCTGTGTCCCCGTTAAGGAGATTCATCCTCTGTACGGTTTACCATTAAAAGTGAAAGTAAAAGAAAACCCAAGTTTTGAGTTGTCCCCAGAAAAGTAATAGAGGGGAAATCCTCCAATGGGGACACTAGTTCTGCTGACCTAGAGGTGCCCAAGGAATTCCCTTCATTTGCAGTGATTTCCACTCACTTCCTGTTTGGCTATCAGACAGGAAGTGAAGGGAAATCTGCGCAATGGGACACAGAGGGCGAGAAAAAATCTGACAGGGGTTATAACCCTCCGTTGCTCTGTCCAAAAATGAAAAAAGTTTTGCCTATAGTTCTCCAGAGAGTTTGTTGATTTCTTGTCCTTGCAAAGTTTCCAATCCCATGAAAGATACACCCAAAAAGAAACCACAACAACACTTTGTTAAATAGTGAATTCTACAGAGTATTTCAAATTTGAAGTGTATAGTCATATTCTCAGGATTTGGATAGAGTAGGGAAGGTTTAGAATCCTTGCTCCTTTTGTATTACAGTATGTGTCTCTGCTTGGTACACCCACCCTCTCAATTTGTCCTGATGAGAGAGAAAGAAAGTGACAGGTAATCTAAAATTTTACAGTTGTCATCAGAAAGGGAGGGTACATCTCCCAATGTGAACACTTGTCCTGGTGACACCTAGGAGGGGCGCTCTTCTCACTTGGTAGCGAGTCCCTGTTGCATCTACATGGTATACAGACACCTAAAAAATAAACTGACAGAGTTTGTGACCCTTCCCTACTCTATCAAAGAAAGCTAATTTTGGCTGTGAAATCTTCCAATGGGAACACCTGTCCTAGTGACACATACGAGAAAATATCCCTTCACATTGTAGAGATTTTTTTTGCATGTGCATTACATACAGACAACCAAAAAAACTGAGAGGTTTTAAATCTTCCCTACTCTATCCAAAAAAGTAAGTTAGACATTCTTGGCTGCACATAAATATATAAATATTTATTGTTGGTTAAATTCCAACTTCAGGAATTAAAAAAAAACTACCCTTGCACTGGCTCTCCATCCCCCCACCCTGCAAGGGTTAACTTAACTCTTACATTTGGGAGATAAGGAATAAGGTATAATACCTAGCTCACGCCTCACTGCTGTCGCTCTCCTTTGCTTGGGGTTGTGGGCGCCCATACAGTGAAGGGCAATTAGACCTGCATTGTATTTAATGACATCATCATGTGACTGCGGCCTGGGGTGCCTAAGAGAAGAGGCTATTGGGCACCAGTCTAATGCCCCGTACACACGGTCTGACTTTGTTCAGACATTCCGACAACAAAATCCTAGGATTTTTTCCGACAGATGTTGGCTCAAACTTGTCTTGCACACACACGGTCACACAAAGTTGTCAGAAAATCCAATCGTTCTAAACGCGGTGACGTAAAACACGTACGTTGGGACTATAAACGGGGCAGTGGCCAATAGCTTTAATCTCTTTATTTATTCTGAGCATGCGTGGCACTTTGTCTGTCGGATTTGTGTACACACGATCGGAATTTCAGACAACGGATTTTGTTGTCGGAAAATTTTATATCCTGCTCTCAAACTTTGTGTGTCAGAAAATCTGATGGAAAATGTGTGATGGAGCATACACACGGTCGGAATTTCCGACAACAAGGTCCTATCACACATTTTCCGTCTGAAAATCCGACCATGTGTACGGGGCATTAGATTGAGGGAGTCTGCCAGAACAAGGTAAGTATTACAGCTTTTTCACCATTCCCTAGACTAGAGTTAACAAGCATTTATCCCTTGCAATGTGAAGGTTGTGGGCATTTCCTCATCATCCTTAGGTACAAAGAACAGCGATTGGCCCTGTACTGTACTCACTGACATCATCGTGTGGCCAATCCTGGAGAGCCTTACAGAAGAGGCTTCTGGGCACCTGTTGCGCAGATGGAGGGAGTCTTCCGGAAGTAGGGTAAGTATTACACATCATTCCTTTAATTTCCTTATGCCCTAGACTAGAGTTAACAAACGTTTGTCCATTGCAGAGCGAAGGGGTAGCTTTTTGGTAATTCCCAGAGTCTGGCTTTAAAATAATGACCAGAAACCTAAGGCCCCTTACAGACAGTGTGGGCTCCATTGGAGTCCGCCGGTTCAGCTGATCCCCGCTGAGCAGGCGGATGGGTGGTCCGTGTGGCTGGTCCCTCTTGTGCAGAGGAAACACAGACACAGCCCGCTCTCCTCTTATAAATGGTTGGATATAAACGGACTGCCTGCCCCTTTACACCAGAGTGCCATCTAATCTGATCCAACAGACACATGTCTGTTGACACCTGCTGCTCCATAGAGGATCCGATTGGGTCTGCCTGAAAAACTAATGCCGCGTACACACGAGCGGACTTTACGGCGGACTTTGCCCGGCGGACTGGATTTCGTCGGACAATTCGATGTGTGTGGGCTCCAGCGGACTTTGTTTTCTCAAAAGTTGGACGGACTTAGATTTGAAACTTGTTTAAAATTTATCCGTTGAAATCGAGTCCGGTCGAAAAGTCCGCCGTCTGTATGCTAGTTCGACGGACAAAAAGCCACGCTAGGGCAGCTATTGGCTACTGGCTATGAACTTCCTTGTTTTAGTCCGGTCGTACGTCATCATGTACGAATTCGACGGACTTTGGTGGATTGTGTGTAGGCAAGTCCGTTCATTCAGAAAGTCAGTCGGAAAGTACGTCGAAAAGTCCGCTGGGCAAAGTCCGCCGTAAAGTCCGCTCGTGTGTACGCGGCATAAGTGTTAAAAGGTGTGTGAGAATTTTAATGGATTTTACAGTATTATTAAAAAAACTGACAGCTATGCTTAATCCATCCGTTTATTATGACTTACCCTATTTTGCTCAGACTGAGATACTTGATTTCAGAGTTTGACTACAGGAGAACTAGGAGCATTTTTACTAATTAGTTAATCTCACATTCATCAACCATCCACTACTGGTAACTCTTCCTGGTGCATTTGTTGTAAATGACAGTTATTGATTCACCACCAGAGAATGTTGGGTGAAAGTTGCATTAACTATTTTTTTTTTTAAATTTTGACCCCCCCCCCCCCCCCCCCCCCCCAGTATTTCAGCCATTATTGAGATATAGTAATGCTACCACACCTTTAAGATTGGTCAGGCATCTGTACAGAACAAAGGGACTGATATCCAACTCTTGCTTACAAATGGATTCAGAAAGAAGGGGACTACTCCATGCTTCTACAAGGGAGTGTAAAAATCTTCATTAAATTTTAACTTGGGTAGTAAATATTCTTTAACTCTACAAAAGCATTTGGGTCTGTGTTTGTTCTTATTTTGAACAATAGGAGACTACAATTCTATGTTGTATATAATACTAAGCAAATGTCATTACTTTAGTAGGAAATCGAAGGGCCACATTACGTGAGCTTCTTTTGTAGCAGCAATTTCTAGCATCCACAGAATTGTTCTGATTGGGATTTTTGTTAGGAAACTAGCAGCTGCAGTTACTGAAAGTTGCAAAAATTCCAGTGTATCCGAGAGATAGATTTTTTTTTGTGGGGCTAGCTACAAAACACCAGCTTCAATAGTTACCCATGTTATACAATGTAGGTGCTAGTGATCATGTTACACCAGCAATTTATAGCTGTAGAGAAAGAGGTATTGTAGCTGGCCTCAGTAAATAAAGAAAATAATTAGATTACTAGCTGCTGGAAATCTCTGCTACAAAATTGCAAATGTGAAATGGCCCTAAGGGAAAATAAAAATGTAAACATTTTGAATACATATTTGGAACTAGAAAAGTAAATTTATGGACTTGTTTGCACTTTAAGGGCTCCTACACAAGAATGGCTGAGCTCTTGCAACATAAATCCCGACATTTTCTATCCCTGCTTGTGCAGCCCAAGTGTTGTGTACAGCTAGACCAAGTGAGAAAAAGCAGGACAAAGAAAACAGGCCAAGGGGTGACAATGTTTACACATACATTGTGCTTCTTCTTTTGAAGAAGCACAATGTATGTGTGAAACGTTGTCACCCCTTGGTCCGTTGTTTTAGTCCTGGTGGCAGTCTTTCAATAAACCTATTGGACAGATGTTGGTGTGCAGCTAATTTTTCTCACTTGGTCTGCATGTTCACGGTTGCAAGTCGGAGCTAGTACCCTGCCCTTCCTTTTTGGTGGATTAATATACCTACCTGGAGCAGGGATCTGTCTCATTTCTCCTGTTGTGTACAGCTCCCTTTAGACATAAATGGCTGTGCGCCACTGTAATGTTGAGTATACAGCAATGCTCATGTAAACAGAAGTATAGAATATGAATATATGCTATAGAACATTTTTTATTTTTTGCACAAGTCCGTATGCTATATAGTGTACCCAGCGTACAGCAGCGCACAGGCATTTATGTCTATGGACGGCTGTATGCAGCACCTGGCCTGCCCGGGCGGAGGGGGGAACACAGAGATTTACATTGCATTGGCTCAGGTGATGTGCAAGAGTCCTATTGTAAAAAAAAATCCTTTTGCTATATTTATTGCTGTTTATTGCCTCTTCTGTATATAATGTTTATCAGGGCTTTTGTTTGTAAAATAGTTTGTAGGCTTAAAGTAAACCTACATTTTAAGTCTGCATTTGTTAACCTCTGTCATAAAATGATAATAGCCTGGCTGTCATTCTGACCCACTGCTTCAATGATTTATGGACTACTGACCCGAAATAAGTAAGAAGATCTGGAAAATCAAAGAAAAGCTTGGAATCCTCATTTGCATACTAATTCCAGTTCGTTAACGCAAAGTACGGAAAACAGAGACTCAACATAACAGCCAGGCAACAAGCATCGAGAGCTTAGCAATGGCAGCCTCTGTATTTCTGAATTCTTCTGACAGATGCAATTTAAGTGACAATAACATTGACCCCTGCAGTCTAAGAAAAATAGGCAAGAATACATTTTTAAAAATGTAACAATCTCAGTGATTAAGGTTATAGATATAGTGAAGAAAGCTTTAACTTAAACAATACTAGAGATTTCTATAAACTATAGATAAAAAAGTCTGATGAGGATTCTTTAAATCAAGGATCAATTCTTGTGAGCCACATGTCACTATACTTGGGACCTTTATGATTGCTACTGCATTTAAACAGCTCTAGTTCAACTTTAACATAATGCTTCTTAACCATTCCGGAGGAATTGGCAAATAGCAAGAGAAGGGCAGAAGTAATCACCTTTCCTTGAGAAAATGCTGCCCTAGGTTCTCTTCAGTGTCACATGTGTTGGGACCTAGTCATTTGGTCATGAAATCTGTGTTGAAGGAGAGGTCCAGAGTTCATATTGATTAGTCTCTTGATGTGAGCAAGAGCTTTGGCCTTCACACACAGTCAACCAGGTTCCTGGAGCAGGATTTTTTACAATAACAATTAACACTAGCTTTACTATTACTATTTTATTCATCGATCCTCGTCAACTTAAATGTTTGACAAGCTATCTACAGCAGCACCTTGGACACTGCATAATTCGTTTTTGATGTCTGTAAAGCTGATTGTTCTGAGTTACCCTGTTGCTAAATTTACAATAACTCTAAAAAGAAAAATGTAAAATCTTACTACTTAAATCTTACTTTCACTTCCACTTTCACCACTTAACGCCATTCTGTTTTGTGGATTGAACTGGACAGACTTTTTTCAACCAGACTAACTATGTAACTATGTGTATGTAACTATGTTACCATGGCATTGTCTCTTGGAGTCTGCTGGGAAACAATCACTTTCAAGAGCGTCGATCTCCAGTGTCCCCCAGACTGCTCACTGGTTCCTCTTGCCGTTCTCTATGTCACTAATGTGATTTGTAGTCATACAGAAGTTGGCAGAAGGAACCACTCAACACTGTGGGTGGCACAGAATGCCAACACTCCTGGAAGTGCTGGTATCTTGGTACACTTTGAGGAATGATTCCTCAGCAGTTGAGTGGCGCTCAGCAGCATGGGCAGCAGTCAAGTATTTACATATTGCTTTTCAAGTAACAGCATTATTTTTAATCGGATAGGCTTTATTTTTAATCTGATAGTTTGTTTTAAGGGTGCTGATACAAACACAATGCGACGCTGCTTCCCCATACACTGGTCAAAAGTCTTGGAAATACTTCCTGGTATAGGGGAGCATGTGACCATCTTCTCTTCTTGCCTCTATGCACAACATCTGAGTAGCCAATCAGTGTGCTTGAGCTCTGCCATATGGGTGAACATTTCTTAGCCCTGTGTAAACACTGACACATAGCTTGCACAGGGCTTTCTACTAGCATCTGTGGTGGGCCACCAGGGCAGTGGTGGAGCACACGAATATTAAATATTGGCAGCAGAAGACGAAAGCTGTAAAGAGAGCCAGTCACTTTACCCCCAGTGGATGACATGCTGGGAAGAGGCTAAAGAGTTGAGGGCGCCTCTTTCATTGTCCACTTGCAAATGGGATAGGGAAACTGCTTGTGAACTCATTTGTTCAATAAATGTCATAATGGAGAAAAGTAGGCAATGTTCTACAAGGTTCATCCCTTGTATTCTCTGGCCTGTTCAGAACTGGTTAATAAGGATTCATTTAGAGCAACTTTAGGTCATATAGAGTAACTGTAGTATAAAAACTTTAGAAATTGCAGGCTAGAAAAGTGTTGCACAGAACAAAATTGAATTAAATAATGAATACATAGTAGTTTCATACATGAGAAACAATTACAGACATAAAGTGGTTCTTCAATAAAAATACTGACAGAAGACTCTGGGCCCACCAGGTAAAGGAACAGAATAAAGCGTTGTGACCTGGGGTCAGACTCACAAGCTAGTTCAATGGGTTCCTGGAAAAATGGCTTGCATCTCACATCAGTTTGCGGTGGATTTTTGATGCTTTTAAGATGCGTTTACACGTGTTTACTCATCATTTCAGTTAAGTGTTATTTTGTAAAAGGTTATTGATAACTTTCTTTGATATTTAATAAAGTTGCAAAACAATGTAAAAAGCAAAACAAAGATCTGTTGAAATAATATATATTGTGCTATAAGAATCAGAGTTTATCCTATGTTCTCGCAATGGTAACAGTAAAGAAACTTTGCTCTTTTACATGCTGAACGTAGAAGGTATTCCAATAAATACTATGGATTTACAAATATAATAGCCACTTTCTTTGATGATTGGAAGTACAATGGTGCAGTAATTTTTAAATCTCCCAAACCTGCAGGGAGTGGAAAAGAAGCCAGAATTGGCATTCAGGTGGGTATAATGGAAAATAGTGTGAAACATTGTGGGGTGAAAAATGCTGCAATGAAATTCATAGCCACTAGTGATAATTGTGCTATAACTAATGGAAAAGCAATAATCCAATATTTTTTAAAAACGCAATAACCTATAGTAGTCATTCTTAACCAGGGTTCTGTGGAACACTAGGGTTCCTCCAGAGGTTGCTAGGGGTATTTTGAGCTGTGGCTAACTGACCTCCCATCTGATGGTGCCTGCATAGTTCAAGACCCAACACTACTTGTCAGAGCCAACGGTATGACACCAATGATCTTTTAAGTTGACTGTAATGGTGGTGGCATGCTGACCACCACTAGAAAGGAGATGTTCTTGCCTTTCATCGATATAAGGGGTGTTCTTCCCACTGACCTCCAAAGAATTTATTTTAGCAGGGGTTCCCTAAGACCTGAAAATTATTTTAAGGGCTTCTCTGATGAAAAAAGTTTTAGAAAGTCTATACTGTAGCAACCATTGTTCAAAATTTTGTAATACATAGCAAAGCATAATAAAATAGTAAGTAGAATTAGAGCAATGAAAGCAATGAAGCAGCAATGAATTTCCTTCCTCCCCAAACACATCACCACAGTCCTTTCAATGCCACCTGGTAGGCCCTGCCTCTCAGTGCCCACCTACGCAGCATACGGCCAGCCCAGCTTCACTCTTATCTTTTTTATAAACACTCCTGTCCCTTTCTGTAAATCATGTCAAGAGACTCATGCAAAAAGGTAGATTGTTTTCAGATATGTATGTACTGTATATATAGAGCAACACAAGTTACGCCAGTTAATCTCTTTTTTTTTCACACATGCAGTCCATTCATTTTATCAGTTCAGTCATGTCAAAATGTCAGTTTTTTTTACATCCACTACAATGCATAAAAAGAAATAGAAAATGGACCGTTTGTCAGTTTATTATTTTTTTTTTTTTTTTTTTTCTTATTTCTTTCTTTTGCCACTTCAGATAACCTTTTTCGGGGGTCTTAAATCAACTTTTAAGTTCATTTTCATTTAGACACAGACCCACCCAAGTCTCATCATTGTGGCTATTGCTATATCAAAAAAGAAAGAGGAAAGACCGGAAATATAAACATAGTATCAAAAAAATGCCCATTCGTACCTCTCCTATTTATATACTTAACCATACCCCTATTTCTAAAATTTTTCTCCCCTTTTTACTTCCCTTTCCACCCCCCCTCCCTCCCCATCCCCTCCCCAGGTCCTCCCCATCCCTCTTCTCCAAGGTCTATTTTCTTCTATTCTCCTCCTTTGGGCTTAGGCTTTATATTCTTTGGCATAACTCCATGTTTTTTTGAATTTTTTCCAGCGATCCCACCTATCCCTATTCACGCTTCCTATTTCCTTGAGCATACTCCCTAGCGTCTCCATATTACAAGTCTCCTCTACAGCATCAAACCACTCCCATGTCTCGGGGGGCTCTCTCCTCTGCCAATTCCTCGGTATCGTTTTTTTGCCGCATTCAGTAGCTGCGGTACTAGTGACTGTTTATAGTTTTTTGGGTCCCCTGCCCCCCCATGGAACAGAACCACCCAGGGGTCATCTTCGACTTCTATTCCCGTGATCTCTTTAATTAGAACCTAGTATTTTACACCAAAATTTTTTAATTTTGGGACAGTTCCACCATAGGTGTCCCATTGTACCGACTTCTTGGCATCCTCTCCAACAACTGGCTGGCCCTTTCTGGAATCTACTAGTTATCTCCGGGGTGAGGTAACTTCTACTGATGCATTTGTAGTTCATTTCTTCTGTTCGGGTATTTAATGCCGAGAAAGCAATCATTTTCAACATTCTTTTAATTGTGACTAAATCTTTCTTAGTGCCTAAATCTCTCTCCCATTTTGCCATGAATGGCGGTATCTCCAATTTTTCTGAGGTCATCAAAATTTTGTATATTTGAGATATTGTATTCCTTGGAGTTCCCCCATCACACAACCTCTCGAAGTCTGTCAATTGTTCCCCCGACCTAATCGGATGAGGTAACGTGCTGACAAAGTGACTTAATTGGAGATAACGCCATTTCTCTAATCCCCGTGGTTCCCTTCCGTGTGTAAGTTGTTGAAGTGGTATAATTTTTCCTTCTTTCATAATTTCTCTTAATTGTGATTTCCCCCAAAGTGCTTCTTTTCCTTTAGTATTCTCCATACCTGGAGTGAAAAAATTATTATTTATAAGTGTAATCAGTGGTGAGTTATATTCCCCATTTACTTTCTTGTATACCCCATCCCATATTCTAAAAACGTTTCGTGTTATGGCATGTGTGCTTTTATCTAAAGATCTGCCGTGTGGGGGATTCCAAATTATAATACCTAATTGTGCGTTGCTAATATTTTCCTCTATTTTCACCCATTTTTTTGAATTTTTCTTCTTTGCCCATTCGGTCACCCTTGATAATACTACCGCTTTGTAATAAGTCTGTACGTCAGGGACTGTCAAACCGCCATCCCTTTTCTTTTGTTTCAGTGTCTGGAAGGAAACTCTGGGTCTTTTGTTTGCCCAAATGAATGCCATAATTATTTTCCTTAACTTCCTCAAATAATATTGGGGGAGTGGGACTGGTAACATCTGGAAATAATACATAATTTTGGGTAATACTACCATTTTAATAACGTTGATACGCCCGATCCAAGAAAGGGCCTTACCGGAGAGTCTCTTACAGTCTAGTCTGACAGCGTCAAGTAGAGGCATATAGTTGATAGTAAATATCTTTTGGATTGAGTTGGATAGCTTAATACCCAGATACTTTAGTTCCTTAGTCCATTTAAAACCAAATTCTTGTTTCAATCTCACTTCCTCTGTCCTACTTATATTTATGTTTAATATTTCTGATTTTTTTCATATTTATTTGAAAGTTAGATACCTCACCATACTTCTTCACTGTTTTAACTAGGTTGGGCATAGTGGAGATCGGGTCCGTTACATAAAACAGCACATCGTCTGCAAACGCTGCGACTTTGTGCTCCTCCTCCCCCACTTTCACTCCTCTTATATTTGGATCTCTTCGTATTGTTGCCAAAAGGGGTTCCATCGCTAAAACAAAAAGCAACGGAGACAGGGGGCACCCCTGTCTCGTGCCATTTTCCATCTCAAATGGTTGAGATGTTATCCCATTAATTTTTACTACAGCAGTTGGATGATGGTAGAGAGTTTTAATCCTCCGGATCATTTTGGGTCCCAGTCCCATGGTCTCCAGGGTCTGAATCATGAACCCCCAGTCTACTCTGTCGAATGCCTTTTCGGCGTCGATTGACAGAAGTAGTCCTGGGGGTCCGCTCTCCTTTATTTTCCCCAACAAGAGAAGAGTCCTGATCCCATTATCCCTCCCCTCCCTATTAGGTACAAAGCCAACTTGGTCTGGGTTCACTAATATATTCATGAATTCCTTTAATCTCTCTGTCAAAACTTTAGCATATAGCTTTGTGTCATTGTTCAGCAGAGAGATTGGGCGGTAACTCGAACATAATGATTTCTCTTTACCCTCTTTCAATATAATTGTAATAGATGCTTTTAATGCCTCCCTACTCATTTCAAAACTATCCCCCAGACCGTTCATGTAGCAACAGAGCCTAGGTATTAATATTTCTTTGAATGTTTTATAATATGATATGGTTAGGCCGTCCGGGCCAGGGCTTTTCCCGGATGCCGTTGCTGCTAACGCTTTCCTTATTTCTTCTTCTGAGATTGGTCTTTCTAATATTTCTTTTCCTTCTTCCGAAATCTTAGGGAGCGCTGCCTTTTTTAGGAAGTTGTTATTTCTTGATCTCCTGTTTTCTAGAGAGGTGTCTTGTTTGGGGACTGAGTATAGGTCTTTATAGTAATTTTTAAAGGTCTCTGCTATCTTCCTGGTTGAATATTCCATGTGTCCCTCTTTGGTCTGAATTTTTTCTATGAAATTCCTGTTTTTTTTCTTTTGTACCATATTGGCTAACTGTTTACTGGGTTTATTGCCCCATCTAAATCTCTCCCAAGCTATTTTATTAAATGTCACCCTTGACTCCTGTTCCATCATGGTTTTCAATTCCGTTCTTTTGGCAATCATCTGCCGGTGTATCTCTTGGGGTAAATGGCCCGTTTGTTTTTTATGTTTTTGTTCTAGCCCCTAATTTTTGGATTTTGAGCCGTCTATCCTTTTTCTTCCTCGCCCCCATTTCAATCAGGACCCCCCTGATGTAGGCTTTGTGGGCCTCCCATAGTGAAGCTCCCGAGACTTCCCCTGTGTCGTTTACCTCGAAATAGTTCTCTAGTTCCTTTCTGATTCTACTGACACCCTCCTCCTCCTTTATCAACTCCTCATTCAACCTCCATTGAGCCCTGTCCTGCTGATTTCTACCCGTTGTCACTTCTATGGTCATGGGTGCGTGGTCTGAGTAGGTTATATTTCCAATCCTAGTCTCCACTACCCTGTCGATCTCCCGATGCTCAATCAATCCCCAGTCGATCCGGGAGTATGACCCGTGCACAGGGGAGTAAAACGTATAATCTCTTTTGGTTGGATGTTGAACCCTCCAAATGTCCACCAATTGGTAAGTGGAGAGTTTTTGCTTTAACTCTTTCAAGTAGGTACAATTCCTCCCCTGTGTTCGGGCCGTGCTATCCAGATCAGGGTTCAGGCACAAATTAAAATCCCCCATTACTATCAGGTGTCATCTCGTAAACTCCATTATTTTCCTCATAATATTTGTCAAGTACTTCGTCTGGTTCTTATTTGGGGCATAGATGTTGACTAATGTATATTCCACTTCATTTAGTCTGCCTCTGAGGCCCAGGTATCTACCTTCCGGGTCTATTAATCTTTCCTCCAGCACAAACCTTATTTTCTTTGAAAAACCAATGGCTACTCCCCGTGCCCTATTAGTGATGGTATCTCCTTGGTACCAGACTGGGTATTCATTTGAGAATAATCTAAGTCTCGATTGCAATGAGATATGTGTCTCCTGTAGGAACACCACGTCTGGTCCCAATGATTTTAATTCTTGGAAGATATCCATCCTTTTCTTGGAGTTGTTTAAGCCTTTGACATTATATGTCATAAATTTTATTGTGGCTATGATCCTTTTTCTCTTCCCCTTAATTCTCCCTTTATCTTAGACCTTGGAGAGTTTTCTTTCTTTCTTAATTTTGGAATTGGACAGGACCTTTTCCCTCTACCCCCCTCCCTCTCCCACCTCCCCCCCCATCTCCCACCCCCCACCTCCCCCCCCATCTCTTCCCTCTCCCTCCCCCCCTCCATTGGTCCCATCGGGACCCCTATACCAGTGAGGGTCACTTATATTGTGGCTCCCCATTGGTCTCCTTCTCTAAAGGTGGAACTCTAGGTGTGCCAACCCTCCGGTCAGTATTTTCTTAAAGACCGGGTACACTAGGCTACTACTGACGGGTCCCCCTCCCAAAAAATATTAATATTACGAGCTTAATTTTAATCCTCGCCCACCTCCTCCCTCCTCGGACCCCCCCCCCCATCTCCACCACCCTCTCCCCTAGCCCACACTCATTTCTAACCAACGTTCCACGGACCAGTCCAAGCTCGGGGGTACTTGCATGTCCAGTTTCTCACAGAACTCTTCTAATTCCCCAGGGAATCTTAATCTTGCGGATCTCCCCTCTTTACTGCCTATCAGACAGGCTGGGAATCCCCATGTATATTTTATATTATGATTTTTCATTTGCTTCAATAGGGGTTTCAGATGTCGCCTTCTCGCCAGTGTACTATTGGCCAGGTCCGCAAATACTTGGATTCTTGCTTCTTCATATTGCAGTGGGGGATGTCCCTTCAATTTCACCCATATATTTTCCTTGTCCTCATAGAACCTGAACCTTACAATAATGTCGCGGCTTCTTTCTGCCCGTCTAATATCTAGCCTGCCCACCCTATGGACCCGCTCTATTTTTGGGGAGGCTTCTCCTTCCAACTCTAGAAGTGGGTTAAAAATAGTCGCCACAGTCCTCCTCAGGTCTTCCCCCCTGTTTTCTGGGACCCCTCGGATTCTCAAATTTTGTCTGCGGTCTCTATTTTCTTGATCTTCCATCCTGTAGCATATTTTTATCTGGTTTTGTTGGGATGTTTTAAGTTGTTCTTTTAATTCAGAGATCTCCCGCTCTTGTTTATCTAGTTTGTCTTCTGCGCCTTCTACTCTAGTCAGGAGGTTACCTAAATCCGACCTCAGCATATTGATCTCCGCTTTGATCTCAGCTTTTATTGAGGTCTCTAAAGTTTTAAGCATTTCTGCCAATTCGTTTTTTGAGGGTAGATGTAGGTCCTGTCTATGTTCATCTAACCTGGATGCTTCCAAGGTGTTGTCTACTAATAGGTCCTCCCTTGAGTGGTCAGGGGTCTGCTCTTCCCTCGCATTGGAACCCTTCTTCTTTTTGTCTGCCATACTTGATTTTTGTGTCTCCTGGTGGGCGCCTGTCAGGTCCCACACTTACCAGACAGGTGAGTCCGCTTGGGCAGAGGGTAGGCTCCCTTACGTATCCGATTCGGGGCCCCTGATAGAGTAGACAGGAGGCCACGAATGCGGAGTGGTATGAGGGCCTGTAGTAGGGTCCTGGAGCACAAAGGTCTGGCAAGCAACCGGTAGGTCTTCAGACTGGGTTGAGCAGATGCTGGGCAGGAACTGATCAGGCTGGTCACACACACGGGCAGAGGTCGGCAACGGGCTGGCAGCAGCGGTACAAGAGGGTGAGGCAGAAACAAGGTCAGACAAGCCGGGGTCGGGTTCAGGCAGCAATCAAGGATAGTCCAAGGGGTAGCCGGGTCACAACGGATAAGCACAACAGGGAAACAGGAACTCAGGATGATCACGGACACGGTACAGGAGCTGTTTGATCAGGCAGCACTGGGTCAGCATAGAGGCAAACCTTAAATAGGCCGATTGGCGCCAAAACGCCGCGCACGTGCACGCGCCGATTCACCAGAGCGCGCCGCGCCCCCGCACGCGCCCGAGCGCGCCCCCGACACCGGCGTGCACGCCCACCGAACCGGGTCGCGTCACAAGCAGCGCTCACAGGCGGACGCGCGCTAACGCGAACGCGCGCTAGCGCGAACGCGCGTACGCACGAACGCCCGGACGCCACCCCGCACGCCACGGTCGGCCAGCCCAGACACACCAGCGCCCCCAGGGACACGCGCCCCAGCACGGACAGGAACGCGAGCGCCAACACGCCCCGGCGCGCCCCGGCGCCCAACCAGGTAACCTCTCTGACAGTGCCCCCTCCTCAAGGGCAGACTCCGGATGCCCAGCTGGGCCATCTTTGCGGGATGAGAGGTTTTGAAGGATTGAAGGAGATCGTTAGCGTGCAAATTGTTTTCTGGTTCCCACGAATTGTCTTCGGGACCGTAGCCCCTCCACTTCACCAGATATTGTACCTGATTGCGCCTTCTTCTGCAATCAAGAATTGCTTCCACTTCAAACTCCTCTTCGCCATCAACCTTGATCGGTTTGGGTGGACCAATACAACGACCAGGAAAGAAATTAGGCGTGACCGGTTTTAGGAGAGAAACGTGGAATACTGGATGAATTTTCAGGGAATTGGGGAGGTCCAATTCAAATGCCACATTGTTGATCTTCCTTTTGATCAGGAAAGGACCCAGGTATTTGGGACCCAGTTTCCTGGATGGACAAGCTAGCTTGAGGTTTGCGGTGGACAGCCAGACAGAATTGCCAGGTTCTAGCATAAGTTCCCCTCGTCTCTTCCTGTCGAAGATCCTCTTATAGTCTTCCTGAGCCTTGGTCATGGTTTCCTGTAGCAATTTATTGTTATTGGAGAAAAAGTTCAAGGTCTCGGAAACTGCAGGAACAGGGCATTCAGGAAATGCTCCAGGTAAGAAGGATGGGTGGAAACCATAGTTGGCATAGAACGGAGACTGATTAGTCGCTGAATGTAAAGAGTTGTTATAAGAGAACTCTGCGATGGGAAGCAGGGAGGCCCAGTCATCTTGGGAAAAAGCTGAAAAACAGCGGATGTATTGCTCCAAGGTTTGGTTCGTCCTCTCGGTTTGTCCATTGGACTGAGGGTGGTAGGCCGAGGAAAAGGACAACTCGATCTCAAGGGCACCACAAAGGGATCTCCAGAATCTGGAGGTGAACTGGACGCCTCTGTCCGAGACTATATTGGTCGGGACTCCATGTAGTCTGACGATTTCTTTGATGAAGATAGCGGCGGTCTCCATGGCTGAGGGGGTGCCCTTCATGGGGAGGAAATGGGCCATTTTAGACAACCTGTCCACTACAACAAAAATGGATGAAAAACCCTCTGATGGTGGGAGCTCCACGATGAAATCCATAGAGATCATGGCCCAAGGTCTCTCTGGGACTGGTAATGGCTTCAGTAGGCCCCATGCTCTTGACCGGCTAGTCTTATTTCTGGCACACGTATCACAAGACTCCACATATGCCTTACAATCCCTGGTAAGATGAGGCCACCAGAAGGAGCGTTGGACAAGGTCAATTGTTTTCCGTGTGCCGAAGTGACCCGCAAGTTTGTGGTCATGGCACAAGCTTAGTACCCGTGCTTTCAGCTCCTCAGGAACCACAATCCTATTCTTGAGCCAGAGCAGTCCATCCTTGGCACAGGCTTCAGCAAGTGGGGGCATTCTCGAGGAAGCTCGCCTGATTTGAGAGATTATGTCTTCCTGTAGAACGAGGAAATTTCCAGAAGGGAGAATGGTGTCTGGGGACAGGGTTCTTTCAGAGTCAAGGAACATTCGGGAAAGGGCGTCGGATTTGACATTCTTGGATCCAGGTCTGTACGTGATGTGGAAAATAAATCGCGAAAAAAAAAGTGCCCATCTGGCCTGCCGGGGTTTTAATCTCTTGGCCGTTCTCAGGTACTCTAAATTCTTATGGTCTGTGTAGACCAAGATGGGATGCGCTGCTCCTTCCAGGAGATAACGCCATTCTTCCAGAGCTGCCTTAATGGCCAGAAGTTCCCGATCACCCACATCATAGTTTTTCTCGGACGGAGAGAGCTTACGTGAGAAGAATCCCACTGGATACAGGAGTGCTTTGGCACCCTGTCTCTGAGACAGTACAGCTCCGACTGCAACTTCGGAGGCATCCACCTCCAGGACGAAAGGCAAGGCAGGATTGGGATGTTTAAGAATAGTGGCTGAGGTAAACAACGCTTTGAGTTTTCCAAAGGCCTCTTGTGCTTTAGGGGTCCAGTGGAACCGGCACCCTTGTTTAATAAGTTCCGTAATGGGAGCTATGATTGAAGAAAATCCCCTGATGAACTTTCTGTAGAAATTGGCGAAGCCAATAAAACGTTGTACCCCTTTTTTGTCAGTCGGTGCAGGCCACTCCAGAATAGCGGATACTTTCTGAGGATCCATTTTAATGCCATCAGGAGAGATGATTAAACCCAAGAATTGGATGGATTGGAGCTCAAATTCGCACTTCTCAAGTTTGGCGTAGAGCCCATGCTGTCTTAGCCGGGAGAGTACAGTTCGTACATGTTTGCGGTGCTCCAACAGAGAGGCGGAGAAGACCAAGATATCATCTAGATAAACGATGACGTATAAATCCAGTAAATCATGAAAGACGTCATTAACAAAGTGCTGAAATGTTGCCGGTGCGTTGCACAGACCAAAAGGCATGACAAGGTACTCATAATGACCAAATCGGGTACGAAAAGCTGTCTTCCACTCGTCTCCTTCTCTTATACGGATCAGGTTATAGGCTCCACGGAGGTCTAGTTTAGTAAACACGGTAGCAGATCCTAACCTCTGAAACAGCTCAGGAACCAAAGGTAGCGGGTATCTGTTCTTTATGGTAATTTTGTTAAGCTCCCGGTAATCGATGCAGGGACGTAGGGAATGATCTTTTTTTTCTACGAAGAAGATGCCTGCCCCAGCTGGAGACGTGGAAGGACGAATGAACCCTTTCTTCAGGTTTTCGTCAATGTAAGTCTTCAAGGTGCCCAGCTCCTGCTCAGTTAAGGGAAAGATCCTACCAAAGGGGACTTCGGTACCCGGTAGAAGTTCTATTGGGCAGTCATAGGGTCTATGTGCTGGAAGGGTTTCTGCCCCCTTCTTACTGAACACGTCTAGGAAATCCCGGTAGGGTTCAGGAAGATCTTGGTAGAGTTTAGTTTCAGAGTCCATGCACAGACATTGGGAAGAGGTTGGTGGGATTCCCCGTAAGCAGTTTTGTCTGCAATATTCGGAGGAAAACTGAACCTTGCCCGTAGCCCAGTTGATGCTAGGATTGTGGGCCTGTAGCCAAGGTATCCCTAGGATAATTGGGAAGAGAGGAGAGGAGATGACATCTAGGCGTAATAGTTCCTGATGTTCCGGGCCAATGGTGGCCAAAAGAGGAACCGTTTCTTGGGTGACGGGTCCGGAACGGAGGGTGGAACCGTCTGCTAGAAAGACTGCCAGTCCTTGGGCTTTAGTTTGAGTGGGGATATGGTGAGTTTCAACGAAGGTCCGGTCAATGAATCCACTGCATGCCCCTGAATCAACGATGACCGGTACTGGGATGCTCCTTCCAGGTAACTGCAAGACAATGGAGAGAGTTAAATGGCTACCGGTACTAGGTAGGACAGGTGCACACAATGAGGAAGACGGTAGACACTTACGCCTCTTATTGGGGCATGCTCTTGCAAAATGACCGGGCTCTCCACAGTACAGGCACAGGTTGAGTGTGCGTCTTCGGGTCTTCTCTTCTGGGGTCAGAGAGGGACGGAGCAGTCCCAACTGCATAGGCTCCGAGCCTTCCTGGGCGGAAGCGGATGAGACCAATGGAGCTTGGTGCGGGGCACTAGGGACCCTGGGCAACATCCAGGCAAGACGTGGATGACCAACTGATCTTTCAGAGGGTCTTTCCCTGAGGCGACGGTCAATTTGGATAGATAAATTGATGAGTTCCTCTAGTGTCTGGGGAACCCCCACTCGTGCCAGCTCGTCCTTTAGAGGGTCAGATAATCCCAGCCGATATTGGTGACGCAAGGCAGCGTCATTCCACTCCGTGTCGGCACTCCAACGCCTAAACTCCACGGCGTAATCTTCAGCCGCTCTGCGACCTTGTTGGAGGGAATGCAAAGTGGCTTCAGCCGTTGCCGTTAGCTGAGGGTCCTCATACAGTTGGGACATGGCTAGGAAGAAGTCACTCACGGAATCAAGGGATTGAGCCTTTTGTTTCAGCAGATTGTGGGCCCAGGTTTGAGGTTCGCCAGTCAGCAAGGATATGATGAACCCCACTTTAGTAGCTTCCAGGGAGAATGTACGGGGTTGCAGGGCAAAATACAGTTCGCAAGCGTTGCGGAACGCTTGGAACTTGCTGCGATCTCCTGAGAACTTCTCGGGTGGAGGTACTCTGGGCTCTGGTGGAAGCATCACTACAGAGGGTGCCGAAGCCGAATTGGACGCTGCTCCTGAAGGAGAGGCTGAGAGGGCCTGGACCTGCCCTTCCAATCTGGTGTAGCCTTCTTGCAGACTTTTAACGGCTTGAGTGAGGCCCGCTAGGTGCCTGCACAGTTCATCCATGGGGGAGGCCCCCTGCCCGGACTCAGTCATGGCTGCCTGATACTGTCAGGTCCCACACTTACCAGACAGGTGAGTCCGCTTGGGCAGAGGGTAGGCTCCCTTACGTATCCGATTCGGGGCCCCTGATAGAGTAGACAGGAGGCCACGAATGCGGAGTGGTATGAGGGCCTGTAGTAGGGTCCTGGAGCACAAAGGTCTGGCAAGCAACCGGTAGGTCTTCAGACTGGGTTGAGCAGATGCTGGGCAGGAACTGATCAGGCTGGTCACACACACGGGCAGAGGTCGGCAACGGGCTGGCAGCAGCGGTACAAGAGGGTGAGGCAGAAACAAGGTCAGACAAGCCGGGGTCGGGTTCAGGCAGCAATCAAGGATAGTCCAAGGGGTAGCCGGGTCACAACGGATAAGCACAACAGGGAAACAGGAACTCAGGATGATCACGGACACGGTACAGGAGCTGTTTGATCAGGCAGCACTGGGTCAGCATAGAGGCAAACCTTAAATAGGCCGATTGGCGCCAAAACGCCGCGCACGTGCACGCGCCGATTCGCCAGAGCGCGCCGCGCCCCCGCACGCGCCCGAGCGCGCCCCCGACACCGGCGTGCACGCCCACCGAACCGGGTCGCGTCACAAGCAGCGCTCACAGGCGGACGCGCGCTAACGCGAACGCGCGCTAGCGCGAACGCGCGTACGCACGAACGCCCGGACGCCACCCCGCACGCCACGGTCGGCCAGCCCAGACACACCAGCGCCCCCAGGGACACGCGCCCCAGCACGGACAGGAACGCGAGCGCCAACACGCCCCGGCGCGCCCCGGCGCCCAACCAGGTAACCTCTCTGACAGTGCCCCCTCCTCAAGGGCAGACTCCGGATGCCCAGCTGGGCCATCTTTGCGGGATGAGAGGTTTTGAAGGATTGAAGGAGATCGTTAGCGTGCAAATTGTTTTCTGGTTCCCACGAATTGTCTTCGGGACCGTAGCCCCTCCACTTCACCAGATATTGTACCTGATTGCGCCTTCTTCTGCAATCAAGAATTGCTTCCACTTCAAACTCCTCTTCGCCATCAACCTTGATCGGTTTGGGTGGACCAATACAACGACCAGGAAAGAAATTAGGCGTGACCGGTTTTAGGAGAGAAACGTGGAATACTGGATGAATTTTCAGGGAATTGGGGAGGTCCAATTCAAATGCCACATTGTTGATCTTCCTTTTGATCAGGAAAGGACCCAGGTATTTGGGACCCACCGAACCGGGTCGCGTCACAAGCAGCGCTCACAGGCGGACGCGCGCTAACGCGAACGCGCGCTAGCGCGAACGCGCGTACGCACGAACGCCCGGACGCCACCCCGCACGCCACGGTCGGCCAGCCCAGACACACCAGCGCCCCCAGGGACACGCGCCCCAGCACGGACAGGAACGCGAGCGCCAACACGCCCCGGCGCGCCCCGGCGCCCAACCAGGTAACCTCTCTGACAGCGCCCCCCGGGCTTCCCCCTTTGGCCAAGTATTGCTTTATTGAGCTTCCAGTTGCGTTCCCTGGTTGGTTATCTTTTGGAGTTTTTGGTGGGCCCCCTTTCCCAGTTTTGGAGACGTTCCGGCTCATACTACCTTCCGGTAGCCCCTTTTTAGTTGACTATTAAGGAGAAATGCCGAGTGCTGTCAAACGGGGGGGGGGGGGGGTAAGTCCTCTGTCTATTTGTCCAAGGTTTTAGATGTCAAGTTGGGGTTAAAGTGGTATCATAGGTAGGTACGGGGTGGTAGGCTAGGCGTATGGCGATCAGCCTCTCGTTCCCACAGTGTCTAGAGACTATCCCCCTATCAGCTTCCCGGTGTGCAGGCAGGTCCAAGGCTTCTGCTGCACAATGCTCAGAAATTTTCCTGGGGGTCTGCCCGACTCTGATTACCTCACCTCTCAGGGTCTACCGGTCCTGCTTCCACCGTGTTCAAATGTGTTCAAGTGTGTTGCTGGGTCATCAGGAGTATATACTCGTATGTTGGGTTTATATTTATACTTTTGACTATGTTCCCGCCTTCCCTCCCTTATGGGGTGCAGGTATCACAGGTATCACAGTCTATACCTTTAATACAAGCGTTTGTCTTTAGCGCTATCTTCATCAACCAGTTGTAATGTCTCACAGCTCCCCCGCCGCATACCTTGCAACCCGTTCAAGTGAGAGGTTTCAAGACCTGAATATTCAGATATCTCTTTACCATTGATTTTAAGGCACTTACAAGAAATTCAGAAAAACTTTCAAAAGAAAAACCAGAAAAAGGGAGTCAGTAGCCTCACCAACCCTCCACCATCACTTCAGCTTTACATGTATGGCCAGTGTTACCATAGATCAACAGTTCTGCAGGATCTCTCGCTTCTCATTCATGGGCCTGCTCTTCTTAACATCTTTCTAATTGACTCTTACCTTGACAACTGGATGGTTTTGTATAGTTCTTACCCCCCTCTTTGACCTACTGTCTTCCTCCTCCGATCCTTCAAGGCTGCAGTCCTGGTTTCGATTCCCGTGATGTGTCAGGGCTTCATGTCTCTCACCTCACGCCGCTCACAGCGGCTTCTCGTATTCGTTTTGACTCTCGCGCCGGCAGCTCTTAGTGCAGGGGGGGAGTGTCTGGAGATGGGAGCTCCGAGCGGACATCCGAGACCGTCGCGGCGTTCGATCTCCTCCGCTCGCTGTAGACAGATCTTGGGCTTCTCGGGTGCTTATTCCTCAAGCGGCGGCTTAGTTATCGTGGCGGGCCGCTTTCTCTCATCTTTCGATCAGTCTCCTCTGTCTGTGCTTCCCGGAGGTATAGTAGGAGAGCCCGCCAGGACGCCTGTAGGCTGCAAGTCGTGTTGCCCCTGTGTGAACCGGCAGTAAGGTTGATTATGACCAGCTGTTTTACATTTGTTTATTTAACCATGCTGCAATTGTTAAGGCCCCTTTCACACTGGGGCGGTTTGGAAACGCTATTGCGCTAAAAATAGCACCTGCAAACCGACCTGAAAGTGCCGCTGCTTTGTCTCCAGTGTGAAAGCCCCGAGGGCTTTCACACTGGAACAGTGCGCTAGCAGGACGGGAAAAAAAGTCCTGCTAGCAGCATCTTTGGAACGGTGAAGGAGCGGAGTGTATACTGCTTCTTCACCGCTCCTGCCCATTGAAATCAATGGGACAGCGCGGCTATACCGCTGGCAAAGCGCCTCTGCAGAGGCGCTTTGCGGTGGTTTTTAACCCTTTCTCGGCCGCTAGCGGCCGCATACCAACGGTAAAGCACCGCTAATAGTAGCGGCACTTTAACGACGACGACGCCCCAGTGTGAAAGGGGCCTAAGGTATGCCAAAATACCACAAAGTGTTTTTTAAGGTATGCTACATCAGCATTTTGTTCCTGTTCTGTCTAAGAAAGGTAAAAATAGACAACTATTTTCTATTTTCTGTTCTTACATTGGCCATGTACATGTCGATTTTCAGGCCACTTTTAACAAATTTTATGCTACTAAAATGACTAAATGCATTATTGCATTGTACCACCAACAGTTTTGATAGTTTCACAGTTTTGGTGGTAGGTTTAGTAATTGAAAGCTGGTTGTAGGTGGTATGACCAGAATTACCCTAGGTTTACGCTATAGCATTTAGTCACATTTGTGTGGGCATTTCATTTCAATGGGCTCCTGTGCCTGCATTTCCTACAGAAAAAGGTGCATGCACCTTTTTCAAAATGCTGCCCCCAGGGAAATCGCATGGTCATTTTGACTATGTGATTTCCCTGCGGTTCCTGCACCCGCACGTTTTACATGTGTGGGGGTGGCATTCAGAATGAATGGCAGCCCCGCAAATTTTCACACAGCAGCGCGTTTTCACTGCATGAGATTGCGGGTGCAGGAATAGCTACGATTTTCGCATTTACAGTCACACGCATAGGTGTGAACCAAGCATTAGGCAGGCCTGTGAGTGTAGCTGTGTAAAACTTTTTATTTTTATTTTTACATACATTGTTCAACAAACAATGCCCACAATTGCATTCTCTGTATTTTCCTATCTGTAACTGACTGTAAACACTAGTTGGCACCAAAATTGTAATGTGTAACATTAGGCAAAGAACTGGACTTCTGTTATACAGTTGCAGGTATAGGAAAAACTCCTTGATCAGTCCAGGAAGCAGTCTCTCACCTTCTTCATTCCTCAATTGCTTTCTCCTAGAAATCCTAAGATCCTTTGCTTTCTTCAAGAAAGTGGATGAGAGACACGCTGGATAATATAGATACTGGTATCATCCCCATTTGCAGCCATCGAGCGTAGCAGTTTATTGCTTTGTGCAGGTTTGGCTGCGACAGCTTAAAGCGGTATTAAACCCAAAAGCAAAAATGTTATATATTGCCACGTACCAGTACCCTTTTTCTTTTTGAAAGCCTATGGCGTGCAAAACACACCCAAAAAACTTCACCCGGTGCATAAAAAATGTGCACACACATAAAGAGTGCTCACAAAAAAGTGCCATGGGTACACAGACGTGCCAATTCCCTGATCCCCCGGGGCGTTAGGCTCCAGACGGGGACAAAGGTACTTTACAATGGTCTATCTGGCCGAAACCAGACAGACCCCGTTCTCTGGAGGGCCTGCCGAGACAGGACCCACCCAAGTACTAGGTGGGGCTCCCCCGAAGGGAGACCCCATGAGAGAGGGCGAACTAAGCCAAAAGGCCATGTCCACCCCTTCCCAAGACGTTCAGGGCTGGCCCGAGGACCCGCATCCTTACTAATCGTGCAAAACGTGAAAAAACAAGACGTGACAAACAAACATAGGTTTCAAATAAATAAAAAAGTGGGGGAAGGAATAGTGGAGAGGAGAGTGAAAGAAGTGGCCATTGTGTAAAACAATGACCAGGCCCTCCGGCCGGGAATAAAAAATTCCTCTGGTCCTAGCCAAAAGGCCCGGCCCAAGAGGCAGGTGCAAAAAAAGCGTGTTATGGTGCAGTGACCGTGGTGCCTCAAATCAAAGTGACTGCCACTCACAGTGATCTTACGGCACCCCTGGACTGCCACTCCAGGGGCACTACTCCATAGGCTTTCAAACCAACCCTGGCCCACAGCCCAGACCACAGCAGCCCCCACCACAGGCAGAAAGGCATGGAGATCCGGCAGCTTGGTGAGAGCCCTTTACCATCAGGCTCCACCGTCGCTCCCATCACTCCTACCTAATTACATTCAGGAAGTACTAGCCACTCCCCCCCCTGCATAAGGGGAAGTAAGCGTTCTCTCCCGAATAACTGTCCGTAGCTAGATCTACCACAATCCAGGCCAGAAGGCCAGGGACCCGACCCTCCGGCCAGACCCATGTGCAGCACCCATCCTCACCAGGAGGTCCTTTCTAGACTGGTTGGGTAGGCCCACTGAAGCCCCCATGGGCAACAGGTGATGACTGTCCCTCAACCGTCTGTCCAGGTCCAATTACGCCATCAGATTTGCATGTGTCCTTCCCTCAATGGTCGGTACAACATCGCCTCCTCTGGCAACTGATAAGAACAGATACTACACTTGATCTTAGCCAAAAGGCCGAGAAACGATTGCCACGTACCAGTAATTAGATGTAGTGGCTGCATACGTTTTCTTTTTTTTAGCTTTTCCCCTCTGCTTTTATCTGGTGATCTGGCCAGTAACACACCTACTGTATTAGTGAGACACAACTCTGGAGGAATGGGAAAAGAAGCCACAACAGACAGCAGCATTGTCAGTCTTGGGGGGAGGGGAGTGTTAAATGTGTTAGCATATTTAAATCCACTAACATATGAAGCCAAACTCCAGCTAATACTTTAAAATCAGTTACAGTAGTTTTTTTTTCTTTTGGGATAAAGGTTTTGCATGAATAAATAAAAGCTGATCATTTTAATCACCCCTGCGAGTGTTAAATGGTCATCCATGTAAAGTGATACACTCTGCTGGAAAGTTTGTACTGTAAAAAACAACAGACTTGCTGGCTGGATCACCTGATGAAAGAAAGCCTAAAAAAGAAAACTAATACAGCCATCACATCTAAGAATTGGTAAGCTGGGGGGGGCGTGTCCAAGATGGTGACGTGAGCGGCTGCCTTTTACAGAGCTCCGCCATCTACCAGCTCTAATCCGGATCCCAGGTACCTTTTCCAGCCACCACAACACCCGCAGACCTGGCCCAGATTGTAGACAACCCAAGGCAGCACCCACTGGAACCGGACCCGCCAGAAGTCCGCCATCCGCCATCCCCAGGTGGAGCCCCGCAGAGCTCCCTGCCTGCACAAGGCCTTGCAGAGGAGACAGGGGGCAGCTGAATGCGGCACAGAAAGACGGGAAGTGCCCCTGGCAAGTACTAGGCCAGGAGATCCCTAAAGACCTGCTGAACCTCTGAAACCCCTCACCATTACTCCTTCCCTCTCAGGTCTGCAGGGAACACATTGGACAGACTTATACATCGATGGATCTTTAAATTTTCCCTGCTGCTGTGTTTTTTGTTTGTTCTTCATTTTTTGTTCTTCAGACCTCAGGGTCTCAGCAGTACATTTCCATATGATGGCGGATGCCTCGGCAGTTCAGAGCCGCTCAGACCTCTCCCTGACCCCCCTGTCCGGGGGGGGGGTCGCCACTTGCACAGGACCCCCCTTTTGTTTGGGTTGGTTAAGAGGTCCCTGGTGTTCCAGTTCATTAAGGCCCACAACCCACACATATGTATCTTACAAGAGACCTACCTAGTGGGCAGTAGAACTATGTCCCTTAAAAAGCCCTGGATTGGCCACCATTACCACTCTACGTACTCTAATTTCGCGAGAGGTGTCAGCCACCCCCACACATGTAAAATTTGTGGGGCTGCCATTCATTCTGAAAGTCATCAGTCAAAATGACCATGTGATGTCCCTGCACAAATCTATCCCCACATCTATCGCTACACTCACAGGCCTGCCTAATGCTTGGTTCACACCTATGCGTGTGACTGTAGTTGCCTGAATCGTAGAGATTCCTGAACCCGTAATCACATGCAGTGAAAACGCGCTGCTGTGTGAAAATTTGCAGGGCTGCCATTCATTCTGAATGCCACCCCCACACATGTAAAATGTGCGGGTGCAGGAACCTCAGGGAAATCACATAGTCAAAATGACCATGCAATTTCCCTGCACAAATCTATCTCCTTCCAGCTTCTGGATCTGGTGCTGGACTCTGAGGGCAGATATGTATTAATTCATGCTCAGGTTTGTTCAATTTATTGGGTCATAGCGGGCCTCTATTTGCCTTCACCCGCATCTTTGACTCTTCTAACTCAGCTTACCTCAAAAATTGCAGATTTTGCCAATGACAATATTCTTATCTTGGGGGATTTTAACCTGATTTTAACCTGGTCCCAGACCCCACTATAGAAAGAATGCCCACGAGTGGCAACCTGCACTCTGGATTGGTGGAGTGGGCGGAGACATACGGAGTGACAGATGTGTGGCGATGGAGGCATCCTCAGACCTGGGCCTACACCTGCCACTCCTAGTCTCACCGCTCCTTTTCTAGGATAGACCTGGCTTATGTAGGAAAAGTTGCCCTCCCTAGGGCTACGGATATTAATATATTCTCTAGGGGTATATCTGACCATGCACCGCTGCTGCTGACTATGGACTTATCCTCGGCCCCAGGGTCCACACTGTGGTGACTCCCCAGGTTCTGTGTTTCAGATGAGGCGGTGGATGGTCATTTTAGAGGGTCCTTCCGGGAATACTGGGCAACTAACCCCAGCTCGGCACCCACGCTGGTGGTGTGGGATGCCTTCAAAGCTTACACCACGGGACAATACCAGCTCATTATAGCTAAGGTACGCAGGGAAAGACGGACTGAACTGACTAGTGCAGAACGGGAGGCAGGTTTACAGGAAGCAAGATTTGTCAGGTCCAGGGACCCTCAGGACTATGTTAGACTACAGTCTCTGACTCGCGAGGTGTTACGCATACGCACCTCTCTCACTCAGAAATGAATGCTAGCCCAGTCTCAGAGCATTTTTGAAAACATGAAAGATTGGGGGAAACTGCTGGCCTGGCTGTCAAGGGAGCAAGCGGGAGGGATGTGTGCATCTTACAAAAAGGACCACAATGGTGTACCTCTTTACACCCCTGACAAAATTAAAAGTAGCTTTGTCTCTTTCTACTGCCTCCTTTACAGCTCTAAAGTGACTCAGGATGAACTAACCTCATACTTAGAACCCATTGACATTCCGGCCCTGACCGCAAAGTACCGCGACGCACTTGATGCACCCATTTCTGTAGAAGAACTGTTGAAAGCCCAACACTCCAATCTGACAAGACTCCTGGCCCTGACGGCATACCAGTTGAATTTTACAAGCAATATGCTGAGGACATGGTTGTCAGACTACACACTTTGCTACTGGAGGCACACAGAACAAAGGAACTCCCGAGCTCCTTAAAGTGGAGGTCAGCTGAAAAAATATTAAAAGCTATCAGCTACAAATACTGCAGCTGCTGACTTTTAATATATGGACACTTACCTGTCCAGGGAGCCCACGATGTTGGCAGCCGAAGCCGATCCGTCCTTCGGCTCTCGGCTGCTACCGCCGCCATCCTCGGTAAGGGAATAAGGAAGTGAAGCCGTGCGGCTTCACTTCCTGGCTCCCTACTGTGCATGCGCGAGTCGCGCTGCGCATCCTCTCAGGTCCCTGCTGTGTTCTGTGTCTCACAGAATACAGCGGGGGAGGACGGGGTAGGCGCCGGAAGTGGCATAGGTCACCGCAAGCGCCGCGGTGAGCTATGCCAGGAAGTGGGAGCAAATACCTGTATTAGACAGGTATCTGGTCCCTCCTCCCCCCTGAAAGGTGCCAAATGTGACACCGGAGGGGGGAGGAATCCAAAAAGTGGAAGTTTCATTTTTGGGTGGAACTCTACTTTAAGTGAGGCGGCGGTGGTTGTAATTCCTAAGCCTGGGAAGGACCGCTCTCTATGCTCCTCGTACCGCCCTATCTCATTAATAAATGTTGATGCGAAACTTGTGGCCATTGTTCTGGCCAACAGATTGAGCATGGTTATACTAGCACTAGTACACCCGGACCAAATTGGGTTTATGCCAGGGAGAGGTACAGACATTAATAATAGGAGACTTTTTACACATATGGCCAGGGCCCATCCAGAGTTTGCTGGCGTGGTGGCCTCACTCGATGCGGAGAAAGCTTTTGACTCAGTCGAGTGGGGCTACCTCTGGGGGGTCCTTTCCAGGTTTGGATTTGGCCCTAGATTCATGACATGGCTGCAGATGCTGTATGCCAATCCGAGGGCCAGAATCAGCATGAATGGCTGCCTTTTGGATAGTTTTCCTCTGGGGCGGGGTACACGACAGGGGTGCCCCCTATCACCGGGACTGTTTGCACTGGCGGTGGAACCCTTAGCCATAGCCTTGCGTGTGGAGGAGGGGGGTAAGAGGCATAGTAGTGGGTGCGATAGAGAAGAAGGTGTCCCTCTATGCGGATGACACCCTGCTCTACCTTGCCGATGCCTCCGAATCACTGATAATGGCTCTGGATTTATTTGAGAAGTTCGGTAGGTTCTTGGGTATCCGCAAAAAATTGGGCCAAGTCGGTTCTGTTCCCGCTGCATCGCTCCGTCCCTAGATCAGACAAGGGTACCCCTCTTAAATGGGTTGATGAATTTACATATTTGGGCATTAAAACCAATAGCACGACGGAAACATTCATAGAGCAGAACGTCCAGCCCCTCATGTCCCAAATGTGCAGCATGGCGTACCCTCCTGCTGACACCGGTCGGTAGAGTCAACCTTCTGAAAATGATATATCTCCCAAAATTCTTTTTCCGTAATACCCCATCGCATATACACAGGGCCTTCTTCAGGTGGCCTGAGAGCATAAAGCCCTCGTTTGTATGGGCTGGGAGACCACCCAGAGTGGCAAAACATATATTATACCTTCCTCTATCTGCAGGAGGCTTAGCGATGCCCAACTTCCTTATATACTACTGGGCTACAGTCCTGGTCACAGTAAGATGGTGGTTCTCCCAGCCCAGACAGAACCCGGCGGTGAGACTGGAGGCAGCCATACTGGGGTCATACGAGGCATTGAGCAACCTGGCATTTAGGGGGGGTTAAAGCTCCACACGACCTGACAATACCCATGAAGATGACGCTTAGGGCTTGGAGGGAGGCCAGAGCAATTTATCGCAAACCAAACTGTGAGTCCCCACACACTCCAATTTGGGGGAACCCCACGCTATCCCACCTATATGACAATCTGGACCCAACATACTGGGCTAAGCGGGGGATAACCACCTTGAAACATGTTATGAGAGACGGGAAACTTATGCCCTTCACGGAAATTAAACACACATATTCACTCCCCAAAACCTCAGAATTCAGATTCTGGCAACTAAGGCATACCATGAAGGCCCAGTTTCCATAAATACTGACACTTGAATCTGACTCCATTGAGCGCCTCCTGATTTCCAGTGTAATGGGAAAACCCCTTTCCACCCTTTATCTATACCTGACAGTAGCCTATGACACCAAACCCACGAGCACACTGGACAAATGGAGGGAGGACATTCCGGCCCTGGGGGAGGACGAATGGGAGAACTGTGTATCTACCTTTATCCCCTCTATGATAGCGGCCAAAGACAGATTAATCCAGTTAAAATTCATTAACAGGGCATACAATACCCCACAGAGAATGGTCAGCATATACCCGAACCTAGACCCCACATGCCCCAGATGCAACACAGAAGTAGGGATGTTCTGGCATATGGTGTGGGCCTGCCCTAAAATTCAGGCTTACTGGGAAAATATAGCAGGAAAACTGAGCGAACTGATGGGGACACATGTGCCAAAGGAACCAATGGTGTGCCTGCTGAGCTACCTGGGGGAGGTTGAGGGGGACAGGTATGCCAAACTCTGCATCACTTTCTCCCTATTCTATGCCAGGAGGGAGATAATGCTACTTTGGAAGACAGCCGATCCCCCCACGCTAAAATCATGTCAAAAGGCGGTTGACTCAGTACTACCCCTGTATAAACTCACCTACGAGAGTAGGCAGTGCCCAGCTAAATTGGACAAGGTATGATAGGCATGGGTGGATGCGTGTGGATGAGGGGCCGGGGAGGAGGGGGACCAAGTGATGGACTCCCCCCCCTTCGGATTAGGAGATCAACCAACCCCCCCCCCCCCCCCGGCACCGGGTATCACCCGATCATATCAAGTAAAGATCACCTTAAACGAACTTATTATGTATCTGATAGCTCCCCCCCCCTCGGGAGAGTGATTGAGTACCCTACTGGAATTGAGCGCGGTTCTTGGACAGAAATATGCTTGGGAATTTCATTTGCTGAGAAATGCTACGAATGAAGGTACAATGGATTTGTAGGATGTTAGTGTGTGAAAATAGATAACTCAAACTGACACTGTAACTACGAAATACTTGAATGTCGATTGCTGAATATATTGTAATGCTGATTTGTTAATAAAAACTTTTTCTGTAAAAAAAAAAAAAGAATTGGTAAGCTGCAATATAATAAATGTTTGTTTTTGGGTTTAATACTGCTTTAAATTTCTAATGGCAACCTGTGGGGTTTTACCCTAGGGAGCACATATGACTGGCCAAATTGCTGGTTTGTCATAGTCACTCTTTTCCCACCTCTTCTATCTGCTGGTGTTTAGAGATTCTGCAGCTTTAAGAGAGCCACACTTTCTTTACGCCTCCGCTGGCTGGGTAGTCGCTAGCTGCTGCAACCAGGCTTGCTGCCCATGGAACTGTAGGTACCCGTGTTGTGGTGTTATACTCCTTGCTAATATGGTTTGGTGGGCATTGTTAGAGCGATACGATAAAGAAAGGGGGGGCTCCATATGGGGGCCAGCAGGATCTGCTTTTGTGTTCTAAGTGTGGTATGGAAATACAGGGTGCTGCAGGGGAGATATTTGAAAACACCTGTTAACCATTGGCCGCGGTATCACTCCTGTCCTCAGGGTTCCCTCTCCTACCTTCACCCAGGGCCAGATGCAGCTATGGATTCCGAGGTGGCCATGTTGGAGTTTTTAGTTACTCTGGTAGAGTGCACCTGTGCTAAGACAGACATAGCACCCTCTAGTGTGCTAGGTTGTTAGTATAGCTGTTAGTGTAGAAAAGTTTAAGTTTGGCTCTGGACCAAGCCTGAGCTGGGAGTCTGGGTCAGTGTTCAGTGACTCAGGGCTGGGTGACTTATCCTAGCAGCTTCTCTGGTGCCTCCCCCTTTTCTCTGGGACATGGGAAAATGTTCTAGACATAGTGGGTGGAGGTTAGGAGGAGCTGCTTAGAATATTTATGAGGGCCTCAGCCAACCCCCGGTTAAGGGCTGGCAGGGGGCAGGCCACCTCATAAATAGGCATGAGTCATGCCAGCAGGGGGCAGTTGGGTGGAAGATAGAGTGCTGAGGAGGCTGTGGCCCTTGAGGGAGGGTACCCCCTAGTCTGGGGGGGGGATGTGACCTCGGGCCGTGGCTCGGGTGCTGGAAGGATCCTGCCAAAACACATGGAGGAAGCCCTTCCTGGAGGCACAGGAGCAAGGAGAGAGGACAGCAGGAGTAGGTCAACATGTCTGGGAGATCCCCTGAGAGTCAGCCGGGTGGGCTGGTGAGTGTCAGTCTGGAGGACTGTGGGGAGAAGTTAGCCTGGAGGGCTAGTGAAAGGAGCAGCTGCAGTCAGGTGGGTTGGCAGTGCCTGAAGAGGTGGTGCTGGGATTAGTAGCCACAGGAGTGATGCAAGCTGGACACTGAAATTCTGCTACACAGCTAAGGGGCCTTGGGTTCCTGCCTATAATGGGCCATTGCTTTAATCTGACTGAGTGACTGTCAAATATACACAGTGTTCCAGCTAGGTTCTGCAAGCAAGTAGTGCTGGAGGAAGAAGAGGAGCTGTATATAGAGACTGTATGTAGGAAGTTGTCTAGGAAGCTGTGCCTGAAGTTGCTGAAGTCAAATGGGCATCCCATAACCTCCCATCCCTATCCAAGCTATTAACCTCAATGAATAACAGAAACAAAGTCACGGACTGTTCTCTGCCTCAAGAGTGCCTGTGAAAATTAGGTGTGCCTGGCTGTGCAGCTCCTTAGGAGGTGTGCTACACAGGCTTCAAAAAAGAGCTCCCACTGCTGGCAATGTCCAAGGAGGTTGAAGAGGGATCAAATAAGGGCCTTATAGAGTCAAATGCTAACATCTCATGCTGTTCCAGCAAACCGTTGAACAAACATGTCATCAAACACCAAGAACCACTGTTTCCAGGAGCAGCATACTCTACCAGGGCGGTAAGTGCATTTCGGGCTTTCTGACATCAGGCCTCAATTTCAAAGGTTTAGGTGTAAAGTGGCCAACTGTTTGTTTAAATTTTCCCCAAAATTAACAAGCTGGATTTGGCAGTGTCATCCAATCTCAGTTTGGGGCCTAAAGTTTTAGAGGTGGCAGATTGACCGGCTGTTATTATATTTCTTTAAGACAGTTAGTCTGATTTTACATTCCATGTACTTGCCCACCCCATTGTGGCACTGCTTTGGAATGTCCCAGTTGGCGATACTGCTTGGTTGTTAGTTTAAGTTTACACTTAAATTGCAAAGGTAGCTGGACATGGTTGTAAACTTGCCACAGCCATTATGCTTTGCTTGGCAACAGGGTAAGGATTATACTCCTGTCATGCTTGTCAGGTACCATCTGCTGAATGCGACCCATTCAAGTAAATGGGGCTGTGCCGCAACTGCATGCAATGCATGTGGTTGAGGCGTGGTGCTACAGGCTTTTAGGGGTTAAAAAAGGCAGCGAGGAGGTGACATATTGCCTCCTTATGACCTATCAAACAACCTTACATCCGTCCTTACATCAGGTACCCCCAGCGGAGTCTGTCCTTACATCAGGTGCCCCCAGTGGAGTCCGTCCTTTCATCTGGTGCCCCCAGTGGAATCCGTCCTTACATCAGGTGCCCCCAGCGGAGACCATCCTTACATCAGGTGCCCCCAGCAGAGTCCCTCCTTACATCAGGTGCCCCCGGCGGAGTCCCTCCTTATATCAGGTGCCCCCAGCGGAGTCCCTCCTTACATCAGGTGCCCCCAGCGGAGTCCCTCCTTATATCAGGTGCCCCAATCAGCTTAGTCCCTCCTTACATCTGTGTCCCCGTCAGCGGAGTCCCTCCTTACATCTGTGTCCCTGTCAGCGGAGTCCCTTCTTAAATCTGTCTCCCCTCTCCACTGAACACAAGGGGATTAGTCCTCATAGCGGCCATCTTTTTGTAGCCTGCCGGAAGTGACTTTGTTCTCACACTGAGCACAAAGCACCTGGCCGGGCGGATGCTGCTCGGCGCGATCGTTTGCGCCGGAAAGCAGCTCCAAACCCTGCCAATGAAGCGCCGCGTCTGCAATCTCGTGATTGCATTGACGTGGCGCTTCCCATAGTGCATTGTGTCTGGCGCCCGAACACAGTACACTTAGTTAAAGGGCATTTTAAAAAAAAAAAAATTCTTAAAGGGGCCATTTTACATCATTTTTTATTTATTTTTTTGGTGACTACCGGGGGGGGGGAGGGTGTAATGGTGCCCGGGCGCCCCCTATGGATGGGCCGCCACTGCGTGTCTGTCCTTGTTTCTGTTTGCAGGTTACTCGGCTTTACCAAAGCCAGTATGATTCCTAAAAAACTGGTAAGGGATGTATTCACCTAAAGAAACCTGTTATAAGATAAGACAACAGGAATGTTATAAGGCAACAGGAATATGTCAAATTTGGTACTTTTGAGGTGCCAATATCAATATACAAGTAATACAAACTCCACAATTTTTATTGCTATACAAAATCTCATAAAAGCTACACAGGTTGTTAAAAAAATATATAATATAAAAATCATGTGAATTCGAAGACATGTCAATTACATCATATGCATGGACTGATGCAGATTTGTGAATATATTCATTAATGCTGGTCTGGAGTAGTCATCTCAATATGGTTCTCCTTTAATGTGGCTTCATCTGGAGATTTTCTACTATCATATACAGTATGGGCTGTATCAAAGCGTAACAAATAATTATTATCATATCATACATACAGTACATATAATTTGCATAAGCATAGTAGCACAGCAAAATGTTGTTGTAGGGCATCTCACCACCAAGTTCATACAATATATAAAGGACCTGAGGAAACCCCCTGGCAGAGTCCCACACACACTGTGCCCCATTGAGCCCCGGTGGTATATGATGAGCCACAGGATGAGTGCCAAGGATATTTCAACAAATGTATTTCTCAGAACTAGATGTATTGCGGCGTAAATGGATATAACCACATGAGGGCGCTATCACACAACTCAGAGTAATAGCTAATGCATCTGCACTTTTTTTAGTCAACTTGCTTGACATAACAGCGTCCTCATGCTCTGAGCTATGCCAATGTAACTATGTAAAAATATACCATGCCTGGAATTCTTCTTTAGGTAAGAATACACATGCCAGGGAAGTGAGTGAGTGAGTGCGTATTAGAGCTACTGAATAAGAATAAAAGTCTGACAGATAACATTTGTGATAAGGGATTTGCAATGGTATCCTTCGTATTTCTATTACTCTAGGATTACTCACATTGGTCACATGATCAGGAGCCCATCTGGCTGGTTCTGGATTGGAAGCTGTGACCCAATATGCTGTCAGTGACATCTTGGTTTATGTGCTGGGAGCAGACTCTCAGCACATAACTTCAGACCACCATAGATGCATATGTGCAGCGCAGGGGCGTTGCTAGGTGGCAAAAAGACCAGGGGCTTCATCCCGAAGTCCAAGGCCGGAAACGGGCGGGGGGGGGGGGGGGGGCGCGCGTGTGTACACGTGATGCAGGCCTTTTTTTTTCTTTTTTTTTTGGCTGGGCCGTGACCTACCTGACCTACATACACTGACGGTAGTGAACTACCTACACTGACATTTACATACACTGACCGACCTACACTGACATTTACATACACTGACCTACCTACACTGACCATAGTGACCTACCTACACTGACCTACCTACACTGACCGTAGTGACCTACCTACACTGACCGTAGTGACCTACCTACACTGACATTTACCTACCCTGACATTTACATACACTGACATTTACCTACACTGACCTACCTACACTGACATTTACCTACACTGACATTTACCTACACTGACCGTAGTGACCTATTTGCACTGACCGTAGTGACCTACCTACACTGACTGTAGTGACCTACCTGCACTAATGTACCTACACTGACCTACCTGCACTGACCGTAGTGACCTACCTACACTGACCTACGTACACTGACCGTAGTGACCTACCTGCACTGACCGTAGTGACCTACCTACACTGACCGTAGTGACCTACCTACACTGACATTTACCTACACTGACATTTACATACACTGACATTTACATACACTGACCTACCTACACTGACATTTACCTACACTGACCTACCTACACTGACCGTAGTGACCTACCTCCACTGACCGTAGTGACCTACCTACACTGACCGTAGTGACCTACCTACACTGACATTTACCTACACTGACATTTACCTACACTGACCCACACACACTGTCTGACCTACCTCAGCTCAGCCGTGGTGTGCGGTGTCACAGCAGCCAGGCAGTCAGACAGTCAGAGGAGGAGGAGGAGAGGAGAGCGGGTCGCCCGAGCGCTGAGCGGGGATCTCACAGTGGCGCGGCGGCCGCATTTTAATTCCCGCCTTCTGGAGCCTGCAGCGCCTATGATGGACGTCACACGTCCCGCGGTCCCAGCATTGGACCAGGGGGACGTCCATCATAGGCGTTGCAGGCTCCAGAAGGTGGGACCTGCTATGGCACTCGGCCAAACTCGGCCAAATTCGGCGGCGCTCGGGATCAGATCGGTCCTGGCGCTCGCCGCTCGGGGCTTATAATGAAGAGCTGCATGCCTGAGGCTCGGGGCTTTACGGGGGCACATTCGGGGCTTCAGCCACGTCTAGCCACCCCCTCCCGACGCCCCTGGTGCAGCGGCTGGGTGTTAAAATGACACTAAACAATTTTCCCCAAAAATAACATATACACATCCACTAATTAACGGCCCTGTAATCTACTTTTCATTAAATCAATTCCTACTGTGTTTTTCTGCCTCCTTGTAATGTCCTGCATGAGTCTTTCCTTCTATATGGAACAACCAGCGAACGTTAGTTGTGGCCTTGTGCACTTCTCTATACACACTACACATCCCATAGTCTCTCTAGACCCTAGTCCATTTTGGAAGCAAGGGAGGTATGGTGGCTACGTTCCTACATACCGTGGGACCATGAAGAACTAACGTAACCACTCTCTAACAGAAAGTCAGATCACAGCAGCAAAAAAATGGAATTTGGAGATGAGAAGGAGACTGAAAACAACATAAGGCATGTTTTAAATGAGAAATATACAGTATACTTGAGAAGATTAGAGTTTAGTGTCACTTTAAGGCCCACTTTTCCTGCTGTGACATATATGCATTACGTGAGTGGGAAGAGGTTACACAAACCATTCCTGGATGTACAACAGTTAGCTGCTTCTGCCAGGTAAAACTGAAACGAGCACCTGACTAAATGGGTTTATCTAGCTATCTATGGGTCGGTCTATCTATCTATCTATTTTAGAGTGAAATACAAACTAGTGCAGGTCTGCAACCAATTAACAGAGGGAATGTGTAAATTTTCAATATAGAAAACTGCCATAGATTCCCGCCAGGTGTGACCTATCCTATGGCAAGTGAGCTGTGAGTAGATAGTTCACGTCCCATATTACAGGTCACACCTGACAGGAATCAATGGCAGTTTTCTATACTGAAACCTGCTGTATTCCCTCTTTTAAATATGGGCAGACCTGCACTAGTTTCTGTTTCACTCTGAAGTAGAATCTGGCGTGTGTGGCTCAAATAGACTAGAAACAGGTCTATCTGCTTAGTTAATGCAGCGCATGGCACACCTGACAGTTTCTGTGCCACTATCATGCAGAAATTGTAGTTTCTGGCTGGTGTCTAACCCATACCTCCCAACCGTCCCGGATTGCCCGTGAAAGTCCCGCTGTGGGAGGTCTGTCCCGCGTCCCGGGCAGCTTCATTCCGGGACAATACAATGTCCCGGAATTGCACCACTGGCCGATCTGATGCCCCCCTAAAAATTTCCGCATTGCCGCTGTCCCTCACTGCCTGCTGTACTAGTTTTGGCCGCGACCGCTTCATTTCACCCCCAGACGCTGCCTGGCTCACTGCCAAAACAACTGGTTGCTAGGCATGGCCCGCCTGGCGTCTAACAACCAGTGACGTCACGACAAGGAGGAGAGTGGAGCCCCAGCATTTAGCCAAAGGAGGAGTCCTCTTCGCGCCTAAGCTCCGCCCCCGGCTCCGCCCCTAACTCCGCCCCCAACTCCGGGTCTTCCCTGAGTGGAGCCCCAGCATTTAGCCAAAGGAGGAGTCCTTTTCGCGCCTAAGCTCCGCCCCTGACTCCGCCTCCGACTCCGCCCCCAACTCCGGGTCTTCCCTGAGTGGAGCCCCAGCATTTAGCCAAAGGAGGAGTCCTCTTCGCGCCTAAGCTCCGCCCCCGGCTCCGCCCCTGACTCCGCCCCCGACTCCGGGTCTTCCCCGAAGGCTGTTCCTGCGCTGGAATAAAGGTAGGAGAAATGCTCCCTGCACTGCCCTGACTCTGAGTACACTCATGGTAACTCTGCTCCCTCCCATACACTGCCCCTCTCCAGTCATGCTGTACAGTCCCCCCATACTGCCCTCCACTACCCCCCCCCCATTATACTGCCCCCCTCCCATTTTACTGCCCTCCACTACCCCCCCATATACTGCCCTCTACTACCACCCCTCCCATCATACTGCCCCAATCCCATCATACTGCCCCCCCTCCTATTATACTGCCCTCCACTGCCCCCCCTCCTATTATACTGCCCTCCACTGCCACCCCTCCTATTATACTGCCCTCCACTAACCCCCCCATTATACTGCCTTTCACTGCCACCCCCACCCATCATACTGCCCCCCTCCAATTATACTGCCCTCCACTGCCATCCCTCCTATTATACTGCCCTCCACTAACCCCCCTCCCATCATACTGCCCTCCACTACCACCCCTCCCATAATACTGCCCTCCACTAAACCCCCTCCCATTATATTGCCCTCCACTACCATCCCTCCCATCATACTGCCCTGCACTAACCCCCCCTCCTATTAAACTGCCCTCCACTACCGCCTCCTCCCATCATACTGCCCTCCACTACCTCCTCTCCCATCATACTGCCCTCCACCCCATCATACTGCCCTCCACTGCCTCCCCTCCCATCATAATGCCTTCCACTGCCTCTGCCCCCAACATACTGCCTTCCACTGCCACCCCTCCCGTCATACTGCCCTCCACTGACACCCCCTCCCATCATACTGCCCTCCACTGCCACCAACTCCCATCAAAAACTGTAAAAAAACTCTAAAAAATAAAATGGATAAAATATAATGGTAAAAAATAATAACAAAAATAAAATAACAACAATAAAAAAAAACTACTGATCCTGTTCACTGCCCTACTGATTATGTCTACTGCCCTACTAACCACGTCCACTGCTCTACTGACCACATCCACTGCCCTACTGACCATGTCCACTACCTTACTGACCACTTTCTCTGCCATACTGACCACTTTCTCTGCCATACTGACCACTTCCACTGCTCTACTGACCATGTCCACTGCCCTACTGACTGACACCATTCACAGTCCACACTGACACCACTGGTGGAACTACCAGCAAAGGTTGCACTTGCAACTAGGCCCTGGCCTTCTGCCCCCATGGCCGGGCCCAATCTGCTGTGGGACCATGAAGGGTGATGGGATCAGTGGGAAGGGCTCTGGGCTCGAAGGGAATGGCCCATGCTGGAGGTCGGGGGGGCCCTTCATGGTTTCTTGCACCAGGGCCCCTGAAGGTTCTAATTACGCCTCTGCTGCACCCTGTATACAGCTCATCCAGTACCCTGTGCCCTGTATATAGCTCGTCTCAGAACCCCGCACCCTGTATATAGCTCATCCCAGAACCCTGCACCCTGTATAAATCTCATCTCAGAACCCTGCACCCTGTACATAGCTCATCACAGATCCCTGCACTCTGTACATAGCTCACCCCAGAACCATGCTCTCTGTACATAGCTCAACCCAGAACCCTGCACTCTGTACATAGCTCAACCCAGAACCCTGCACTCTGCATGCAGCTCACTCCAGAACCCTGCACAATGAATGCAGCTCACCCCAGAACCCTGCACTCTGAATGCAGCTCACCCCAGAACCCTGCACTCTGAATGCAGCTCACCCCAGAACCCTGCACTCTGAATGCAGCTCACCCCAGAACCCTGCACTCTGAATGCAGCTCACCCCAGAACCCTGCACTCTGAATGCAGCTCACCCCAAAACCCTGCACTCTGAATGCAGCTCACCCCAGAACCCTGCACTCTGAATGCAGCTCACCCCAGAACCCTGCACTCTGAATGCAGCTCACCCCAGAACCCTGCACTCTGAATGCAGCTCACCCCAGAACCCTGCACTCTGAATGCAGCTCACCCCAGAACCCTGCACTCTGAATGCAGCTCACCCCAGAACCCTGCACTCTGAATGCAGCTCACGCCAGAACCCTGCACTCTGAATGCAGCTCACGCCAGAACCCTGCACTCTGAATGCAGCTCACACCAGAACCCTGCACTCTGTACACAGCTCATGCCAGAACCCTGCACTCTGTACACAGCTCATGCCAGAACCCTGCACTCTGTACACAGCTCATGCCAGAACCCTGCACTCTGTACACAGCTCATGCCAGAACCCTGCACTCTGTACACAGCTCATGCCAGAACCCTGAACTCTGTACACAGCTCATGCCAGAACCCTGCACTCTGTACACAGCTCATGCCAGAACCCTGCACTCTGTACACAGCTCATCACAGATCCCTGCACTCTGTACATAGCTCACCCCAGAACCATGCTCTCTGTACATAGCTCAACCCAGAACTCTGCACTCTGTACATAGCTCAACCCAGAACCCTGCACTCTGCATGCAGCTCACTCCAGAACCCTGCACTCTGAATGCAGCTCACCCCAGAACCCTGCATTCTGAACGCAGCTCACCCCAGAACCCTGCACTCTGAATGCAGCTCACCCCAGAACCCTGCACTCTGAATGCAGCTCACCCCAAAACCCTGCACTCTGAATGCAGCTCACCTCAGAACCCTGCACTCTGAATGCAGCTCACCCCAGAACCCTGCACTCTGAATGCAGCTCACCCCAGAACCCTGCACTCTGAATGCAGCTCACCCCAGAACCCTGCACTCTGAATGCAGCTCACGCCAGAACCCTGCACTCTGAATGCAGCTCACGCCAGAACCCTGCACTCTGAATGCAGCTCACGCCAGAACCCTGCACTCTGAATGCAGCTCACGCCAGAACCCTGCACTCTGAATGCAGCTCACGCCAGAACCCTGCACTCTGAATGCAGCTCACACCAGAACCCTGCACTCTGAATGCAGCTCACGCCAGAACCCTGCACTCTGTACACAGCTCATGCCAGAACCCTGCACTCTGTACACAGCTCATGCCAGAACCCTGCACTCTGTACACAGCTCATGCCAGAACCCTGCACTCTGTACACAGCTCATGCCAGAACCCTGCACTCTGTACACAGCTCATGCCAGAACCCTGCACTCTGTACACAGCTCATGCCAGAACCCTGCACTCTGTACACAGCTCATGCCAGAACCCTGCACTCTGTACACAGCTCATCACAGATCCCTGCACTCTGTACATAGCTCACCCCAGAACCATGCTCTCTGTACATAGCTCAACCCAGAACCCTGCACTCTGTACATAGCTCAACCCAGAACCCTGCACTCTGCATGCAGCTCACCCCAGAACCCTGCACTCTGAATGCAGCTCACCCCAGAACCCTGCACTCTGAATGCAGCTCACCCCAGAACCCTGCACTCTGAATGCAGCTCACCCCAGAACCCTGCACTCTGAATGCAGCTCACCCCAGAACCCTGCACTCTGAATGCAGCTCACCCCAGAACCCTGCACTCTGAATGCAGCTCACCCCAGAACCCTGCACTCTGAATGCAGCTCACCCCAGAACCCTGCACTCTGAATGCAGCTCACCCCAGAACCCTGCACTCTGAATGCAGCTCACCCCAGAACCCTGCACTCTGAATGCAGCTCACGCCAGAACCCTGCACTCTGAATGCAGCTCACGCCAGAACCCTGCACTCTGAATGCAGCTCACGCCAGAACCCTGCACTCTGAACGCAGCTCACGCCAGAACCCTGCACTCTGAACGCAGCTCACGCCAGAACCCTGCACTCTGTACACAGCTCATGCCAGAACCCTGCACTCTGTACACAGCTCATGCCAGAACCCTGCACTCTGTACACAGCTCATGCCAGAACCCTGCACTCTGTACACAGCTCATGCCAGAACCCTGCACTCTGTACACAGCTCATGCCAGAACCCTGCACTCTGTACACAGCTCATGCCAGAACCCTGCACTCTGTACACAGCTCATGCCAGAACCCTGCACTCTGTACACAGCTCATGCCAGAACCCTGAACTCTGTACACAGCTCATGCCAGAACCCTGCACTCTGTACACAGCTCATGCCAGAACCCTGCACTCTGTACACAGCTCATGCCAGAACCCTGCACTCTGTACACAGCTCATGCCAGAACCCTGCACTCTGTACACACACAGCTCATGCTAGAACCCTGCACTCTGTACACAGCTCATGCAAGAACCCTGCACTCTGTACACAGCTCATGCCAGAACCCTGCACTCTGTACACAGCTCATGCCAGAATCCTGCACTCTGTACACAGCTCATGCCAGAACCCTGCACTCTGTACACAGCTCATACCAGAACCCTGCACTCTGTACATAGCTCATGCCAGAACCCTGCACTCTGTACATAGCTCATGCCAGAACCCTGCACTCTGTACATAGCTCATCCTACAACCCTGCCCTCTGTATATAGCTCATGCCAGAACCCTGCACTCTGTATATAGCTCATCCTACAACCCTGCACTTTGTACGTAATGCACTCCAAACACTGCATTCTTTTATCCTTTTTTTTAAATGAATGTGCTGGGATATGTATGTATCCATGAGACTCTTGCTTGTGCAACAATAATAAAAGCATATTTTATAGATACAAGGAAGCCCAAGTTTTGTTTAATGATGCCCATTAAGCTCCTCCCACTATCAAAAGTTTGACCACGCCCACATTTGCCGCAGCGCGCTATGCAAGGTTACTTCCTTCCTCAAGTGTCCCTCATTCTGAAGTTCAAAAGTTGGGAGGTATGGTCTAACCTAGAGTAATCTTTTCAGGGAAAGCTCATAGGCAGGTGCAGCATACTTTCTCCACTGCAGGTGGTGCTTATCCGCAGAGGAACATGGCTCCTCCATGGTTTCCTGGGTCACTGGGGAAGCTATCCAATTGGTTGTTGCTGCCCCATGTGACTCCTGAAGCCACCTTGGGTCAGGTAGGGCCTTTTTATAAGGCCCTGTCTCCCAGGCTTTGGCACACACTTGCGAATTGGTAGAGTAGGGACAGGTACCCCGTCTGGTAGGGACAGAACTAGCGTCAGGAAAAGATTCCTGACGAGGAGGGAAAGTGTAGGGTTTGCTACTTTGCTGGACATCTGCATGCTTGGGCGCAAGGCGGCCAGGCCACATTCTGCCCCTTTCTACAAACGCTGTCAGTTTGGCTGAAACCCGCTCTCTACATGCTTTTGGACTTGTGAGTTTTCCCAGCTGGGCTGTCTTCCCAGTTATTTGTGAACTGTCTTTGCTTTGTCTTAATACGAGTTCTTTCACTGCACTGGGACTGTGTGTATTATTTACGCCGTACGAAGCTGCACTCCACCTACAAACTTAAAAATATCCTTGTCCCTTACTTGTCCCGTACCAGTTAGGGAAACAAACAAAATTGTCATTTTTTAGTTTCCCTAACTTTTACAGATCAAGTCAGGTACTTCTGAACTTTCACTGAGAAGTCTAAGGTCAGATACCAATACTAATATGTAAAACACAATAAGGCCACTAGAGGGATGTGAAAGCTAACAAACATGACATTACTCCATATCAGTAGAGAACATACTTCCTCCTTGCTTTGTATTTTTTTTTTCCCTTACAGTACCCACAGACTGGATATCTGTTAGAAATGAAACGAAGAAAGAAATACAGTTACCAATTTTCTTCCATTTTCAAAGAGGACCCCTGCTAAAGTTTGAGGATGATCAGTGCTGTAAAGAAGTATGGCAATGTTAATGCAATCACTCCTTACGTCTCTATCGCCAAAAAAGATAATATAGGAAACCAGTACAAGAACCTTAAACAATATATATTTTGCAGATATGTAGGATATAAATATTGTGCATATCATTCATTTAGAGTGTTAGATAAACAGAACAGGAATATTTTAGTCACACTTTGAATTCAAAGTCCTTTGCTTACTCCTATCTTACATTGTAAGCTCTAACGAGGAGGGCCCTCTAATTAGGGTTACCACCTGTCCAGGATTCAGCCGGACAGTTCGGGTTTTGAATCATATGTCCGGGTTTCAAAACACCTGAAACCCGGACACATTATTTAGACACATTATTCAGACCGGACTATGGCTTCCCAGCAGGGTTGCTGGCTGCAGTTGTCTAAGCCAAGTGTGTTACACTCTCTTTCACACTGCCCAATGCCAGTATTAACAGTCCCCCCCCCCCCCCCAAACACATACAGATGGGAGAGGAGAGAGAGGGCTTGATCTGCTCTTCTTCCTCCCGCCCCTATTCCTCTGTGTCTGCCCACACTCCAATCCAATAAGAAAAGGGAAGTGGGGGAGGGACATTTGAAGCCCAGCAGACGCAAATACATCTGGATGGGAGGTGCTGACTGCCAAGGGGTGAATGAGCTTACCATCCATCCCTGTCTGTGACTGAAGTCTCCCCTCTCCCTCCCTCTCTCTCCTGCCTCTGAGTGAGTACACTAAGGTAAATCAGGATTCTCAGAGCACCCATAACATCAGAGTTCCCCTTTACATCAGAGTCCACAGTGTTCCCCCTTACATGAGAGTCCTCTCCGTACATCAGAGTTCTCAGTATTCACCCTTAAATCAGGGTTCCCATAGCATCCCCTATGTCAGAGTCCCCAGAGTTCTTCCTTACATCAGTCTGCGGAGTCCGTCCCTTACAGTGTAAGGCAGGGGACATCAACCCTGTCCTCAGGGCCCACTAACAGGCCAGGTTTTCAAGATAACTTAAATACATTACAGGTGATATCATTTGCTGCTCAGTGTTTGCAGTATTCTAGTCTGCATCTCCCCAAGGTAATACATAAAACCTGGCCTGTTAGTGGGCCCTGAGGACAGGGTTGATGACCACTAGGGTAAGGGAACTCTGCAAGTTCAAATGTAAAGGGGAACTCTATGGATTCAGGTTTAAAAGGGGAACTTTGTGGACTCTGCTGTAAGAGTGGACTCTTGTTATTTAATCACAAAAAATGTGTAATCTATAGAATATACTGTAAAAAAAAAAAATGGCTGTGCGCCGCTAAAGTGTACGGGTTTGACTTGAAGAAAAAATGGCAACCCTACCTCTAATTCCTCTTGTAACAAATTGTACTGTAACTGTACTGTCTGACTTCATTTTGTAAAGCACTGCGCAAACTGTTGGCACTGTATAAATCCTGTATTATAATAATAATCTGTTTCATTATCAAGACAGGCAAGTGGTGAAGTGCAATGTCCACTAAGACCTCATGCACACTTAGCAGCTCCTGTGTGCTGAGGTGTAAAATGCCCAGCAAGCCATATGTGCCATGCACATGCGCCAGAGCAAGTAAATAACTGTAAGCAACCATGCGCAGGTAAACGTCAGTGACTTCTGCATCAACCTTTACCCACTCGTGTGCATATGACGCTTGTTCCCAAATTCACCACTTTCGCATTCGGGGAGAAATGCCATACTCAACATGGGCGTTCAGGCTCGTACACCATGGATTGGCTGTTTTTTTAATGCGGAAGCCATAAGCATTTACCTACAGCCATTCACTTCTATTGGGGGCTGTGGGCATTTTCTTGGCTGATCACAAAGTTTTTTTCCCCAAGAAAACCTAGAGCCCCCTCAATGCTTCAAAGTCAAAAACATGTGCTCTCAAGTGATCCAGGGGTGCATGTTTATGGAAAGATTTTTGGCAGTCAGATCATGTGTGCATTTCTGACCACCCTAGCATGTCCGTGAGTAGATTGAGTATATAATGCTTCCTAATAAACACCCTTGTCAACATAATTTGCAACACACTCTGGCAAACATTTCGTTTCTGAGACACCTGCAAGTAAGAATGAGAGCACACAATATTCTCTAGGTCGATACGCCATGATAAACTTGCAATTTATTTCAAAAAGCATCCTCCTTTGGCTTACAAAAAGCTAGTTCTTTACACAGAGTCCCCTTGTTCTATGGAGACTTGAATGAATAGGAAAAGTCAAGTAGAGAATGTGGATTGGTCTCAATAAGATGATCTTGTGGACAGCCAGATCATCTGGAACCAGATGTATTCCACATTGACCTTAATAACTGATGTTTTTCAGCTCAAGGACCAGATAGTGAGAGTGACAGCTGCTTAATACCAGACAATTTCCAGACTATTATATTTGTTAACTGTAAAAATAAATGCTACAAATCTGGATACCTTTACATAAATGCAACTACAGTGCATTATATTGCAAATAAACGATAAAATGCAAATAATGAATCAACACTGTTGTCAGGTTTATGGTGGAAGGTGATGGTATTTAAATTTGAGTCGCATATATTGGAAATGTTTTTACTTTATTCATTAATTCTTCTTCACTTACTGTTTTCATTTTGATATTGTTTTTGAGGTATATAAACCCATACCATATTTCAATCGGTGGGCACATAATTATATTCCCCTGCTTTTTGGCCATTTATTATGAATTAAATACAGAAACATGTATACATGATTAAGAAAGGTTCATTTAAAGTAACGCTTCGACAGTAGGGTTGATATACTGAAGGCAGTATAGGGAAGCAATGTAGCACTTTGCACAGGAATTTTTCCCAGAGCTTAGTGAATGTGGTGAAATGTCACTTTGCAAAGAATATTCAATCACATCCAAGGAAAATAAAAAACAGCATATACACGATATTGTCAAAAGTATTGGGACCCTTGCCTTTATATGCACATGAACTTTAATGGCACCCCAGTCTTAGTCCATAGGGTTCAATATTGAGTTGGCCCACCCTTTGAAGCTATAACAACTTCAACTCTTCTGGGAAGGATGTCCACAAGGTTTAGGAGTGTGTCTATGGGAATGTTTGACCATTTTTCCAGAAGCTCATTTGTGAGGTCAGACACTGATGTGGATGAGAAGCCCTGGCTCGCAGTCTCCGCTCTAGTTCATCTTAAAGGTGTTATATTGGGTTGAGGTCAGTCAAGTTCCTCCACCCCAAACTTGCTCATCCATGTCTTTATGGACCTTGCTTTGTGCACCCGTGCCCAGTCATGTTGGAACAGGAAGGGGCTTTCCCCAAACTGTTCCCACAAAGTTGGGAGCATGAAATTGTCCAAAATTTCTTGGTATGCTGATGCCTTAAGAGTTCCCTTTACTGGAACTAAGGGGCCAAGCCCAACCCCTGAAAAACAACTCCACACCATAATCCCCACCTCCACCAAATGATTTGGACCAGTGCACAAAGCAAGGGCCATAAAGACATGTATGTGCGAGTTTGTGGTGGAGGTCAGAGTCCTGACCTCAACCCGATAGAACACCTTTGGGATGAATTAGAGTGGAGGCTTCTCGTCCAACCTCAGTGCCTAACCTCACAAATGCGCTTCTGGAAGAATGGTCAAACCCATTCCCATAGACCAGTGTTCCCTAACTTCAGTCCTCAAGGCACACCAACAGGTCATGTTTTCAGGATTTCCCTCAAATGAAATGGCTGTGGTAATTACTAAGGCAGTGAAACAGTTTAAATCACCTGTGCAAAATAATGGAAAGCCTGATAACATGATCTGTTGGGGCTCCTTGAAGACTGGAGTTGAGAAACACTGCCATAGACACACTCCTAAACCTTGTGGACAGCCTTCCCAGAAGAGTTGAAGTTGTTACAGCTGCAAAGGGTGGGCCAACTCAATATTGAACCCTACGGGCTAAGACTGGGGTGCCATTAAAGTTCATGTGCGTGTAAAGGCAGGTGTCCCAATACTTTTGACAATATCGTGACCTCTCAAGTCTCTAGTATTTAACCAACAACACACTATTCAGCTCACAGTTGATGCAGCAATGAGATTTGGCAGCATATCACTATAGAGCCTTGACTACTGTGCAAATGTAGTTCAAACCCCCTTACAACACTAAGCCACACCACTGACATTTAATTGTGAAATGATGGAGCCTCTGCCATGTCATCATGTACAATGCAGGACCAGTGGCCCTGCACTGTAACATCTAGGGTCTTCCCACAAACTGGGGGCAGAGGCAAGCAACAAATACATTAAATATTTCTGCTTTCTCACCCCCTAGAATGGACTAACGCTTAAATGTCCAGCAAGAATTATATCAGTGAGCATCACAGCAATAGAAATACCAGGATAAAAATTTCTAGATATACTGCACCAATGAGCCAGGGATGAGAGAGTGATAGTTGCCGGGACATCATGCTGCTTCATTGGGGATAGGCGGATATTGCTATTTGCAGATGCAAAGCTGAGTCAGGAATGAGAGGGAATGATATTTCCAGAAAAACTATACTGATTGCCAAGTCAGATATGGGAAAAGTAATTTTCCAGAGACGCTCTTGCTGTTGGGGAATGCTGGAAAAATGTCATTTGCAGGGGAACTTCTGATTTAGGGACTGGATTAAGTGATGTTTCCAAGGATGCTAAACAAGGGAGTCAGGGATAATGCGAATGGAGTCTCCAGAGACATGGCATGTAATGTCAGTGGTACCCCATTCTTTTAGATTGGAAACTCTTATGAGCAGGACCGTCTTGTATTTTATTGTATTGTTAAGCCCCATACACAAGGGCCGAATGTCGGGTGGCATCGGCCGGTTCAATAGAAACCGCCTGATATTTGGCCAGCATGTACTGCGCCGTTCGGCCGGCTTCTGTCGAATGGGCATGACCGAAAAAGGTCTGCCGACCAGCTTCCAGTCAGCTCTCTCTCAGCCAGTGACTGGAGTGTTCTGACGGGGGAGCCACCTGTCAGAACACAATAGAACAGCAGGGAAGATCGCTGTAATAACATTGGATTGTTAGTACACCAGCTTCCATTTGGGCTGTCAGTTTTTTATCGTTCAGCTGGGTTGAACTGAAAAAAACTAGCTGTGTGTACTAGGCTTTACTGTACTGCCTCCCTTTAGATTGTAAATTGCTGTGCAAACTTGGTGCTACATAAATCCTGTATAATAATAATAATGTCCTGGAGTGATATTTCCAGGGGCACTACATTTTTCAGCCTAGAATGAAGACAGTGATATTTTAAGTCAATGACAAGTCAATGAAGCGGTGTGTTGCCACTAGTTACTAACATCCACGCAAATTCACCCTGCTGCCAGACATCCATACGTCAAACTTGTAGACAATGAAAAGTCTTTTGCTTTGTTTTGTTTTTGTTTATTGGGGGATATAACTTAGTTGGGGGTAAGGATATATATGGGATGCCCATAGATCAAATTACTTTGCCATCATATTTATAAATTAGAACTTTGTTTGAGCCTTAAAGAAATGATGCACAAGTATAACATCTACTGTCTCTTTCCTGCTTCATCATGCAGATTATTGCTCCTCCTCTGCGTAACTCCTGCAGACTATTGCTCCCAGGAATCCTTCCCTCCTGCACAAACTTATTCTGTAGCACATTATATTTCTTGTCACATCCTCCTCTATATGCAAAAGAACCCACTCTGAATAGTCTCTAATGCTGACTCTGATTAGTTGCTACTACTAGGCCAGAAGTCTACAGTACCTCTCCCCGGAGGCCTAGTGGTTTAGTAGAATGTGCTGAACGGTGGACTACTGTTCCCAGCTAGTCCAGCTTGCAAATTCTGCTCCCTCGGGCCGCATCTATTTGACATTATTCCCCACAGTCTCTCCTCTGTTCCCGGACTCCTCATCAATGACCGTGTAAAGATGAGGACTTCATCCATGACCGTGTAAGGATGAAGTTCCCTCCCAGACTTCCTGGCATGTCTCCACATCCAGCTCTCCACTGTGGGACACTCACCAACCTTTCTCTGCCCCGAGTCCATGATGGAGAACTTAACCGGACCATACGTTCCGACAGCTTCTCCTGCCACTCTGCTCCAGGAACTCCTCATCAATGACTGTGTAAGGGTGAAAGGACTTCACCCATGACCATATAAGGGTGGAGCTCCCTCACAGCTCTCCTGGGCCTCCTCTCGTGATCAGCGAACCACCCCCCCCCCCCCAGATGGGGGTGCCCTCCTGTTGCTGTCTAGTACTCCATTCTCCACTTCTCCCAGCCGACAACTCCCCCCAGTGGCCTGTTACCTCAGCTTATATGGGAGGCTTGCCCCCTGCCAATTCAAGTTGGGGTTTGGTCAGGGAACCTCACAAGAGCTGCCTGCCGCTCCAGTTCTAGGCCCTGCCCCTCTTCCAGAACATTCTCCCTGGAAGCAGGGGAGGCACCTCAGAACTAAAGTACAGGTGGTCACACCCACTGCTACACTAACCACTCCCTGCCCCCAGATCAAAAACAAACAGGCCTAGCTTGCAGCATAGGCCTGCTTAAATTTACCTGTACTGACAGAACCTACAACACTATACTTTTAGCACCTACCTATGGTAGAGGGTGCTACATCAATAATATTTCAAGTCAAGACAGGAAACTCAGGAGTCACCTGATATTGCAGAGTATTTTCCTGTCTTCCTGGAGCTTGACTGAATCTCTCGAGTTTTGGGGGCCAAATGCTGGAACACTGCAGGCATACTGGACTGTGTGGGCAGAGTGATCTGCACCACAGTCCCAGCAAAGTCCTGACTTGATGGAGGAAAGAGGCAGTAAAGCAAGGGAGCATGTGATGAGTATGTTAGCCATTGAACACCAAAGCTGGGCTTGGGTTTATTTTGCTCCCACTGACACCAATGAATTGGGACTCATTTTATTCCACTCACGCGTAACTTCGTGTCCGTGTCAGAAGGAGCTGGCTATGTGCCCACTGCACTTTCTTTGCAGCTGTACAATAGAATAACTCAGATAATTTATACAATCTTTGTGCTATATGTTTAATGAGTAAATGACTGATCATCTTAAAGCATGTGTATTGGTTATATCTTTGCTGATGTATTACCTGTGGCGTCACAATGGAATTGATTGTTTCTATGTAGGCATGTTTCTGGTGGTGTCTAGGGAACAGATTGTATTTATGGTGGTGTCACTGCAGAACTGTTATTAGTGTTGGTGTTTTTCTGGCAGTGCAACTATGGTACTGATTGTGTCTCTGCAGATATGCTTTTTCCTGTGTCAGTTAGGTACTGAGCCTGAGGTGGAACCTAGAGCGTTTAACCTGTGAAGAAAAGCATTTGGTGAGCTCTGTACTTTCAGGGATGTTGGTTAATAAAAGAATTGTCTACATGGGGAAGTCTTTGTATGGGCATTGGAGCCACACTCCTTATATAAATGAGTAATTCCCTCTATTCAACATTGTGCACGCAGTGTGCCACTACTTCATTGTGCCCCTACTTCATCACCCTTGTAAGTGTCAGGGCTGGGCTCAGCCCTTCCTTCTCTGAGCTGGCTGCTCAGCTGTCAGCTAATTGCCAGCTCCCATCTCTCCACAGTTACTCAGCTGTTGGTAATATCCTGCTCGTCAGTCCTGCCTACTTAAGCCGTCCAGTCCAGAGGAGCACTGCCTTCTCCTTGGTCAACATCACTGAAACTGAGACGCTCTCCTGCAATCCTGTTCAAGACTTGCTTTGCTGACATCCCTTCTGGCTCCAGATCCTGCTTGCTGTTCCACTACATTGGTCCATGACTTCTGGCTTGGCTGACTATCCGTTCCGGTTACTGAACTTTGGCTACGTTTTGACTACGTTTGTTCTTTTTACTTTTATTATTAAACAAGTGTGATTTAACTGTACTTCTGTCTCGGCCTGATTTCATGGTTTATGACAGTAGGCGAAGGCCATGAATTCAGAAGATGCAGTCAATCCACTTGATGGTAATATTTTTTCCAGATTGGATGAACTGGATCACCGCATGGATCAGTTCGTCATGGCATTACAAATGCTCCTGAGTCGCGCGGCTCACCTGGAATCTCTCACTGTGGCCGCCCCGGTACAACCTATATTGCAGGCCGACAGCATTTTTATTATTATTATCTTTGTTGCTTTTTTCTCATCATTAGTATTTTTTCATTATTCCTTATTGTTACACATTTCCTATCTTTTTATTTTTTTCTCTTTTATTTTTCACTATTATTCTCAATTTTTTCTTTTTGCTTTTTCCACCATATCTTTCTTTTTACCCCTCCCTTGTCATGGATTTTCTGTCCGAAATAGATTCCCTCAAGTATTCAAAAATAAATGATCTTTTAGCCATTATACCCAAAGGTTTCTTCATACCGATACCTTATTTTTCTCATGTAGAATACAAATCTCTCTGTTCATTATTCCGCAAATTAGAGAGGTTAGTCATCTCCGCCAACCAGCAGTGGTGGGATGAATTTTTCCTTCTCAAATATTTGTCCACTCATATTACTCCTAGGGGCCTTAGAATTTTAAAAACATGCTCCTTCTTAGACCCAGAGTCACAAAGAGAATGGTCCTCCATATCTGAATTTTGCACTAATAAATGGATCAAAATTATCTCCGCACAGAGACATATTAAATATGAACAATGTATCCACCAAATAAAAACAGTATTTTCCCAAATTGCAGACCTTACCACTCATTTACCATCTTTATGGCTGTCTATCCTGACCAAATTAAGCCATAAGAAGGAAGACATTCTGATCAAACACAAATTGGGGAAATTTAGCAGAGATCTGAAAGACTATAGTAGCAATAACATCTTTTCTTGGAAACGTAAATCCGCTCATGATCTTCCATCCCTCATGGATATCAACCCTTTTGCCACCATTGTCCCTCGTAAAACTATTCCTCCTAAAAAAACATCCATTTCCAATATAACAGTTAGTTCCGAATCAAGTATACAGAATAAGGAAGTTAGCATTATTGCTTTGGCTCCTACGTTGTCATCCACCACTGATAGTTCGGGTCTTGCCCAGCTCACACAGGCAACACCCCACACCCCCATCCAAACTGCACCCAACACCTCTGATCCCCTTTCATGTCCAACTACCATTACAGATAGTCAACAGAACACTACTGCTAATAATACATGTATCCCATCTAGAGCATCCCCTGGTCCTCTTGTGTCCTTTGGCCCCAACTCCTCACTTATGACACCTTTGGCCACCATTCCATCCTCAGAGCTAGCTGCGGTCCCTTTTTTAGTGTTCGACCCTCCTCGGACAAAACCACAAAAAAGAAAACACGCAGAAGAGGATGTCGAGGCAGAGGCAACAAGCTTCACCCCAGACCCCAGCAAAAAGAGAGTACTGTTAAAATCTTCAACCTCTCCACCCATGTCTTAACTGAAGACGAAATGTCCCTACTTAATCGAGGTCTGAACTTTGCTCCATCAGCTGCACCCAATCCCTTCCTTCTCTTTAAGGACTTGAATAAATTTGTCCGCCTCCTCACCTTAAAGAGATTCTTCAACATTCAATCCAACAAACACCGTTTACATAATGATCCCAACATACCCGACGTGCCCCATAACACCACTGATGCCCATACAGATAGTGATCTCCTTTCCATCTTAGAAGATCTATACAGTCATCCCCCTACTTTATTGTCCCCTTCGGTAGATCACGAGAATGACTTTGTGTTGTACACACAACACCTGATTACATCTCCACCCATTCAAAATACCACCTTCAAACCCTCCTCGGTTTTCTATCCCACCCAGTCCAAAGGTTCATGCATTGATGCCTTTTATCGCATTGTCCACGCAGAAATACAGGCACTGTGTAAAAATAACAATAATAAAAATAAAAAATGTATTTCCAATCTCACTTATCATGAACAAAGAGCCCTTGACACACTTACCAACAACTTAGATCTGGTCATAAAAAGCGCTGACAAAGGGGGAGGTATAGTGATACAAAACAGAGCTGATTATGTCTCTGAAGCTATCCGATTACTATCTGATACCAACACATACATCAGACTTCATAAAGACCCCTTACCCTTATTCACCATTGAAGCCTCCTCTCTAGTAAAAAGGGCATTAAATGATAACATCATTTCACAGCAAGAGGCATCCTTCTTAGTCAAAGAAATACATTTCTCCCCCTATTTCTACCACCTACCGAAGGTGCATAAAGACCTCAAAACACCACCAGGGCGACCGATTGTGGCATCTATGGATAGCATCAGCAGCGGACTCTCACAATACATAGATCAATTCCTTCAGCCATTGGCCCAATCCCTCCAGTCCCACATAAGAGATGGTGCTCACTTACTGGAAACTAACCACATACTCTTGGGAAAATAACTATCATTGGGCTTCTTTAGATGTCCAATCTTTATACACATCCATACCTCATGAAGTGGGCCTCAACGCCCTACAGTTTTTTCTCTGCCAAGACCCCATGTTAAATCCTAGACAGGCTTCCTTTATTGTTGAAGCCACTTCCTTCTGTCTTACTCATAACTATTTTAAATTTGAGGACAATTTCTATCTGCAACTACAAGGGACAGCTATGGGGGCACATTTTGCACCCTCGTATGCGAACCTCACCATGGGGCATTGGGAGCACCTATATATATGGAACAACAACCCCTTTCTCTCCCACATTGTTTTTTATGGCCGCTATATAGATGACGTGATCATCATTTGGGATGGCAATACATCAACATTTACGGATTTTGTAACATATTGTAATACTAACAACATGGGCCTTACTTTTACCTCCGTCATTGACCAAAATAAGTTAGCCTTCCTCGACCTTGAACTTTTTTGGATAGGTAAAGAGATCCATGCCAAAAATTTCACCAAGCCTACAGCTGGAAATTCATTCCTCCACTATAAAAGCTGTCATCACCCTCTATGGTTAAATAATGTACCCAAGAGTCAGTTCTGTAGGCTAAAAAAGAACTGTACTCTGAAGAGTGATTATGACACTGAAGGTGAAATTTTGAAAGCCAAGTTTCTCGAAAAAGGCTTCCCTGTTGATCTCGTTGACTCAGCTTATCAACAATATAAGAGCACATCGCCCATTGAGAACTCTCACCCACGTCCCAATACCCAGAAAGATAATTTACGATTCATCACCCAATTCCATACCCAACACAAACATATGGAAAATGTTATCAAAAAACATTGGTCTTTGCTACTACAGGATGAACATCTACTCCCCACTCTGCCCAACAGACCTCAATTTGCTTACAGAAAGGCACCTAACATTAAAAGTAAGGTAGCGACCAGCAAACTTAGGGCCAAACCTCTGCCTCCGGGCCATCACATGCCCACGTTTTTAGCTATTTCTGGGATGTATCAGTGCCGTAAGCCCCTCTGCAAGACTTGCAGCTTTGTGACACATGGCCAGAAAGAGTTTCATGTTAAAGGCAAAACATACCCAATAAAAGGTTTCCATACATGTTCTTCAGACCATGTCATATATTGCCTCACATGTCCCTGTGGTTTATTCTATGTAGGGCGCACTATTCGGCCACTACGGAAACGTTTTGGCGAACATCGCCGTTTAATTGAAGGTGGACTAGATAACCATAGTGTCCCCAGACATTATCTTCACACCCATAACAAGTCCACGAGTGGCCTTAAAGTATGGATTATTGAGGCAATGCCAAAAGATCTCCCCTCTGCTGAACGTTACCGACGCCTATGCCACAGAGAAATGTATTGGATATTTTTATTAAATGTTTTAGCTCCTGGAGGGTTAAACGAGGATTTTGAAGTTAGTGCCATACTTTAATTGTGATATCTCCCCTCTGTAGATAGTAATTTTAGGCTCCTCCAGAATCCCTCATTATTATCCTCATGTGAACCCCTCCATTTTTAACGACTAATTATTGATAGTATTATTGTCATGTATGTCCCTTTTGGTTCGCAGCTTAATATTGATATCATCCTGCCTGCTTTCATTGTCCACATTCTGTTATGTGTATTGCAGGTTCTATGACTGGTTACTGTCAGACTTTTTTTATTGTTCTAAACTCCTTTTCTTAATTTTACATATTCCACTATTATATTTCTCCTTTTTCTTTTATCCTGTTTTTTAGAATGTTTTGTAGAATGTTTTTAAGAATGCTGTTGCAGGTATTTATTTGCTCACACTTATTTATATGCATTAAACGGACTCATCGTTATTAAACAAATTTTTGCTGCCCCCGCCCCCCGGCCAATCCACTGCTAGTGGGTGTGTATATATATCTTTCTCAGTCATCAGTATGGCCATAGGTTGAAAAAGGAACGATTGATGGTTCCGAAACGCGTCCCTTATTGATGACATCACATCCTCGCCCAGGCTGTTTGTTTGCGGTTCAGGCTGGTTTCAGAGCCGCTCAGCGGATGACATCACTTCCGGGTTCGCCGTCTTTCCAGCTGACGACGCCGGCTTCACAGCGGCTCCCTGTGTCTCATGCCACTGTGTTCAGTGACTACATCCATCCCTTCTGAAGGCTTCCTCTGACCGCGACCCCTTCCAATGCAGCCTCACTTACGATGTGCCTGATTACCACCTCCATTCTGTAAGTGTTTTTAACCCTTTTTGGGGCATTAAAATTGTCAATCTTCTGCACTTAGAGGCGCCTTTGTTGTTTTTCTTATTGCAGGCCGACCCTGCTGCTGCTCCAGTCTCTGTGCAGGCACCCACCTCGAGTATTACCTCTATAAGAGGTATGTCTGGCTCCGCTACGCTTTCCTCTAGCGATTTGGAGGTAATCCAGTCTAGTCCAATGCACAAGGTTTCTCAACCAGGTTGAGATATACTTTGAGATGCTGCCCCAGGCGTTTTCCACGGACAGATAGAAAGTAGGTTTCATGATATCTTTGCTTTCTGAGAGAGCCTTGGCCTGGGCAAATCTTTTATGGGAGATGCAAAAACCTGTTGTCTTGAGCTACCCTGAGTTTGTGGCTTTGTTTAAAAGGGTATTTGATGTTCCTGCATGCTCCGCTTCTGCTTTCAAGTGCCTCATGTCCATCGAACAGTACGAGAACTGTTGCTGACTATGCCATTGAATTCCCTACTGTGGCAGCAGAGGTTGCGTAGAACAATGAGGACCTCATGACTGCTTTTTCTCATAGTCTCTCGGATACCATCAAGGATGAGATAGCAGCCCGAGAAATACCCACTGAGCTGGAGAAATTGATCACGTTTGCCATCCCCATTGACTCCAAACTCAGAGAAAGACTCTCTTTTAAGGAGCGCTTGCGGAAGCCTTCTGTACGTTTGTCTCACCTCCCATGCCTCCTGGTACCGAGTAGGTCAGTGAAGGTGAAACCATGCACTTGGGTTTCACATGTCTCTCTGTGGATGAGAGAACCTTTAGGAGGAGGGAGAGATTGTGCCTTTATTGTGGCCAGGCAGGTCACTTTTTGAAGTCTTGTCCTACCCGTCCAGGAAATGCCCGAACCTTGAGGTCCTGTCACAGACAGACCTTAGGTGGATTTGTTTCGTCCCCAGTTATCCAGAAGGATAAGCCCCTGGTCTCGGTTACCCTTTCTTTGGCTGACTCGTCCGTCAAGATACAGGCTCTAATCAACCCTGGGGCTGCAGGCCTGTTCATTGATGCTGCCTTTGTATCGAAGCACTTGATTTCGCTGCAGCTGTGTGACACGCCACTTGACGGGAGACCTCTACAGCCTGCCCATGTGACTCATGAGACGGTTCCGTTGTCCATGGCCATAGGGGCTCTTCACCATGAGATAATCCAATTCCAAGTTTTTTCCTCACCTAAGTTTCCGCTGATTATTGGTTATCCTTGGTTACAGAGGCACAACCCCTCTTTTGATTGGCTCCATGCTTTGGTTCTCTTCTGGTCACCACAATGCAGTGAGACATGCTTCCAGAAGGTAGCCAAGATCCTGTGCACCTCTTCACTCTCCGCCCTGCTGGAGGAGGACCGCCTCCACACCGGCTGTATGATAGCGGCCGTTGCTGTCCATTTTACTTCCCTTTCTCCTTCTGATCTGGTCTATCTAGTTATATATTTTCCTTGATTATTTAATCGAATAAATTCCCTTCTCAAATTAAATCCACCTTCTCCATAAAAACATAATATACACACCACTATACTCCTCATGTCACCTACCATGCACTATGTGCATGGCAGTGACCAGTCAAATTCCCCCCCCTCCCTCCCCCTTTTTTACCCCTTTCCACCTACATACATGGCTACATACATTTTCTACATGCTGCATCTTTTCTACATGCTGCGTTTCATCTAGTTCTTTGTTGTTTTTACTTATGTATTTTAAGCCTGCGATTGCTTTTTAACCTCCCTGGCGGTATGATTCTTTCTGATTTTAGGTGCTGAAAGCGGTACAATTATTTTACATGGAAATTTGGCGTTTTATATTGTAGGTCTGTAATTATTAACAATAACACACTTAAATCTGTCCAAACAAGAGTCTAGTAGATATCCCGGGTATGATAA